>OY970773.1:16066171-16666171 GCA_963853795.1 Xestia rhomboidea
GCTTCTACCTACCCCCGTGTTAGCAGTTAGCACGCATCCAATACTTAGAGCGACTTCACTTTTGTAGTATATGTAAAAAAATTATATAAAAAATCGGTTGGGATATAAGCATTTTTTTTCCAGACCCAATTTTCCTAGTAAATTGATAATTTCGATCAGTTTTTTTTTTTAAATTTAAATAAGTACCTATTGTGTTTAGTGATTACTTAGTGATGCTGTTGGATTAAGTACTTTAAATGGCATATTTAGTTCCAGCCAACAGTCAGAAGTAGATATGTTAGTAAAGTAGACCAAGTATTTTTTTTATTTTTTCAATTACTCTACCAAAAAAACAAAATTATTTAACCTACAACAACTATACACATACCATACATGCATGACTATCCGAAAGATCCTTAAGACCAACATACACACAAATATTTCATTCACACAAAAGACTCGTAGATATAATACCCGTAACCAAGACGACCTAGAAGTGCCAAGAGTGAGAACCTTGTACGGCAGGAAAACTATACAGTTTGAGGGGGTTCGGCTGTACAACAAACTACCTAAAAAAGTCAGAGATTGTACAAGCATACCAACATTTAAAAAAGACCTCAGGAATTATATATTAGACGCATAAGTACAGCTTTTTTTTATATTAGACACATAAGTTTAGTGTGAACTGTTTTTTTTTTTGTCCTTAAGTATTTAGACTTAATTACATACTTTCTATTGTATAAAAAAATAAAATAATATGGTGTTCAGTTTCTTGGATAGTTTGAACGTCGTAATGTAAACAATAACCAATTATTAATTTAGTTAAGTTTCTCTATAAGTGAACTGTAATTTGTTCTTTGAGAAAATAAATGTCTTTAAACCGAAGTATGAAGATAGGTCATTTAAATACTATTTAATAAAATATTTCGATATCGCTATTAATCGTAACAACTACTTAACATCTTCACTGCGGATCACACAAAATAGGCCTGATACGGTGCTTACCGCTGCTCACACGGTGAAAACTATGTCTTTCTCACTGGTGAGGAACGATTATCTTTCGTATTTGTTGAAGTTCGGCAGAGACAAATATAGATTTCGGCTCGTGGTTACAAATGTATATATTTACTTTGTGTGTCAGGTCAAAAAAGACTGATACGCACTGTCGAATAGGTCAATGGATACGCAATCCGACCGCCACTGCACCAGATGAACGTTTATGACTTTTTTGTATTAAAATGCCCTAAAAAACGAAAAAACTTGACTAAAACATCTACATTTTTTACAGATACTACAACCGCTAACGCGACTTTACCACCAAACGGGGGTAGGGAGGGACAAAATGGATTCTCGCGACATTCGGCAGCCATTACTCCGACCCTCTGTGCCACTCGCGCCCTCTCTCCCTCACGAGGCGTGTTTACTAAAAATGCGTTCAATTTTATATGCGGGCCTTATATACGAATAGAAAGCTTTGTATAGGCTTCTTAGTCAACAAAATAACGAGACAGTCTTTATTTGAACGGTGAAAAAAAAACAGGTTTTGCATGCAAAAGTGTTTACTGCATTAGTCACTGCGTGCTTGGAAACTTTATGAATGAGCTCAAGCGGAAACTTTGCTACTGATATCTTCTTTTGAAGTAGTTGGTTTATTGTCTTTTAGTTTTGGAGAAATAAGTTAGGGAAATTAATTGTTGAACAAATTGACTACTGATTCAAATTATCGATTTTTGTATTCAAATCACAACTGGCAGTCAGTCTTTGACAGTTGTATGAAGTTTTTAAATTTGCTTATTAATTACTTGGATTTCTTCCTCGGGGACTGTCTAATTTAGGGCGAGCTTATTGCCATCAGCCGAGCAAAAATCCAGGCTCTGTGACTGGTCCTGAAAAATTTCTTATAGAAAAACCCAATAAAAAATTGGCTTGACCTGGGAATCGAACCCACGACCTCATGATACACAAGCACAAGGCCAACGAGCCAGTCACAACAAAAAACATTTGGGTATGTATTCGGTTAGGTGCGTTCATTGTTCAAGCTTAAAACCGAATATGGTTTTGAACTGACTACCTCTCATTCGCACCGAACCTAAGCCACTGGTCTATTGGCGCTTTACAACACATTTTACCTACCTATGGATAACTACTTAATGCCAATCTATACTCTTTATTACAACACTTTTTATTTTAGCCACGAGATCACTCACCGAAGTGCAATCTTCCAGGTCACATTAACCAAATTTAATGAAAAAAAAATACAACACCTAATTTCTAAAACTAATAATCTAAATTAATACACAGACACGTCTTCCACAAATCACAAACCAACACTCAATGACGTTTAACCCTTTCAATGCGGATCCAACTATTTTATTCCAGTTTTTTTCTTTTTTATTCCAACCATAATGAATTCCAGTTTTTATACGTATTACCTTTAGTCGGGACAAATTGCAGACGGTTCGTCTTATAAATATTCTACTGGTTAAATAAAGGGTACGGACTGCGCTTCCGAAACTTTTTCGCTCCAAACTTTATTAAGTCCTTTTGTTTTCGTGTTATGAAAATGTACTTTTGAAAGTATGACGCTTAAAGGATTACGGGAGTGCAACCTACTTTTTGTTTGTTTTTGGGTGAAAATAATAACTTTAATTTATAACGTCGCTGCTGGAAAGCGTACATTGTTTGCGTTGTTTGACTTGTCTCTTCTCAGAAATTAAATTGTAATATTAAATAGCTGTGTTTGTTGTTGTGCTTTTTTATGAAGTTATTCCCTGAAGAGACGGCGTTGCAATCATGATTTATGAATACCTATCGGAAAATAGTTCCGAGGAAAAATAAGTGAAAAAAAGTCGGTAATTATCCACGTCACGTACTACACGAATTATTATAGTCACACAAGTTATGTTCTACCTGTTTGCCAATTTCACCGAGAAGGTAAGAAACAGACTGAAGCGTTTAAATCTTAATATTAGTTTGGATGGTATAGATTTTTCAATGTTCGGAAACGATGGCCATATTTTTATTAGTGTGAGGCTGTGAGCCAAATCTCAAGCAGTGAATGAATGGAACTTTAATCAAAACCTGTTCTTTGATTAGATGAATTGATGTGAAGAGCAGTTTCTTTACTATCAATGCGTAAGAATTATGTTTTATTTTATAATTCAATGACTCACACATCCACACCGAGTTTATTTAACCGTCAAATTCTGGACAAATCGTTTCTGGTTTTTACTATTTCGTGCAAATATTAAAACAAAAATGTTTGGAGAAATTCAATTTATACTTAGAACACAGTCCAAGGGTATAATGGCTTCTATACAGTTAAAAGAACTATGAATTAAAGAAAAAAAAACGAAACCCTATCTGTCGCTTCTCCTTCATTACAAGTGATCATCGTTGGACATAATTATAGCAATTACCACGCCTCTAAGCTGTCCACAATCGCATAATCTAGTTTTATTTTCGCTAAAATGCCATTATTTCACTTTATAAAATACATAATTCAAACATATGAAGTTATAAAGATTGAAAAAAATACGTTTATCACCTGGTCTGCTAAATCGCTCATGCAAACCTCACATTTACTTGTTATTATGGCTTGATAATCTTAGGTTGACTTGTTTTTACACAGC
Source organism: Xestia rhomboidea (assembly GCA_963853795.1). Lineage (NCBI taxonomy): Eukaryota > Metazoa > Arthropoda > Insecta > Lepidoptera > Noctuidae > Xestia > Xestia rhomboidea. The sequence continues at coordinate 16,069,783 of OY970773.1, forward strand.
AATAGAATAAAAATAAATTTCCTAACTCCATGTTATGGAAAATGGTCGACTTTTTGCACATTTATCGTTGGTTATATTAGTCTAGTATTGTTAATTTAGCTACTAATACACTTATTTAATACAAAACACAGTGAGACATTTAATTAATTGTGTTTAAAGACTTCTGGTATTAGTTTCTATGTTTGGCTTTAAAAACACTTTTTGTTATACAACTATTTGGTTTTTTTATTACTTTATACCTACCTGTCCTTTTTTATTTAAAATTGTTTTTGTCTTATGTATCCAAATCAAATTCCTAATCAAATTTCAAATTCCAAATCTCACACTTTGAATGACATGATTACTCTTGATCACTATCAACAACACCTTGTTAAAATTAAGTAAAAAGTGTGAAATTAAGGTGGTTTCTTATACAGAATCCCAGTAGTAACAATAGTAACATTAATTTTACCGTAGTAAAACATGTACCGGATCCACATTAACAAAAACCAAAATAAATTCATTGTGTCAAAAACATCTGTTACGATGGCAACATTACTTTAACGGATTTAAATAAAAGACACAAATGTTACGAACAAAAAACTGATTAACATGTGAACGCTTTACTGTTATAATTTCGCATTGTGCTCGCATAAAATAATCACAGGAGGCTCTTAAAGAAAAAAAAATCGTTTAAGAAAAAAATATGCAAATTACAGCAGCATAGTAAGGGTTAAGCCGCGACCGTGTCGAATTGTGTTGTTATTTCGAATAATTATTTTCGTATTTACACTTTTGGGTAATTTTGGGGTTTTTCGGTTTTACGTGGCTTTTTTCTGTTCTGTGAAACAGAATCGAGTTGGAATTTATAAAAATGAAATTTTTGACGTTGCTTTTCAAAAACAGATGATTACTGGCATAACAAAGTTTCTTTCATGTTATACCTACAGGATGGAACTTGGAAGGGACTTCGACGCACTAACGATTTCCACATATTCAGAACATAAGTCCCAGTTCTTTTTTTAATTTATTTCATTAAGTAATTATCTTCAAACACAAGTTATTTTTAAGTAAGTAGATAAGTAAGAGTTTTAAAGCATACGGGGTAGAAGTCACGAATAAGTTACATGGAACAATCCAGGCCCGGCAGTCTCGACAGAGATAACGACAAAATCGCATACTTGCGAGTAACGTCTCTACATCCAAAATGCGTTTCTCGCAAGCATCGTTATTGCAACCTAATTTATTCGTAAGTAATCAGCGATCGAAAGTTTGCGATTTTGTCGCTAAGTATCTATCGAGACTGCGCCCAGAAGACCAATACGCCGACAATAGCTATCGTTGGAAAAGCTTTCCTTACTTAGTACAGCAACCTACAATATTTTTGACTATTACGTTATTGTTCTCGTTGATGAGAATGTTAGTTTGTTTATGCGCCGTACGAGAACTCCAAAATTGTGTTTTAGACATAACATAAGGGTTAGTCAGAGATGAGGGCCTGTGGACGGAGAGCTATGGGCTAGCTCGCCGTCCGTCCGTCTCATGACGACAGGCCGTGTCGACGGCGCGTTCGTGTTCCACGCGCGCCTCAAAGAGAGTCAGCAAAAAGGAAGGGGTCCGCAAGGGCCGATGCCTGCCGGGGCTGCGGGACTATTCGAAAGAGATACCGTGGCCCCGGAACACAAAGGGCGATGAAGGAACATGGATGGGTTTTATTCAGTAAAAGTCTGACACTACCTCCTGCTCCGCCCAGAGCGGGGGGGTCAATTCATGATTTCCCATCCGAAAAAAATAAATAAAAAAAGGGTTAGTCAGTGGTGTACTTAATAGTACAACCACATTTCGCTGGCTATGTTAAAGTCCTATGTATACTTAATAGAGGGCGAACTCATTGTCATCAACCAGGCACAAACCCAGACGCCGTGGCTGCTACCGAGACATTCCTGATGAAAAAACACAATAACATTTTGCCCGAGCCGGGAATCGAACCCAGGACCTCTTGCTCAGCAGTCGCGCTTGCGACCACTAGACCAACGAGACGACCAACACTGTGACAAAAAAAAAACAAATTTAATAGAACTCTTTAGTGAAAAATTTTAATTGAGCTGAATGCCTTCAGCGTACAAAAATAATTATGAGAATTTATTATAAACGTCACGCATTTCTGTGCCTCGTGTAGATAATTCAAGGTTCATTCAGTCTACATTTATGCATATTGACCACGTTACAGTAAAAATTCTAAGTAACACTTTACATTTTTTCTCTACAAACATTAAGTATACTATTGTTACTTACCTTACATAGTGTAGAAATATATTACCTTAGACTTGAATATTTTGCTATTTTTACGCAGCATTCTCCTTTAAGATATTTACAAGTATCTTATAACCTACCTATACAAGAAATCTTATAATTGATGAATAAAAAAAATAGGCAAATAACACACCACGCCAAATAATTGAAGAGTATATTTGTGTATATCTAACGTAAAATGGAACGTTTACTGATTCTTATTCGTATGAAATAAAATTGAAAAAAACTACAACGGTAAGCATTATCACCTGCCTGCTTTTTCCCAAACTTGTTGGGGTCGGCGTCCAGTCTAACCGGATGCAGCTGAATACCAGTATTTTACATGGAGCGACTGCCTATCTGACCTCCACTACCCATTTAGTACTGGCTAATACTGTACCCCTTGGTAAAACTGGTTGTCAGACTTTTTGGGCCACTGACAACCTGCAACGACTGTCAAAGATCTACAAATGACAGCCGGGACCAACTGTTTAACGTGCTTTCAGGGGCACGGAGGAAACTCTGAATGCAATGGGTGGTCACCCATCCACAGACCAACCTAGGCAAGCACGGCTTAACCTAAAATTCGACCCGAGTGGTTGTTATTATTTAGCCACGAGCTCCTAATTTAATTAATAACATATAGTCTAGTATCTTTACATAGTATAAATTTTATAAAACGCGGACGAGTTGCAGAATGAAAATATTATTTATTTTGAGTTTCAACATAGAAGCCTAAAAGTTTGGCTTGCCCTTTCCTATAATTAATCTCCATGATGTTAGGGTTTCTGAACAGTCTGCTTGGCCTAAGGTTGCTGTATTTTTGGCCCCTAGGCAAGGCACGCCACTGGTTTGTAGTGACGGAGATTATCTTCACGGGCTGTCATTTGTAAATAACAATAGTTTATGTAACAGTAGTTACGAGTAGTCGGAAGGCCTTTCAGACTGACAACCAGTTTTACCAAGTTTATCAGTTAACTCGCTTTAATTCTTAATTATTTTTTTTCTCTTATGTTATCACTTATTTTTGTGAATATTGGTTAATCTGTAATTGGCGACTGTGTAAGTCCAAGACTGTAAAGCCTATATACCTAAATGCTGTATATATTAATAAATAAACTAAGTTTTACCTTCGCGTCATCAGTAACTGGGTTGTGCCTATCTGAATAGGCAGTCGATAGGTATTCAGCTGCACCAGATTAGACTGGAAGTCGATAACAACATAGTTTAGAAAAGGCTAGGCAGATGACGATGACATAGGTGTCTTCATCATTATTTAATGTTACTGAAAACTAAAACATGTAGCCTGCATTCTCCGAAGTCCTGGTTAGGGGACGCCACAACGCTCCAGTTGGAATTGAAAACTATCTAATATGAAATAACCTAACCATCCTGAAATTTAAAAAAAATAAGTTCATTGGCACAAAAAACCTTTTTAAACAATACTAATACATTCCACATAGGTACATTGAATTTTAGGAAAAGGCTGTAGAAATAGTTAAAAACTCTGCCTTCTAAACTTGGGGCACCCTGTGACCGAAATCAGTGTGCTACTGTAACTTCGTGTACAGTTTAAACCATTATTTGTGGGATAATAAACCTATAATGACCTGGTTTAACTATACTATGAATGTGTGTAAGGTTGTGTGGTGTGCTGTGCTGTGCTGTGGCGTGGCGTGGTGTGCTGTATGAGAGGGGGAGTGTGTAGTCGTTCACGGTATGTTCGTGTGATGTTGCATGTGTTTCTGTATTAGTTTTTTCTTTTTTGTAGTATTATTATAACGTGCCTACATTATTTTAGAAATAATATTTTCTGTACGGGCTATATAATCTAATCCTGATTATATAGCCAGTTTTGTAATTTGGATTTTGCATCGTGTGTTTTAAATTACTTATTTGGATATTAAAAACTAAATTTTTCTTCCGAAATCATTTCTTAGTCAATCTTATTTTTCATTATTCGTTATCATGCAAAACTGATAATTCGTATCCGTTCGTTCCGTTCCATTCGTATTCGTTCCTCAAAAACCACTTACGGAAGTAACACAACCCGTCCACACCTTTTAGCGTAAATTAACATCACCTTCCCAAGGGTCGCCATCATTAAAATAACTTCACAGCCAAAAAACTATTACCCATCCATAGACACTAGATGTTGTGATTCAAATGAATTCTGTAACTGATATCCCTGAGACTCGCATCCCATATTCAAATGAATAAGCGTCGCTATATTGTCTTTTTTTGTCTTTTCAAAGTGGGCCACGCATATCATTATTATTGGCCTTTTTGTTTTTTTTTTTTCCTAAAAACCGGTAACGCTATGAATAATACTTAATCATTAGCTCTATTTTCAAATTGGTGCAGCTGCGCGTTGTTTTTTTTCGCGACATTGTTTTTTTTTTGTTTTGTGCTTGTATTTCAAAATGTTTGGTTTGTGATTTGAATATTGTTTTTTTTTCGCGTTTTGACTGTAGAGTCAAAAACGTAAAGCTTGTACAGAATGTATAGTATTTTTTTGCTATATGTTTCAATGTTTTTTGTTATTATAGCTGGTTGAGTTATTAAAACATAATTTCTTCTTTACAATAATAAGTTAAGTTATTTCTATAACATCAGTTTTATGTATTGTATTGATCCACAATTTCCATTAAAACTTTATAAAAAACTTTAAGGCCTTCTTCACACGCAGGTTGATTTCGACCACCTCTGCAGAATATCAATGAGATTACATTTTAATTTTCTCACGAAATACTTACCATCGAATAACCTCATTATAGTATTATGTTAAGTGCTACCTTAATGAGAGGCTAAAAACGTTAGGAATAAAGAGTATCAATATGTCTAACACGTTTATCTAGGAGCCCATAAAACATTGTGGCATAAAATTAATTATTAAACGAGGCATTAAAGACGGAAGGCACCCCATTTCCCACACTAGAACCAGTAGCTAAATAAATTTTCAACAGACATCTGCTAGCTAATTGTCTAACGAGCGGTGTGCATAAATTGCACAAAATTATTATACATTGCATAAAAAAAACCGTCACATGGCGACAAGTCTTTATTTTTAAAAGCAATCGTCCTTAAACCTGTCGTTTCCCCAAGCTCAAGGTGTGAAATTTGCAAAATTATAAGAATTTTTATATTTAGGAACGCACTTTTAAAATTATTCGAAATTCAACTTACGTTCGTTGGGTTTTATGCCAGTTTTGCATATCGCTCTATGCGTACTTCTTACACTTCGCATTGCTGGGTTAGTATGCAAATTAACTAACCCATTTCTTACTAACCCTATAATTACAGTATTTTGCATATTATTTGATGAATAAATATTTATAAGGAAGTGAAATTGAAGAACTTTTTCATTATAAACTAGTTCCTAATAAAGCGTTCGTTACTTTTTATTTTTCGAAACTGCCCTGGTGTAGTTTATGCAAATATCTTCGGGTTTATTAAATTTCGTGTGAAGATACGCCTGGGAACTTCTTGTGATGAAGATATTTTCAAATTGACAATAATTTAAACGCATATCTAATGTGTCATTCCATTTTGGTGTGATTTAAATTAATTTGCATAGGAGGTCTTGCGAATTTTTCAGAAATAATCTTCAACAAGATTGCTTCGTCGATCAATAACTCATCAACAGTTGTTTAGATAATTGGTATATTAATAAAAAATGTAAATAGATCGGAAGGTAACTATGAATCTACCAAGCATTACTACTTACCACATACTTACAGTTTTACAATTTTGTAAATTTTAGTTCCAGTTCTCCAGAAACTACGGGAAATAAAAAATATTCACTCTAATTCTTAAATCTATAACACCGTAGGACATCTAAGCTACATTAGTATGTAACATAAATGGACGTATTTATTTAACAACAAAAAAAAACTCTCAAAAAGTTAACAAGGAGGCGTCAACCAAAAACTATACAATAGATAAATACCCAAATCATATCGACATCCCTAATACCAATCGACAATAGATCGAACCTAATATCGAATGAATGAAAACCACTTGACTCGTGTTAAAAATCGATTCAATTGTGAGCGCCCTATTCGATTGTATTGTGTGGAATCGATTGATTCAGGGAACAATTCAGCTCATTGTAAAACGATCTTTTCAATTCGAAATTCGAATGTGTTTGTTGTAATATTTTGACGTTGTGTTGCACTTGTCGTTTTTTTTTTGTAGCGCGTGCTAGTTTGAGAGATGATTTTGAAAATGGAATTGTCTGAGTAACTGTCATGGCGGATTTTATTGTAAACTCTGGTACAAAAGTAACAAAAAACCCTATAGTTTTTTGGAAAAGTGATGGGTGTTTTCTTTTGCTTTGCTGGCAATGTTTATTTATTAGTAACGGAAAACATTGCCAGTCTCGTTGGTCTAGAGGTCGCAAGCCGACTGCTGAACATGAGGTCCTGGGTTCCATGGACCGAGGTTCCCAGGTCAGGAAGAGTGTTATTGAGTTTTTCATCAGAAATTTGTCAATTTGGCGGGTCCCGTGGTCCAACTGATGATCAGTTAAGAAAAATACATAATTTAATATATAATCAATACAATATATTTTAACGTATTTTTTCCAAAAAAATGGCCCAAAGGAAACGACTTCTTCCAAGCAACTCTAGATTTTGGTGCTCTCGTGTAAATATAACCCAGCAAAAGTACTAGGCTAGCAAAGGTTCAAGGTGGTATGTGTTTTAATAATTCTGGATAGGTGAGTGAGTGGTGGGTTAGGAGTACTAGAAACTATGATAGTAATACCACCTTAAACTCATGCCACCCTAGTACTTTTTGTGGTAGGTACATCGTTTGTGTCATAATATGTATAATCAAACGGGATTAAAAACAATAAAATTCAATAAGTAGATGTGTGGGAAATAGATTGCTCTACGTGCGCGCAAATCATATTCTTAATATTTTTTTTATTTTTTTTTTTGGGAATGGCATCTCGCAGTTCAGTCTAGAAGAGACTGGCTACTGGTTAACCGGACTATACCTGTGGATGCCTTGAAGCTAAGGCCTCCAGCCAGGGGCATGTTAACTAAAAACTAAGCGACCACGCCTAAGGGCACCCCCTGTGGGGTACGAACCTCGGCTTAGGGCGTCGCTGGGGGCAGCAAAGGGACAGGCTGGATCTGAGTGTCATTATTTTGGGGCTCGTTTGACTGGCTCAGCATCGCGGGCTGGCTCTAGCAAGGGTCGGGGGGGAATTGATCGGGGATTACGCGCCGGACCTCGGCGGCGAGGTCGGTATGTCTTCGGTTTGTATCTGTATTTTCTACGTACGGTGCTGGTGTCTTTGCTACTCTCCTGTAAGAGGGTAATAGCGTCGTCGGGGGTGACTAGAGTGTGCCGAGGACGGCGGACTGAGCTGATACGCGATGGGTCGTATCGGGCGGCCGATGCGATCAGCCGTTCCTATGCTTAATAGAGGAGTCGAAAAAACGCTTTGCAAGACGTTTCATGAATTGCTGAATAGTGGGGATTCTAAGGTCTAGGTGAAGACTATCGTTACGGACGTACGGGGGGGCTCCGGTGATCTTACGGAGAAAGCGGTTATGCAAGGTCTGCATCCTGTGGATGTGGCGGGGAAGGGCATGAGCGAATACGACACAAGCGTATGTCATGATGGGTCGGATAACTGCTGTGTAAAGACGCAACTTGCACTTGAGTGACAACTTGCTCTTTTTGACTAGCATGAAGTGGAGTCTGCTCATGGCAAAGGCTGCTCGGTTACGAGCTGCTTTGATATGGGCCGCGAAAGCCATATTCTTCATACTTTTCTCTCTCTCTTATATACATGAAAAAATAACAATATATTTATTATATTGTTATACTAAAGAAAAATACACTGTACCTATTGTATGGAAAATAAAAAAAAAACAATTTCAGACCTCTCATTACCTCACATTTGATATAAGTTATTATTAAGACATGAATATTCGATTACTAATAAAGAATAAGTACTTACACAAACTTTTTATTATTATTTTAGGCAACAAACGTATTTTAAGGCTCCGTCAAATATTCAAAGGTTTCCAAAAGGGTTCCATTGCTAAAAAAGTTTGATAACCGCTGGTGTAACACGATCGGAGGTTTGAGCTTTCTAAGTCCGTCGCCATCGCCACATTTTTAGAGGAAAAGTGAGAAAAACACAAAATTAAATGATTTTGAAATTCCGTAATTTATTAAGCAAGTAATTTTATTCAATGCATAGATTGATGCATTTATAAAATTATGAAAGTATGATTTAAAAAAAAATTAAAACTTGTTCAACATTTTAATCACAAAAACACATCATGTACGTAGTAAAAAAAGCTGTTACACTTCAAGCAATTACTCATAAACATGTTTCTACGAAATAACACGTTTCTTTTTGTCCTTTATTAAATTACAATTTTACCAAAATCCATTTAAGGGGTTGCACCTGCTAAAACGGCTCAGCGACATTTTTTTTTAAATGTCATAACAATAGCTCATTTTAAAGGCAATACAGCTTTTAATTTTATTACCTTGTGACCGGTGTCACGATGCAAATGCGTATTTAATGGGCTATCCGTAATAAATTGGTTAGGGTGGAGGTACGTAGCCTTAAGTGGACACAGTACCTATAGGTGTGGTGATTAAATTATGTCTTTTAACTAGAGTGCACCCGCTATTCTGGTGGTCATTTTTCATACCTGTTGAAAACAGACTTTTTCTTTAATACCTACCTACTTTCAAATATTACATTAAGGTGAATGCTCCAACCAGCCCGCGAAATTTAAATTTTCTCAAGCTCATAAAGGTGCAGGAATGTCTTTGACCTTGAAAAAGTAATTCCTGCACCTTTATAAGCTTGCAGGGTTGTATTGATGATTTTGATGATTATAATTCTGTAACTACATACGTCTTACAGTCGCGAGCAATATTTTAATTAACATACAACCTAGCCCTATCAGAATACCAGCGCTGTGACTTTTTTTTTTAAATGTCACAGTACTTTGCTGAGATAGGAGCCTTTTGACCTTGCACAGGACCAATAAAATTTGATTGTTTTTTTATTTTTCTCATGTTTACTTTTTTAAATAATTTTGTCATAATTCTATCTTTTTATGTCTTGTGTGACTTTAATAAATACTTTTTCTTTCTTTCACTGGCCTGCAAATTGCAAAAAACGTAAGAAAGTTTGAATTTCGCGGGCTGGTTGGAGCATCCACCTTAATTTTAGTTCTGGCTATAATGAAGTGTGAAAAGTGTAATGAATAAACTCGGTTATTTTATTTTTCAGTCAAAATATTTAATTTCTGAAGAAGCCTGAAAAGTGGCTTGCCCAGATACGAATCGTCCCGAGAACCCGTTTTCCCAAAGACAGTGATGGGATGAGCCACTCTGCAGGTTGGTACGGAATAACCTTATTAATACGACTACCAATACTGCTGAGCGTGCCCGCCTGCTGGATGTGGGTGAGTGGGAGTCGGGCCTATGGCTTCAGGCACTACCGTCACCTAATATAGGCCCTAAGCTAGGTGACACAACCTTCCGGCTCGCTACATGGTTGTAATTGGACGCTCCTTGTGTGGCTCTTTTTCACTGTCAATGTGGTGAAGCAGTTGACTGCCTCGGACACCGTGGCCTGTCCTGCAATAAGAGAATGATCAGTAATGATTTCAGCCGTAGCGCTCATGCTGTCTTGCTCTTACTTGTCGTCGATGGAAGTTGGGTAGGCCTTTGGGGTGGGATGCAGCTTGCGTCAACACCCTTGCGCCATCCCACCTTTCTAGCACGTTAGACTGCGCTGGGGCGGCTGCTGCAGGTGCTGATAACCTCAAACAGCGCAAATACAATAACTTAATTGGGAGTTATGTTTTTTAGCCGTTTGGTGTTGAAACCCGAGGACCATGGGGCCCGATTGCCCACCTAGTATTTCGGGATATCGCGAAGCTGTTGGTCGACTCTTCACGTGACCCTGTTGGGGCTGGCAAAAAAGGCCAGCCCTGAGAATACAGAAGAATTGTTTATTTGCAAAAACATGTGAAGATAATATACATGGTATGATGCTTATTATAGGTGTTACAGGATATTCTTTGGCACAACATGTTTGACCATGACTGGTGTACAAATTAGATCGGAAGACCATTCGATTTCCAAAAAAAATATACAAAGTTAATAATCTAAAAGAAATGAACAATTTAACATTAAATTAAATAAAAAAACCCTGTGTCTGGCCTTCAACATTACAATGCTTCTAGTCTTCTTTCTCGGCACTTTTTCTATTGATAATAGCGCTGTGGATTATTTTTTGATGCCATGTAATGCTTTTCCCAATTTGATACAGATTTATATATTTTTTAATTATTATTTTAGATCTATTTGTAGTTTGTAACAAATGTACGGTACAAGTAATTAATAAAAACTTAACCCTTCTATAAATTAATTGTTATATTTACTTAATATTTGATTACAATGTTTAGGAATATAATTGCTGCGTAATTAAAGAGAACTGTAAACTGCTAATGAGTTCTCGGTTTTACTATTACTGCTCTTAATATCTTGGAAAATTGAAATTTTTCATTAAAAATAATATAATGAACAGAGCCTCGCTGTGCTATTTCCTGGACTACACACAGGAAGCAATCATCATCATCATTAGCCTATTAATGTTCCCACTGCTGGGACACAGGCCTCCTCTCTATGAGAGGGAATGGGCTATAATCTACCACGCGGGCCCAGTGCGGATTGGTAGATGTCACATGTCTTCGAATATTTTGGTTCTAGGACATGCCGGTTTCCTCACGATGTTTTCCTTCACCGTTTTGAGAGCAGTGGTGATGAAATAAATTACACAAAGTAATGCGCCTGCCTGGGTTCGAACCCACGACTTACTGTTCGTAAGTCGGGGCCGCCACCACTGGGCCACCGCTGCTCTCAATAAGCAGTAAAGGAAGCACTAAAAATAATATAAATAGGTACACCATTAGCGTAATCTAGTATATAAAAATGCCATTTTGCGGAAGTGCCTTTGTCATTATTGTATAATAAGTACTCATTTCTACAGGCCGTAAAAAAATACTGTCTACATACATACATTCACGCCTTTTTCCTATGGAGGGTAGGCAGAAACTACAGAACGCCACTTGCAAAAAAACAAGCTTTTATTAAAACGAAAAGTAGAAAATTAGGAAAATTATCTATCAACATTGAACGCGTAATCAAAGTTTCCTGTTGTATTTACCGTTGAAGAGTTCTCTTGTGAGGAGGCTATTTTAGATGCAGGGTCAAATCATGTCAGTCGTAAAAATTTATTGTCACCAGAAACAAAAGTGTGTGCAAAATTTTAGTTCAATCGGTTGGAGGGAAACTGGTTTGAAATTAATTTTTCATATGAATACCTTAACAACTACGACTTCCGATCGTAAAGTAATTTTCCGCTTTTTAATGTTTTTTTTTTTTGGAAGTCGGTTGTTCTGTCATGATTGGGTAATACAATAGGTACAGCTTGGTAAGACTGGTTGTCAGACTTTCGGGCCACGGACTACCTGTAACGACTGTTTAAGATCTACAAATGACAGCCGGGACCAACGGCTTAACGTGCTTTCCGAGGCATAGAGGAAACTCGGTATGTAATGGGTTGTCATCCATCCATATACTAAACTAGGCAAGCACGGCTTAGCCTAAAGATCGACCCGAGCGGCTGTTATTATTTAGCCACGAGCTCCTCAACAAAATTTTAAATCTTAATAAGTTGAAAATTGTCAGCAGAATGTATAGTGCCGCAAATTAAAAGCTCCGTGTCTATAGTACTACTCCTCATCTATACCTAGATTTACGTCGTGTGCCTATCTATATTATCTATGGTTAACCGCGAGAACTAACCCAGTGGCCGGCCGGGGGTTCTTTGTTGCGGTTAGTCCCCACTACAACAAACTCCCCCGAGTTTGGTCAGCAGGCGACGGAGGCAGGTTGTTTTGATTGATTTATACCGCGGCTCAATGTGAAATTGTGTCAATTGTGAAAAAACAGATGTTTTTTTTTTAGATATTTAAAAAAAAAAATAGTTTACTACGTTCCTTGATAACAAAACAAAAATCTTGAATGCTGCGTCCATCATTCAAGTATTTACGTTTAAAAATTAATATCGATTTTTTAAGATAAAAAAATATTGGATAAGAGGAGCACACGGATAACCGAAGCAATCCATTGTTCGTTTCAAGAGCACATCCACATAATTTTTTTGATTCCGAGTTTAGAATGCAGTTTTCTCAGCACCTTCCATAAAGGGTTTAATACCTTCATAACTTACTTTTCAATGCATCTACAACCACAATGTTTTAAGTACGTTACATTGATTTTTACCGTAAAACAAGATTTTTCACCCAAAAAAAAAAGTCGTTGTCCAGCAATAATTTTTGCGCCGGATTACTTAGTTTGATGTGCAGAATGCTTGGTTTGGTTGACGGCTTCGTGAAGGGGGCCCATTTACACCTTGAAAGCTATAATTTGCATCACGTTGCCATATACTACTAAAACAGCCATCACTCTACTTCCCACCCATAATTTATCAAACAAACAAATAATATGACACGACGAGCCGCGTCCTCAAATCATTCCAGACATAGTAATTGTAAATATCTTGAACGCAGGAGATCAAACATGTACACATCAAAGAACTTTAATCAGGATCCATTCATATTTTTAATGAATCCCGTCTTTGCAGAGCAATCCGACCATGTGAACATCTCAGATCCAACATCGTACCAACATTAGATACAAGACCATTCACCTTTTGAGATATTTATGAAAAAACACAAACGAATTAGGAACCACCCGCACAATTATTTCGAGGAGACGTACAAAAGAAATGCGAAAAAGCGAATAAAAAAAAATATAAGCTTTGTTATCGAAATTGGAAACGAAGCGAATATCCATAGGTACCTAAAAGAAGTTCGGCTTCTGTTGGGGTGCACTTTTTTTTCAATCCGAACGCGTATAAAAAAACACCCCTCCGTGTATGAAACATTACCCCTACGTCCAATGGAGCCGTGCCCCAAACACATCTACGCTCTCATTTTTATAAACAGATTTTTTTCTTTGCAACAGACAGAGACGGATAATCGCCTGTCACATTTGGTCGGTGTGTCGCTGCATGGGGAAAAGAGACGGCACGAAATAAAAAGTTCGGTCTACGGATAAAGAAAGCTCAGGTATGGATAAGGGTGTGGAGGGAAGAAAAAAGGGATACGACGTGGGGTGGCGACCACCCCCTGGCGTGGTGGGGGCTGATGTTGAAGTTCCTGCTACCGCCGCTAGATGGGGGTGTTGGAGGAAAGTTTTTTTTATTGAATTTCGGCGAGTTTTGGCATAATGATGATGGATTGTGCCGTGGCTTTCGGCTGATAAGTTTCGCCGAATTTTCTGCGGCGTGTAATGTGTTTTGCGTTTTTTTTTTTGTAAATTAGGTGCAAGTAGCTACGCTGATGCTGTCAGTTCGCTATAAGTTAGGGGTGAAGATGTATTGGTTTCTTTTTTCACAATATTAATTGAGTTAACTTTGGAGCTGTATCTTATTAAAACTTGAAGCAGATCATCCGCTTCCGCAGAGCAATTTGGAGCACCAAGTAGAAAATAGTTTTTTTTTTGTCTGGTGACACATTTGTAAGACCCTATTCTAATTCCTTCCCAATAAATATTCTAGCAACGGTTAAAGTATGTAAACATCTTATAAGAATCCCGCGATAACATCATGCTCAAAAACTACCACTCAAACATTTGCAAATAAAATATTCTAATTAAGCAAAAATTCTTACAAGTTAACACCATACACATTTAAACCAGGGTTCTATTGTTTCGTCTGAAAATCACTACATATTTTTTTGCAACTTTTTCACCGTGCGTCTATTATGCGCACTGGCATCAAAATCTTTTAATTAGCGGTGTGACGAGAGGTAGCTCTCATGCGCTAATGAGACAAGCCCTTAAAAACTGTCTGCCTGTGGTTTGGTTTCCCAAATTAAGGTGTGATGTTTGTAGCTTGGATTTTTTTTTATACTCTTGGTTAGTTTTTTGTTTGTATTAAGTTTTTGGAATCATGTTCTGTAGTGTTGCGATGTTTTAAGGGGTATTGTGAGGTAATGCAATGTTATTTTGATGCAGTTTTTATTTCTACATTAAACACAAAGATAGAATGATTTATTATATTGAGAAGTAAATCAATTTACAAACTGTTCTTTAGATACGAAATAAAACCCCACCACATTACAAACTCAATACCAATAACGAAATACAAATGCAGACCTAAAAAAAAGACTACAGAAAAAGAAAAAAAAAACTAATATTTCCTATCGGCGAACGACTCAACCTTTCACAAATATCCAATTTGGGCTTCGTATAAGCAATAAATAAGAGGAAAAGGCTTTCCAGACGGTGCCTGGGAGGAAAAAAAGAGAAAAAAAAAGTAAAAAAGGCAACGGATCGAAGTCTTTCGTCCGTCGGATCCAATAATCCGGCCGTCTGTCCGCCCGCCTAATGTGATCGTAGCCTAATGAAAAACGCTCGGGTCCTATCTGTAGGCGGGACAATAAAATATAATGATGTCTGTTTTTATTTGTTTTTTTTTTAATTCTTTTCCTTTTCTTTTTTGTCTTTCTTTTTTATTTATTTAAACTTCATGTACAAGAGTAGGTGGAGTTATTGCCACAAGGTATTCTCTACCAGTCAACCTTTGGGTCAAATAGGATTATAACAGTTTCTAATTTAATAGACAGCCTTAATGGAATAAGCTCTCGTTTTCAATTTAGCAGAAAAAGTGAATAGATAAATCTGAAAATAACATAATTGAAAACAAATGAATGCATGAGGTCCCGGGTTCGATTCCCGGACAGATTGATATTGGGTTTTTCCTTCAGGAATTCCCAGTTGCAGCCATGGAGTCTGGTTTTTTGCCTGGTTGATGGCAATAGGCTCGCCCCCAATGACACGGGACTTAAAAATGTTACTGGCAAAATATGGGTGTACAATTAGGTCCACCTCTGCCTAACCCTTCGGAGATGACAGGCGTGATGTTGTAATTCTTATAAGTAATCAAATCCAATTACTCTGTCTTTCGAAACTTAATTCAATTTAAGTAAAGAGATACTTAAACCTTAACTTATAAGACTACCACGCACCACATTCCAGGCTATGAATACGGCCCCCAGCTACACGAATGTTAAAAAGAAATCGTGAAATGGGTTTGCGTTGGTAACGAAATCAACATAAATTTAGAAGAAAATTCGAAAAAAAGATACGTTGTGTACCCAGACTGTAATTATATCGATAATTCAGCGTGGTTTTATGTATTGACTGTGTTATATATTTGTATCTTATAAGTATATAGAGAAATGTAATGCATCTTATATCTTCTTGAGTCTTCCAACACATAAGTATGTGAGTTATTTAAAAAAATAAATTTAACAAACAAAGAGAACTTAGACAGAGTTATAGAAAACTGTGGTAACATCACATAATTGATGAAATTTGGGTGTCACCTCTGCCTACCCCGCCAGGGGAAACAGTGACAAATTAAAGTTAAAACAAAACCACACTTCGAAAAGAATACGGGTCTCCAAAGATCCAGACTTTGAGTTTATTCTCAACAAAGTCAACAACTAAAAACTCTTCCACAAAATACTTCACTTAGCCAAGACTCCAAGAGTTCCTACTAACCTTTAAAAGAAAAAAGACCGTAAAAGTAAACCGAACTTTTTCCTCTTCACCTTGAAAAGCGCAAAGTGTTTAAAACTGAACTTTCATTGACACTCATCTTCATTTCGATTTCATTAGAAGAAAACGGACGTACTTAAGAAAATCTATTCATTCAAGTGTTGGCGTCTCTGTCCGGCGTGTTGATTCGTGTATGTTCTGTCTCTTTCGGCGGGTTGTTCAAGAAGTAGTGACGTCATAACGAGGTCGTCTCTCCGATTCACTCATTAAATAAACAAGGGAAATGTTCGTCAGAATGGCGGGACCACTTCGGGTTTTACTTTCATTTTAATTCTGGATCTGGCTGTGTGTTTGCTTTATGTGGGGGAATTTGTAGTTACATGTTAGTAATTTCCAGTCACTATCCTAGCCAATATTGTGAAAGTGAGTTTATTTGTTAGTTTGCCAGGCCTTCATGCCTTAACTGGTCACTTAATTTGGCATATGCTTAACCGTAACCTGGGATAAAAACTATCCTATAGGACGTTCCAGTGAGATTATTACTTACCTCCACAAAAGCTAAGCTTTAGGCACGAGCTATCTAATAAGAAGACTCATTAATAAGCTCTCGGACTTGTCGCAGTTCCTAGTACCAAAAAAATTTCATTATGTTTATTAGAATTCTCACAATAATGCAACTTTTAATAAACCTTGTTTTTTCTTATTCGAATATTTTTAACTGTTTCAAACAGTCAACTGTCATTTCTTAACCAGAGCAAGCGATAATCATTTTATTAAATTATTTTACATTAGCCAACGAAATCAAACATGTAGTAAACTTAAAACCTAAAAGTAAACATAAAACTCAAAACACACATACTCTAGATTAGACAAATAAATCAAACACTAAACCAAAATCTCTATTTAAAACACAAATAACAAACGAGCAGTTTTCAAGCTCAACAGTTGCAAAGTTCATGAAACTCGAAGGTGGTTCCACCATTGTGGGGCACGTTTCTCGTTTTAATTCGTAGCTCGACCCCGCTGTTCTTCATTATCTTATTACTTAGCCAACTTTGTGTACGGCGACTGTTGGGTTTTGATACTTGGAGTCTAATTGTAAAATGTGTGGGTTTTGGTTTTGGCGTGACAAAAATGTTTAGTAACTTGCTTTGAAGGCTCGTATTTAGCTAAAAAACATTTTTTTACTTTTGATCAGTCGAATCTGTTGAAAAATAAATACAGGCCTACTTTCCAAACAACTCTGTTACTTCACTGGTGTAGTTTTATTTTTAAACATACGTTTTTTACAAGGAAGACATGCGTGTTTTTTTTTTTCATCAGAATATGGTACTCATGCAACGTCTCTCTGCCTGTTTGTTAATGAAATTATTATTAGGGAATCACTTATATGAATGAACTACGTTTAAAAAAAAAAATATGTTACATAATACAAGCCACTACTAAGTTTTTGTTAACATTATAATTTCCAATCGCTTGCCTATTTTGTACCTCCCCGTTCTTATCCAAAAGCTATTTATCATTTCTAATTTATAGCCTCACAAAACTCATCCATATCAACTTTAATTAAAATTTAATTATCCAAGTATCAAGACTACTTCATCTGACTATAAATCTTAAGGCGGTGCTGCCAAGAGAGTTGTTCTAAGTGCAGACGTTAATGGGCGTCTCCTTCACCTTGACCAAGGCTGAACTTTCACCCCAGTTCACCAGAATTAGGTCGGAGCAGGTAGGGTTGAAGGAAAAGACAAAAGGATGGTTTTTTTTTCATTCAAATTATTTTTATATTATCTAAAGAAGAGTTTGGTGGTTTGTTTGTTAGTGTTTGTACGTCATGTGGGTTGAATTGGTTTCTTGATTGCATTGAGTTTGAGCTCAAGATAATTAAGAATTTTGATTACTATCGTCCCCAAATACATGAAAAAAAACACATTCAAATTCCATAACAAGCCGCTGAAAAACTAAACATTTATTTTCTCAATCTGATTTAATAGTGCATGTCGTGTTTCATCTAATTTATTTATGTAAAAATGGAACCATAGGTGTTGTGTGCTTTAATAAATGGCATTTCAGAAGTATTATTTTAATTGTCTGTTTATTGCAATTTTAGCAATAACTCTTATTGGATAACTTTAGTACGTTTTTTCAGACTGAAGGCTCATTATAAGGACGAATAACATTATTCTACTTTAAAATAAATCACAAAAATAGCACTGTTCCCTATTTTATAAATAAAAATAATTGTGTCAAGAAAATGGCATATAACCATGCAACGCAGTGACATCAAAGACGTTTTGCCGACGGGCGGCGAGATCAAAGGGCCGCCGTCGGGTGTTATCTTTTTGAACTTGCCGACGGTAATGTGCATTCGGATACTTTAAGTTTTCGTTCGTTCTTCTTCTATTTTTACTTATTTTAACTAAGTAAATGGTTTAAAGTGCTTAAATAAATTTTAAAGAATACTGTTGTTTGTGGAATGTAAGTTTTTTCAGCGACGCCTTTTGTTGTGACGAATTTAATTGAATTTATTTACATAATTTATGTATTAAAATACTTACATGTCATTTAAAGAGTATTATACAGCTTTTTTCATTCAGAAGTTTCTTTAGTATTTAATTAATTTGAGAGTGTTTATGTAATACATCAAAATCGGTGAAAAAAAAACCCATTTAGAACTTTATTTAATTTAAATAAAGTACCTACCTAACTCAACCGGATAACTATAAAAAATTAACTAAAAACGTTTTTGTGTACCACTTAATTGGTTATTTTGTATATTTAAGAGGTGGCGAGATGATGTAGACGCGCATGACGAAGGTTGGTTCGAGGTGGCGCAGGAGAAGAGTACCTGAAAGGATATGAGGATGGCTTTCCCAGCATTGGGACATACAAGAATATTAAACAAAAAAACTATTTATACTTTTCCACATAGTTTTGTACTAGGCACACATATCTTCATAGACTATCTTTTCCATTATACTTCAACCAGCTGAAACTAAATAGTGCCTTATTATACGATACATAGGTAGGTACTTAGATTGCGGCTTCTTGTATATATTTCGATTATGTTTTATGGCATAAATCACAAATTATTATGCACAAGTTCTGCTTTGGGAGTATTGTATTTTGAAGTCAAAGACAAAGCGTGCGTTCTTGGGTACGATTCCCATGTCGGGAAAAGTGTTAGGGGGTTTTTCGTGAAGAATTTCTCTGTAGCAGCCGTGTTAGATTTGTGCCCGTTTGATGGCTATTGGTTCGCCCCTTGTTGCATGGGACTTAAACATTTAGGCACGCCTCTGCGTTGGGTGCAAGCGTAATGATGTTTATGTTCCCTCTTCTGGATGCGATAAACGCATAAACGCTTAAAACTCTTAATCGTAATTCAATCTAAACCAAGATCACACGTCATCTCTCTCACCCAACAGCAAAATTAACTTTTGTTTAAAAAATAAAACAAGCTTTTATTAGAAAATCAGGTTTTAAAACTATCAACACTGAACGCGTATACAAAGTTTTGTGTCCGTGCTATTAACCTTTGAGGAGTTCTCTTGTGAGGAGGCGATCCTGGCTGGATGATCAAGACATCTCTGTCTCAAAAATGTCTTGTCACTAAAATCAAAGCTGTGTGCAAAATTTCAGATCAATGAGTTGGGGGAACTGATCTAAAATTCAATTGCTAGATTTGACCAATACATACTTACTAACTAACAAGACAAGTTAAATAATAATAAAAATATATAATAGGTTTTGAAAACGATCCAAAAGAAAACTACATCCTACAAAAAGTTTCCTCCTTGAAGTTTAATCCTTAACATATCTATCTACCCTACAAAAACGCGTTATTCTTTTACTGGAGGAAACCCACCCTGGTATTAAAAAGGGAAGCGCTCATGTGTGAACGGTAGTGTATCTTCTGCTGAGAACAAAGGACGGGGAAAACATTTGCTTTTTAGGGTTTTTGTACAGGGGTAGATGTGCTGTTGAAAGCTATTTGTTTCTTAAAGAAAAGATAAGATTCTTATAAGAATACTTTTCGTTGTTCATGTCTGGTTTACGTAGTACGTGTATGTAGGTTTTACGTTCTGTCTACATCCCGCCTATTTTCCTTGAAAGGTAAGGCAGAGTCGCGAAAAAAACTGCTTTCCAGTACAGGCGTGAAATACATCCATACTCGACAGGTGATTTCTTAATGGTCTGAATCACACCCTGAAATATGACCACATCATTTGGTACACGTTTAACCCTTGGCCATCCTTGGCCACATTAATTTGGCCAGCTATGTTAAAGTAGATTTATTTTATGTTTAAGTATGTAATAGAAGGAGTGGCACAAAGGGCCATGGAGCGGGCTATGCTCGACATAAACCTTTTAGATCGAGTGCGTAACACCGAAATCCACCGTCGTGACCGGGCGGTGCGCCTTAAGTGAACCTGGGAAGGACATCTGGCTAGACGCGGAGATGGCCGATGTAGCAAGGCTTTAACTGAGTGGTGGCCAAGGTTTGGCCAAAGAAACCAGGGCCGTCCTAAAGCCCGTTACGTTGCCGATATCGTCAGGGTCGCGGGAAACGACTGGATCAGGGACGCACAGAACCAGGACGTGTGGCAGAAGAAAGGGGAAGCGTATACCCAGCAGTGGGTGACTCCGGGCTGAACTGATGAAAAATAGAAGGAGAGGGGAAGTCGATTGTCTTGGTATGGACATCTAATGAGGAGGCATGAAACGCATGTTGCTAAAAGAGAGATGGACATGAATGAGGAAGAGGAAGACCAAATAAAAGATGGATGTATTGTGTGAGGAATGTTATGAAAGAGAAAGGAGTAAATGGTGGTCTGACAGGTAAAATGGAAGAAGAAACGTGTTGGCCGCAACACATTTTCTTCAGAACACAGAAAACAGGCCATCCAGACACCACTCTGAGTAAATTCAGATGGGAAACCCAATAAAATTTTGCCACATGCAACCGACTATCTCCATGCACATTGATTTGCATACGTCTTAGGGTTCTTACACATTGCCAACGGCAGATAAACTGCTGGCATCGCCGACGACGCCGTCGACGCGCCGGCCTCAGTCGCCGACGCCACAACTGCAAGCGTCGACGGCAGTTTCTAGTTTACAAACTTAAATGCATAACTACAAAATCTTTATTATATAGTTACACGTAGTTAAACCAAGTATAGCTTATAGTGAGCATCAATCTTTACCCTCCGGGTATCAGCAGACAAAGATATCTCCACGAACACCCTCCTTATACCGACATTGAGACGTCTTCCACGTTAATACCAATACTGTATCCTTGTCTCAATGTTTTTGTACGGTGCGATATCTTTCTTTTATTTCTAGTGATTTTTCAGCCAGTATTTACCTTAGTCTGTGTTTTCTTTGATGAAGATCGTGTAAGTATTGAGTAGTGGTAGGGTTAGCTCTTTATTAACCTTTTAAACGCCAGATCATAGACGCACGCGCGAGCTCTCCACGCCAAGCTACAATTTCACCTACCGTTTTGTCACATATTTGTGTCGCTTTGCGTACAGGGCACGCGCTTGCTTGTCACGTATATAGGGTGTAAACCATTCATGGTGGTTCATGGGATTGTTCATCACGAAACCGTCAACCAAGCGTTCTGTACATCAAACTAGGTAAACTTTCCCCAAATTTATTGCTTTTTTTGGGGTGAAAAATAATGTTTTGTGGTAGAACTCAATGTAACGCACTCAAAACATTGTGCTGATGGATGGATTGAATAGTACGGGGGTCGTGGAGTTGTTTAAAGTAAAAATCTCACATTAAAAACTTGTATTTACAAAAAAGTTGTCAAAAAGTTGGAACTTTGATCACCAATATCTCCGTAACTAGAAGGTTCCCAGGTATGGTGTAGAGCAAAAAAGTGATCGCAATGACGAGGAGAACAAGTGCCTTTCGGCGTCGTTAAGAGTGTTTTACGCCCTTTATGACAGTGACTGTCAAAAGGTTAATAACTGTACTTGCCTACTGTGATCGAATGCATTCTATACGAGTACTAACTTCTCTCGTTTCGGCACTAACTTCATAAGAATACCTAAGTTTTGTCTTGTGATCCTATATACCAAAATCGTAAGCTGCCTATACTGATCCGTCTTCTAAGCGCTCTTAATGTGCACGTCTTTTTACATAGGTACTTTTTACATAGTACTCGTAATACATGTTATTTAACATTAATGATGTAACTAAGATCTTGTAAAATTGCTTTGATTTAAAAGAGTGCCCATGGTGTTTCTTGCCCATTCTTCTCCATAGAGCTCTACATTTTAAGTAACTACAGTACTTTCACAAGTTATTATGCCTTGTGACTGGGACTGTAGGCTTCATCCTTTTATTTTTGACATTCAAAAGTGCCTGTAACGGTCTATTTAAAATAAATGCTTTGAGTTAGAGTTTGAAGCTTGATGATTTGGTAATGGAACATGGTTTATTGCTTACGTTGAACTTGTTAGTATTAAAATACTTTTGCTGGTTGTCAATAACCAGCCTTGCGTTGTTAGTTGAAACACATTTTTTTTTCTTAATATAAATCTACTAACTCCCATCAATCTAAATATCAAACGTATTGTCACCAGGTTTTCACCAGAGAAATTGTCAGTTAAGTCTCATGTATAAAGGAGTGAGTCTATATTGTCATTTACCTGGCACATTACATACCGAGTTACCTCCGTGACTCGGAAAGTACGCAAAGCCGTTGGTCCCGGCTGTCATTTGTAGATCTTTGACAGTCGTTACAGATAGTCAGTGGCCCGAAAGTCTGACAATCACTCCTACCAAGGGGTATCATATAAGCCAGTAGGTACTAACTGGGTTTTGGAGGTCTGATAGGCAGTCGCTTCATGTAAAATACTGGTATTCAGCTGCTTCCGGTTAGACTGGAAGCTGGTCCCAGCTAGTTGGGAAAAGGCTCGACAGATTATGATATCAGAAGTCGAATCTGATGTCACCTACCGAACATAAATGTAGACAGGAGTCTACATTTATGTTCGGTAGGTGACATCTCGACTCTCTCTCATTCAGGAGAATAGAAAAGAGAAGAGAAGAGAAAAGAGAGAGTTTACTAATAATGAAACACTGCCTGACCGGGGATGGAACCCAAACTTCAGGAAATTGAGAAACATCCAATATTATAGTACTCTCACAGGGTTCAATAAACGTTTCTCTTGAAAACAAATGTGTCTTAAGTCTCGCAACATATTTATATTTGCACAGCAGGGGGTGAAACTTAAGGGGTAGTAACCCCCCCATCATTTCTTAGGAGCCATAAATTCTACGAATGCGTTCCATAAATTTTGTCAACCACTTTCTAATGCAGCGTTATATTAAATCGTAATGATATGAAAAAGTAGAAAACGCCGTCGTGTTTTCTTGCAGCTGAATCTTTGTTATATTATATTTTGTGGAATATAAGTTTAAGAATAAGAATAAGAAACTTTTATTTGTAAACATAGGTAGTTACACAGTGGAGTGTTCAGTTCGTTCAATAATGACTAGGTAAATTAGTGTATAATATAACATAACATAACTCCGAAGGGTTAGGCAGAGGTGTAACTAATAGCACACCCACATTTCGCCAGTTATGTTTAAGTCCCAATATGTAATTAGGGGTGAGCCTATTTATTACCATCAACCAGGCACAAATCCAGACTCCGTGGTAACTACTATGAAATTCATCATCATCTGCCAAGCCTTTTCCCAACTATGTTGGGGTCGGCTTCCAGTCTAACCGGATGCAGCTAAATACCAGTATTTTACATGGAGTGACTGCCTATCTGACCTCCACAACCCAGTTAGTACTGGGTAATACGATACCACTTGGTAAGACTGGTTGTCAGACTTTTTTAAGCCACTGACTACCTGTAACGACTGTCAAAGATCTACAAATGACAACCGGCACCAACAGCTTAACGTGCTTTCCGAGGCCCGGAGGAAACTCAGTATGTAAGGGTGGTCACCCATCCACAGACCAACCTAGGCAAGCACGGCTTAACCTAAAGGTCGACCCGAGCGGCTGTTACTATTTAGCCACGAGCTCCTCGGTAACTAATACTATGATATTCCTGATGGGATAAACCAACAATACTTTGCCCGACACGGGAATCGAACCCAGGACCTCATGTTCAGCAGTCGCGCTTAGTGTATAATAATATCATCATCATCATCATTTCAGCCGCAAGACGTCCACTGCTGGGCATAGGCCTCCCCCAAGTGTCGCCACATTGACCGGTCCCGTGCGACTCGCATCCAACGGATTCCCGCAGCCTTAATAATATGTCGGGGTGTTTATTATTAGCTGGAAGATATACCATCTTCCAGCTCAACCTGATGCAGCTGCCAAATGTTCCCATTTTTCCAATGAGCTCCATGGGGGTTGGTAAGTACATACTTGGACATAAAAAAAACATCAGGATTCTTTTTTTCTTCTTTCTTATTTATTCGCACCATCATATCAGCACTATTAGTTTTTTACCAATAAATAAAACAACCACAAAATGTATGTTCATTTTATATTTTCTTTTTTACATAAAAACCTTCTTTTCCCTTCAGAGGAAAACGCCGGAAACTCGGAACCGGAAGTTGCGCCGACCACCACCGGAAACGACTCGCCCTGTGAACGTTAAGAACATGTCACATAAATCACTTTTATTGTAGCACTGAGAAGGGTGCAGGCTGTATATAATAGGTATATATTTAGCAGTAAACGGTATATAAGAAAATGTTGCGAGAAAGGTATATCATCTAACTTTGGAAGAAATGTTTCTTGGTGAGGTTGATTGCAGTTTGCAGGTCTGGGCCAGCAGTATCGACATAGTTAACGACAAAAACGCTAACTTTCGATTGCTAATTACCTACTCACAAAAGAATTCGGTTGCACTATTGATGCTTGCGGGAATCGAATCTGGGATGTAGAGACTTGCATTTCCCGCAAGCATCGTTATTGCAACCGAATTTATTCGTTAGTAATTAGCAATCAAAAGTTAGCGATTATGTCGTTATCTCTGTCGAGACTGTGCCAATAAGGTACTCGATAAAAGCAATACAGAAAGCATAGCTTGTAGTTACAACACTTTTTTGTTAGCCTGTCATGTGTCCCACTGCTGGACAAAGGCCTACACTTTCCCTTTCCAATTTTCACTATCTTGTGCGATATCTGGCAATGTTCGCCCCGCAAACAAGATCAGATCGTCACACTACCTTCGTCGTGATCTACCTCGACGGCAATTTCCTCCGTCAGGCGTCCAGTGAGTGCAATTTTCGAGCTCTCAAAACGGGAAAGGTAAACACCATTAGAAAACTGGCATGTCTGCCTCATCATCATTTCAGCCGAAAGACGTCCAATGCTGGACATAGGCCTCCCCCAAGTGTTGCCACATTGACCGGTCCCGTGCGACTCGCATCCAGCGGATTCCCGCAGCCTTCACCGGGTCATCGGTCCGTCTATTGGGAGGCCTTCCAACGCAACGCTACTGGCATGTTTTAAAACCAATAAATCAAAAACATGCGTGACATCATCAGTGGGCTAGGATGGTGAATCACAACCCACTTTTTGTTTTGGAGAAAAGACCTGTATCCCAGCAGTATCCCAGTGGGAACATTATAAGCTGATACACCATTATCATCATTCTCCTGCCCTTATCCCAATTAATTAATTAATTAATTATCTAATACTCGTCATCTCATCAGACACCTCTTTTCTAGCCATATCATCCTTCACACAGTCCATTCATCGTTTTTTTGGTCTTTCTCAGCTCTAAACTTAAATAATGTATGGTAGTATTATTCAGTCAACCCGCGATCATGGCGCTTGCAACAGCGTCGAAATATCGGGAGCTTAAAAATAATACCAATCACGGAAGATATCCCGTAAGTGTAATTTTAAGTTTGGTTATAAACTTAAAACGGTGTTTCTGTCTTATAGCCAGATCTACACTCATACTCAACATTTTTAAACATTACCTACACAATTTACACATCTATCCAAAACAAAACTAAACGCTTAAAATTAAAGAAAGCCATCCACGCTTCCCAATGAAACAGAACACAAATTGTTTCAAATCACCGCCGCGTGCGCAAACGAGACAATCGCTGCCATTAGCGGTAATCAGGAACAGACTAATCATTAATTACAGGACGGAATGCAATCTTTAAGTAAATTGAGACAAAAAGAAAATGTGGGGTGTTTCAATTTGGCAAGGAGGTACGAAGTGATGGAGGAGGCAATCCTAAATGAGACACAGTACAAACGCCAGTATATCAACCTACCCGAAACTGTAAAATTTTACCAATCAACGTTGAGCTTAACGATTTAGTGATAAAGTTGAAAATCTATCACAGGACAGATTTTAGTAGCTTGACGTGCGATTGAATCGCCGTAATTCAAATAACCAGTAAGCCTAGACAAGTGGCGATCGCTTTCATAGCGTTCCGTATTTCTACAACGGCTTACAGGATTGACATAAGCGTTTCTCATGTAGCTTATGTTAGCCCCATACATTTTTGGTGAATGTTCGAGACGCAAAAGATGTGAGGGAAAGTTACATGTCATTATGTAGATTACCTGAAAGTAAAAAAATATGTAGGTAATAATGTTTATTTATTTTGATGATTATAAGCTATGACCATGATATGCCCTGAGTCGTGAACCCCACGTCTTCTTCTTCTTCTTCTGCTTGATGCTCCTTTGTATCTTGATAAAAGCCACCTAATATTGTACCGTATTTATGAACTGTACAAAGTGTTTATTTTATTTATATGGAGATGGAAGAAAATTTAATGATACCGCATCTATAACTTCATCGCTCACTTAGCAAAATCGTTAAAACTCTCCGGACAAGTAGAAATGGAATTATTAAAGACGCCTGAAGTCGTAACTGAGTTATCTTCACCACCTGTTGATGCGCTAATTAATTCGATTTTCCTACCACCTTTTTTTGTTTTTAGAGTTCCCTAAAGAATCTTTTACGAAAATGAAAAATTTTAGCGTAGGGTTATCTTTATTTAGGCGGTGAGCAGTTTAGGGTTAAGACCAATAAGAGTCGGTTTTGCTAATACAAAATATTAAAATGTTTAAAAAGATTTTATCTTCAGCCAAGAGGGTAGTTAAAACTACTTAGTACAGTTACGAGCAAAAATTAATATTTTACAGAAAACAATAAACTCGAAGTCCAAATTAATTATTTTTTAGATTTTAATTAATAGTTAACGACCAAAACGATCTAAAAGGGGAACACTTTAGTTTGATTTACTACCTTTAAATCAAGGGGTAGTTTCAACACCAAGCCAAAAATAATGGTTAATTTTCAACTAACTTTTATATTACACTTTCTTTTTAAAAAACGTTACTACCGATGTCTCGGGGACAAATTCGTGCAGGTGGTTTAAAGTCATTAAAAACAGTTTATTGCGAACATCGGCTATCGCCGCCATCTTGAGCGCCATATTGTTTTTAAATTTATTACAGTAATTACGTCACGTCACTTGCCGCAATTGATATAACAATGTTGCTGGGCCGAAATAAAAAAATGATAAAGTTTGCATTTTTTTTCTTTTCGTCACATTTTAAGAAAGGAAAATAAATAAAGGAGTAAAAGTCGGAAAATAATTAGTAGTAATTATGGTGTAGTAATTTCTCATTTTAAATTGTATGCTGGTTGACATTTCTAATTACTGTCATGTGCAAGCAAGTTCATTGGTGTTACTAGATGCCGAGTGCTGATTTATATATTTTTTTTGTACCGAATTTAAAGAAATCGCCTACTATTCACTTAGTAATGGGTACTAAAATATTGTAATTAATAAACAAGGAAGTGTAATAAAATATTAATAGAAGTATAATAGTATAGTACTTATAATTATTACTTTTACGGTTTGGTTGCATTGTTCCAAGAATGGAAAAAAATAAAAGTATTATTACAGAATACAGATTCATAGCAAAGCTGTGCTTGTGGTATATTTTTTTTTAACATATTCATAAATATTTTATGACATTACTACTTCACGGCGTACCTACTCAAAGCTAATGCAACATTGACGAATTTAATTCGTTTTTGACTGACACATAAACGTTGACCTTTCTTACTCGCCAAACGAAACTGAACACTGTCCAAAATACAACTCCAGCATTCTTGAATTCACATATCTACAAATTTTTCGACGTTTTTTGTCCTATTTTTCGTCGTCAAACAAACGCCGGTGTGTTTACGTCCTTAGTGACATTTCGCTGACAATTACGGCGTCACATTAGGCTGTCACATTGTGAACCGTCATGCCGTCATTAGCACTATGTTTTGGCATGTCCCCACTTATCTATATAACCCTAATTGTGAAGCGCGCGCCATTTTGAAAAAGGTTATTTTCGTTCCGAGTGTAAAATAAAAAAAATAGATTTTATTTTACCCATCTGCAAAAGAGGGTTAAGTTTTGTAATTGAGCTGAATCGATTTAGATGTTTGTTCGTTTCAAATTGTTTTAGAAAAACCTTGGTATTGTAATTGTTTGGTATTTATTGTAATAGCGCAAAGATATGCACGTGATATTCCAGTATCAATAAAATTGTCAATGTTTTTGTTTCGTTGTGTATTCAACACCTTTCAATGCACTTTCAATAAAATATTGGTATTTCTAACCACTAAAGAAGGCATAAAAGGATTATTTCTATTCGTAACGATCAAATAAACCGTTCGGTTAGTGTTGCAACTGCCATTTGTACAACAGCTTAGTACCCTTTGTGAGGCAAGTATTTAAAGTAGGCATTTTAAGGACCCTTTACTTTTTACAACTATCGGACCACTTCTTCCAGATAAGCGAATGAAAAAGTATAAAACATGAAATAAACTTCATGCCATTTTGTCATATTTCAAGATAAACAAAAGTTCACAATATTAGCCAGGAATCTTATCAAAATCAGCCCAGCAGTTTGTTAGAAAACTGGCAAATAAATAAGACGAAACAACAACAAGCTTTTAAAAGTGTAGTTGATATTTACTCGCACCACAACAAAATGTCTTTGTTTAGGGCCAAAAAAAGGTTTTATTACTACTATAACATAATTATCTATAAGTCTAATTAATTTACTTTTTATCAAGACACGAACTTTAATAGTTATCGGGGATACTTCACAAAAAAATGTTGAATAAAACAACACATTAAAGTAAATTTAAGTACCCGAAAATGGCTCCAGGGTTCCTTACGTTTAATTAAAAGTAATTATGACTTGATATGCATTTTTGAGTAGTCGTTAAAGGTTGTAATTTTGTGAACAATAAAATTATGCAAGTTTGTACATAATGGTCTTTTAACTTGCTAATATAGGCAGGTTACATTCGACGTTTTGGTTTTGAATTCTGTAGTATTGAGGGTCAGGAGGTTTTCATGAAGTTATCAGTTAAAGGCTCTAATTTTCTGAATCACTATGTAGGTATATATCTGTCATACACTTCTTACCATCTTATTTAATAGATTATAAGATTTAGATTAGAATAAGATCATAAGAATTAACTAGACTCTAGATAAATAAACCAGTTTAATGCTGTCAAGAAAGAATTTTATCACTACACATTTCCTAATCATTAAGGTTACCGAACGCAACTCAATGACGTTTTTTTACATGAAATGACGATCTATCTGACATTGTCACAACCAGTAATTGAGAGACGCGATACCCCTTCGAGCTTCTACCAACGAAAAGAAAAATATCTTCACATGTCAGCATCCCGACCAACAAATTTTCAAGAGACACGGAAGCGTTCCTTTTGCAGATTATCTAAATATTGAATCACCGTCAAATTATAACATAAGTAAAACACTCTCAAAAATTGTTTAATTTAAATATTCGTGCCACGGAACCCCAAAAGATCATCGATTAACAGATAACCATCGCAAGTAATTCCGTACATTTTAACCCAAAAACAGGATTGCAGTGACCATTAATTACATAGTTTTTTTTGTGTATAAATATTTATACCCACTTATTATGTTAATATATGTACAGTGAAAGCGCTAACGCGATGGTTATTTTGGGCCCTTAAATATTCCATTCTGGTAACGAGTGACCGTGCCTTCCTGCCTACCCACCTGATGTTAAGCGGGTATAATGCTTGATAATGTTTTATTTACGATGACAGCTAATAATATTTTAATTAGTGATTATAACAATTTTGTATCACTAAGCTTTTTATCGTTTCTGGGGGTTAGTTTTATCAATGGTTTGGTCTTTCCTGGTTGTAGGGTAAGTATTGTCCGCTTTGAAGATGAATAACGCAGAGTTAATAGTGTCCTATAATAAACTAATCATAGCCATCAGATGTTTATAAGGCTGGGATACCCCAGCCTTAAAAACATCTGATGCTAAATTAGCAACTCTATTTGTGGTGGTTAAATACTGTTAGAATCAATGTTCTAATGAGCTTGCACTACAAAGTGGTTGTTGCGTCAGTCACTGCGGGCAGAATACTGCGAAATGAGTGGTTTTTATTTAATTGTAGCCTTATAAATCATTGACGAAAATGCCAATTGTACACTTTGTGAAGAAAAAAGTGACAAATATAAATTGTGTGGAAAAAAATACTAAAACTTAATGCCGTTTATGAGTAGTTACGAAATGTCAAATAAAAAATGCTTCACTTTGAATATTTTTTTCATATAGTACTATTCAAGTTAGAATTATTTCAATTGTACCAATTAAAGTTTAGAGTCTAATAAGCAACATATATTTTTTTGCACATTTATTTACTCATCAAAGAGGAGTTTTAGCCTTGTATGTGCGAGTATCTAATACTAAATATAGAAGCACGCAGGCTGCTACTGAAAAATTAAGTTGAAGTTGAATTACCTTTGCACTTTGTTAACATAATTAATCTTTAATTACCTACTATCTAACTGACTCGTTAGTTTAGTGGTCGTAAGCGCGACTGCTGAGCTTGAGGTCCTGGGTTCGATTCCCGGGTCGTGGAAAGTGTTATTGGGTTTTTCCATCAGGAATTTCTTAGTAGCATTGCAGTCATGGAGTCTGGATTTGTGCCCGGCTAATGGTAAAAGACTTAAGGTGACTACAGGTGCTAAACGCGAGTTTTATAATGCCAAAAAGCATATGATTCACTGCAATAAACAAAACTAGAAAAATATATGATATTCTTCAGGATATATGCTAGTATGATAGTGTTTTGAAAACTAAAAAAACTAATTTTACTCGATAAAAAAAATCACAAACTTATCTCTAAAAAATTCTTTTAACGAGTAAAAACCATACATGCGAACATTCTGATTTTTTGGCAAATAATTCTACAAGCTACATATTAGCATGATAGGGTTTTATTTTTTTAGTCCAATCAATAGATTTTATGTAAATCGCAAAAAAACCACTCATTTCGCACTATTCAGTCCGCAGTGACTGACGTAACAAACATTTTGTAGTGCAAGCTGATTAGAATTTTATTCTAACAGTATGTCAAACGAAGTTTGAACCACCACAAATAGAGTTGCTAATTTAGCTCCTGTGGTCGCCTTAAACATAACTGGCGAAATGTGGGTGCACTATTAGATACACCTCTGCCTTACTCTTCGGGGATTACAGGCTATTAGATATTATAATTTGTTTCAAAATATTGGGTCAAAATCACCCCTGTTTTTTTTTACATTCTCCTTTAAGTTAAGGGTCGGACAGAAACCCTATTAACAGTTAGTTAAGACAACGACTTCGAATTAGGGGTTACCGTGTTAATATCACGATTAAGACCGAAGCATCTCGTTAATTTGCATATATTACTATGTTTTTTTAATTTTAATATTTTGGGGCAATGTGTGTGGAATTTCGGAGGTATGTTGTTACCATAATTGTTTTAAATTAATTTCTTTTTTAGATTAATTTATTGTAATTTATTTATAACACTTAGTTTGTGGTAGTTTGGTTAATGATTTTAATTAAAACTTCTGTATTAAAAGCTTGATAACCATAGAGTTTTTTTTATTAGATTTGACTTTTCAATGAGTTAAATTGGTAGTCGTCAAAATATCTGTACCTACTTACCTAAGCATGAGAGTATTAAGCATCTCGATTTTTAAGACAGTTTATCCCTGCACTATATTTTTACAGACGTTTCCCAAAAAAAAAGTTTAAATTACCACCACTAAATCTTGCTTTGATAGCCAAACTACCCTTAATGAACATTTACGATACAATTTAGACCACAAGAAGTTCCGCATCCCCAATAAAAACGATATTTAAAGTTTTAAATTTTATTTTAAGCAACATTGACAAAGAAATTATGTACATAATTATAAAACATACACTGTAATCACAATACTATAAATTAAACCAATATAATGACCTTATTTGCCATAAAATTCACCATAAAAACGTGTTTTATTAAACCCTGAAAGCGACCCCAATTAATTTCATAGATTACAATCAGAAGAAGCTTCTTAATTGTAATTTCAAGTGTAATGAGATACAAAATTACAATAGATTACAATGGTTGTATAATGACATAATTATTTAATTTTTATGTCTTTTTTAAGACACGGTCTTTTAATATTCTAAACTCATTGCTGGCAGTTTTTTTCGTGGATTGAAAAAAACGTTACGGGACTGCTTAGCCGTAGGGTGTAATCTATCGGAGCTCGCGATGGTGTTTTGTATTTTTCATACTTCGGTTTTCATGAAGCAGTAATGATTGCTGTAATCTGAAACAATATACATAAAAGTATTATTTCAAAGGCGAAGTCAGTGTCAGGACGTATGTTGATAGGGCACGCCACAATAGTGGCGATGAGTCCCCTCTTTGAGGAAAGGCTTGAGAGGCGCCACGGCGTCCTCCCCTTCCGCCTGAAGCAGGTCCTCACCCGATACGGTTGTCCCGGGAGGTTCCTGCACAGAATTGGGCGGGACCGTAGGCGCGGGCCTGTGGACGGTGAGCTGTGGGCTAGCTCGCCGTTCGTCCGTCTCATGACGACAGGCCGTGTCGACGGTGCGTTCGTGTTCCACGCGTGCCACAAAGAGAGTCAGCAAAAGGAAGGGATCCGCAAAAGCCGACGCCTGCCGGGGCTGCGGGACTGTTCGAAAGAGATACCGTGGCCCCGGAACATAAAGGGCAATGAAGGAACATGGATGGGTTTTAGTCAGTAAAAGTCTGACACTCCCTCCTGCTCCGCCCAGAGCGGGAGGAGTCATTTCATGATTTCCCATCCGAAAAAAAAAACAGGACATATGTTGATTAAAATATGATTCGCGACCGTAACGTATGTATTTACAGAATTACAATAACTAAAATCATCTCCACTACCCTCTAAATTCATTTAAAGATTATTTCTTGAAAAATTCAGGCTAGGTGACTAGGTGGCGCTTTTAAAGAAATAAAATCACACTGACTTGACTGGTTTAAACCGTAATGCAATCGTAACGAGTAGGACATGTTTTTTCATGATGGACTGTAAATATTACATTTTCTTCTCATTTTGCCAGGAGCTGCACGAGAATAACTAATTTCCTAGCGAAAAGATTAGTACGCATTAGTAGTAGCAACGCTGGTAATAAAGCTACTAAATATGGAAAGGTTTACCTAACATAACAGATACTTTGACATATAAAAACATTTTTGCGACATTGTCGTTGGTGGACAAAGTGTTTGTCCTGCCCATTAAGTTTACGTTACAGGATAAACATTAAAGAGTCAATTACAAACGTATGCATATTTTCTTGTATTTTTCTTATTGACCTTTGCTGACGATTGTAGTACTTAGGTACTACAGAGACGGTTCCTTAATAACTTCTAGTTACAATGTAAAATTGTTTCATGACTAGAATTACTACAACACTAAAAAGGGTAACATTAAAACGTTTTGCAAAAACAAAACCGACTTTCAAAAAAATCACAAAGCTGTCGTAAAAGTTAATGAAACAAACAGCAAAAGTCAGCAAAAACTTATATTGTCACTTACGGGATATCTTCCGTGATTATTATTTGTTTTGAGCTCCACCGTGAAAGCTTAAAACAGTGTTTAAAGTCAGTAAAGTAGTATTTAGGCATTGTTAGTGTTTTTTTGGAAGTCGGTTATTTTTTACAAAAAAAGTTTTTTTTTTTTTTTTTCGTCCTTTCACAAGATTCCATGCTTCCACCTTTAAGCAAACACACGCCCCTACTCATTAAACATATAATTTCCCAACAACCAACTACACATCACGTATCAAAATAAGTAATTTTGTCATTAGTGTATCTTCACACGGAACGGCCGCACGCCCACAAAAGTGCGTTCACTCGAACACACCGTTTTTTTTTTTCGACCGTTTAATTTGCATTCAAGCGGTTATCTGTACGATCTGAATGGTTAATTGTGAACCTGGTTGATGTTAACCGTTGGAACTTATCTGATAGCTAACTGTATTAACACGCAATGGGTTAGGATGTGGTTACACGAGGCTTGGGTAACAATGGTTTAAGTTGTTTCATTGTTTTTTTGTTAGGTAATTTACGTGGTAGGTGCGAACATGGTATTGATTATTGTATATTTTATTACTTATATAATTATATATTATATTTGAGAATCGGAATCATAGGTTTGATAAAAACTAACATTTTTGATAATATTTTTTTAGGTTTTATTTGACTATCATTATTTACGCGAATATTTCTGATCATCATCATTATCATCATTTCAGCCGAAAGACGTCCGACTGCTGGACATAGGCCACCCCAAGTGTCGCCACATTGACCGGTCCCGTGCGACTCACATTCAGCGGAATAATTCAGATGTAAAATCATAATTAATTGACATTTCCACATTACTGTAGGCAACACCAAAATCAATTGCTTACACAAAATAAACAGTCCTTTAGAAAAGGGATTCCTAAAGACTTCACTTAGTTTTAGTGAAAACGAGCATAAGACTCTTTCTTGACTAACCTAAGATTGCCATTAACATAATACCTACAAAAATGTAATTGCGTTCATTACTCCCCGTGTGTCGCCGCCTTAACAAAACTCAGTTTAAGTTTTTCTAAGCCTCAGTTATTTCGTTATCGCGATGTAACGATACGTTTTAAATCGATATGTTGTACCCGCTATTTTGTTAACTCGATCATGTTTATTATCGCCAGCTTATATTGAACCTTCAGTAATTATATCATATTATGGCTTTCATAGCACAATTATTATAATAGTGCTGTAATATCCAGGTTTGCTAACAAAGGGTATTTTTGTACCCGAGGTAAAATAACGCTAAATATAAGGAAGTGTCCAGACTGGTCGACTCGGATTCGGCAGTATAGCCGATTAGAAAGATCTTTATGTTTATACAATGAAAGCGAAAATTACGTTGTTGGGCTGTTTTCTGCTCGGAAGACGAGACTCAAGACCGTATCGATATAAATGCGACAAGATTATTTATGTTGATACGAGACGTGATCGGCTCAAACCGTGTGGCCTCGTGTCGCTCCCTAAAAGCAGTCGATAGTTATATTTCTTCGCTTTCAGTCCTCATCTGTTTATTTTCACAAAGCAATGTCAACTTATCATAAAGTTCGTAAAACACCTCTTAACTAAGCTGAAAGGCACTTGTTCTCCTCATCATTGCGATCATTTTTTTGTTCTACACCATACCTGGGAACCTTTTAGTTACGGAGATATTGGGGGTCAAAGTTCCAACTTTTGGACAACTTTTTTGTGAAATACAAGTTTTTAATGTAAGATTTTTACTTTAAACACCTCCACGACCCCCATACTATTCAATCCATCCATCAGCACAATGTTTTGAGTGCGTTACATTGAATTCTACCACAACACATGACTTTTCACCCCAAAAAAAAAAGTCGTTTCCCAGCAATCATTTTTGCGTAAAGTTACTTAGTTTGATGTACATAATGCTTGGTTGACGGCTTCGTGATGAGGTGGTTTACACCCTGTATAACTTTAATATTCTAATTATTACATTGATATATGAAATAGGTATCTCAACAGGTATATAATTTACTAGCTTTTATCCGTGGCTTCGCTCGTGTTATGATCGGACAATATCCCACGGTAACGTCGTAATTATAGCCTATGTCACTCAGGGATAATCTATAATCTTTCTAGAAGTGAAAGAATTTTCAGAATCGGGTCAGTATTTCGGAAGATTACCCTGTACATCCAAACTTACAAACTTTACTTATTTTTAAAGATAGAAGGTTAGTATAGAAGTATAGATTTCAGTGGGTGGCAATCAAGCAAGCGGCCGAGCCCCTGAGGGCCATGTAACCGCCGCTTATGAACATCTGCAACTAACCAAAGACAATAATCGCAAAGGACTCTTGTTAAAATATAATAAAAGGTTTTTTTTCTACTAATAAAATTATGCTAGTAAAATGTACCAGCAAGGCTTGACAAGCCATAACCCTGCACCTGCCGCACGATCAAGTAGTCACAATTATGATTATAATAATCAATACTCATCACTATTCAACTTTAAAATAATAGTTCCATAATACAACAAAATGAAATGTTTCGAATAAATATACAGTAAAAAATAACCCTAAAGCATAATTGGGACATTTATTAATTTTTATATTCCACATTTTATAGGTTTTTAATGGGAACCCGTAAGCAATTAACAAAGAAACACGATTTTTACTCATACAAAGTTTTTTTTATTATAAAAATGATGAAGTCATAATTTTTAAAGTTATGACATTTACGAGAAAAATAGTTACGTTTGAATCGGATAGTTTAGATAATATCAAAATTGTTGTAGGAATGAGCAATTTAATATTTAAACCGCGTGTTAAGTTTTACTTCTACGTTTTTATCTCATCTAAATTTTAACATGTTATAAGAATTTAATGGCCCTTATAGAAGCGTTTTTGAATAACACACAATTAAATTAAAATAGAGAAGTCTTTGTGGGTTATCTGTGAGTATCTTAGAGTGTTTCACTCGCAGTAATGCAGTCAAAAAGACAAAGGCAGAAGTTATCTAAATGATATCAAAGTTACCTTATAACAATAGGTATTGTCGGCCTTTTACTGTTAATGTAATTTGTATGCGTTCTATAAACCGTCGGGCAAGACTCACGCATTTCATATTAAAAACTAGAGAAACTTTAGAAAACTGGAGTTCAAACTCCACTACACAAAAAAATCGTATCATTCGCAAACCGCTATAAAATGGCTTCCACATACTTCCGAAAAATCAATTTAAGCCCTAAAAAAACGTATCATAATTTCGCTGTTGCCACCCCACGCAGCGTGATAGGGTGAAAGAGACAAACATACACTTTTCTCCCGAAAGAAAGGGACAGGAAACAAACAAAAAACTTCTACGGGAAAAAACATGGTCGCGAAAACCTCGTAGGGGTTGATTTTAGAGTGGCACATTAGTGAACCCTACACTGAATTTGACTGGAGAAAAATGAATAATAACCACCCCCGCGAGCGGGGGGTTAACTTTAACGACCATATTCGAAGATATTTTGTAAGAACGCGAAAGGATATTAAATTTTTAGTGCTCTTTACAGACGGAATGTCTATGACACGGACATTTTAGTTCATTATATAAAACTAGTATGCAGTAATAAGAACTGAAATTGTCCAGAATGTTTGAAGAATTTTAAATGAAACTGCATTTTGTACTAAAAGCTTAACTTTTCTAATAAAAATTCAAAGCTACATTTTCAAAAGTAGATCGAACCTCTATTTTATGAAAGAATTGAATATAAAAAAACAGCATGATTTGCATCCAACCTTCAAGCTCTTATTAACAATGCACAACTTCTTTGACAACGGTTGATTTTGACACCCCTACGTAATAAATAAACAATCTATGAGCAGGGACACACGTAAACCCATTCGATCAATAAGTGCAAATTATCCAATGTTAAACAACATTGGATAATTTGCACTTACATTACATTACAGCGTGTGACAGAAAATGTTGTAGACTGAACAATTTTCTTGAAGAGACCAACATATCCTACCTTTATAAACCAAATGTATGGGACATCTAATTATAGTCTGTACCACCACATCCTTAAAGTATGACCATAAATTTTTATACACAGTTTTTTCATAATAACAAAATTCGAATAACAAAAAAATCTGACGTCTATGTCAGTGAAAGGGTTAAAAATAAGGCTACGTTTAGATGAGCCAAACAAAAAATAAATAAGGGCGAGTCTATAACGAATCTTCGACACAACAATACAAAAGGCATTTTCCAAGTGCCTACTTACTTTTTAAACTTTTTTCAATCCCGACTCGTACCTTCTTACTGTCGAGTCGTCCTTAAGACCTAATCCCACGTCAATAGGAATTTCCTTACATAATTCATTGTATATTCTTTGAAAATATCCCGGATAATCCCCGTCTGGACGATGTTATGGCATTTAATGATGTCATTAAAGTAAACAGACGCAACTTTTCTTTTCTGCTTTGTATTTTAATTCTTATGAGACGTCCAATCTTTAAATTAAACTGTATTTTTAGGAAGGAAGGTTGATTTTCCTTTGAGAAAAATTCTAATTTATAAATCGCCCCAAATATTTGCAGATATTTGTCAAGACCGCTAATTGCCTGGTATATTAGGTAAAGGAGGGAGTGTTTGTCTGTTCATGTCTCATTAATGATGAACACCCAATTTGTTTGGTTGAGTTCAATCCTAATTTATGTGAGAATAAACCTCTCAGCCCCGGCCGTACCGTTTTCGGAACGGACAATAAACTTCCCTCGGGCCCGGCCGTACCGTTTTCGGAACGGCAGGTACAGGCAATTTGAATCTTTTTTCAGAATAAAGATATGGCTCTAAATCGTTTGCAAAAAGTTTCACTCCATTGATAGTAATACTCCTTGTCGCGAGACCAAAAGACTAGTAACTTTAAATGGCAACTCTAAGAAAAAAATATAAGATTGCGCTTCGTTGTCGTTGAAATGTCAGTTATGTCAGTTTAGGTAAACATTCGAGTGACTGTGAAGTGATTTATTGTGTTTTTGTGTAGATAAGTGCTTCAAAACTGTGTGAAGTGGATGTTTACGACATCATTATAGTGTAGTGATTGTGTGCGACAAAAAACAATAAACACGGGAGAGGCAAAAAATCTTTTGTGAGCCAACAAAAGTTTCGTCGGAAGAATTTCAACAATGAACACGGAACGAACAATTGAAAACGTAAGTTTTACTCTTTTATTATGAAATATAGTGTAGGAAATAGTGTTAGCTAGGTGAATATGAGCACGAAAACATGATTTTCGTGTTCTCGAAGCATAAATCATCATATTTATGTAGATTCAAGTATTTTCAAGTCAAGGTCACATTACGTGGTGGACATTACGCAATAAATATATTCTAATAGGTATTTTGAGTAAATTCTTATAAGATTATTGTATATCAGACTCTTATGAGAATTATTTATTAGGTTTCTTATATAATTATTACATTCGTTCTAAAGTTTCGTGTGAATTGAATCAGTAGGTAGACCAACAAAAAAGAAATGCGGCCACAGCTCTTAGCGCGGCAAGTTTTTTCATATACCTTCATCTCATAACATAACAATTATAATTCTCAAGTAGTTTTACAAGTGTTGTTTATATTCAAACAGATGCTAGCACGATTCCGTAACGTGAAACTGTTTACCTTTTGCGATAAGCGCCCGTATATGTCGAGTGGTAGGCCCTTGAGCGCGCGCGGTCCGATGACTCACGCGATGACGTAACCAGGTGGAGAGGGAAGGGGGTAACCGTTATTTATGTTGGGAATCGAGAGGTTAATGAAGGTAAGGCGATTTCAAACTTTTTTCAAATGAGAGGTGAAACAGTGATTAGTTTTAGAAAAAGGAATTCAATTAATAGCTTCGATTTATTATATGAAGCAGTGATAGCTTATTGGTTTGACCGTCGGAATGCCACGTCAAGGGCCTCAAGTTCGAACCCAAGACACGCACCTATGATATTTCGGATTTATGTGCGTATTATATAAATATCCGTTGCTCCAGACAAAAACCTTTTGGTTTACCTAAATTCTCGTTGTATGTTATCAAGACAGACAACTTGTTCTGATATACTGAAGAGACAAGTCTAGAATTGAAGCAGTCTACGACAAAACATAGGGGTCCTTTAAAAAAACCCAAACTCACTTGTACTAATAACGGTAAAATTTTTAAGGCAAGCCGAAAAATGATCTTTTGGTCGATAAACTTATTGGTCATCAGAACGATTGCCAGGTACGTTTTCAATGAAAGAACTATTACCGATGATTGTTGCAATAGTTACTATCTACCTAACTAAGGGATTATTCAGACACAGCTGATATTGAAATGAGCTTTTCTAGAAAATTCCCCAAAGATTATACAAGAACGCATTCAAAGAAACAAATTAAATACAAGTTAAGTAAAACACTCCTAAAATTCTATTACAAAATAGATGCTCCATACAAAATTGAATCGTCCTCATCCCGATATAAAGGCCCACGCACACTACAACACATCAACATTTGCGACATGCCGACTATCCACATAAGACCTTAAACTCGTATAAAATACATCCACAAAGAAGGAAAAAGTAATGTAAAGGAATCAGTACAGACTATAACGAAATTGATCTGTGATTCTACAAGCGATAAACGCTCTTAAAACCTAACTCATAAAGAATAAAATCGGTTGCGAGCTGGGGTTGTAAATTGGTTTTTTCATACAAAATAATTTCGACTTTAATTCAGGAAGAATAGAGTCTAAATTTAAGTGTGGAGCACACCTCATATACCCCACATAAGTTAGAGCCCAAGTAATACAGATGACGATGCGAAGTTAGTGGAAAGAAAAGGGGGAAGGGAAGTAGAATAACGACGGGGGGTGGTAGGTGTGGGGGGGAACACCCCCCGTTTCGGGTTTTCAATAGATGTTAGAGTTTCACTTCCCGTACGATTTAAAAGGCAGGTGTAAATGTTGTATGTTCGTTCGTGTGTTGGTTTGCGTTTTGTTGCCTCGTGGAACGAGGGCTTAAGTTGATATTATATTTATTTAAATTTGAAGAGACATTGATGATTGCAGCGATTATTAAAGACTGCAATCTGACCAATATTATCATCTAGCTTTTTCCCATCTATGGGGGTCGGCTTCCAGTCTAACCGGATGCAGCTGAATACCAGTATTTTACATGGAGCGACTGCCTATCTGAACTCATTAATCCAGTTAGTAGGTACTGAGGAATCCGATACCCTCTGGTAAGACTAGTTGTGAGACTTTCGGGTCACTGACTACCTGTAACGACTGTCAAAGATCTACAAATGACAGCCGGAACCAACTCCTGGGACCACTGAAGTAACTTATTCTTGTCCTCTTAAAACCGGATGATCTAATTCAATCAATAGGATCAGAATCAATAGGAGTGTCATACAAAATAGTTTATTGTTACTATTAGACAGTGTCTAAGCTTATTTATTTATTAAACTATCGCTCTATTTATAGACAAAAAAATATTCCTCTATATAAGTTATTTTTATTCAAAACGGATATTATCAATGAAATCAGTGGAACTATTGATAGAATATCTTATAACGCTAGTTTTATTTCATAATACCAATTTAAAACCAAATCAGTACTTCCAAGTTCAACAAAATTAGTTCTTCTACATCCTCTAGAAAACATTATTTAATTCTATGTACTTACAAAAGAATTTCATAATATTCACTTAGGTACACAAGCGCAGCTATATCTTGAGATATATCTTGCGATATGTCTTGTGATATACAACCCATCGCCACAGAGCTCCGCAAAGCATTTTTCAAGACACAATCCACCCTCGCTTTTCTGAACGTATTATTGTTTGGTCCAATTTAAAGGAGAAAGCGGTTAAAATATATATTGACACTTTGGTGCTAAAAATACATTAATAAAAGAAAACATTCCCTACTTTTTTTACCAGGAATCACCCATAGAAAAACATTTGTACGATCTTTAGCAAAAAGGGTCATCAGTTCTGTTAAGTATAATGATCTGTCAAAGGACCGATTTGTTCGAGACACCATTGTTTAACTATTGTGTCTATTTCGTGGACAGATCAATGGTAAGTAGGTAAACAATTAAAAAAGATAAGCTCTAAATGCTAAAACTGGAACGATAAAACTGTCCAACTCGAACCGAAATATTTGATGTAATAGAAAATCTACGCTTCATAGGCCTAAATCTATGCAAAAAACTAAGCACGTGGTTTTTCTTAAATGTATGAATGAATGTTGTTGTCACTATGATGAACACTGTGTATACCTGTAATAAGCATACCAGCAGTTTTAATTTACTTTTATTGTTTCTGATTAATTCTTAGAGTGTACTCCTGTTGGTCTACCAAATAAATAAATAAGCATCCTAATCTGCATTTAACTGCTAGCATCTATAACTTGGACCACACACCCAGCAAAGTTCGTTTTTTCTCCCTGCTCCTTGGCAGTTTTGATGCATCGCAATATTTTCGTGTCAGCCGCATAGCCCGTGACGTCACATGATATATTGGAGCGTCGCCTCCTTTACGATATTATAACAATTTCCCTCGCATTTTTGTGTAGGTTTTCTTATTTATTTTTTGGTGAAAAATTGAATTTTGTCTATGAAATAGGAGGCAAGTGAATAGAGTTTTGAGTTTTATGTTGTCGCTGTATTTATGGTATCAATCACGAAGATTATAGGAATTATATTTATGCTTTCTGTATCATAATAAAACACACCACGTCTGTATCACCCAAAGGGTTCCGCAGAGGTGTACCAAGGTACCTGGTAGACCCACATTTTGCCAGTTATATTTAGGGGGCGACACTATGTTTTCTTAGATAGAAATGATAGAATAATGCCGTCTAAGTTGCTACAATCAACCTTTTTCAAAGCTGCATCTTTTGTTTTTCCTACCATAGAATTGGAATTTCTATAAAGACCCTAATATGAATATAGGTTAACTGCATATCCGTATCCTTGATAGACTATTGGGACCTCCACCAACAATGTTACAATATTATTTCCTTGTGCCTAACACAACTATTAATCAAATCAAAACCAATATTATTATTTAGTATTGAACGCCAAATGGTTATTGTCTGTGACCAAATAAAACAGCAGAACTGAATAAATAACAACGATACTGAAACACTAC
This sequence comes from Xestia rhomboidea, assembly GCA_963853795.1. NCBI lineage: Eukaryota > Metazoa > Arthropoda > Insecta > Lepidoptera > Noctuidae > Xestia > Xestia rhomboidea. Next base: position 16,112,857 of record OY970773.1, read on the forward strand.
ATAAAGAGACATACTAACTAAAAATGGTAGGTGTTAAGTGTTCAAAATCAAGTCCCAATATCTTGTCAGGGACATTGAGACAGAGATTAGAAAGCAAACATTCTTTAAAATACGTGAATCCCTCAGAAGGTATCCAATCAAGAATAAAAAACAAAAATCGAAAAAACCAACCCTTCAACACTCGAGACTGCAAACACACACATACGAGCTCGTGTGCGGAAAAAACCCCAATATATGCCTACAAAAAGTATTCTAAACAAGCAGCACGAACGTTCCGAAATACTAAGTAAAAGTCAAGACAAAAGGAGGTAAAAAATTCTCGACTCACAAAGCGGGCGAAGGAAGGTTCGTTTCGGCTCCTTGCCGAGGAGACTACCTCATATGTATGGAAATGTGTTCTAAGCCCGCCGTGGTTAGGGCGGGGATATAATGGCGGAGGATTTCGGTAAACAAAATGGAGTTTTCGCGAAAAATTCGGAAACTTAGTTTAAGGAGGGAAAACAGAATTGAATATTATTATTTTATGATTATTATTTGCTTTTAGTTGCATGCTTATGACAAAACTATAGTGCTAGGTTGGCTTGAAAGGCAATTTTGGTTTGCACTGAGAAATTGATAAGTTAGTTAAGCAGGAGAAACTTAATACCAGGAAACTCTTTCAATTGTCCACAACTTAATTAATGAAACTGATCAAGCTATTAAAACAACTAAAGAAACGCGTATGTTTTAGAGTGTAGTGTAAATGTACGCAAAGGTTTCAACCAATCGACATAATTTTTACTTATTTTATGCGTATGTTTTTGTGTGCAGACTAAACAGTTTTTATTTTATTCTTATATTATCACAAGCAAACCCAATCAAAACTTTTGAACATTTTCCGAAAATCTTTACCCTTATGTCCTCAGCTTTACTATAGGCACCGTACAAACATAACTACATAGACACACAGTTTACGAATACATTTTTCCCGTGATATTGGTGCAAAGATTTGTGGGTATCTCGCAATATTTATATACACCTATAACATTGTGAGTTTTCTATGAAAAACTTGCAAACGAAGATATACTGTGCAAGTTTTCAGTTGAAGAACTTTTGGCGCGAGTTCGTGTATTATGTATGTATGAGATGTTCTATGAATGTTTCGAGTTTAAGACTGAAGTAATTTTGGATGTTTTTGAAGACTTTCTGGTTTTAATAGAAGAAATATCACAAAACACGGTTAAGGAAAATATAAATTTAATTATAAGACAATCAGAAATAATCGAAACTAATTGTCAAAAAATAACATACACCCACAATTCAGCTAGGTACTCAATATTTTTTTGTCCACGCTTATAATTAAAACATATTCCAATTCCATTGAATCGGAATATGTTTGATGAATTCTGGTTCTGAAATTCAAAATGAAAATGAAATGAAATTTTGAATTTCAAAACCAGAATTTTTCATTTGCTTGTCTTTGAAACACTATGTGAGTGTGTGTATCAAAAATGTAAAATAGTTTATTGATTACTTTAGTTTTCCGCCTAACCTAACTGCGTCAAAGAAAAGTTCACACATAGATCGTAAAGGGCATTGAACCCATAAATACCGTTTTCTACGGCAAACCATTTTCTTCCTACCCACCAAAATTCATCCACCTCAAACCACCTTCTCGTCACGTAATGCATCAAACGTAATCTTCTTACATCGTCTCAATTTCGGGGAATACCCCCTCCCCCCGGGATTACCCCCTGCATGGGCGATTTTTCTTTTTTTATTATATTGCCGCGCCAAAGGAAATAGTCGAATAGATTGGATTTATTTATGAATTTTGTTTGTAACGAGTTCTTATTTTGAATGTGGGTAGGTAGGTAAGCAACGATTTTGTTTTTGTTATGGGATCGTAGATTTTGTTTTTTGTGTCACCATTTCGAGCGTGTGCCGTGTGTAGGTAGAGACAGTTCTGGTATGGAGGTTGTATTTTACAAAATTCAAATTATTACCCATCATCCTGGTTTAGAAGGTTTCACAATCCTTTAAAGAAGTTTCATTCCAAAATTGTTAATTAATAAGTACCTACTTAATGTACGAAAGATGAGACTAGAAAACAACTAGACTTATGAAACACAGGTGTTAGATGCAAAACTATTATCAACGCAATCCACATAGTACTCCCGCAATATCCCCAATGCAACATCCCACCTACCACCCCTAGAAAATCGAAAAAAAAAACATAATTTACTTACATCCCCTATCCAAGACATTACGGTTCTAACAAGACACAATGCTTTCGCGAAATCCTCCTTTTAGTATGACGGCCATTTTGACTTAACCCTCCCGCCGCCGCTTTGGTACCGAGACAGGGGAAAATGCGGGGGCGAGACGAACAAAGTCAGGGGCCGAGTTACGTTGGGATGATATTAGGGATAGCTTCCACCCGCTAGTCAGTTTGTGAGTGATTGATGACGTAGGCGGGGCGAATCCAATCATTAAACTTGATGCATGACCGGTGGTACATCAGGTTTTGGGATTTTCGATTTTGAGAAAATTAGTTTTTCGGTGGTTGTTTTTTTTTTGTCATACTGAAAAGAAAAAAAGGAAAACTAGGTTTTATGAGTCGCATGTGATTCTGTCATTTATTTACCTCTGATATTTTGTTACAGAAGACACCATTTTTGACCATAACTGTATCTATAAGCTATATTATCTAAAACTGTAATAGATTTCCCTGAATTCTTCTTTACAAAAAAAATTAATTACAAAACTACACACACGCAACAACGAGGCCTATACATTAATTCACTAAACATGGGAAATAAGTGTCATACTCACATGTCTCACTTTTGTCACATTTTCTCACAACATTATAACTATCCATCTGATATCTCTCTATTAAATATATCTATCTATCGTCTAAGATATTACAGACTAACACTGTCTCACATTATACGCTATTCCACGAATTTCTCAAATAACCTTCCACACACTACGAAACTCAATATCAAACTGAATGTGCAACAAAAAAATCACATTCACAAACGTATCTGCAATTTTTTAAACCGAATACATTAACCCTTGAATAATTAAAAATATGCGTGAGCGCAAATAATCGCGAAGAATTAACCCTTTGCATGCAAATGAGACGCGGATGCAAAATCACGACCGGTCTATGAGACCCAGGTGTGTTATTATTTTATAAAACAATTTGCATACGACTTGGGGATACCGGATAATAATATTAGGAAACGTATTTTGTTAAAAAGTGGTCACGTACACCGGTTTTGGATTTAAGATGCGGATTTTTAACTGTCGTTATTTTAATTTTAGGTGATAAGAAGTTTTGGAGAGAATTTAATTGAATTCTACGTTTCCGTGAGTCCGTACGACTTTGATTAGATTAGATTAGATTTAGATAAAGTATCATGGATTTTTCGCGGTTAACAGACATTACAAGAAGGACGGTGTTGGTGAACATATTTAGTGAGAATGAGAAAACAAAGTATCAGGCTCCATAAATAATTCAAATAAAGTCATGTACCCTGATATTTTCATTTTCAATCATCCATGTACTTCTGCTTTACAGGCTTTTTTACAAAAGGAATGCCAACAATTCTAATCAAAACTTTAAAACCCCTTACTCATTCAAATCCTAAAAAAAGTCCTAATCCCACCGCAACTAACAACAAAAGAGTCTCCCCACTAATTGCGACAAAAACAAAAACTTACATCAGAGCTTTATCCACATGTGTTTAACGACATCGCGACAAAAGCTCAGTCGCAAGACAACGGGCATCTTAACTGACGGAAGTCGTCACTCGTCACAAAGACACTCGTACACCTGCCAGACGAAGGGGACGAGAATTTAAATTTGAATGCCCAGTGCGCGGCGCAGAAGGGTTGAAGACATTCGTTTCGAACAAGAAGTTTTTTGAACTTGGAATTCTATGTCGGGTATTTTTTATTAGTTTTTAACAGCGGTGATTTGTGAATTGGAAATTAGCCTGGAAGTGTTTATTTTACTTTTGATAATACAAGATGTTGTGAAAAAAAGAGAAAATCAGAAATACTCTGATAAAATTAACCAAAGGTGTATAATTATTATAAGGATTGTTTCTTACAATTCGTATTAAACTAGAAATATTCTTTATTACTCAGCTCAGTACTTAACTACATACAGATATATTTTTCGGAAACGATTTTTTAGACACTAAGTACTAACGATCTTTTTATGTATTTGTTGCTCTTGAAACTTACGAATGAAATTCGAATTTCAAAGAACTGTTGAATCCAAAGATCTAACTAAATTCACAAACGCCTACGGATACCCATACATTCCGCTCTCCCGATTTCAACACCCAATAAATTAAAATCAATCGATACACCATGACACCTTTTTCTTTATAACCGATCAATAATTACCATATTACAGCAAATGTTGACACAGCTTTCCATAACAGGCAACCCCAACGATTATACCATAAAGGACTCAAGTCTAGGATCCGTTCCCACGAAATCTATGAATACATTAAAAAAAAAGGTTTTTATCTTATTTTATTTAAATTCGGCCAGTCCTTTAAGATGTTCGAAATTTGAATATAAAGTGCTAGGGTTATTCTTCCGAGTGTCAAAATTGTTCTTCCGCGTTCACAGGATGGTCTAGTAATTTGAATATCGAATCGGAATGCATGGGATCTACTTTGCATATCTTCTTCTTTCGTTGTGCGTTTTTTAACTTTTCGCACAAGGGTACAAAGACGCGTTTTGTGTGCACATTATTGATTTTGGTCGGTCGATGCGTAACTGTGAATGCGTAATGAGATAAAATATTTTCCTTGTGTTGTCATATTTGTATTTTGTAGTCTAATTTATTCGTGTCTTTGTGTGGAGGTGACGGATGTTTGTAGTGCAGTTCCCATGGGCTCGGAAGATAAAGATAGACATAAATTACCTTTATCTAAGTATTGTTGTAGATTATTATTTTATAGTAGGAGCACGTAAAACAGAAGGAAATAAACTTAGGTGTAGTAAGTACCTAAAGAGAAAGTATCGAAAACGTGATTTTTCCACTTTCCGTTAACAAATAGAGTTGCTAATTTAGCTCCTATAGTCGCTACTATAGGAGCTAAATTTGCAACTCCATATGTGGTAGTTCAAACTTCGTTTGAAATACTGTTAGAATAAAGTTCTAATCAGCTTGCACTACAAAGTGGTGGTTACGTCAATCACTGCGGGCCGATTAGTGCGAAATTATTGTTTTTTGCGATTTACAAAAAAACTATTGATTAGACTAAAAAAATAAAACACTGTGATGCTAATATGTTGCTTGTAGAATTATTTGCCAAAAAATCTAAATGATCGCATGTATTTTAGTATGGTTTTTACTCATTATAAGAAATTTTCAGAGATAAGTTCGTGTTTTCTTTTTATGGATTAAAATTAGTTGTATTATGTTTTCAAAACACTATCATACTAGCATATATTCTGAAGAATATCATATATTTTTCTGGTTTTGTTTATTGCAGTGAATCATATGCTTTTTTGCATTATAAAACTCGCGTTTAGCTCCTGTAGTCATTTTGATAGTTGCGTTACAAAACCAAGAGCTAGTAGATATTAAAAACATATTTCATATTTTATATTGATTCACATCATAATAAAAAGCTGTCTCTCAAAGTGATAATAACAACAAAAACACAAGATTAATTGCATTTATTTCAATAACAAAAGACAATCGTCAGCCATCGATCGTGAATTATTTAACAATTGACTAAAATAAAATAAACAATTGACATTTCATACAGTTCGCAGATAATAAAAAAAGGTTTGAATAAATTAAAAAGCTTCAATTTTTAATTTATTGTTCGCATTTGCATATTGTTTTGAAGTTATTCTTTTAATAGTCTGTTTATTGTTATTCATGAATGTTTGTTTTTTATTGTTATTATAGAATATTTTTGTAGAATACCTATTTTGAGTAAACATTGATTTTGAATATACTTCACTTACTTTTTTACACGTATAAGATGTTATGGGCAAATCCATTTAAACATTATAAATACGATAGTAACTCTATCTTTCTGTTTTTCCGTCACCTTTTTACTGCTAAACGGCTGAAATTTAGTACATAGGTAGGGTAACATTTTTTTTTCGTAGTATAACAAGAGTTTTTCGTTTTTTGTCTATTACAAACACAAAACAGCGACCATACTTTCTTTGCACTAGTAACAATTATTGCATTTATTTCCCTTAATCAAACCAGCTCAAGAATTTTATAATTAAACCACAAAAAGATAATCTAGATATCACCTACTTCTCATTCCAAGCATGTTCTATTTACAAGATAATTAAAAAGAAAAAGTTCTACATAGTTCTAGAATTTTTCTTTAATTATAGGTACCTTTAATAGGTGTTATTAGAAGAAATTACACCTTTTACTAGTCATTAAAGGAAATTGATTAGCGTTGTTACGTTATCAATTATGTAATAGAATGCTTCAGAAATGCGATGTTTCTATTCGACACTAGGAGCTGCGCCCCGCGATTTTCGTCCGCGTTATTATAAAATGTGACTTCTCTCTTGAGTGGGTTTTGTTTTTTTTGCACGGAACCCTTATAATTTTTCAAAAATAAAAGCCTAAGTTACTCCATAATACATTAGCTATCTGCCGGTAAAAGTTCCATCAGAATAGGTTCAGCCGTTTCGGAGATTACCCGGAACAAATAGATAGAAAGACATACAGACTAAAATTTAAAAAAAAATTATAAGTAAGTAAGTACCAAAGTTTGTGGAGATGGATGAATGTTTGTTACTCTTCCACGTAAAAACTACTGGCCGGATTTGGACGAAATTTGGCACACAGATAGTTTGTAACCTAGATTCACGTATAGGAGTTTTTATCCCGATAGTACGTTCCCGTGTGACATTAACGATTTCACGCGGGCGAAGCCACGGGCATAAGCTAGAATAAAATAAAAAACAGCGCAATCGGAACTTAACTTCCGTACATCGCAGCACAGAGCACCTCCTAACACGAATTTACATACATTACCGGATAAAGGGCGAACCCGTCATAATTTTTAATATTATTTAATTTTTTACTGTTACAAGTACCGGTTTTTTGTCTATTGTCAGATTGTCACATTGTATAAAATATTTAAATTGAAAACAAAATCGTTGGGTCGAAACAAAAGAACGCACCTTTTTGTCCTGGCTTGCATACATTTTGAGCACTGTGTGACAAGTAATTTATAAACAAATGTCACCTTTATGTGAGTTAGTTTAAAGTCGAAAATGCGGTGTTTGGAATTGGAAAATGACGTGTAAAATTAGTAATAAGAGCGTTAAAATTGTATTAAGAGTGCATCAACAGAATGTTTATGGGGTTAACACCATACCAGCCTATGTCATTTGAGGATGAAATACCATTGAATCAAGTTAATTTCATCCTACCTTAAAAGAATTTCGACATAATTAGGTAAAACTAATAGACACTTTTAGTTCCATTACCAAAATAGTCACCTTATTAATGATCAGGAATTCCGATAATCCTTACTAATAATTATTTTAAATCAGATGTTTGTATATATCACACCTTCACGCGTTAAAAGCTGAACAGCTTTCGATGAAATCAGGCACACAGGTAGACCACAATCTGGATTAGGACAAAAAATATATCTTCTATCATAGTAATGTGTTCCCGAGGGATTAGCCCCGCGGCTATAGGATAAGATATTTATACGTAAGTACCTACAATCATAATTATAAGATCTTATCATGGTAAACAAACTTTTTTAACTAAGTTCTAGAAATCTCTGTCACCAAAACAAATTAAACGAAACCATCCCGATTCAAAATCTCTATAATTATTCCAAAACCAAAAAAAAACAAAAAAACACATCAGCAAAAATCGGTTAAACATTAAGGCACCGTCACACCGGTCCGTATCAAATCGCGAACAAACATGAAGAGTTCGGAACGAATCGTCGAATCACAATAAGATGCTAATCTTTTACACCTTTAACCGAATTTGCATATTGTGTAAGCATTAGCTTAACTGAGTGTGCGAATATATTTTCATAGGATATAGGGTGATATGTTGCAGATTTTAATATTTCACTAAAACTGGGTAGTGTTTAAAAAAATATCACGAACTATTTTTTTCTAGAGACAATATAGATACGTCTTTTGAGTATGAATGTGTAAAGTAGAGGGATTTCAAAGAAACGATGGATGGACTGTGTGAACGATGATATGGCAAGAAAGGATGTGACTGCTGAGATGACGAGTAATAGAGAAGTATGGAAGAAGAAGACATGCCGAGCTGAGCCCAAATAAATTGGAAAAAGGGCAGGAGAGGAGAATGATGAAGACTGGTGCTTCTTCTCATTCGCACTTAAGAAACGTATTTGAAAATAGAAAATAATTTTCAGTAGAAGAAAATAGTATTTAAGTCTATTATGTTGCCTCATGGTGTTTTCTTTTAATTACTTTTCATGAGTCTGCCTAGCATTTTACCAACTACTTGAGGGTCCGGCTCTCAATCTAATCGCATGCAGCGGAATTTTACATGGAGCACCCTATCTGACCTCCACAAGTCAGTAATTGAATAATTGCAATATACTATACAGTTTGGTAAGACAGGACCTCTGAAAAAACCAAGCCCAAACAATAGATGTTGGTAAGACCATCAACTTTGTGCTTTCATTTAGTAGGTAGAAACATTGAAAACCCACTAAGTACTTGATGTCATAATGATTTAAAAAACGAATTTAGAGTCATTCAAAGTTGGAGAATTTGATTAAAACGATTTAATGTACTTTAAATCGTCGAAATTAATAACTGCCTTAAACAGTTCCTAACCCACTCACATTTGAGAGAGATTTCATGAGATTCTTCGAATGACTCCAAATTCGTTTTTTAAATCATTATGACATCAAGTAACGGGTTTACAATCTTTTTTTTTAATCTGTTTAAATTGAAATCGGAACACTACCAGCAACCTGTTTCTTAGATCAACCTTCTTAACTTGATCCTTTAAAAGTATACGTAAGTACAATCAGAATCAAAACTTTTGAAGTCTTGCTATTCCTCGTTGCATTCGGATAAAAAGGCGTGCTTCTTTAAAAAACCCGGACACCTGAAAGGAACCATGTGCTGTAAAAATCAATACTAAGCCTGTCGTACGCGTGATACCAACGAAAAACTACTACAGCCACCCCAACTCACCCTACATGGATTTTTCTTCACCCCATCCGCCCCCACCGGCTTAGGGGAGAAAGGGGACGCAAAAAGATGCCCGGTTTTTTTCTCATTCGCGTGTGTTTTTGTTGACTGAACTTTTCTGCGTATGAAACTCTACTTTCTTGCTTTAGGACTGGGTTTATTTTGGATTGGAAGCGTTTTTGATATGTGGACGATTGTCATGTCGAATTTGCAATGTAATTCCAATCCTAGTGTGAGGTCGATAAGGTAGAATTTGCAATGGAGGTTCATTATCAAAAAATGCCTCAGTAAACGTGGTATATGGGAGTTATTCGGTCTTCGCAACGAAATTAGGGTCCGTATATCGTACGCTCGGATGCCTAATGACTTCTTATGATTTTGATGTCATGTTGCGTGTAAGATGCATCGAGTTTATTTGATTTGGCGTTCGAGGGTTGGCTTGATTCGTATTCGGAACGAAACTCAAATTTGAATGAGTTCGAAATTCGGACGGAGTTTTACATTGACAGCTGTCAAAATAACGGTCATTCGTTATTCAAAGATAATTGTGTGTCGTTTTACTTTAAAATGAAGGCCTTTGGGGGTAGGAAGATGTCTGAGTACCATGTTTTCTTTTTATTTGCTTTATTTCGTTTCCACAGCGTGGTATGTAACTGAACAACATTTTGGGACTTGATTTTCCCTTCTATGCATATTGATCTGCTCCACTATTTATTTTTATTAGAAGCGCAGAATCCAATTTTGTGTTTGGTAGGTATATTTTTTTGTTTTGCGTAGCTTGAGGCCCTGGATTCGATTCCCTGGTCGGGCAAAGTGCTATTGAGTTTCCCACCAAGCATTTATTGGTAACAGCCACGGAGTCTGGATAAAATATGTGCCCGGTTGATGTCAATAGGGTCGCCTCCGATTACATTGGTCTTTAAACATAACTAGCGAAATGTAAGTGTAGGTACTATTGGGTACACCTTGGATTACACGCGTGATGTTATGTTACGTAGAAGAGGCTAGGGAGGAATCTTATTGCCATTGATCAGGTTTACATCCGGACACCAGGTTGTAAGAAATTCTAAAAATATCATTACTTACAATGCTAAAGAAGCGTTAAGCGAAAAATAATGATTACTCCTAACAGTATTTTATAACGAAAGAAGTCACAGGCCATACCGATAGCATCTAACAGTTTCCTAACGATTACGCCAGCGACAGTACTTTGAGTAACTAATTAGCAAAGCCATCAGATAATTTTGAACATGATTGTACCCGCGTAGTTCCACTGTTTACCGCCGGAGGTCGCCACACGTAATGCGTGGCGCATTCCTACACATCTGGTGTACACTTGAATGACATACTTGCTCTAGGTGCCTAGAAAAATTATAAGTAATAGGCATGACGACAGTATCAAAAAATTGCAAATCTATTTAGTCCGTCAGTTAGTGTATAGGAAATTAATGGACACGTATTTTTTGTTTTTGTAAATCAATGAATATTGACAAAGACAAAACCCATCAAAACTCGGGAGTGGGGGCTCGTGACGTCAGAACTAGCTAAACATTATACCATGGCGTGACGTTTTGAGAATTTTAAAAGCGTCGTATCTTCGTCAATTTTGGTTTACGTAACAAAAGAAAAAACACGGGTCAAATATTTTTTGATAATCTAAGTGACGGACTAATTATATTTTTTTTGTCGTCTCACCTATTATGAGAATGCGTATTTTCATTATAGGTACATTGTCTTGGAATTATTCAATAGAGCCCTTTTGGGATCGCGGCTGGCATACGTGGAGGTCGCAAATTATCCCACATGAACGCTGATCATAATTACCAGGATAAAGTTTTTTAATGCACTGTTTTAGACTTTCACGGTTTTTCACTACACTTAAACCAAACCAAAACAAAACCACGGATATCATCCCGTAAGTACTTTAAGTGTAAAGTTTTTTAAATCCCCACCCAGGTCATGGTTTACCTGAGTGTCAAGTTCCATAGAAATCATTTCAGCCGTTCAGGTGTGAAAACGTAACAGACAGATTTAGGTACTTTCGCATTTATAATATTAAGTATGGATTCTTCATGTCACTCCACTGCTGCTCAAAAACCTTAACCAATAAAAACTCGTAAATCATTCACACACGATCAAAATCTCAGATAAAGTCAGCCCTCAAAAATAAAAAATGGAACATAAAATTTTATATCCTCACGACCAATACAGACCATCCAGTGACTGACTAATTACGACAGAACGGAGTCATAAAATGTTCAAATGATTTTGTCAGTGAACGAACTTGCTGTAAGCCACAACTTAGTTTGTTAACAAATATAACCCTACGCACTTCCGGCGTTTTAAAAAAAAAACTTAGCAGAAATGTGGTGAATTGGTTTCTTTACTGGTGACTTTTCTGTTCTGTCATTTGATTTACGGAACTACTTTACTTTGAGTAGCAATTGGTGAGGCTTGGTTTTTGAAACCCTCGATGAACTATCATAATTACCCGTTTATTAAATTTGACAAACTCGTCAAGTTTAGCAAAACTTCTTCCAGTCTTCTTCAAAAATCAGTATTTAGAAACACACAGACAAAAAATTGAGCTCTGATTTTTTTTTTACCCCAGTGCGTAGCTATGGACAGCTGTTCTTATCAATACTCCTATTGGTTCAATATCAGCACAAAAACAGACTTTTGAGAATTCAGTTATTCCTTAGTTTGGAATGCTTTATCGCATTGCAAAGAGCGAATTCGCAAATCGCGACATCTCACTCGGCGGCAGTCCATAGTAAAACCACCAAGCTATTGTCACTTCCGACGACCAATCCTGCTTCCAGGTGTACAGGTCCATCCTCAGTCCAACCAATTACAAGCAAACAGCAATAAAACGTCCAAATGATGTTATCAGCGAATAAATCGGGAGTGTATCTGAAAATCGCTCGTTAGTTCAAGAGCGGTGAGCGTAATAAGCGCCCACGTCGTGCGTTAGATAGACAAGTTTGTACTGTATTGTTTTGTTTTAAAGCTTTTCATTAAAGTATTTTATAATAAGCTGTAATAATAATAATATATTTATTTGCGTAAAACATGGTATAAAAAGATCTTAAAGGGGGTAAAATTTATTATTTTGAAAAACCATATTTACATTATATACATACTACAACTAGAACTCTAAATAATTACAAAAATAAAACTAAACGTAAGTACCTACATATATACAACGACGTCAATAGGCGTAAAAGTACTCCTCCGCATAATTAAGCTGTAATTATTTTTATACTAGACATAATTAGGTATACTTAGTTGATACAATTGATTGCTAAAATGATAATTATCATTTGCCAAGCCTTTTCCCAACTTCTTTGGGGTCGTCTTCACGTCTAACTGGATACATACTGGCTACATAGAGTAAATGGCTATCTGACCTCCACAACCCAGTTATTACTGGTACCATTTGGTAAGACTGGTTGTCAGACTTTCGGGGCAGGGACTACCTGTAACGAGTATCAAAGTTCTACAAATGACAGCCGGGCCAACGGACCACTATTAAGTGTACATTGCATCCATTAACACCCGTCGACACACTTTAAGTACTAGGTACGTAGTAGTACTACTATCCACGCTTGGCATAATTTCCGTCCGCCATAAAAACGCGCCAAGCGAACAGATAGGTCATCGCCCTCGCGGTGTAGAGTAGAGCCAAGTTCTTGCACATAATGTTAATTTGTTAGCAGTTACTGAGTGAATGGTAGTTCTCAGTAAAGCTTAGTGATTAGGCATTCAATTAGCTCATTGTTCTTACACAACACCTATGCAACTTCAGTTTTGTAAGGGTAGCAGAATAGTGGGTTATTATTTGACTATTTATTTTTTAAGGCGTTACAATTTTTTTTTTTTTTTTTGTAAAAATGTTTATTAGTTCCTTTCTAGGGTAAAAACGGAACCCTATTACTAAGACTCCGCTGTTCGTCCGTCTGTCTGTCACCAGGCTGTATCTCATGAACCGTGAGAGCTAAACAGTTGAAATTTTCACAGAAGATGTATTTCTGTTGCCGCTATAACAACAAATACTAAAAACAGAATAAAATAAATATTTAAGGGGGGCTCTCATTCAACAAAATTGATTTTTTTACCGTTTTGTCTTGTTTTGTATAAATAATGGTACGGAACACTTCGTGCGCGAGTCCGACTCGCACTTGGCCGATTTTTTTGTAATTAACATAGATTTCATCACAGATTTTATTTCAAAAGAATACTAACGAGGTGTGGGCACGCCCTAGTTGGTATTCTTTGCTTAAAATGGCAGTCTAAGCGATGAATAATAGGTATTATTTTATTTAATATCCACGGAAGCTGTTATACTTTTTTTTGTGTAAAAATATTACAGCCTCCTTAAAGAGGTACTCTGGAGAAAAAAATTAAAAGAGCTTCTTCAGCGTGAACCAGAAAGGTGGTTGGTTTTCTTAGCCTGTGCAGTCCCACTCCTGGGCAAGACTCTCCCCCCCAATCCTTCCATCTCTCGGTGCTCTCTCTCTCTCTCTCTCTCTTCGTGCCAATTTGTGAGGAAGTCGTCGCAGGCGTCCCGCTATCTTCGCCTTGGTCGGCCGCGACCCCGTCTAGCTATCTCAGGGCTCCAGTCTTGCGATATACGGGCCCACAGCTGTGACAAAATCCGGTCTTTCTAATACTTGCTGTATAAGTAATGAAATTGGATTCCGTAGCATCTGTAGCATGGCAGTCAGTCAACATTCTTGACGTTGAAAAGTAATAAACTCTCCTAACGACACAATGTGACATCTATCAACCCGCACTGCGACCGCGTGGAGGATTATGAACCACTCTCTGTTATTAAGAGGAGGAGAGGAGGCTGTATCCCTGCAGTAAATTAATAAACTATCATCATCATTAGCCTATAATGTTCCCACTGCTGGGACATAGCCTCCTCTCAACGAGAGCGAATGGGCTATAATCCACCACGCGGGCCCAGTGCGGATAGGTAGATGTCACATGTGTTCGAATTTTTGGTTCTAGGACATGCCGGTTTCCTCACGATGTTTTGTTTCACCGTTTTGAGAGCAGTGGTGATGAAATAAATTACACAAAGTAATGCGCCTGCCTGGGTTCGAACCCACCACCACCACCACTCCGCCGCCATCACTGGGCCACCGCTGCTGTCGCTCATAAACTATGCATAAACTAAACTCCAAATTATTGTTTTTATTTATTATGAGGCTGATGTGTCTCACTGCAGGTCAAAGGCTTCCTCTTTACATTTAAGTGTCTTTGGCTATTTGGGCCCAACCATTTTACCAAGAGTCCAGCTCCTAATATTATCTTAAATTAACCCATTTACCAGAACCTACTGAATCTGCTATCCCTACCCGATAGCATCTCTTCACGGTAGCGATCGCGGACAAAGGAGTGTTCTGCTGACGTTACAACAGTACATACTTACATGGGGCCAGAGTGGATCAAATCACTATTTTTATCTTCTATGGATGCTCATAGTATGTTATTATCGCCTGCATCGTTTGTTTATCGGTTATCATAGTGCATAATGAATAATTGAATATACAATTTTGCTCAAGTGCAAATGCTGTTATACAAATGCATCTGATTAGAGAAAATCCTTCCGACTACTTACATCAATACATAGTATAAAACACGTCGTTTTCTCTGTCCCTATATCCCTATGTATGCTTGAATCTTTAAAACTACGCCACGGATTTTGATGCGGTTTTTTTTAATAGATAGAGTGATTTAAGAGGAAGGTTTTAGTATATAATTTGCGGGCGGGCGAAGCCGCGGGCATCAGCTAGTCAATTTATAAAGCAAAAGTAACTGTCTGTTTCATTTATTCTCCTGCCTGCCTTTTTCAGCTACATTTATGTTGGGGTCGGCTTCCAGTCTAACCGGATGCAGCTGAATACCAGTATTTTACATGGAGCGACTGCCTATCTGACCTCCACAACCCAGTTAGTACTGGGTAATACGATTCCCTTGGTAACACTGGTTGTCAGACTTTCGGGATACTGACAATTGTAACGACTGAAATCCACACGAGCTTGTTTAATAATTAAAATTTAGTTAATAATAGTAAATAATAATTTAAATATAGTTTGCCCTCAAAAAAGTACAAAACACGCTTTCACAGCCAAGTTTTAAATGTACCTCGGACCGCTACTCTATAACAGGCTTAATGAAAAAGGAAGCATCAACTCCTTAAATCACAATAACTGCAAGAAAATCCTTAAGGAAGCTCTTCAAACTATGTCCTATGAAGATACAGACAAGTTATTACTTGTGCTAGAGTAAACGTTGTCCACATAATTGTTATTATTTTGACAAGTTAAAATAGTAAAAATTTGATGTACCTTTTTACATTGTTACCAATATAATTAATATGACATATGATTATTTAATCAAATATTGTTACGTCGAATCGCCTGAAACACAGGATTACCTAGTTCAGGCTCAAAGCATGGGTGAACTTGACATAGATTTAAGAAAAACGTTTAACTTATATTTATTAAATAAAAAATTATTATTATTTTAATTGGCTATCGTTGTATGGACATGAGTTGCGGAAGAATAAGAAAAATGCTGTCAGAAAAGTTTTGAGTATGAATGTGGATGGGAAGGAGTAGAGAACGCTAAAGAAACGATGGATGGACTGTGCGAAGGATGATATGGCTAGAAAGGAGGTGACTGCTGAGATGACGAGTTATAGAGAAGTATGGAAGAAGAATCCGCCGATCTCGAATAAATTGGGATAACGGCAGGAGGTAATACAAGATTGGGTAGTCACTCCATGTAAAATAGGTGCTGGTAGTGTACGTATTCAGCTGCATTCGGTTAGACTGGAAGCCGACCCGAGTCTAACATAATTTAAGATTAAGAAAAGGTATAGGCAAACGATGATGAGTATATATAATGGAGGCATGAGGTATAACTTTCGCGTAGCGTCAACTATGAATCATACGTCACTTCATGTGATGTTTTAGATACCTTTAAAATATTCTTAACTACATTCACAGTCAGAAAAAAAACTAAGTTACCAAAAATATTAGTATGTTTCTGAAACTCAAACTCGAGCATTTATTCAATTAAACCATTACAGGCACTTTTGCCATTTCATCTTCACTTTTATATCAAAATATTGTTGTAAAATCTTGGTTACATCATTCATGTTGATATTATACAAACATAATATTATATGTGAGAACGATGTAGAAAGACGTGCAAGTTAAGAGCGTCCAGAGTAAATAGATGTTATCAACCAATCAAAAATAAAATAAAGCCCATGGTTTATTTTCTTTTAGCTGCCATCAGCTAAAAGATGACCAGTCCTTACTGACGGCGCCGGCGCCCGTTCACGATATAGGTTAGTTATAAGTTAGTGGGTATACGTTCATTATATAAAACAATGACTGAAAACACTGTATAAAACCCTCCATACTCAACACACATAAAAGAATATTCAAACAGAACAGTTGTACCAACTTATACATAGTTATAAATATTTTTAAAAGGACTCGAAGCACTACAAACTCTTGCGCACCCAAAATGAAATAAAATCGATCGTAATTCGTCGCAAATTGTCCCCCACCATACATTTTGAAAACAGCAAAAAAATTGTATTGTTAACGAAAGGGGTGTGTCATTGATAGAAAGAGAGGGAATAATTCTCTCTCTTTGTTATAACAAAAGTTTGAGAGAAGAATATAGTGTTAGAAAAGGATAGATATATTTATGATAATGTTCGTGCGCAATAATAATTTTTATTGTTTGTAAAGCTATGTGTACACGATATTGGTAAAAAAAATCTAACTGGATTATTGAAAATATTATACAACTTTGGTAATTTCAAGGCAATTTTATAAAAATAAGACAGATAAAAGTCATATTTTGACGAAACATCGTGAGGAAACCAGCATGCCTGAGAGATATTTCTCGACGACATGTGAAGCCAAGTCAGAGGCCCATGAGTGGCGTAAAAACTCTAAATGAATGAATGAATGATACATTTATTTGCAAGAATATAGGTAGTGAACATGAGTTCTTTATATCTATTGGTATTTATACCAGGTTAGGCACTAACCACACGCTATAGAAGAAGAACAAGCGGGAACTATTCTCCATCTCTCGATTTACTAACACCAGGAAAAGTTTTGAACAAAAATGAAGTCAAGAAAAGTATTAGGCACGGCTTGTTCAAGTACAAATTAATACTTGTCTTCATAACTACCCATTTTATGCGACTAGTAATTGTAAGATTTAAAAATTTGTTTAACATATTAACAGATTTTGCTCTTATAAATCTAATTTCCTCCAAAAATTCTGAAACATTAAATTCTAATCGGTCTACAATAAGAATATACCGTCAGTGTCCTATTGGATTCTTTTAAAGTACATACATCTTCATAAAAGAGTCGAGAAATGAATATAAATGCTTGAAAGCGTACAGTATAAGATGTGAGGTGGCAATTTGAACAGAAAATGAGACAGTTTACTTTTAAAGTCACGTACAGGACGTGGCAAACAGGATATTTGCTCAACTAGGCTCAGCTTAACCGATGCTACCAGTACCGCCATCTATGCAGCCATGGCAGTACTAATAAATAATGAAGGTGAAAAATTGTGTGACTATTAAGAGACAGTTTGTTTTAGATTTTCATTTATTTCTAGACTGTAATAATATTTTTACAATAATCATAATGTAAAATTAAAACAAAATAACATTCGTTGTGATTGTAAAGCATTACTAGCGCCATCTGTTATCGAGTAGCGACATTAAGGAACTGTTTTACAACCAAATCTGACGTTTCTGGCACCCTCGTAAATACAGGGAATAGCTTGTGTATGTGTGCGTGAGCAAAAGCGCTCGAAATTCAAATTTTAGGTGTGGGGTTCGTCAAGGAGTTTGATCGAATATTTGAAGTTTGGTTTTCGGGAATGGGTTTCGTTTGAATTATTTTGGATCAGGAAAAAAGTAATGTGAATAAGCAGTGTGCACGAACGAAGATAATAAACTAATGAATAGTAAGCATACAAAATTAAGTAGGAAAAATAATGAAGTATAATAATATGTTTATTAAAAACTAGCTAAGCATATCATATTCATTTAAAATAATTGGATACCTATTGCATACTTACCAACTGCTGTTTCTTGGTTAGTGTTTGACAAGTCCTTAACTTCAATTACTCAATAATTCAAAAATCGACAATTAAATAATAAAAAATAAAAAAATAGTTTTTCAAAATCCGTGATTGCCCTGAGGCCTCGCCTCCCATGTATGAGGTTGTGGGTTAAAATCCGGGCAAGTACCAATGTGACTCTTTCAATTCATATGTACTTTTCTAAGTTTATCTTGGACATCACAGACATCGGTGAAGGAAAACATCGTGAGGAAACCTGGACTTATAATTAATATACTTAAGTCTGAAATCGCCAACCCGTCTTGAGCCAGCGTGATGATCAATGCTCGTGCCTTCTCTGTATGAGAAGAGGCCTTTGCCCAGCAGTGGGACAGTAATTGGCTGGTATTATTAAATAGTTTTTCCGGTTAGACTGAAAGCAGAAAATGAGGATGATGACATACTTTTTGCATGATTACAATAGTTATTTTAATCTTCCTAGATACCTAATCCTTTTTAATTAAATAAAGAAGTAATTTTATAACCTAAAACGACGTAAAATCCTTAATGCAGTGTAAAATACCTCACATAGTCTGCTTTTGTACTCGATGAATGCAAAATCAGCTGAGTATTGAATATCAATCCTTTGTCAGCGCATAATGGGCACTTATAGCGTTCTGAATAAAAGCTAAATAATAGCAGACCTCCTTTATCGCAGACAGCACTTATTTAATGAGCCAATCATTCTAGCAAAATCAGCCAATAATGTTCCCACTGCTGGGACACAGCCCTCCATTCGGTGAGACGGAGTGGGACGTATGTAATCCACAAGGGCCCAGTGGTGGTTGAGGTTATCACAAGTATTACACTCATGTCTATAGTAAAGTTGAAGTAATTACTTGAGTTGAAGTAATTACGCAACTATTTTTTTATGTAATAACAAACAAGGATTTGAACGAAGTAAGAACCGTCAAAGAAAGCACAGCTAACACCCGTATCTTTATACAAGGGAAAGTGGTTACTTGAGTAAAAGTAATTATTAGAGATACGATTTTTATTGTGGTTTAGTAATCGCTTAAAGTTAGAACTAACAAAAGTTAGAATTCTTAGCTTTGCTTTTTTTGAGGGTTCTTATTTCGTTTAAATTCTTGTGTATTGCATAAAAATGTTTGCATAAGTAATAACTTAAATGAACGAGAGTACTTAATTACTTTAACTTGACTGAAGATACGTGTGTAAAAATTCTAACTTTTAACACAACTAAACTACAGAATAAAAATATTTCACTCAAGTAATCAGTTTGACTTGTTTATAAATACGGGTATCATAAATTTTGGTTCTGGCCTGACCAAGAGATTTGATGGGTGTTACACCAATTTCTTCATATTTTAGTTCTATAATATGCCTTTTCCTCCTGAATAAAAGTTAAAAATAATAGCGTAGGCACTTACCTCCTTTATCGTAAACATCAATTACTTATTTATTAATATATCATTTTATAATTCATGTTTGTATACAGATGCCAGCACTACCCGAAACTGCCAAATTTTCTCAATCAACCTTGAACTGAAAGTTGAAAATTAGTAAAGAAATTTGACAGATTTTAAAAGAGAGATATCAACCACCAACTTACATGCAATCTTAAAAAAATAAATAAGTATACATAATTCGCTTCGCACTTGCCAATTTCACGACGAGAAGACAATATCTTTGCCAAATATCCTACTCACTCAGTGATCTCGTAAAGGGCAAAATCCTTAAAAATATCGTTGAAAAACTTGACCATAATGTACAAAAATAATTCAACCTCAACCTCATCCACAGCCTGACTTCATCCACCGCTTGGCACAAGCAAAGAGAGGCCCTCTTTCCCTGTGCCAAGCTCCATGTTCCCGGGCAGCTTCTTCCAGGATATACCCGCGTTGGCAACCATGTCGTCTGCCCCTCACGCCACCTGACGACCAACACTTCACTTTCCAGTCTTTGGACGTCACTCGGTCACAATTTTACTCCACCTGCCATCACCACGCCTTGCTAGGTGTCCTGCTAAACTCCATGTATTGTTACATAAAAATAAATTAGCACATTGTAATACAAAACAAGGCAACTGTTTGTACCATCATTCACTTTTATTATTCGCTGTACTTGTGAAGGACAATACCCCAGCACTCATGTAGTTCCAACACTATAATTATTATTTAAATTATTAATGGAACACACATTGTTTTCTGCGAAAATAAAATTGCAAATGATGTAGTGTACTACAATTATTACAATTTTATTTAAATGCCTATGCAATTATTTTAGATGCAAGCAACTGAGTTGAAAATGACCTTCGGGCTAAACGCACGCACGCAACTAGAAAATATAGAGTTATATGCTTTGAGAAGGAGTGTTTCATGTAATTTTTATTAATGTTTTATTATAAAGTTGCTCTCTTAGCAATTGTTAGTAAGAAATTTAGATGGTTCTTAAGTTTCATTTTAGGTACCTAAATGTTTTTTATCTCACTCAATTTTAATCATCATTTTCAATTTATCGTAATCTTCCTGCCCTTGTCTTATTCTACTTGGGGTCGGAGCAACACGTTTTCTTCTTCCATTCTCCCCTGTCAGACGTCGCAGCATCATTTACTCTCTCTTTCATGTCATTCCTCATAAAATCTATCCATATTTTCTTTGTTTTTATAAAGTCCATAAATAAAATCTTAATAAGTTCAATTTTCCTGGTAGAGCAGTTTGCCTACAATACCGATGCTTGTAACAACAACAAAAATACATGTGATTGTGACACATATAACTTCCCCAATAAACATAACTATGCGTAACTGGGTCACACTTAACAAGCTACCAAAAAAACTACAACAAAAAAAAAACATAAAAAAACGCTACTGGCAGGTAAATCAGATTGCAAGCGATGCATGAAAAATGACTCTGTCGCGTCGTAATTAAAAAAAAGTAACGACAATAGAGTTCTTAATTTAAATTCGAACGTTAAAAAAAAATACCCCACCTATCAAGGGTCAATTTTTTGCAAAGTGAATAAAAAATGACCCTCGTTTTAGTGTCACTGAAATGAAACAAAAGATGAAATTTGACTATTACCTTTTGATATTTTTTGATTTAAAGCTTATGTTACAATGACAGAGTTGAGAGAAAATACTGGATTCTGTGACGAAGACAAAAGAGGTTTTTTTAGCTTTTTGATTATAATCAGTATGTCGCATCTGTATTTGTGACGGTTCCGGATTTATTTTATTATTTTTATTCATGGAGTAAAAATACAGTCGGTACAGTAAGCCGACTCGTAAGCCTTTACATTGCAAAATTATATTCTCACGTTATTTTAATGAGATTATAAAGTACAAATATTTTCCTTTATTTGGAAGGTAGGCACAGCACAAATAAATTCAGACCAAAATATACAGACATGATTGTATGTCAATTAAATCAGTAAGTACTCTTAAACTAGTACAATAATTATTTTTAACCCGGCATTATTCTATGAAGCGATAACATGTGATTTTAATAATATTATTCAAAAAATATTCATTTACGTATTTATGATTTAACGATATATTTTTACCGCCTTTCGCGACTGCAACCCAGAGCTCGAAATTTTCAAGATTAAATACAAGGTGTAAACAGTCTCTTCACGAAGCCAAACCAACCAAGCATTCTGTACATCAAACTAAGTAACTCTACGCATTTTTTTTCTGGGAATACTTTTTTTTTGGGGTGAAAAATCGGGTTTGTCTCCACAGATCACGCTATCAGATCACGTTAGCCACGGATCACGGCGAGTTGTATCCACTGATACCGTTATCCGTTTCCCTCGTTATCGTGTTACCCACTCATCACGATATCTGTGTCTACATGAAAAAAAAATTGAAACAGATCACGGTGTACAGAGACAAGAAATCGATTTTTTTTTTCGGTAGTACTCAATGTAACATACTTTATACATGGTGCTGATGGATAAATTCAATAGTACGAGAGCCGTGAAGGTGTTTAAAGTAAAATAATTACATTAAAAACATGTATCTAAAAAAAAAAAACTTGTGAAAAGGTTGGAACTTTGACCCCCAATATCTCCGTAACAAGAAGGTTCCCGGAAGGGTAGAAGGTAGGTATGGTTTAGAACAAAAAAATATTCGCAAAGACGTGGAGAACAAGTGCCTTTCGGCTTCGTTAAGAGCCTTTTTACATCCTTTATAATGTTTAAAAGAAAAATAATAAAAAAAAAAGAACTTTAAAAGAAACGATCACATCGTTTCTTTTAAAGTTGTCACCTAACTCGCATGGATACCGTGGATGCAGAAAATTGCATTCTGACACAGTGTAATGTTTAGCACCTAATTATTTTTGTTATTATGTATAAAGATAATTTTGTGTAGATGGTTATGATTTCAAACCCTGCTGCCAACTAGATCTACTTCAAAAACATCGCTTTATTTTCTCAAAATTTATATGTAGGTACAAAATATCTACAAAAATAAACGTTAGAAATAATTATAAATACACAATGCTATCATGACACATTTGCGAGGTACCAATTTCCTTGTTTTGAAGGAAAAACCTAAAAATACCAATAGGAAAAATACCTAAAAAATACAGCCATTCTATGTTAGTTTCGACAATATCTACTCTGTGACTCTATGCGTATCTGTAATAAAATTGAGTACTGTTAATATTGTACAGATTAAATAATTTTATAATATTATCAGTATTGTAAAATATAGTTATTTGATACCGTGATAGAATTTGTGAGCTGGTGACTACGCTTGACAACCTTAAAGAGAATGACGGCAAATAAAAAAAATCACTTTTGAATTTTTCTTAGTGATACCATATTACAGAGTGCTCGTGAGTGTAAAATAAAAAGAGACTTTAACACTTTAGTTAACAAACCTTTGAGTGATAGAGAGACATGTAATAAAAGGGCCAATATCTCGATTGTAAAAGTGATTAAAAGTGAAAATGGCGCAGGAAACTTCAATCAGTCAACGCAAGAAAGAAAAAAACAGAGACACTAATTGGTCTAGGGTTCGAGATCGATAGTTAGTACACACCGACACCATAAATTCTTCGCTTTTCTTCTCCAACCCTCATCTCAATACATTTGGGGTCGGTGCAAAATATCCCCTTACCAATTCTTTATAGCAAAAAGCTAGCTCAATGGCGTGATTGTATATTAATTCTATTAAATCACACCATAAATCCATCGATTCTTTGGTTTTCTCCACTCAATTATGATGTACATTCACATTTTAACGTAATTATAAACGTTGTATAATTTATATTAAATAAACTGGTTGTAAAAAAACGTTTTAAATTCAATTTACAATCTCAACAATGACAAAAAAATACGGAAAAAGGGTATTAGTAGACTAGATTAGAATGCATCACATTCTTGAAAAGTAGGCGACTTCCTCTCGGGTTTAATAAACATAATACCAATTTCTGTAACTGCTGGCAATTTATACTGGTCTCTTTATAACTAATTATCTTTCTTATTTTTTCAGTAACCACCTCTTAGTAAAAGAAGGCTGGCTGGAAATGCGCGGGAAACACATTAAAACATGGCGCCGTTGCTACTTCTTGCTTTTCGAAGATGCCCAAATGTTTGGCTTCAAGAACAATCCTGAACCTGACTACCAGAGCGAAGTTCACCACGTCTACTATCTGTATAAAGCGGCTGTCAAGTTCGAAGACGATAAAAATGAAGATGGAAGAAGTATTTTTACAGTATCCATGTGGTTCCCTGGAGAACGTACGTTTGCTGCCCAAAATGCTGAGGAGCGCGATGATTGGGCGAATGCGATAAAAACTGTGGGCCTTAAATCTTTGGAAGTTGTTACTGGTTTGGCTTTTCTGCGATCCGGGATATGAAATGTGTGATCCCTCTCGTGCTTCTCAAGATGATTAGAGGTTACTAAAGATGTACGGTTTACGACAAACCGACCGGCTGCAAACGCAGCAACTTTAATCTTACGTTTTATAACAATGTTTATATAGTTTTAAGTTAGTTGACAAATACTGCTAAGTATTTTGTGTGTACATAAATAAATAATTTATAAATAAAATACTTACTTACGCGAACACCGCGGATTAGCATCCAACCTACTTCTTACTTAGTTGTGATTAGTACCTACATCTAATAAACTTTAAGGCCTGAATTCCTGCCACGCTGACGTCGGCGTCGGTCGCGCACGGTTGGTCGTGACGTCAGCGAGAACAAAATACGGCTGTCGGTCTGCGTCGTAAGTCGGCGTCACAGTATGTTGCAGTGGTGCTATATAGAACACAATGTATACTCGTACGCGCGACCGACGTAAGTACTTACGCGACCGACGTACCGACCTTAGTGTTACTTAATCTGTGTGTGTTTAAGTCAACTCACTTAACTTAAATACTTACTTGCCACTTCTAACGTAAGCTGCAATTATAAGGCGCCAACTACTTCGGGACCTTATAGAAGAAGTATTTATCCACGCTGTTTTAATTGGGTTGTTCAATAATTACAATTTACGACTTCTGATTCAGACTGGCCTAAGTTTTTCAATTAATTTTCTGCTTTTGATCATGTACTACCTTTTTTTTTTTTAGTTAGCCCGTATTGTCCCACTCCTGAGCAAAGGCCTCCCCCATTCCTTCCACTTCTCGCGATGGTGTGCTTCTTCTCGCCAATTCGCCAGGAAGCCATCCAAGACGTCCCGCCATCTTCTCCTCGGTCTGCCGCGACCCCGTCTAGCTGTCTCAGGGCTCCAATCCTGAGATATTCGGGCCCATAGCTGTGCGGGCATCCGACAGACATGGCCTGCCCAGTCCCATTTTAGTCTTGCAGCTTTATAAGCTACGTAGGCAATTTGCGTTCTGGAGCGCAGTGTGGTGTTCCTTATCCGGTCTGTTATTTTTACATTCAATATACTGCGCTCCATCGCATGTACTACATATTTTTATTTAAAAATTATTCAGTTATGATTAAAGAAATGTAAATCGACTGAAAACTGCATAAACAAACAAACAAACAAACACTGCTTTATTCATTTATTTCTATAACAATTGAAGCATTACAAATAGTTTTAAATACACAATCCTATGATGACTTTTATAGTGTAATAAAATTATCCTTATTTTTAAGGAAAAATCTACACCATATGCGGACAATTACTTTCAAGCCGAAAAATATAACATTAGTGTTGGCAGTATCTAGAAACTTTGTGAGCGTCTGTGCGTATCTATGATTTAGTATTCTCAATTATGTATTGTACAAAGCATAATAATACAGGGTGGTGTTTTAGTCTCGCATCTTTCAAAGACTTCCCGTATACCTCCCTGAAGGACACAAGTGTCTAAATCCCCACCTTACTGTATTTTTGTGGTTGTTTCGATCGTAGTAATATGGATATGAACCGATTCTATGATATGTCTTTCAAAGTCCTTTTAAATTGTCTTTAATTTGCAAAGTGATTAAAAGTGCAAATGGCAGAGCGGCTTTCAAAAAAAACAGTGGTTAACAATAATTGGTTAAAAGTTCGAGGTAGACAGTAAGTACCTATGCATAAATATGCTATTTACTATAATATTATGATTGCGAAAACAAGTCAACGTCTGTCTAAAACCATTTCACGCCTCATCAGCTGAACGGATTTGCCATAGGAATAGATCATGTTCTGACATAGTTTTCATCCCAATAGTGCATTCCCGACCTACAATGCGGGTGAAACCACGAACATTAGCTAGTACTTCTTACTTATCTTTACTTATACGTACCTGAGGTTTGGCGCAGATCATCACCATACAGAAACTAAGTAGGTCTTATGTTCAGACGTTTTATTCTTGACTGCTGAGATGACGAGTAATAGAAGTATGGAAGAAGAAGACATGCTGCGCCAACCCCAGATAAATTGGGATAATGCCAGGAGAATGATGATAATGATGATGATGATTCTTATTTTTCAGTGATCTCGTAGTAATGGAGGGCTGGCTTCCAATGTGCGGTGAGCACCTTCACACATGGAGCCGCTGCTACTTCATGATCTTTGAGGATGCCCAAATGTTTGGATTCAAGAACCCTCCGGAGCTCGCCTGCCACCGCGACCCTTGCCATAGCTACAGTCTGTTGGGTGCTGTTGTAAAGTTCGAAGACGATGAAGATACCTTCACCATAACTATGCGGAAACTAAACTCAGACGTGTTTTGGGTAACTACGTCACGAACGTTTTCTGTCAAAACTGTCGAAGAGCGTGACAACTGGACGAATGCGATCAAGTTGGTGAACAGTTGGTTTTTAATTTAGGAAAGAAAATGTTTGTGGCTCAAGATGCGCAAGATAATGATGGTGGTAACTGAAGATATGGAGAAAAAGAAAGAAAAACTATTTATTAGTCTCGCACAGTACATAAAATGGTTAACAGTAAAACAAAATTATTATTAGAGAAAGATAAACAATTCAAATATCTGGCTCGCGAGGTTGTCGACATGTGGGACGTGAGTACAGCCATTGTGGCCAATGGCTTAATCGCCAATAGCCTTGACCAACTTCTGAGGAGGCTCTCGCTTGGCAGCTGGATCAAGGGCTTGATTCAGAAAGCAGTACTTCTGGACACGGCATCTGTTGTTAAGAGGTTACTCTCTCAAGAGACCTGACCACCGGTAGCTCGGACCCTGTTCCAGATCGGCATCTGGAACAGGGTCCGAGGCACCGGCGTGGGCTATTATTTTTTAATACAATTTTTTTTATGTTTTTATTTATTCTGTTTTTATGTAGGAATATTTAAAAATGTAAACATTGGTGTCGATTCTGTTGTGCACAAACTTAACTTAATTTAGGTTATTGCTATCTTTTTCTCTCTAATAAAACGAGAAAGAGATGTACGTAATTTAGAGCTGTCAAATTTAGTTGTAACTAATATTTCTATACAATTGAAGGGTGCACGTAAAAACATGTCGACTAAAAACACGGTGAAGCGAAAGGCATAAACTTCTTCTTCTTTCTTTATCGTGTGGTTAGTGCCTAACCTGGTGTCAGAGTTTTTAAGCCGCCCATGGGCCTCTGACTTGGCTTAACATGCCGTCGAGAAATATCTCTCAGGCATGCTGGTTTCCTCACGAAGGCATAAACTAGTTTGACATCTCTAACTTAGTTAATAGCTATAGCCGTCCTTTTCTCGCACTGCCTTTTAGTAAAAGATAGCAATAGCCTAAATTAAGTTTAGTTTGTGCACAACAGAATTGACACCAATATTTGTCAAGATGAATAAACAATATTATGTAAAATAAAAACATTTTTTTTAAACTAACGGAATTGGTCTTGGTCGGTCAAAAGGCCCACTTCAACACCTCGATGGCCCGATAGTCGATTTGGCACCGTTGGAGAGACTGCAGTACAACCCAAGTCTTGATCGAATCGAAGGCTTTCTCGTAGCAACTGCGTACTACTCAATTCCATACATACATCGACTAATCCTGATTCTGACTGGCATCTCATCGGACTCCCTTCACCTTGCCTCAGCGTCTCGGCGAGAAGTGTATAGCCATATGAAGCCCGCGGATATATTTTCGAAAATAAATGACGTTTCATTGTTGAATGTAATGGAAACATCACTGGAATGACGTTCGAAGTGACAAACATTTCTTTTGATTCAAAAATAAAAAGTTGACCAAAGACACAAAGACTTTTCAATTTAATCCTTCCTTAATTTTATTAATTCATGCTATTAATTCCTGTCCTTGTCTCATTCTACTTGTGGTCGGCGCAACACGTTTACTTCTTCCATTCTCTCCTGTCAGACGTCACGGCATCATTTACTCCTTTCTCTTTCATATCATTCCTCACACAACCCATCTATCTTTTCTTTGGTCTTCCTCTCCCTCTCAATCCATCAACATTTATATTCATCATTCTTTCAGTCACATGTGTTTCATCCCTCCTCATCATATGCCCTTACCAAGAGGCAGACGATACCCTTTCAACTGCTCTGTAACTAGCGCCACTGCAAACGTCCTCTAATATACTTAATTAATTCCTTACTTAAAGTACTTACGGGATGATATCCGTGATTTTCTTTTGTTACTATTAGCTCCAGATATTTCGACGCCGTTGCAAGCATCATGATCGCGGGAATACTGAAGAGGTATGCGGGTGGGACGAAAATTATTTATTATGAGCAGACAAATCTGTCTACCCTCTTTCTTAGCCTTTTATTACGCACACTAATAGAACTCGATTGTAACTCACGACAAAACGCACTCACAGTATCACTAGGTTTTTCTTGAAAATGGAGGCGCATGTTATTTTTTATTAGGTTTGTCATAGTAACAAAAGAAAATCGCGGATATCATCCCGTGAGTACTTTAAGTGTAGTGAAAAACCGTGAAAGTCTAAAACAGTACACACATCCATCTCAACACTGTCATCTCCGCTAGATGCAATAGTTTTTTTCTATTTAATTATTAGGATACTATCAAAACACAGGTGAAAATAAATTCTAACAGATATATTTATCAATTTTACTGCGACACAAATATTTAGATTATACCAAACACATCGTATATTATTGGCTGTCCAATCTAACGTTCAAGCCGTTTAAACGCACATGCTAGGCAGATGTTCCTAATACCTTTGTTCGTCTAAGTATCTAAGCCTAGGGACTTGTATAGGGTTTTATAGAGCTAAGGGATGCGCTGTACTTGCATTTGTATCGACCAAAGCTGGATCGGAACTATGCGATAGCATTCTAGGATCGTATCTATCGGTATCGAATGACTTCGATCCATCATCATCTGCCTTTTCGGTCAGCTTCCAGTCTAACCGGATGCAGAAAAATAAGTAAGCCAGTAAGTACCTACTGGGTAATACGATACCCCTTGGTAACACTGGTTGTCAGACTTTTGGGCCATTGACTTCTTTTAACGACTGTCAAAGATCTACAAATGACAGCCGGCACAAACTGATTAACGTGCTTTCCAAGGCATGGAGGAAACTCGGCATGTAACCATCAACCCACCAACCACCCATCAACGGACCAACTTAGGCAAGCACAACTTAACCTGAAGATGAGCCACGAGCTTGAGGTTTAGTAATTGGTGTTAACAAAGTGGTTTTCTAAGTAGCAAGTAATATTGACAAAGAAAATAGCATTGGGAAATACAGTCCCCTTGGTCAGACTGGTTGTCAGACTTTTAGGCAATTGACTTCCTGTAACGACTGTCAAAGATCTACAAATGACAGACGGGACCAAAACGGCTCAATATGCATTCCGAGGTACTGAAAAACTCAGTAATGTATAGTCACCCATCCAAGCGCGGCTAAACCTGAAAATCGACCCGTTTGGCTGTTATTAGTTAGCCACTAGCTAGCTTTTAGCAGCACTAGCTCCTCAGAATATTGTATTCGTTTGCATCGATCCAAAATATCAGAGTATCGCATCATGTTGTATCGGTATCGTAAAGTATTGGATCGGATAGTGCATCACTAAGGTCTTAAACAAGGTGCTTTTGCGCCATTAAGTGATACCTTTTTTTATGCTTGTTATATTATATTACCAGTGTAGGGAATACTAAGTGTTTTTGCGTTTAGTATAACAGCAGATGGTCTAATTTGTAATCTATGCTTAGGGCAAATTAGCTGTGCCATAAATAAGATAAATGATGTTACAAATATATAGCCTGAAACCTAGAGTTATAATCCACAGACAACAAAAGTATTGGAAAAGATGTTGCTTTTTAAAACGTTGTTTTTAGGGTTCCGTACCTCAAAAAGAAAAAAACGGAACCCTTATAAGATCACATTCTTGTCCGTCTGTCACCACCGATTTTCTCAGGAACGGGTGGGACCTAGCAAGTTGAAATTTATACCAGATAGGTACTGGGGTCTATTATATAGTCCCTATTAGCACCAGCACCATGCTGAGATAGGGGCCTTTTGGCATTGTACAGGACCAATTTCGTTTTCTTTTTATTTTTAATTTCTTTTTTTTTAATGTTTAATTTTTATTAGTTGATAATTTCAGCATTTTATTTTATGTGTTTTATCCTGTGCGGGCTAATAAATGCTTTTTCTTTCTTTTCTTTCTTTCTTACTTTCTTTATTAGGTGTATAAAAATCAAGGTCCTGAGTCAACACGATAAAAAGATATGGGCAAATTTCGATTTTCCCGAAAACTTGGACTATCCCGTGGGTGCCTTGAGTGTAAGGCCTCCCAGCCAGGGCCAAATTCTTATAAATAAAGCGACAGCGTGCTAAGGGCATGGGATACGAGCTTCGGCTTAGGGCTTCGCTGGGGCGGGCAGCAAAAGGAAAGCCTGGATCTGACGACAGGCCGTGTCGACGGCGCGAACGTGTTCCACGCGCGCCTCAAAGAGAGTCAGCAAAAAGGAAGGGGTCCGCAAGGGCCGACGCCTGCCGGGGCTACGGGGCTGTTCGAAAGAGATACCGTGGCCCCGGAACACAAAGGGCGATGAAGAAACATGGATGGGTTTTAGTCAGTAAAAGTCTGACACTCTCTCCTGCTCTGCCCAGAGCGGGAGGACTCATTTGATGATTTCCCATCCGAAAAAAAAAAGCTAGCAATAACTCATCTGTGTCTGTATTCGTTTTGTTTTCACCTTAAAAATTATCATCATGTTTCGAACTTTCGCCATAATACTCAAGTGGCTCCCAATTCGACTTCGCAGGAAGAATCGGGTATGTATGCTATGTAACATCCTTCATAACCCTAAAACGTCATCTTATATGCGGGAACGCTGCTCCTACTCCCGCCTTATGATGCATCATAACCCGGCTACCAAATAGGCCGGCCCGGGTAACACGCGGCCTGCAAGGTGCACCTTGCAGGCCGCGTCTTAGGAACCTCCTTAAATCCCCTCCCCACTCTACCGACCTCTAGGTACTCCTATTGCCATGCGGTTGTGGAATTCCCTTCCGCCTGTCATTAGGGACAGCCAAACTGTTGCAGTTTCCATAAGAAGAGTGAAATAATCTTTTTTACTTTCGCAAAATAAAAGGAACACAATTTCTCCTTAACCGACTGTGCAGATAGAAGGTGAGTCATGTGTTTGCAGTACCTAGCTTCCGCTTATAATAGGCGACGGTCTACGTGACTGTGCTGGCGTACGGCAGTGCAATTTTAAAGCTCCGTGTGTGGTGCAAGGGATAAGCGTGAGCGAGTTAAGAAAAATAACGTTTCTGTTAGAATGTTAATGTAAAGCTTTCAACTGCTACGTTTTGGTTATTCTTACAAATCTTACCACTCAATAAGTTCGATAACTTGGGTGCAACAATGCTATTCAAAAGGAACTAACCAGAGTGTCTTGTCTTGTCTTAAACAATATGTTAAAAAAAACCTGTTCGATCCGTGAGGGTATTAATACATAGGCTCAGGAAGAGAGGAGCTCGTGGCTAAATAATAACAGCCGCACGTGTGGATCTTTAAGGTTAAGTAGTGCTTGCTTAAGCTGGTTCGTGGACAGGTGACCATCCATTTCATACCGTGTGTCCTCCGTGCTTCGAAAAGCACGTGAAACCGGTGGTCCCAGCTGTCCTTGGAGATCTTTGACAGTCGTTACTGGTAGTCAGTGGCCCCACAAGTTAGACGAGCAGTCTGACCAATTGCTCCGTGTAAATTACTAGTATTCAGCTGCATCCGGTACGATTGGAAGCTGACCCCAACATAGTTTGAAAAAAGTTAAGATAGATGATGATGATGAATTACATTAAAGGCTCGATTGCAACCAAATACAAAAAATAAAGGCTTATCCCGCTACAGTTTATGAATTAAACCGTAATTATAATATGAGTATCCCTGTACGACGCGGTAAACACAATCAATTAGTATTAAAATTATTTTTGCAGTTTCTTTTTAATTCTATACATCTTTTATAATATATTTTGTTCTCCGACGAGTTTCTTGTGATTTTTATTCTGTCTGGATCTCACCCCCTTAATGCTCCCCCTCCTGCCTATATGGGACTTAAACATAACTAGCGACTTGTGGGTATATATGTTAGCTCTGCCTAAACCTTCTGGGATTACAGGCGTGATTCTTCTTTATCATGTAGTTAGTGCCTAACCTGGTGTCAGAGTTTTTATTCTACCCATGGGCCTCTGACTTGGTTTTGACATCATCATTTCAGCCGAAAGACGTCCACTGCTGGACATAGGCCTCCCCCAAGTGTCGCCACATTGACCGGTCCCATGCGACTCGCATCCAGCGGACTCCCGCAACCTTCACCAGGTCATCGGTCCACCTAGTGGGAGGCCTCCAACGCAACGTCTTCCGGTTCGCGGTCGCCACTCCAGAACTTTTCGGCCCCGTCGGCCATCCGTTCTGCGAGCAATGTGACCTGCCCACTGCCACTTAAGTTTGGCAATTCTTCGGTTTTAGATGCCGTCATGAAATATCTCTCAGATGAGGTGAGGAGATGGGCAAATTAGACAAGTTGCTTGGTTGACGTCCCATTTATTACTGAACTGCACTGTTAATAACAATGTACTTATACCCAATTGGCGCAGCGGTTGTGAGGCTGCCTTTCGTTCTTAAGGTCCCAGGTCCCGGTAAGAGCAAATGTTTGTGTGATGAGCATGGACATTTGTTTCCGAGTCATGGATGTTTATATATATAATATTATGTATGTATTTACAAACAAAAAAAAGTACCTATGTAGTATCTACTAGTATGTAGTATCTACTATCTGGTGTCCACGACACAAGCCTCGTTGCTTAGTGTGGCACTAAATGGCGCTGTGTCTAATGTCCAGCGATATTTATTATTTACTTATTTATATTTACTACTTCACAGACATGCTGGTTTCCCCACGATATTTACCTTCACCGTAGCAAGTGATAATTATACAATACGCACATGAATCCGAAAAATCAGAGGTGCGTGTCTTGGGTTCAAACTCGAGCCCGTCAGACGAGGTAGTCCGACAGTCACGCCACTAGGCTATTACTGCTATCAATGCAATGCATACATACAAAACATATAAGGCGTGATGTTATGTATATGTATGTACAAGAAACCGATGTTGATCACCATGCAAGCTCAATGCAAACTACGGTCATAGATAAACAGCTATGACCGTAGATTGCATTGTAATTTGTTTAGCCGTTGTTATTTTGGATAGACTTAGTGACCTTCTATGAGCTATTGGATTGACATACGCTACCGAAAAGGCTTATGACAACCCTTTGAAGATGTTTTTTTCACATCCGCTATCTTGGATTTTCATTTTGAAAATCATGAAAATGACTCCCATGACGAAAATTTGAATATTTTCGCAGCCGCCATCTCTGTAACTATCATTCAAAAAGCACTTGTCTTAAGCCCTCTGATTTACTGTTAAGCTTTCAAAACCTAGTGTTTATGTCATTAATTAGTTGGTAAAGTAGCACATTAGTTAATATTTGCACTTCAAAAACTAGTCTAGAATTGATTACGTAGTGCTAACTGTTAAGATTAGACTAGTGTTGTAATTTTACCTAGGCTTTTCATTTTGAGATCGTAACCAGATACGGTTAGATGGCTATAAAAGTAGAAGAAGATCAAAGAAACGATGGACGGACTGTGTGAAGGATGATATGGTTAGAAAGGAGGTGACTGATGAGATGACAAGTAATAGAAAAGTATTTAAGAATAAGACATGCTGCGCCGACCCCTTAATAAATTGGGATAAAGGCAGGATAATGATGATGATGGTGATAAACCAGGTGCGGTTGGATTTTTACATGGAGCAACAGTTGACGCACCTTTATTACGCAATCACTCCGCCATATCTATATATATAAAAAGCAAAAGTGATTGACTGATGTATCAACGCACAGGCCAAACCCTTAGGGCTACAATCTTAAAATTTCGCACACGTATTCCTCTTATGACGTAAGCATCCACTAAGGAAGGATTTTTCGAGTAAGTATGAAACTTTTTATTCCTTGGACATATTTGCATGAAATTTCGTATGAATTGAGTGCGCCAAAAATAATGAGTTACGTATTTCAGCGTTTTCCAAAATTCAACCTCTAAGAGGGTAAATTAAATTTTGCGCTAAGTTAGTTTATTACCTCGATTAACACATACGAGTAGAATACTTTTCATCCCAGTAGTAATGTATGATCCCGTGAGACAATTATCCAACTCCACGCGGGCGAAGCCGCGGGCAACAGCTAGTCATCAATAAAACTACCAAAATTTCGAAGTTTTTACTCCCTACCGGTATCAAGTGGTTTAGACAACATTATTTTTTTATGTCCCATAACTCTAGGGTATGGATGAGACCATATCAAAGAATCAACTGGCATATGAATTATTTTCAGTTTTCATTTTCATTTCTAATTTATTTATAAACCATATTTACATTATATACATACTACAACTAGAACTCTATATAATTACAAAAATAAAACTAAACGTACGTTTTGCTAGTTTCTAAGCGCATTTCTAATTATAATTTATTTAATTTTTCATACAAAATAATTCGACAAAGTCACAATTATTATTAATGTGAAATGTGACAACGTCCCATTTTCTTAGCTTTAAATATGATTGGTTTGAATGAAAATGAATTACTCGTATTTATCATCGAAACTATGCATTTTTAGACCACATCATTTATCTTTCTGTGTTATTTTTCTTATATAATATAACCCTAGAGTTATGGGATTTAAAAAACAAGTTTTATGCTAGCCTTCCCTCCGTCTAATCCACATCATAACAAAAGGAATTGAACATCTTAATTTCGTGTTACTACGTATCTAGTACCTATAGTTGCTGCCAGTTAAGATCGCAATAGCAGTCATTGACCCACCTACATTTAATAAAGTTCTTAACTTTGAAATCCAAAAATAAGCCAGTTCAAGTCTTGAATCGTCATCGTCATCGTCATCTTCAACATTTTTACTAATGAAAAACAATTCATGGTACATTTGTTTTGGTTCGTACGAAGAGATATGTATTAGGGAAAGGGCAATGACCGCTATTGCGTTCTTAACTGGCAGCAAAAGCGCATTCTCCTTTCTGTTGTTTTTGTGGCAATTAGGGCTTTGGGCTGGTGTTAGTTAAAGTTCAAGCCTTTCCATCAACATATTTATTTTCTAAAACAGTTTTATTTACATACCAAAACATCGCTCCTGTAATCCCCAAAGGGTAAGGCAGGGATATAAAGGGTGTAAAAAACCTCTTAACGAAGCCGAAAGGCACTTGTTCTCCTTGTCATTGCGATCATTTTTTTGTTCTACACCATACCTGGGAACCTTCTAGTTACGGAGATATTGGGGGTCAAAGTTCCAACTTTTTGACATTATTTTTTTAATACACGTTTTTAATGTAAGATTTTTACTTTACACACACCTCCACGACCCCCGTACTATTCAATCCATCCATCAGTACAATATTTTGAGTGCGTTACATTGAGTTCTACCCCAAAAAACATGATTTTTCACCCCAAAAAAAGTCGTTTCCTAGCAATCATTTTTGCGTAAAGTTACTTAGTTTGATGTACAGAATGCTTGGTTGACGGCTTCGTGATGAGGTGGTTTACACCCTGTAGGTACTTACTTACGTATTTACCTAATAAGAAGAAGACACCCACATTTCGCTAGTTATGTTTTAAGTCCCATTTAATAGGGAACGAGACAGTTTTGTTCATCAGTCAATAAATCAGTTTATATGATAGTACCTATCAGCTTTGTATGAGTTAGGTATATAGCTTATTTTACTTTTTTTATTGCAAATTGTATCAGCCATGTTCACTTACAGAATAATGAACAGCTTAACTAACAGCTTGAAATAAAGCCGACTTCAGAATCTTCGACAAAATATCAAGTAGAATTATTTCTTCCCATCACTAGTGAAATGGTAAAACCTTTAAAATTACGCATAACCACTAATAACTGTCCTCATAAGCATCATAAAAACCGGTTTATTTTCATACTACAAGATTTACAGTTTGACAGTTACAAATATACGGAACACTTCACACGGCGACGTTTCTTGCACCCAACTTACCTTCCACGGAACCTTAAAACGTAGACATAAGGTTCAAACTCCCCTGGCAAAAGGTTTATAAGGTGTTGTTGGATAGAGGTGAAAATAGAAAATATTTAAGACGGGTATTGATTGTCTTATAGCAATTACAACCGTTTGAAATTGTAAATGTCGTATAATAAATTTTATTAAATTGACATCATGATTGTTGCCAGTAACCGTAATGGGAGGCGAAAGGGAAAACAACGTAACCCATAATATATGGAATTGCGTGCCTAGTTACTTGAATTGGAATTTATTATTCGACTAGAAACCAGAAGTTGATCATATCACGGTTTATGTGTCATGTGCTTATTAAATACTAGTTCGAACAAGCGGTTTTGCTTGCCAATTAAGGGACCCAATCTTTCTACTAGGCAAATGTCATTCAAATCCGTAATAGGTATTTGGTATCAAATCGATGTTATGTTAGGTAACTGAAACCGTGAATCTACTTGCGTGATTCGTCAATCGATATTGTGAAATGAAAAATTATCTACTTAAGTTTTTCTTCAATGTAAATGCAACTCTTTGAATAATCTTATCTCAGAAGAAATGGACAGCAAACTTTGTAACCAAAACTGCAAACTTGGGAACTCATAATATCATTTTTATAACAAAAATGATTTAATCGCCTTACTGTAACCCACCAATAACC
This sequence comes from Xestia rhomboidea, assembly GCA_963853795.1. NCBI lineage: Eukaryota > Metazoa > Arthropoda > Insecta > Lepidoptera > Noctuidae > Xestia > Xestia rhomboidea. The sequence continues at coordinate 16,149,867 of OY970773.1, forward strand.
TGTCTTTGGTGGATTACTAAGAGCTTCAAGATGTACTACGTAACTGTTTCGATTGTATGAAAAACTGGAACTGCATGCAACTCCACATTTCCGTATTCTTGTGCAATTAAAATAAGTCCATCCAAGTATTTAATCGTTCCCACAGCATCTTACCTTCAAAGCAATTTATTACGAATGCAAACAATGCGCCTATTAATTTTAAGATGCAAATCAGACAAAACTAATCATAAAAACATTTCCTTTGCTTCAAGAACGACATTAAAAAAATACAATTTATGTTTAATAAAAAAGAATGACATTCACGTTCCGATTTTGAAATAGAACCCGTTCGGTGGGAACGGTTGCAATGACAAAACTATTTTATTTAAAAAAATAAGAGAATGCGTACTTTGTCTATATTTTAATTTTGGTGAATTTGCATACGATTCGAGTTGTGAATAATTTCTAATGAAATGTATGAATAAATTATAAATGAGGACAATGTCTTCAAGGCGCAGGGGAAGAGGAAGCTATAATTAAAATACGGGAGAAGATAGGGTTGGCGATTTATAAAAGATAGACTATAACTGATATTTTAACGTTGACTGTAGGTTTGCTATAACGCTGGTTTATCAGTGTCTTGAAGTAAAATTTGCAATCATTATTTATTGGTTTGTGGCGCGTTATTTAAATTTGCTTTCTAATATGAAAACAAAATTATTAAAAAAAACCTGAAAGAGTTCTAAACAGCATAATAATTAAAATACATACATAAAATTGGTAAAATAATCAGCCTCTCCCAAACTGCGCTCAAACACTCCGTCCTCCAACTTTCATATCCAGCCTGAAACATTGGTCATCATAATTCAATTCAGCAATTATTCTTACTTAGGGAACTATTTAAGTTCTACTATAAATGTTGCCAACCCTATATTTATGAGCAGAACACTTCACGGGCTTACATCTCACTCAACCCTTTCTAATGATAATGAAAACCTGTTCCTTACTATAACAATCTTTTTTTTTTGTTTTAACGTCACCTTTCCTGCTCCCAGTAATTGTCAACGGTAACCATTGTTACTTTTATATTATAAACAATAAAACGCAAGGGTTAAAAACAGATGTCGAGCCAAATCAGAACTGTTACATTGTCTTAGTAAAAACAGAGGTGCAAAAATTTGAATAAAATTTTAGTTTATTGAAATTAGTTTTTTTTTGAGTTACACCGTTTTGGATGTGGGAATGTTTGACCCCTTTTTCGGACGTTATTGTTTATGGTATTCTATTGTTTTTTTTTAGGTGGCAGTTATTTTTGTTTTATTGCAAGCTGGATTGGCTATGGTGGCGGCAGATGGGTTGTATGTCTGTTAATAGTAAAGCTGTGATTCTTTCTAATATGGCGGGGGTAAATGTGTAATTGGAGTCGTAATTAAATTGTGGTGACTCGACTAGACTAGTAAAAATTCACAAACTAAATACAAAAATGACAGTACCAATAAATAAAGAAATATCGCTGGACATTACACACAGCGCCACCTAGTGCCACACTAAGCAACGAGGCTTGTGTCGTGGACACCAGATAGTTGATATACTACATAGATACTTTTTGTTTGTAAATTCATACTTATTATACATATAAACATCCATGACTCGGAAACAAATGTCCATGTTCATCACACAAACATTTGCTCCTACCGGGATTCGAACCCGGGACCCTAAGAACGTAAGGCAGCCTCACTACCGCTGCGCTATTCGGGTCGCCAATTTATCACGGATAGAATTAAATATACACACATAAATTTATTTTAAAAATTAATTTCCTTTACACAACAATAACCTTAGATAACATTTCATGGTGTGTTGAAAATACATAATTATAAAAGTATCCTGTTTGCTAACTTTAGTATAAAACCCAAACTATTGATTAATCTCGTTTTCATTGTTTTAATTCGGCCTGTAGGTTTTTTTTTATTGTTCACATTTAAATATAACCAGTGTACAGTTTTTTGTTTTTAATTCTGTATCGTCTTCCTTCAAATTCTCTTGCTATTGTTAAAAGTAGTTTGGGATCAACGCAGTCATCTCTACTACGTTATCACAGTGTTTTCACCCGTTTTCTAGTCATCTCGTCTTTTATAATTTATTTACACAATTTATTAATCTATAGGTTTTTTTCCTTTTAGACCTGTATAACAAAATAGCACTCAACACAAGAATTACTTAAAACTAGTTCCAACCAATCAAAAGGTACTATATAGTATCCAATACTCAAGCATTACTAATTAAAACTAAATTCTTGAATATGAGTATTGCAATAGTATAGCAACGCGGACGTTCTGTAATAGGCGAGACGACAAAAAAAATCAAATTAGTCCGTCACTTAGATTATCAAAAAAATATTTGATCCGTGTTTTTTCTTTTGTTACGTAAACCAAAATTGACGAAGATACGACGCTTTTAAAATTTTCAATACGTCACGCCCCATGGTATAATTTTTAGCTAGTTCTGACGTCACGAGCCCCCACTCCCGAGTTTTGATGCGTTTTATCTATGTCAATATTCATTGATTTACAAAAACAAAAAATACGTGTCCATTAATTTCCAATACTCTAACTGACGGACTAAATAGATTTGCAATTTTTTGATACTGTCGTCATTTTTATTATGGGTCCTTGTCTGGTGTACAGTCGCCAGAGCATCAAGTAACCACAAACTGTCAAAGCTGTTGATGGTTAAGTTCAAAATGGAATGAGATAATTTGACAGATTGTAGTAACTTATTCGATGCGCGGGTGACTGTACTTCTGCCGTTTATACTTTAAACATAGCTTCGTAGTTCGCAAGGTGTTGGTAAAGCTGCGATGTAACACCCACTTCGGAAACTAATGAGTCCAGAACTTCACTGAATAACACTTATAGTGACTTTCAGCATTAAAATATTGAGTGGTGTTTTTACTGGAACATTTTCGAATTTACTATATATTTCAAGCTTAAACAGGAGCATTTTACATGACTAATCGTCGAAATAACAGGATATTTGATACCGATTTTGGATACAATGGTGGTGCTCCAACTCGGTTGCTTATCACAATTTTGACCAAAACTTGAACAAAAAACTGAGGTTCTGTAACTCACCGTTCAGTTTTATTGCAAAGAGATTTTATTCAACTACAGGTACTTCTAGAAAATAGGAAGTAGAGTAGATAAACTATTTCGTTTAGTCCTTGATAAGTAGGTACTTTCTCTTTCTAGTCTAATCTAGACGTACCGACAATCATTTTAATTTTATCACTTCACACACATTTTTTAATTTACCACAGTTATTTAATTTACTATGTCAGAACCCTGTCGTTAAGGATATAGGTTCATGTCAAGCAGGTACTGTACTCTGAAGTAACATAGTTTTTAGAGCCCATTTACTAACACAAATTTTATTTTATCATAATTATAGTTAGTCGGTAAGGTACAAATGGTGTAAAAAGACTCTTAACGAAACCGAAAGGCACTTGTTCTCCCCATCATTGCGCTCATTTTTTATTTGTTCTAGACCATACCTGGGAACCTTCTAGTTACGGAGATATTGGCGGTCAAAGTTCCAACTTTTTCACAAGTTTTTTTTTTAAATACGTGTTTTAATGTAAGAACTATAATTTAAAGACCTCCACGTCCCCCACACTATTCAATCCATCCATCAGCACAATGTTTTGAGTGCGTTCCATTGAGTTTTACCGCAAAACGTGATTTTTCACCCCAAAAAACAAAGTTATTTCCCAGCAATAATTTTTGCGTAGGGTTACTTAGTTTGATGTACAGAATACTTGGTCAAGGGTTTCGTGAAAAAGTTGCTTGACAATAAATTAATGTTGTTGTTGTTGAACAATGTAACAACTACTGGGAACATGACCACAACTGAAGATTTGAGTTTGAAACTGCTACATGTTCTTCCAAATTCAAGCTCAAAAAAATGGCTACACGACCTCCACCCATCATTTCGATATAACACAAGTCGATAACCAAAACAGACAAATTAACATCCACACATGTTCGATGCTTAATAAACAAATAAAATCAATGCCAAACAAAAATATCCGCACATGTTACTGCAACACCAAATTGAGCCCAATTTTTGTGCTTCTAAGGTCGTTTTTGGCGCGTAGAGACTATGTAAAGAGGTTATGTATAAGAATCGGTCTGTGTGCTAACAAATCTAATAATAACGGTAACAAGCGATGGGGGAGTGCATCTGATTTGGGAAAAAAATATCCCATCCAGTTTGGGGTGTCATGTTGCGTACAGCTACGACCATAAGTGGTGAGGAGTTTATGTAGGAGCGATTTAATTAAGGCTAAGTTAGAAAAATTGAACCATTTGTTGATACGGACAAAAACCAGTTCTAAACCTTTACATCTGAGTCATATTTTGCCGAAAACTTGACGATTTTATTTATTTAGTGTTACAACTTACATAAGAATAGTTAAATTAATATAATTGTGCACAATGCTGATTTGAATCTAAACTTTTTTCAAAATTAAAGTTACCGTTATTTAGGTATTAACATAATCGGGTGTTGATACTTTTTCCAAGTGGTGTAATTTGTAACTTATTTTACAACAAGCAAAATCTCACCGCATCAATAGTAAAGTTGTTTAAATTGTTTTTAGAATAGACATTGATAATAGACTTTACACAATTGTTTTCCAATTAGCGTTTCATTGTTCTAGTCTATTATAAAAAAAAAACATATCTTACCACCGTTTCCCCCGACTGTACCAAGGGGGTAGGTAGAAAAGTCGAATTTCTTCAAAACACCATCTCTCTTTGAAACCTCATACGCAGAAGGTACCTAGTTATACCTATATAATTTATATGATTACTGAAGGGGAGGATTTTTTCGGCTTTCCATCAACAGAAGATCGAATTTGAATATATTTTCATTTATTTGTATGAATTTCTTAGGGGGGAGTGTTTGGCTTGAGGGCGAATCGAAAAGGTAGGTATGAGGTACCTACTCGTTTTGTTTTTTTTACCTAAATAATTTATTTGCAAAGGAGGGCTTTTGTAATCCATTAAGTATTATAAATTTTCTCCAATTTAATATACCTAGCTTATGGCCGCACTGTAATCGGTAATAGTCCCTCAGAATCCGGGATAAAAAGTATCCTATGTGTTAATCCAGGTTATAACTGTCTGTGTGCTAAATTTCATCCAAATCCGTTTTGTAGTTTTTGCGTGAACCCTTCCTCACAAACTTTCGCAATTTTTGCAATAGAAGTAAGATGGAAAGATTTGAACTAATCTTTTGAGATCTTAATTCATGACCAGTTACTGAATCATACCAATATACATGTAGCTCATCAAATTTAATAATTATTATTAATATGATCAAAAGTTGCTATTTCATGCTAAACGGTGTCTTTGTTTTTAGTTTACAAACAGTTTTACACGTCATAAAAATATGATACAAACTACTGCTATCCGAGGCACAGAGAAAACTCGACATGTAATGATCGGTCACCCATCCACGGACGAACCTAGGCAAGCACTGCTTAACCTAAAGACTTTGTCGGCATGTTTTTTTTTCTGTTTTAGTCTTTCCTCCCACAAATACCATAATTATTTTAATTATATAAATTTAAATTAATGATAATACTAACAAATCATGATCTTGCAAATGACCGATTTGGTCGAGACGCCATTGTTTAACTATTGTGTCTACTTCGTGGACAGATCAAGGGTTATCAGAAAAGACACATTTAAAAGTTTCACAAAAACAATGAAAAAAAAAATGAGAATTTCTGAATATAGTTCCACTTCCTCATCATCCATGGCCCGATGACCATCACAACTGACCTCTACTCCAACCCATGCTATTCACAAAAACATACCACTGAACTAAGTCTATCGATTTTTTAAATCCTCAACCACCATACTGGTTAGGGTCACGGGGCGAATCGCGGGGGTGAACCGATGGGGTGCGACAACCCCTGTCCAATAGTTTATGTAAAATTTATGTGCGATGCCAATTTGTTCGACATTTCGTGTTTTTAATGGTGTACTTTGTTTTGGATGAGAAATATTCTTTAGTTTAAGTGACATTTCACTGTCTTTCTTACTATTATATAGACCCACACCGTAGTCAGTACTTGCACAGTCATTTTATTGTCTGATTTGGATTTCCTTAAGGTTAAAGGAGCTAAATTAGCAACTCTAATTGAGGTGGTTCAAACTTCGTTTAGAATACTGTTAGAATAAAGTTCTAATCAGCAAACACTACAAAGTGGTTGTTACGTCAGTCACTGCGGGCTGCGGGCCGAATAGTGCGAAATGAGTGGTTTATTTGCGATTAACAAAAAATCGATTGATTGGACTAAAAAAATAAAACAGTATCATGCTTATATGTTGCTTGTAGAATTATTTGCCAAAAAATCAGAATGATCGCATGTATTTGAGTATGGTTAGAGAGTGGTTCGTAAATTTTTTCTATCGAGTAAAATTAGTTGTATTATGTTTTCAAAACACTATCATACTAGCATATATCCTGAAGAATATCATATATTTTTCTGGTTTTGTTTATTGCAGTGAATCATATACTTTTTTGCATTATAAAACTCGCGTTTAGCTCCTGTAGTCCCCTTAAGTCAAAATGATCCACCATCATCACAGCCCAAACTCACCCACTGCTGAGTATAGGCCTCTCTTTGGTTGTGCCAAGCTCCACGTTCTTGTGCCAGCCTCATCCAGGTTTTTCCTCCGATGGCAACCATGTCGTCTGCCCATCTCGCAAATATGTCAAAATGATAGTAATCTTTAATTTTGTTTCAATAAAGTTGCTGTTGTCAGGTGAAAGAACTGTATTACATGTATTACAGAAGTGGTCATCTGAAAAAAAAAATAAACAAAAGAGGTTGGTTTAATTCTTCGCTGCCAGTGACAGAATTTCTTCATTTGTCCACTTTTTCTGTATCTGCAGGAAAGACCATAGACAGTAGAGGGCATTTTTGAAATGATAGTGTAGAAGTTTACCTTCATATCATGCAAATAATATCTAGCAGGAGTAATTTATTTATTAAGGGAAAACAAACAATAGGGTATTACACCCATTTTTTTAAAGTGTTTCAATTAGATTCTATAGTGCTAATGAACCACTAAAAAATTCACGAAAATTTTATTCAGTCGTTAAGTGCCATAAAAATGTATTTAAATTTAGCATTTTCAAATTTCGCGCGTAATTTGACGAAAACGCTGGACGCAGTGGACGCCATATTGCTCTGTGGTCATGACGTCAGTTGGCTATGTAAACAAATGCAGTGATATTTGAAGTTGACAGTTGAGACTTCTATGTTTACATAACCTTATGACGTAATAACATGGCGACTACTATAATGGTGCTATGAAACAGATTAAAAAAGCTGAAACCTTGAATTGAATTTTTAAATTTAGTTTGCTATTTTATTAACTAAAACTAACGTTTTCCGACTGTTTTTTGCCTAAGCTATCTCAATAATATACTTTTAGATTTTTTCTCATACAGAGTAAAATACCCTATTGTACAATATATGTTCCTGTTCAAATTTCAACGTATAAGTAAGCTAATGTACAATCCACGATGTTTCCACATATTACTTAAAATTGGTTGAAGATACAGTGTAGACACAGTATTTTAAATAACAATAAAGTAAATACACTCGAGAGCAATGAATCCGGGTCACTTAAAGAATCCTAAAAATCTCGGAAACTAAAAATGCTAGGTTAATGCAATAAATTATATTTAATAGACAATGTAATACTCCTTAAATGAAGGTATTAAAACTTCTTAGTTATTGTATAAAAAAATCAAATTTGAAAAAGGGCCACTTTCGAAGATGGAACTACGAAATTACAGCATTTGGTTTTGCTTTTGTTTGTAATCTGTCATTTATGTGGGTACATAAACCATGTTGATAGTGCTCTATATTCATTATTCAAGCTGAAATTATGTCGCTTACGCCTGAAGAATGCACCAGAATACTTACAATGCTGGAAACCGGCCGGAGTCAGCGCGATACAGCCAGGACTGTCGGTGTGTCGCTGTCAACAGTACAAAGAGTTCTCCGACGTTACGAAGAAACTGGTTCTAACCTACGCAGACCAGGAACGGGCAGAACCAGGTGTACCACAGCACGAGAAGACCGATACTTGGTGAACACCATGCTTCGAAATCGCTTTCTCACAGGAACTGAACTCACAAATCAGTTTCGACGCCTCGGAGGAAGTAACCCAAGTGCATGGACAGTAAGACGTCGGCTTGCTGAATCTAACTTAAAACCCCTTAGACCTGCAAACGGCCCTAAACTGGAGCGTGGGCATCGTATTTCAAGACTAAGATATGCCCAGAGCCACGTAAATTGGAGTATTGAAGATTGGTCAAAAGTTATGTTCTCCGACGAATCAAAATTTATGCTCTACAAGCACGATGGAAGACACAGAGTGTATCGAAGACCAGGGGAAAGATTCAAGCAAGCATGCATCGAAGAAAAAGTAGCCTACGGTAGTGGGTCTGTACTTGTGTGGGCCGGAATTTCTTCTGAAAGTCGCACAGAGCTGGTGATCATAGAAAACGGCTCTTTAACTAGCGTAAGATATGTGGAAGAAATCCTCAATGATCACGTTGGTCCATTTATGGTCAATTTAGGTGAGGATGCTATATTTATGCATGACAATGCCCGACCTCATACAGGTAGGATTGTGAATGACTACCTTCAAGAGATGAACATTACTCGTATGGAGTGGCCAGCGCGCAGCCCGGATATCAACCCGATCGAGCATGCTTGGGACGAGCTAGGCAGATGCGTAAAACAACGAAACCCTCCCCCAATCACGCTTCGTGAGCTCAAAATTGCTCTCACAGAGGAATGGGAGAATATTCCCCAAAATCGTATAAGGAACTTGGTGTTCAGCATGCCAAACCGCGTAAACGCAGTAATGGAAGCACGAGGAGGCAATACGAAGTATTAAAATTTAAGAAAATCGTAATAAAGTTCAAAAATTTCATGTTTCCTATTTTTGTTTTAAGGAGAGATCAGCAGTTTTTTTCTTTATGTAATTTTGTGTTAATAAAATGTATGGTGACTCATATTTTTTTTACTTTCATTTAAGGAGTATTACATTGTCTATTAAATACAATTTATTGCATTAACCTATCATTTTTAGTTTCCGAGATTTTTAACATTCTTTAAGTGACCCGGATTCATTGCTCTCGAGTGTATTATAAAAAGACGGAAAAACTATGTACCTACGTATGTTTATTTCATATAGATATATTTTTGTTTTAAGTTTTAACTTACATTTCCTGGGTTTTGTCTTTTCTACACACTGTGTCTACATTTCTAACTAACTTTAACTTTTTCTAACTAATCCAACTTTCCTCTCGCAGGTCTGCTGGAAGAGATTTATTAGGAAATAAGCAGTACCTTTGTGCTCATCTTAATGTAATGTCCTGTTAAGTATTTTGTGTACCATCTCAACGGACGAAATCTCACCACCAATACGGCTCTTTTTGTTTGCAGCATCCGGCCGCTAATGAAGCGCTAAACTTTCTCTTCCTTGTCCTTTTTTTTGTTTTAGTCCTATTAGCCAAAAAAAGCTGGTCAAACAATAGAATAGATTTTTTGTAAAACTAAGGATAACGTAAAAAAGGGTCGCATATTTTTGGTCGTTTTACTACTATTGGTCCGCACACTCTTTGTGCGGACCAATAGAAGTTCTTCTTCTTCTTCGTGTCGATGATTCGTTGAGGGTGATAAACAGATGTGGACAACGTGTGCACGCGATTTTATTTTAAAAATGAGCAGATTTCGTTTGAGCCCATGGTACATAAATAAATAAATAAAAACAAAGTAATAATAACATAAGACAGGAGTAGATGACGTTACTTATCTTATGGCTAAAGGTATAAATTAAAAATAAAGTAATGTATCAACACAATATTATAATCATCCAAGCATCATCCAAGACACTAAATGCTGATTTGATCAAAATTTTCTTCCAATGTATTCAAGCAATGTAAATGCATAAAAATCTCAGATAAAAAAATTTCTTCATAAAAATATCAGGTTAATTTCAGTCCCTTCATATTTATCAAGTTCCTGCAAAGGACAAGAGATTTGGCAGTTCAAACTTCACCAAGAATTATTGTTGGTGATTGTTTTTAATGGCTTTTCTTTTCTTCGTGATTTTTCCCGCATTTTTCTCGACTTCGGCAATCTCCAATCTTTAATTGTTAAAGTTATTTTCTTGAGGTTTATTGCCGACTTGACTTGAAAGTGTTTATGTTCTTCCACTGTTCATTTTTTTTTTGTTGTAATTTCTTCATTGTTTGTCATTCACTGTTTGTGAACAACTTCCAGTGCTATGATATTATGCAAGTGTAAGTTATCCATACAAACATTCATCATCATTAGGTAAAAACGTAATAGTACATACATCGAATTTATCCCATGTTAATTTAATCATGTTTATTACAAACGGAAATATATTACATATATTAGATGGTAACTCAATAACAACCGACGGATCCTCATGTCAAATGCAAAAATTTGGTACTTGGCTCTTTTCTGAAACATTTTTGCATTAACTTCTAAGCATAAAAGAAATAATAATGTACATAAGTCTAACACAAATACAGAATAGAAAACTGCATAATACAGGCTTAAGGCTCAATAATTTGGCGAATGGCGCATTAAGTTTTATTTGCATTTATTATTGGGGTTTTGAGGAAAAAAGAAAAATAATTAAAGACGAGGTTGCGTGCCAACGCCTCCCCGATTGAAATCATTGTAGCGTTCGCAAAAATGGCATCGGGATGCAATGACAATGATTACGAGAAAATATTGTAGAGCAAAATGACACTATTTTTACTTCTCCTGTATTTGTTGTAAAAACCCTAGAAATAATTGTTTTTAAATGAGTTTCTGTGTCAAAAATCAATGTTCAGAAGAACTTTCTACTTGTTAAATATAATACGTTGTAAATGCAAATATATTGTGAAATAAATCTTACTTAACTTCGACCAATCATTAGGCTTTGATAGATTGGCATGCATTTGCAGTCAACGTTGTCTAGAAGTTTCACCTTTGACTTGACCCAAAGCCAATAACAGCAACACAATTTTTTTTAAGCATTATAATTTTAGGGAGACCGGGTGCATGGATAACAAAAAGGCATGCCGATATAAAACTTAAATCATAACTAACAAAATATAAGCTTACTAGATATAGTAGTAGGTACTAGAATTATATACCTACACCTCGGTAACTCATGTCATAACCAGTAACCTGACATACCATCCTACGTTTATCGAAAAATAACCTATGGTATATTGACAGTACTTTCTCAAGTTATTATGCCTTGTGACTGGGACTGTAGCTTTGTTTTTTTTTTGTATTTTTCACATTCAAAAGTGCCTTAATGGTATAATTGAAATAAATGCTTTGAGTTTGAGTTTGAATTTCTAAAACATAAAATCAATGGTATATTTTTACGTGTTTTTGTTTTTGCTATCCCTACTTTATTTTTAAGATGAAAATTATTTGCCTAAACACCCACTCTGATACCCCCGAAATGAGCATTTCTTTTTCGTAATTTGCAATTGCAATTATGGAAATCAAATAGGGGGCACCTTGTCGTCTTTACATTTAATTTTGGTGATAGGTAGTTAACACCTAGTACATAACGTGCTCCTTAGGAAGTCGGCATAGCACATAGGCCCATATCATAAAACGTTCGATAATAATTAGAGTTTTTGTGTAAGACCACAGAATACATAATATGTAGTTAAAAGTCTTCGAAGGATTGTCAATTGATTGATTATGCACGTGGAAAAAATAACTATACATGTAGGTAAATAAAGTAAGCAAGTGTTATTACACTAAAATATTATTAAAAAAACTGTGAATTATCATCTTTTAACCAAACATAATTATGTAACTCTCAAATGACTGCAATGACATAAAACAAAATTCGTAGTATGTTGTGCGTGTAAGTAGGTATTATAATAAGGTGTGCAAACTAACTCAAATTTGATCTTTCTGAAACTAGTGTGACCTCGGCAAAAAGTGCTAGCATAATGTCTTTAGACTTTGGTTTTATTATTATTTTCTCTTTTTTTAATTGAATTTTAACATCTTGGTTCTCCTGATAAATAATCTGTCGCAATTATATTATTTTTTACATATTTTAGTTGATGATCTATATTGCATGTTTTTTTTTGAAAACTATTAAAATAAACTAAGATAACTAACTTAAACTAAAAACTTAAAAAATGGCGTCAAAAAACTCCTCAACCCTGTCAACTGGTAATGTCCCCAAGAGACTGGCGGAATTACCACGCTGAATGGCAACGCTTTTGTTTTTGTTTTAATTTTTAAACATTATTTGGCAGTATATTGTTCCTCAGTATATTTATACCAGACAACCTCTAGACGTGAAGACTTGTAATTGGCTGTCTGATTATTATATTGTAATTTATCACTATTGTATTTAGCTGTAATTCTTCCTAAGTATTTAAATAAATAAAAGATTTATTTGTAAAAATACAAGATGATCGAAAATTTAAGCTACAACCAATTGGAGGTAGCTTTTGCTGTTTAAATATGCAAGTGCTGCAAAAATATACATAGGAGAACAGACGGATATATAAACAGAAAACGACTTCATTATGCCATATTTACTTTGGAATATTAACACCCCCAAAAACACCCCATAATATTCAAATTAGTTAATCTTCAAAATCGACTAGAATATCAGCCTCGCGTCCTCTAATTAATTTCCTAGAGCGACTGAGAGCAAAAAAATTGAATTAAGGGGTGGAAAATTTTTGTCGAAACTTAAATAAAAATGCAGATAGGTGGAAGTTTGTTAACAAGGGGGGGAAAGCAACCCCCTTTGAAGTTCGCAAAGAGCACGCGAGCGTAAGGGGCGGCGTATACTTAGGGGTGAAAAATAAGTCTCTCCCTTTAAATAAGATATCAGCGAAATTGAAATTGTTGAGGCGAATATTTTTTGCCTGGTTATATACCTACTGTTTTCGCGTGAGACTATGTGGAAGATGTAAGATGTAAGTACTCCTGTTAGTAGTTTTGAAGATAAGTGGTGAACTAACACGTCATGCAAGTTAAGATTATAACAATTAAAAAAAATACTTAAGACTTAACTTAAACTTAAGACAATATTTAATAACTTAATTCAAAATCGCGGAAAACACCTGGATAAGTAGCGCACAGAACCAGGAAGTGTGGCAGAAGAAAGTGGAGCCCTGTACCCAGCTGTACGTGATTCCAGGTCGTTATGATTATGATGATGATGACAATATTTGGTTGTAACGACTTGATTCTTCTCGTCTCAAAGATCTCACGTTTTTAAGTAGGTCTAAGACTCGAAATTCAGGTGTTTTAAGAGCGATTCTTGCCCTTTAGCATTACGTTTCTCTCAATTTGTTCAAGTTCAAAAATCTTCATAGTTAGCAATAATTTGTGGTATCACAAGAATGGATCTAAATATGCACCCTAAAACATAATCCCACAATTGAATACCGTTCAACCAGAATAGACCTTTCAATATAACCAATAATATTCAATTCTCGACTAACTTAACACCTTTCAAAAAAACATATTGATGCCCTATTAGTTTCGGCTCGTGCCAAACAAATGAACGATTGAATAGAAATGGATCAACACCTCTATTGAAATAATCGATCCTTAAGTGACAGCAGGTAAAAACTACCCTACAAATTATCATAAAAAAAGATTACGCTTGCACTTTTTTTTTCTAAGAAAAAAAAAACCTCTTAGCGTTTTTGTTATTTAAATTTTTTTGTTGCCAAAAATTGATCCGATGTGTGAACGGAATTTTAAATATGGAACCCGACTTTTTTTTCTTTTTTTTTGTCTATGTTTGCCACTTAACTCGCTTACGGTAGATGTATTTTGAATGAATGTTTGCGTTCTTTTTTTGTTTTTGTAAAGTAAAAACGTGTGACTTTCGTTGAGGACTTTTTTTTTCACTTACTCTTTTTTGGAAAACTTGCCGTGAGATAAAAGTAATTTTGATTTTGCACTGTTATTATTATGCAAACTCTGTTAACTAAACAAATATTATAAAAAATCGCAGATAGTTTTTTTGCTAACTTACTTTCATTTTAGTTTAAAAAAAAACTTTGGGACAAAAATAATATAATAAGTAACTACCTGATATTTTAAACGTCTTTTGATTTGAAATAGGGCCTTAAATATAATTGCTTACCAAACGAACAACTTAGCTCAATTCAGCCTAAACCTAGACTGGCTGAGTGCTGACTATTTGACAATATTGTTGTTCCTTTAAAATAACCGTTCTTATATTTTTTTAAAGTGACACCATTGTTGTAGAGATATCATAGTCTAGATTATCCAGAAAAGATGTCCCAAACATGGATCCCTTAGCTCCCAAACTAGGTAGGTAGGTACTTAATACTTGTGACTTGAGAGACAGTAATTATATTCCTCCATAAAAACGTTATTCCGTAACTCGTAACAAGGAAATCAAAGATAGAGCGAAAAATACTTAAAAATATTTCCTCCTCTTACCACAAAATCTCTTCGAAACATTTCGGTTGCTCTCATTCATCCTCCGAGATGGCTCCCGTACTCTCCAGCCTCAACTACACATTACATTTACAGTAACACCGCTATTCCAACCTTGGGACTTGGAACAGGTCCAGCTAGCGGCAGAAACCAGTTATATTAACTTGAACCTTACTCGTAGGTTATCGGAATTAGGGTTCCGAGGAGTAATGGTAAAGCTGGGTTGTTTATTTGTTTGTGGGAGCACAGTAAATCACGCTAAACTGGTCTCCCTTATGCAATATGCTGTACAAACTCACGTATGAAAGAAGAAGACATGCTGGGACGACCATAAATAAATTGAAATAAGAGCAGGATAATGATCGCAATGAGCAACTAAGTTTAGGTTTTCACTTAACAAGCATTAGATAATGATTTGCTTTGCAAACCCGAAGTTAAGTGAAAACCCGTTTATCCAGCATAGTGTCAGACTCTACTCGTAATTTTACCCTCTCATTCAAATTTGTAAGCGCAACTAATGGTTGCGCTTCGAAGAATAATTTAGTTGCGCTTAGTTGGTTGCGCTTAAAAATAGGTGCGCTCTGAGGAATACCTCAATTTATTAACCTCCAATTGAGTTACCAATCACCAATTGATTTTCAACGTTAACAAAATTAAATGCACCTTATACACATTTTTCATTCCCTGATAATATTATTTTCTACGGAACCACCACCTCAGAACAACATTTAGATTGTTTTTTTTTTCTCAACAGTAAGTACTTCTTGCGGTGTTCAACTTGGTTCACAAGGGGAATGTTTTCTTAAGATCAATGGAACCCGTTGCCTATGGGATTGTATGCAGAACCAGTTTTCTGTACTTACATAACGTTTGCAGATTTAAATCTCTAGTAATAATACGGCTTTCTTGGTATTTTTTGTTTGTGAATTAAAAGTTGTTCCGCCGATGTGAAATGTTTTCGGTGTTTGGAAAAAAGGACCAGTTTACTTGATTGTTGTGTGTGGTAGATGATGTGATCTGCCTAGCCTTTTCCCAACTATGTTGGGGTCGGCTTCCAGTCTTACCGGATGCAGCTGCAGAATACCAGTATTTTACATAGAGTGACTGCCTATCTGACCTCCACAACCCAGTTAGTACTGGGTATACCCCTTGGTAAGACGGTCTTTTATCTTTATGTATGTTTAAATTGTACACAAAATAATTAACAGAGAAATAACTTAAAGATATATTGGCCCTACCCACCCATACATTTTGTAACTATTCATAATGTTCCAGTCCTTGTCTCATTCTACTTGGGGAGGTGCCACACGTTTTCTTAGATTTTGTAACCATTATCGAAATTAACCAAAAGTCATTCAGGCAAAGTGAAACTACTCAGTAAAGTCTAACAATACATAGATTATACACTGGCCTGCAAAATTAAGTATCACACTTTTAAAATTACAATAACTTTCTAAGTACACAATATATACTTTTGAAACAAAAAGGACTCGAAAAATAGTTTAATTATGTCTATAGTTTCAAAGAAAGCTGATAAAAATTACTATAAAACGTTTTTCTTATTTTAAATCTCTAACTTCTATAGCTATGGAAAAATTTAATTTTTAAAAGTGTGGTAGGTACTTATTTTTGCAGGCCAGTGTATTTGGATAGTTATATTTTAGTTGTTATTAGTCCATAAGCTCAAATATACTCCCAGTAATAAATAAACTAAGCCGGAGCAAAAAAACCAAGTACAAAGTCAGCTCAACGAGAGTCCAGTCTCACCCCCAAGTGCGGGGTAAAAATTCAACCCCTTACGAAACTTCGCGAAACTTTTAGAAGCTAATTAATTAAATTGTTTTATTAAACTCAGCAAATTGTTAATTGATTTCAAGAGTTCATTATGCATTTGTTTTGAGGTATTTATTCTGTTGAATATTTTTTTCGCAAATAAATTACACTGCTATAATTTGTTTTAAGTCTAACATTGGCTTTTCGTTAGAGTTGTAGTCTGTATTTCTCCACTTTAACTGTCACTTACGGGACATCTTCCATGATTTTTCATTATTTTGAGCTCCCGATATTTTGACGCTGTTGCAAGCGTCATGATCGCCTGAGATAAATATAATAATAATAAATATCGCTGGACATTAACACACAGCGCCATCTGGTGCCACACTAAGCAACGAGGCTTGTGTCGTGGACACCAGATAGTTGATATACTACATAGATACTTTTTGTTTGTAAATACATACTTATTATACATATAAACATCCATGACTTGGAAACAAATGTCCATGCTCATCACACAAACATTTGCTCCAACCGGGATTCGAACCCAGGACCCTAAGAACGTAAGGCAGCCTTACTACCGCTGCGCCATTCGGGTCGTCAAAATAAGTAAACAAATAGTAAATAAGTGACAGTTTAAGTTTAAGTAACCGTGAAAGCATAAAACAATGTTTGTATAGTATTTTATCGTTTCCAACAATTTTTGTCTACCAGACGCGGTTTGTACAGCATGTATCAAAAATGTGTGGTCACACTTAAGGATGTGGTACTAGATCATCAAAGTGGACAATTTTCTCCATGGGACCATCGTGGTAAAGGCGAAAATGTTGAGACAGCTAATATTTTTTAGCGATTACAATGTTGGTTCCATGAAAAAAGACGTTCAGTTTGTTGGTCTACTTCAAACCCTTACAAAGGTGTGGCCATATCCACACCTTTGTAATACACTCTGCAGAGAACCATTATCATCTGCGTAGTCTTTCCTCAACTATGTTGGGTTCGGCTTTCAGTCTAATCGGGTGCAGCTGAATACCAGTATTTTACATGGAGCGACTGCCTATCTGAGCTCCACCATGGACTACCGGTAACGACTGTCAAAAATCTACAAATGACAGCCGGGACCAACAGCTTAACGTGCTTTCCGAGGCACGGAGGTAACTCGGTAAGTATTTAATTTTATTTAGCCACGAGCCCTTGCACGCTGTAGAGAACCATGAAAACAAAAAAAAAACTGTTTTTGTAAAAATTTCTCTGCAGTGTTAATTATTATGATGACGTTTTAAGCCGGAGCACAGATAATATAATACTTACCAGAGTGAAAACAAATTGGAATTTCCCGTCTTACTAACACTCCAGACTTAATGTTAAAAACCAATGTTTTTGTGTCCTTTTTTGAGGTCGCTGTTCGTAGTTGTTTGAGAGCCTTTTTACCAAAATAAAATAAGGTTATTTTACTATGTAGTGTGTGTTGTGGGATTCGAAATAAAACGGCAAGTAAACTTTGCTTCTTGAATTTAATCGTCTGAAAATAGGGTAGTTGACACAATAGAACAATAATTCCAAGACACCAATCTCTAAAAAAAGTTATTTTGGGCCTGATAACCCGATTTATTTTCAATTAATTGCCTAATTAGATTTATAGTTGCTTTGAAATCAATAAATAGTTGAGTCAGTGAGTTGACGAAATAGTGACGTCACAGCGTGCTGTATTGCCATACAAAATTTATGAGAGAACCGCGTTTTGACAGCTCTTAAAAAGTATTTCAATTGATTGGTGTGTCATCTACCCTATTATACGTCTTCCATCTTTTCTCATGCGTCGTACTATATAATATTATTAAGATGCTCTGCGCATCCTTCCTTGACACACAGTGTTGTGACTCGATCATCTTACATTCCCTCATTCGATCTGTGTTGCCACTTTACTCACCTACATTCCCACATTCCTATTGTTTGAGGAAGGATTTCTTTTCCCAGGAAGGGAGAATGAGAAGAGATAAAATTTGATATTTTTCTACATAAATCAGTAGCTATTAGTATATATTTAAATCACTGTACACAAATCTAACACATATAAAAAAACGAGCACCCTGTACTTACTTACATCCCAATGAACACGCACCATTATATAAAAATTTTGTACTCAATAGAATTGAACACAAAGGCGACACAACCCCAAAATCGATACCCATTATGTACCAATAGAGACGAAAAATCAAAAACGGGGGTGAGTGATGGACGGCAAAAAACGCCGCGAGGGTGGAACTTCACCCCTGACGTTTTTTTCGTCATTTTTTCACCAGGGGGACGTAATCACAATGGTTAGTACATCATTATGTGCTTATTTATAGGTGTTCACCCCCGTCGGTCGATAGTTATCGAGATGAAAAATTGATATATATATTTAGTTAAATGTGTCGTTAGAAGAGCGATTGAAAATGACGCAGTTAAGTTAGTTGGTTCGCAGTTCGTATTGTGTTAGTTGGATATTTCAATTGTAAATGTATGCTTGTATTTATGTATGACAAGAATCTTGATTTTTAACACAGTTAATATTCTTAGGAAGGTAAAAATAATAGTTGCTGCTGAATGCTTGATGACCACTTTTTTCATATTGTTTATTTGAATCTTAAATTGTAGGATATGATCATTTGACTCTTAATTTGTATATGACTGTCAATATATTCCTGCCAACAATTTTAATTAATATTTTTATCTATTTTATTTTTTATAATTTTAAATGAATTGTAATTATTAATGTTTAACTTATTTATATAAAATTAATAGATAATAATAATGTAATGTTATGTAATTTTACTTCTTTTTATTTGATTTGTTTTTCTGGAATTTGAACTTTTGAAATTTTTTAAATGTATCTTCCTCCGTCTTGCCTGAAATAAATAGATTTTATTTTATTTATTATTATATTCGTTATAATCAGCCTATTATAATTTACAGTGCTGTGGCCCATAACGCGGGCCCACTGCGGATGGGCCATGTCCTCGAATTTTCGATTTTAGAATATGCCGTGAGTTGAATGGTGTCGTCTCTGGCGCCCATACATGCGTCATGTTCGTGAACGCCCGTTCACGAACATAGCTGTCAGTTGTCAGCCACGGCTCATTTCAAATACTTTATTTTTGAATTATGGTCGATTTAATATTTTACTCTGGACGCCTAATGTGCATGTCTTTCTACATCGTTCTCACATATATTTATAATCTCAACATGAATGATGTAACCAAGATTTTGTAACAATATTTTGGTTTAAGAGAGTGTCCATGGAATTTCTTACCCGTTCTTCTCCATAGAGATCTACGCTAGGGAATGGGCAACTACAGTACTTTCTCAAGTTATTATGCCTTGTGACTGGGACAGTAGCTTCGTTTTTTTTTTTTTTGACATTCTAAAGTGCCGTAATGGTCTAATTGAAATAAATAAATGAGTTTGAGTTTGCTCATTTCATTCATTTTCTAATTTTCTTACTCATATATTACTTATCTATACACAGCAATAAAATTAAAGTGAGTTTTTGTAAGACTTCTATACTAGACCAAATAAAAAAAATATTGTCTGTCTGTCTGTTTGTTCAGGCTGATCTCCGAAACGGCTGGACCAATAATTGACGAGACTTTACTGGCAGACAAAAAAGAAAAAGGAAAAGTCAAACAAAGGCTTACTTCTACTTCAGAAAAAAAAAACACGACCGAATTCGCGGGAAACATCTAGTATTTAATAAAGAAATACATGCAAGCAAAGTCACGAACACAGCTAGTAGAAGAATCCAGTCCTATTTTCGTCACACACGAAAAAACACTACTATACCGGAAACACGACCGCACACAAACTATTGATAAACCATACATTTTTTCCACCACAACTACACTATAACGCTTATTCACAACGGGGTAATCAGAATAATTAGTAAGCTAGCACCTGAAGCCATAACTTAACCGACTCACAATGTAAAGGCGGGGTTAATGTTGCGGTAATTATTTCTAGCTGTTATACTATTGGCTACAAACAACCGTACGTTGTGTGAAGGCGTCGCGATTTAAACCAAGATAACGCAACAGTTTTTATGGAATATAAAGTGTTTTATACACGCGGTATAAGTGTTACAGTTAAACATCTTAACACGTCAAAACTGATTTTGACTAGTTTTCAGTCATTCAGTCACAAAAACCTATCAACTCTATGAAATAATAAAGATATTGTTATTGACATTGCTGTAAATCAAATATTATTATGTAATCGACTTACGACGAAATACTATTTAGAATTTTAGGTAAGTACCTACCTGTTAGTTACTAACAGTAGTAGTACCAACTCCGTCTAAATTTTTTGACGCTTTACTGTAGAGCGTCAAAAAATTTAGACGGAGTTGACATTTCTTATTCGACTATTTTTGAATAAAAATGGCAAAACAAACAAAGTTTAACAATGTTTCTTATTGTAAAAAGGGGTTTGAGATTGAGATTTTCTTAGTCAAAACTAATTTTGACCGGTTAAGAGTTTTGACGGCAACTCTATAATTTATTGTCCTACAGAGTGGATTTATTAGTGAATTGCAAGTAGGCATAGCAAAGTGGATATTATA
Organism: Xestia rhomboidea; assembly: GCA_963853795.1. NCBI lineage: Eukaryota > Metazoa > Arthropoda > Insecta > Lepidoptera > Noctuidae > Xestia > Xestia rhomboidea. The sequence goes on from OY970773.1 coordinate 16,170,815, forward strand.
TGCTTTGTGTGGTAGAAAGTCACTAATGAATAGGTTCAGTGTTTATGTGGTTTTCTAGTCCTAAATCACCTGGAAACTGATGGTTACAGTAGTAGATGGATGCGGTTTTAATGTGCTCGTATAGGTTATAACTTTTGAATAAATTGTAATGAAAAAAAAAAAAAAAAAAAGGTTACGAACGTACATAATGATTCATGACATGTGTAATTCGATGACAAAAAAACTTGAACGATATATGTGTTTTGTCTGAAACTCTGAATGCAATTTATGTTGTTGCTATGTTTCTATGATCCATTATCTATATTAAGTTTTATAATGCCTGAAAGTAGGTATATGATTTCCTGCAATAAACAAAACCAGCAAAATATCTGATATTCTTCAGGATATATGCTAGTATGATAGTGTTTTGAAAACATAATACAATTAATTTTACTTGATAAAAAAAATCACGAAGTTGTCTCTAAAAAAATATTTTAACGAGTAAAAACCATACTAAAATACATGCGATCAATCTGATTTTTTTTGCAAATAATTCTATAAGCAACATAATATTAGCATCATAGTGTTTTATTTTTTGTCCAATCAACAGATTTTTTGTAAATCGATCGAAACCACTCATTTCGCACTATCCGGCCCGCAGTGACTGACGTAACAACCACTTTGTAGTGCAAGCTGATTAGAACTCTATTCTAACAGTTTTTCAAACGAAGTTTGAACCACCACAAATAGAGTTGATAATTTAGCTCCTGTAGTCGCCTTAATTAAAAACAAGCACTTTCGTTGCCCATACATGTCGTGATGTGACTGTTTTATTTTTGACCATTTATGGACTTTTAATGTTAGAAAAGTCATTGACGCCAGGTCCAAAGATAATGTAACCGGGTTGTAGGTAGGTAGTTAAATGGCTTATTATGTAATAGCGTTTATAAAAAAACTTAACAAAGTATTTTTTTTTTCTAGCCTGCTCTGTCCCACTCTTGGGCAAAGGCCTCCCTCCACTCCTTCCACAAAGTATTTAGGCTGTGGAAAAAAGTTGACAACTTAAATAATCCGGGAGAATAAACTACTTCAAACAACATCTTCCTGGAAACTTAGTTTCCTTTGATCCTTCTATCATTATACAGTAAAAGTTAAAAACCAATGTAACAGGGTAATCTCCCAATAGTTGCTTTTCAAAAATTCCCAATAATTCGGTAAGCCACTCTTGGACTATAGATGGGTGATCGAATTTGGATTTATCAGCACAGCGTTATAAACTTCTTTTTTTTTATAACTTCTCCCAAATGCCATTTAATTACTACTAGTAAACTTGGCCTGTTTTTATCAAGCAATTATGAAATAAAAATACATTTTTAATTACATTTCTAGAAATAAAAAGTACTACATACACACGTCTCGTCTAAACCAAAAAGAAAAACATACAATTCAAGATATCTTAATTAGTCTTATTTTAATCATATTCCACCACTCGCAATCCTTACTAAAAGTTAATAAAACTACAAGAAAAATAAACAACATTTCTTTTAATTTCACCCCCAAGTAATAACCCACCTAATTATCAACCCTAATTAGTATTTCTTACTTAGGAGAGAAAATTTTAAATCAAAGTGCATTATACAACTTTTTTCATACAAAAAACAAGTTCTTTAAAAAAACTGCACATCATTAAAACTTATTTCTAACTTAAACTTCAAGAACAATCAGCATGCGAAATAGAAATAAAAAGTACCCTCGTCACGAAAAATCGACATTGCGAGGGTGATTTCAAGATGGCGCCGGGGCCTCTTAGCACCCTATTTTTGTATTCTTCCCTCCCTCGCCTGTATTTATGCATTTCACCCCATCTCACCCCCGCGTAAAAGTGCATCGAATAGTACCTACACTACCTACCCTTCGGTGGTGTAACCTGAATATGTCCGTCGGACTAATTGAGTTCTTTTTGCTTTAAATTATTGCATTTTGCCTTTGGTTCTTCGGTACATACATTTACAAGTATTTTATCTGTGTTTACGACAATGTCTCTTCCATTAAAAAAAAAAAAAAAAACAAAATCATTTATTTGCGTAAATAAGGGACAGGAGGTCTTAAAGATAAAGTATTTTTTTCATAATTCATTTATTTATTGTTTGTCACAGGTGAAGAAGATCTTACAATTATTAGTATTATTGTATCACTGTAACATACCCATGGGGTGTACAATATTTACATAATCATGTCAATAAGATTTTGAAATTTTCAATTTGATTGGTTAGGTTAAAAAAATATTACATTCAATTTTACACAGTTAATGGACACACAAAAACACGTTTAAATAAGTCAAAAGATAGTCAAAAAATTAAATAAAAATAAGTTTAACATTTCAATTTTTGTCAACCTCATCATACATTCATTAATAGACATAATTATTTCGGTCATGCGATTTACATTAGCATAAGTACAAAAAATAAAAATAAGTTTAACATGTCAAGTTTTAGTCAACCATAGGTATACTACATTAATTATTACTTTTTAGACACGATCATATAATTTACATTAAATAAGTGAAAAACAATTGTGGTCAAATAATTCGGTCATTTAAAAATTCATTAACTGAATAATATGTTTTACATATGAGGAATTCTTTGAGCTTTAATTTAAAAACATTTAATGATGAGATATTCTTGATACAGTTTGGGAGCTTGTTATAGATTTTAACTCCAATACCAAATACACTCGATTTAAATTTTACTGTTCTACATTTTATGCCTTTAAGTTCAGTTTTGTGTCTCGCACTTCTCAACGTTTCATACTTATCTAAATCGCGTTTTATCATCATTGCCGTTTCAAATATGTATGATGAAGGTAGGGTTAAGATTTTCAACCTTTTAAAAGCTGGTCTGCATGAATCAGTCTGTCTTAGTCCGCATATGCTTCTGATGCACTTTTTTTGTGCTTTTAGAGCACACTCTCTGTTCGGTGAATTACCCCAGAATAGGATACCGTATTTTAGTATTGAGCCTACATATGCATGAAAACACTAAGTAAAGTACTCTTATTTGTGACGTTTTTTTAACATATAAAGGGAAGAAACAAAGAAAGAAAAAAATATATTTATTTGACGTCAGTTAATAAAGCACGACACACACAGTAATATAAAAAAAGATACAAAATAAGGAGGAAATCAGTATTGTGCTGTGTGCCTCACGGCTGCGCAAAGGCATATGAGAACTGATTTAGTTTTTTGCAAATATGGTCAATTATAGTATAGTATAATTAGGTATATTTCTCTTATTCTGCCATTAATTTCGGCGTGCAAATTTTACATATAGTTAATTACAAAAGAAAAAAATATTAATTTGAATCATGCATGCAGTAAATTGTATTAAATTGATTCAATTGTAATTGTATTAAATTAAAAAAAATAATTTGCATATTGTGTTATGTGCTTGAGGTGGAACCACCGATGTTTTCAACAAACCACCGATTCCTCGGAGCTCGCGCGCGGTATATATTATATGGTATACTAAAGTAGAAATAATTTATTTAATTAATAACACATTATAAATACTATTTGGTACTTCGAAAACCACTTTTTTATTATTAAACACCAAATCAAATCAAAAATGTTTATATGTTAGAATATGCTACAAATAGATGTTACAATATTGGTTTCAGCGTATCCTGCCATAATATACCATAATTTAATAATATACCAATACCATAATATAATAATATACCAATACCATAATATAATAATATACCAATACCACAATACCATAATATACCAATGACTAAACTGTGGCTGAATAATAAAAGCCGCTTGGGTCTGGATGGGTGACCGGTGAAATGGGTATTTCATACAGAGTTTCCTCCGTGCCTTAGAAAAAACGGTCATTTGTAGATCTATGACAGTAGTTACAGGTAGTCCAAAGTGTGGGGAAAGTGGACCAAAAGTTTGACAACCAGTCTTACCAAGGGGTATCGCATTACCCAGTGCTAACTGGGTAGTGTAGGTCAGATAGGCAGTCACTCACTCATTGGTAAACATTGTACTTACGCGGTAAGTTCCTAATCCGAAGGCCCTTAGCGAAATCAAACTGTCCAACTGTCGGGCTTTGTGAATGCAGTAATTATTCATTATTCAGTAGCAGATTATTACAGTTTGTGTATAGATACACCGAACATCCAGAACTAAAACAGTGATAAAATTATTATTGCAAACCGAAAGCATAATTTGATAAACGTTTTGCCTCCATCCGAAAATTAAAAACGTTAGACGTGCTGTCGGTGTACTTACTTAGATCGCGCGATAAAGTGTTCGCACTGCAGATTCGATTTTCAATATGAGTGAGCGAGACAATACTGTTGAAATTTCATCGTCATCAAAATAGAAACATCATCTACGCTAACGTTATACAGGATGGTCCAAATAGTGACATCATTAAAATATTAGATTCCTCTCGCCAAGGGGTATCCGAGAACCCGGGTGCTATCATTGTGAGGATAGGCCGGAGGACACGGTGGAGCACACTGTGGAGGTGTGCCCTGCTTGGGTGGAGCACCGCCGTGTCCTCGAGGTGGCGATCGGCGGCGGCGACCTCTCGCTCCCGGCCCTGGTTCGTGCCATGGTCCGGAGCGAGACGGAATGGGACGCCGTCACCTCCTTCTGCGAAGCAGTCATGCTAGAGAAGGAGGTGGCGGAACAGGACAGGGAGAGATCCTCACGTCCCGGCCGCCGCGGGAGACGCCCCGGGCGTCGGGGGCCACGTGGTGGCTTCCGGCCACCGTAGGCGCGGGCCTGTGGACGGGGAGCTATGGGCTAGCTCGCCGTCCGTTCGTCTCATGACGACAGGACGTGTCGACGGCGCGTTCGTGTTCCACGCGCGCCTCAAAGAGAGTCAGCAATAAGGAAGGGGTCCGCAAGGACCGAAGCCTGCCGGGGCTGCGGGACTATTCGAAAGAGATACCGTGGCCCCGGAACACAAAGGGCGATGAAGGAACATGGATGGGTTTTAGTCAGTAAAAGTCTGACACTCCCTCCTGCTCAGCCCAGAGCGGGAGAAGTCATTTGATGATTTCCCATCCGAAAAAAAAAAAAAAAGGGGTATCCGAGAATACCCCATGTATGTTCGATTTTTTTATCTCATACATCAAGAGTAACAAAAAGCCTTGTAAAAATAAAGGTAATTAGGTTTTTTTAAACGGTTCCCATACAATTTTTAACAATCTATAACTTGAAAACTAACAACAGTTCGGAGCGTGAGGAATCTATTTTTTTATGACGTCACTGTTTGGGCCCCCTGTATTTATTATGCGTTGTATGTTTATTGTTTCTTTTTCCCATTTTGTATTTTTATACACTGACTGTCCCTGCGACAAACAAATATTTTTTCTCTCTTTATCATTTTTTTACGATACTAACGCTTTTGGCTCAATCCTTATTTCTAACATATTATGTCAAAATAAACCTATATTGTGTATTATGCTGACATAGCTAAACACGACTTCAAAGAGATTTAATTCCGTGTTCATCCTCATTTAAAAAAAGTTTCCATCTCCACCGAACCGATGTGAAAAGTTCTAAAAATAAAAGTCTATTTTCAGATATATCATTTTGTGACAGATTTTAATTTTAGTTTCAAAGTAATGGACACTGGTGCCATTTATAATTTTTTCCTTTAAAAAAATATGCTTATCTATGGTGCCTATAATCCCTGTTTTGACGTTATCAGGATAAAGAAAAGATGGATGAGATATTCCCTTGTATTTATGTTGGTTTAGACTTAGGACAGTACTTGAGTGAGTACTAGTTGCTTGAGCCGTAGAGTTAAAAGCAACACTCTATAGATCCCAGTTTACTGCCAGAGATAGTTCTGCAAGTGTTTAAATAATGTGTCTGAAATATTAATTAAAATAAAATAAAAACCATTCACTAAACAGGACAGGACGTCAAAAATTTATTAAATCCAACTCATGACATTTTACTAACCTATTAATTAATTGGTTCGTAAAATGTCAAACGATCAACGATCGACGACTCTAATTTAGAATCGTTAGGTACTTTTATTTTTCACATGAATAAATGCATATAAATGAACGCTGCAAGGCATTTCGACTAACCATTCTCTTTGAAACAAAATCTAGCATTTAGCTTTTGTGTTTGAAAGATATATTTTAAAGCTCTTACTAAACACAAATGAAGAAATGATTTTAGAAACACATGTACTACTTACGATCCACACCCAAATCATTAATGTATTCGAAAACAACTGGAGCAACATGCGTTACTCTCCTATTAACTGGCAAGTTAACTAGCGAGAGTTACTGTCGCGAGTAAGTGAACGGGGCTCAAGTGAAGTCTTCACGAGGGCACGTTCACCCCTCCCGGGGGGCGGGAACCGAGGGGAAGACACACCCCTAGGCTCGGGGTGAAGTGCAGGAGCAAAACCATTCTATGAACGTTGACGTTACTTACACGTATTAAAGTAATTTTGTCTGTTTGTTACATTAGACTACATTAGACCGTTAGAATATTGACAAATTGAATGTGGTATTATTTAAACGTTTAGATTGGTTTTCCTCATTTACATTTTTTACTGTTTTAGCATTTTCAAGAATTTGGCCCTTTGAAGCTTTGGTACGATGTTGTATTTAACGTAATAGTGAGTGTTTAAATGCGTTTAAATCTGCAAATTCTGCAATCAGAAAGTTATCATGTGATACCATACCACTCAAAAATCGCCAAAATCGTCACAAAAGTGTCGAGTTATTTTTCTTAATGTACAGTTTAACTTTTAACACTTATTATCTTAAATTGCCACATCAACTGCCCTGCAATAACAGAAAAATAAAATAAACACTTCTTCGTTCCTACACCATAAAATGGCAGGCAGACTCGTGATTTACGCCTAGTTCAGCACTAGAACGTCAACGCGAGCTCTCCTTACTTCGGGGTCACCCCACGCCACTTCTTTCTCTTATTTCCCGGCTTTTTTTCGGCCGCCATTTTTGCAACGCATGCGTACTCCGTACCGCGGCAAAGCATTCGTCGCCATCGATTTATCAGATGCTATTGCTATACGAATAAATAAAAATGGCTACGTAAGGCTTTTTTTTCCTATTTTTATTGAGATTTTTCTTTAAATATGCGGATTTGTTTTCTGAATTAGCTGCTTTGTGATTTCTGTTTGTTTGTGAGAAGAATGTGTGTGTTGAATGTGTGTTTGTGATGTTTAAGTTTTTTTTTCCAATCCTTTGTTGTAGGAATACGATTGGTAGTTGGAGTATGTTGTTGTTCGAGGAAGAAAAAGCTACGTTACGTCTTTGAATAACTGCTGCGTCTCTTTGCAGGATACTAAGACACAAACACTGGTACCGATTTTAAGAAATTAACGGTCTTAAAGGTGGCTGGGTCTCAAACTGGACGGATCGCGGAGGACATGGACAGGGTTTGGAGCAGCTTGTGGGAGGCCTTTATCCAGCAGTGGACAGTGATAGGCCTTGGTTGATTGATTGATCGTTCGACTGATGATCGCAGTTTTAAATTCGGTTAGGAGGAAGCTCACACCTGTTCTCTTAATCTTCTTGGGTTATTTGTTTTATAAAATTATACGTTACATTATTTATGTACCCACATAGAGTAGACTGGCGTGTTTCCTGTTTTGTTTTGTACGTATTTTTATTGACCGATATTTACCTTTCAAATTAAAGCCAGAACGCCGTGACGGATTGCCGGTCATCATGACATAATCAAGAAGCAATACCTTCGGTCCGGGGGTGCCAACTGTGCGTCGCAATATCCGGCCGTGCGGGTGGCAGACCGGTTCCAATCCGGCCGGTGAGTGGTACACCGGTTTCAATCCGGTACTGACGTAGACGCACGTTTCCGGAGCGCTAATAAATAATTAATCTGTTATTTTAAAATTGGAATAGAACGCGGTTTTTGATTGGCGGTTTAGATTTTCCTGGCCTCTAATAAATTGGGAGGGAGACGATTACCATAGATTTATGAGTAAAAATGTAGATGTTCCTTTGAACATTTATGATTATCTAAAAGATGGTGACGCAGTTAGTAGTTATTCTTTAATAGGATAGCCTGTCATAGATTGGCTTGGATATTCTTTGGTGAGGACAAAATAGGAGACCATTGAGAAAAGACCTTTTCTTTGCAGTGTATATGTTACTGTAAAAGCCCGAACTACGGTAAATCCTAAGATTTTCTAGTAAAACTTAAGATTAACCGACTCATATAGGTAAAAGTTCGAACCCTTTTATTGGTAAAAGTCCGAACCGTTCTAGGATCATCGTTTATTTCGAACTTTTGCCATTACTCACTTGGTAAATCTTAGGATTTCCGACACGGTACATGTTGAAATAAACATATCAAAACGTATTTGGCGTATGGTCTCGTACTCGTGGCAGTCTGCAGCCCTCTTACAAACTTTACAATGTCGTGTAATAATATACACTGACCTGCAAAAATAAGTACTACACTTTTAAATTTCAATTTTTCCTAAACTATAGAAGTTAGAGTTTTATAATAAAAAAACGTTATAAACCAATTTTATCAGCTTTCTTTGAAACTATAGACAAAATTAAACTATTTTTCGAGTCCTTTTTGTTTCGAAAGTATATCTTGTGTACTTAGAAAGTTAATAATAATAATATAATAATACCAGCCTATTACTGTCCCACTGCTGGGCAAAGGCCACTTCTCAACAGAGAAGGCACGAGCATTGATCACCACGCTTGCTCAAGACGGGTTGGCGATTTCAGATTTATATTCATTATAAGTCCAGGTTTCCTCACGATGTTTTCCTTCACCGATGTCTGTGATGTCCAAGATAAACTTAGAAAAGTACATATGAATTGAAAAAGTCACATTGGTACTTAGAAAGTTATTGCAATTTTAAAAGTGTGATACTTATTTTTGCAGGCCAGTTTATTTTCATAATTTCGTATGATAAAAATATTTTCCATCGTCTGTAAAGTTTGTAAATTGTACATACATTTTCATGTATATAGTTTACACCTAACTCAGAGTTTTTATTCCTGCCCTCCAATCAACTATCACCCCGGTTGCTCCTTCACCGTTGCACTGCACCTTCCATATATTGAGAAGCCCGCCATTCGCGCCTTCACATGTAATAAAATGCTCTGCCATTCAAGAGGATGAAATATCTCTAAACAGAGTTAAAAACAAAACAAGTCAATACCAAATTACTACACCGACTTCAAAGAAACTTTGAAAGGTAACAAAGTCTTTGAAAAACCTTCAGACATGAACGCCTTTATGGGTTTCCAAATAGAAACTCATGGACAAGGGGTTATTTCTTTAAGAACCCCTTTACATTTCAAAGGGGTAGTTAAAAGAAAATGCTAAATAACCCCCTGTGGATATTCGTTCGTGTGTAAAAAATAGGGGTTGATTTTGCCACCTTTGAGTGTATTTCTTTAGGTGTTTCATAAAGTTATATCGCTTCATTTGGTATTTAGAAAGCATCGCTATAGTGACGCAAACCTTTGAAAGAAACCCTTTTCCGTCTACATATTTTGGCTCTCGAAATATGATTATAACATATAAGATCACGCCTCAAATCCCAAAAGGGTTGGGCAGAGGTGTACTAAACATAACTGGCGAAATATCGGTGTACTACAAGGTACTTATAGTACACCCATATTTCGCCAGTTATGCTAATGTAATAGGGCTCAAGCCTATTGCCATTAACCAGCCACAAATCCAGACTCCGTAGCCGCTACTGAGAAATTGCTGATGAAAAACCCAGTAACACTTTGCCCGATCTGGGAATCGAACCCAGAACCTCATGCTGAGCAGTCGAGCTTGCGACCGCTCAACCAACGAGGCAGTCAATATGATATAATAGTGCTCTACAAACCAATGCCATAGCTTCTGCCTATGCTTTCAGAGCTTAGAGGCGTGATGGAGGAAGCAAGTGAAAGACACTCTCCTAAACAGCTTGCGAGAAACGCATCTTGGATGTAGAGACTTGCGTTACTCGCAAGCATCATTATGGCAACCGAATTTATTCGTTAGTGCAAACAAAAGTTAGCAATTTTGTCATTATCTCTGTCGAGACTGCCAGCACAGTAAAACAAATGTGTTAATAATAATATGCGGAGGCGCCGAGCCTATTAGGAAAACGTCAACTCTGGCGCGCAATATAACAATAACTCTCGTTTGGCGTCGTCAGTGCGCTCGATCGATCGGTATCTTTTCAGACATTATTTATGTACAAAGTCAACGGGACGGTGCTAGAGAGCGTTTCTATGTTGTAAGTGCAAGCAAAAATTAACCTAGTGGTGATCAGGCGGCAGTGTCCTCGATAGTACATGCTGATTAGCCAAATTAAGGAGTTAAATACCGTTTGTTCCTTTCCCAACTTCCCACAGACGATATTTCGTAAAAAAGATTTTTATTAACTTTGTCTTGATAAAGAAACTAGATAAATAATCTCTATATCTTGTAAGTTTTAACTTAAATTACCGCTACAGCTAAGAGTAGGTAGCTCATATACACACTCTTAGCTCGTATTGATAGGTACTACAAAAGAAAACAATTTCGTTAAACAGGTAGGTATCTCTCTGCCCATACCTTTCTACCTAAAATTTCAAAGTCACACAACCCTTTAATCCTCACCGCTCAGGTAGGTTCTCGCAAAAAATCCGGTTATAAATAAAACCCTCAACGCTAAAACTCAGTGAAAAAGAAAATTCGAACCGCGCCGTCTCCCTAGCGGACCAACGTTCGCAAGATTCCCTTGTGTACCCACTCTTTTCCTTATTAACAACGGGATTCTGTAGTCGGAGTCGAAATCTTGATACTTGGGATTTTTTTTTTGGCAGTGGCCACTGCAATGTAGTATCTCTATAGCTATAGTATAGATAGTCAGTACCTGGGCGAAGGAGAAAATGAAGAAAGTGAATTTACCGAGATATCAAATCCAGCTAGATCGATTTTACTCCCCCGTAAACGCCTATATTGCAACAATCATTAGAACCGTTTTCGAGAACGTGATTACAATATTGCTCATTTAATAGTATTAAATCAGCTTAGATTAAGACTAGTTCGAGAGATTTGGAAAGGAATAGGGGAGACCTTTGCCCAGCAGGCTAAACAAAATAAAAAAAAATATTGTAAACAATACCGTAGATAGGTGTATTCGTACATGATACGGGCTTTAGATACAACTTACGTAATTGTCAGTATTGAAACAAGTCAGGTATTTATGTAAAAGGGTATTTATTATTTCCTTATAATATTTCATCCTTAGAAAGATGAAGCCAGGTTCGCTTCGCATAGACGTGGATCATCACTTTACACCCCATAAAATACTACACTATTAAGGTTGTTAACTCCCTGCAACTCAAAACCAAACATCAAGTATCAAGTCCTCATGCGCCCGACACACAGACACCCTGTATGCCACGGCTTGTTTCTTTTTGTGAGGGGCGCAGCACCCCGTGCCTAACGGAGCTAAGTGCGCAGAACGAAGCTACCCTCAAGCAGGCCTCATATACTGGAACTGTCTATGTTTCTTACCTTCATTCCGCTGCAGGTATATAGGAATACGAAAGTCACCTGGCCGTTTGAAGTTTCGGTGAAAAAAAGCTCGTTGTTTACGGTTCTAATCGAGATTACTTGAATAGTGAGGAAATAAATTATAATAATCGATCGGTCAGTCGTCAGTCGCATGCAAGATGACCGCTGGGCAAAAGTCTCCACACGATGGTTGCCGGAAGACGGATGGCGCCGCCGGGGCCAACCCAGAAAAAGGTGGCGAGACGATTTGGACGCGTACCGCGAGGGTTGGTCCGAGGAGGCACAGGAAAAGAGCAAATGGAAGGAATTGGGGGAGGCCTTTGCCCAGCAGTGGGACAGTACATGATAACAAAACAAAAAAAACGATCGGTCGGTCTTTGACGTTGAGCAACGCCTGCCGAGGTCGACCCCTGGATGGGTGCATCCGTGTCCCGGAAAGTACGTTCAAGTAGTTGCTTCCAGCTATCATTCGGAGATCATTGACAAAATATTTTGTACAAAATCCTTATATCCCAAAAATGGTGATTGGCTCCTTCTTCTGGCCTTCCATCCCATTACGCCTATCTTTATTTGGCTCTCCTAATCATTTTTCTCCAAAGATGACTTTTCTGGGTCGACATTGGGGCTATATCGCTATTTACTGAGTCTTTCTTAACGACAGACATCCATGTAAGGGTCTTCCGCGCTGTTTCGCTCCTGACTTGAAGTCAAGCACTTTCCTGGTCATGTAGCCACCGGCCTCCTCTCGACAAGGCCATCGCAGTCGTGTTTCTGTTAATTGGGATGATGACTGACTAAAAAAAATATGATTTGGTTTTGTCCGTCATTTGATTATCGAAAAATATTGGAAACGTATTTTTTGTTTTATCAAATTAATAAAACTTGACGAAGATAAAACGTGTCAAAAATCACGAGTGAGTGCTTGTGACGTCACATTTGAGTAAAAAATGTAAGTACTCAAGTGTGACGTCACACGAATCTTAATTTTTTTGTTTATGTGAAAAAAGAAAAAATATGTGTCCAATATTTTTTTTAAATCTATCTGACGGACTTATTAGATTTATTTTTGTCATCTACCATATTAAATTATTAATTAAAAGCGACAAAAAAAAAATGTTAATCCCAAAAGGGGTATTTTTTGCCGATGTGAGATCACTACTACGGCTAACTAAATATAAGCCAAAAAATTAAAAACAAATCCTCCTAGACCGCTGACTGCAACAAAACACTTGATGTAGTTCTCGCAAGGGCTCTCACTGGTAATCTATGCACTAGACGTGTCTAAGTACCTGATAGCTATCGACTTCAAAAGCCGGGTGTACCTATCTACGCATATCTTGGGCTGAGAGCATGCCTTTAGGCTTTTTGTTTTTAAAAGCTGTTTTGGGAACCGTTTTAAGCGCACAACTTTACAAAATATACAAACTAATATTGTAAATACGAAAGTGCCTATCTACCTGTAAAAACAGTCAGTCAGACAGACAGACAGAAAATTTTAAAACATTGTTTCTTAATTACCATATATAATTTCATGAGCATTCAGTAAAAACTGTTATTTAGAAATTACAAACAGATACTCCAAACACTGTTATAAGCTGTCACCGTTTAAAACTAAACTTATATTGAAGAAGAAAAAAAGATATAATTTATTAAAAAATCACTTGTAGCCTGCAACAGAAAACTGACAGGAGCAGCAGCAGGAACAGCGGGTCCCAAACTATATAGGCACAGCCTGTATCTTGGTGACCCAGACAATATATAGGATGTTAAAGTAGCCGCGTGCCATAGCTTAGGGGTGAGTTCAGTATCGATAAAGGAACCCGAAAAAAAATAATCCAAAAAAAAAATTAAAAAAAAATAAAAACTTAAAAAAAAAATTGAAAGTTCAACCTAATTTAGTAGCTACTGAAATAATAAATAAAATAGCAATCGTTTAGATTACAAATTATTTTATATTGCTATTTGAAGTTAGTAGGTACTAAATTAGGTTGTTCTTTCAATATTTTTTTAAGATTTTATTTTTTTTGGATTTATTTTATATTTTTATTTTATTTATTTTTCAGACAACATGGCCCATAATACACAAGTTAAAAAAAATACAATGTTCTGCTAGCTTAATAATAAATGATTACAGAAATAAAAAAATGTAAAATTAATAACCTTTAAAATAACTAAAATTAATATGCAAAATGTGATTATTTACCAAAATTGTGAATTAAAGTAAGAATAAAGAAATTAAGAGTACGTAATTAAAAACAATAACTTAAACTGAAGAAGAAGATCCCGTAAGTGACAATATAAGTTCAGATACTCCAATTTTAATTTATTTGTTTGTTACTCTTACACGAAAAAAAACTACTGAAAAGATTTATTTAGTACTTGGAGGACTTACACCTAATCAAAACAGAAAAAACGGGAACCGTAGTCACCAGAAAGCCAATTACAAGTCCTCACGTATAGTCTTGTAATAGTAATCTATGGTGTAAGCACAAGAACACAAAACACACAGCTTTAATATAAGTAAGAAGCTATATAAAACTAGTTTGCAATTTATATAGCTGAAATAGTAGAGAAAATAATACTAAAACAAACAATTTAACCTACCACTACTTGGAAAATTTTAGGCTTAAGCATCTTCTGGCCGAATTCACACTAATTGTGAATGGATCTAAGTCATATTCCTTGCATACAAAAAGATGAAAATTGATGAAAATTGACACACCTATAGTTTATATCCTGAATTAACGAATAGGAAACTTATTTTTCTGGTAGTACCTAAGGTCACATCGCACAATAGGCATGACGACAGTATCAAAAAATTGCAAATCTATTTAGTCCGTCAGTTAGAGCATTGGAAATTAATGGACACGTATTTTTTGTTTTTGTAAATCAATGAGTATTGACAAAAGAAAAACGCATCAAAACTCGGGAGTGGGGGCTCGTGACGTCAGAACTAGCTAAAAATTATACCTAGGCGTGACGTATTGAGAATTTTAAAATCGTCATATCTACGTCAATTTTGGTTTACGTAACAAAAGAAAAAACACGGATCAAATATTTTTTGATAATCTAACTGACGGACTAATTCGATTTTTTTTATCGTCTCGCCTATTATCGACCTCCATGCATGAGAAGCCACTAGCATAAACTTGTTGATACTTAATTTAATAACAGGAAAATAATAATAATAATTTCATAAAATACTCATATTCATACTTATGAACGAAGCACCTTGAAAAATTAAAAACAGTAACTGTCTACTCAAGTATTCTTCAAAATTAGTACTACAGTGTAATGACTTCATTTTGTATTCATAAGATAATGTATAAATTGTATTACTGGCAGATGTTCCAGAAAAAGTTATTGGTAAATAATATTAATAAAGGGTGTAAAACACCTCTTAACAAAGCTGAAAGGCACTTGTTCTCCTCGTCATTGCGATCATTTGTTTGTTCAACACCATACCTGGGAATCTTCTAGTTACGGAGATATTGGGGGTCAACGTTGCTTTTTGACAACTTTTTTTTAAATACAAGTTTTTAATGTAAGCTTTTTACTTCAAACACCCACGACCTCCGTACTATTCAATACATCCATCAGCACAATGTTTTGAGTGCGTTACATTGAGTTCTACCACAAAACATGATTTTTCACCCCAAAAAAGAAAGTCGTTTCCCAGCAATAATTTTTGCGTAAAGTTACTTGGTATGATGTACAGAATGCTTGGCTGACGGCTTCGTGATGAGGTTGTTTATACCCACACCTACAAACACAACTGCTGAAAATGACGTGTTGAGTTCGGTTCTCAGGTCGGGCAAAGTGTTATTGGGTTTTTCCATGAGGACATTCTCAATGACACCCACGAAGCCTGAAATTGTAGTACCTGTGGCGTTTATGAACGCAACCGTAAGCGCTGGCAACACCAGACTAGATAGTCTGTGGACTACTGAGGTTTTTACAGGACAGCCGTTACAACTCTGATTCGCGTAGCATCAATATTTTGTACTGATACCCTTTCCTCCAATTTTATTCACAGTGTTAAACGTGTTTGTGAGAAATAATGATTTATAACATGCTACTCCTCGTAAAGTAACCATTATTTTGATTTGATACTTATACTAATGGATAGGCAATTTAATAATGAACATAACTGTCGTTTTTTTTCCAAAAGACTAATATTTGATTTTATAAAGAATAAAAACCACTCATTTTGCACTATTCGGCCCGCAGCGACCGACGTAATAACCACTTTGTAGTCCAAGCTGATTAGAACTTTATTCTAACAGTGTTTCAAACGAAATTTGAACCACCACAAATAGAGTTGCTAATTTTGCTCGGGGACCAGCCTTAAAATTTAAGTAGTTATTGTACACTTATACAGTACTGCAGAACAAATACAGCGCATCGGCAAACTTCGGAAACAATCGTATTGCCACAGGTAGTATTGCGTACAAAAAGTTTATGGGCCTAAAAAAACTATCGCAATTTCAACTTTATCACAAACAGATAAATGTCAGTGTCATTTCTAAAACTTGTGCGTAACGTATATTTCGTGTCATGCCATGCCCAATATTTAGCTACCTACAGTTGACCTTATTTTATATTTGTCTTGCCAAAATAAACTGGTCACACTGTAAATTCACACCGGGCCGTAAACCATTGTAATCAAGTCTATAATCGTCCCTTGTTTCACTCATAATTGACAAGCAAATTAACTCCCCTATAAGCATAAAAAAAAAACAGAAAAAGCACTTAGCTCTAACCTCTTTACATAATCAACTTATTTATTAAATACCTTTCTTTGTGTTCGAAGTTCGAATACATTTTTGTAATAATCGTTTAACATTTACTCGAATTTCGTAAAAAGGCAGGTGTCATTTGTCACATGTCATTGTGACATTTGCCTGACTATCAACGACGCATCGATTTCATAATCGAATCGAAGTGATAGTGGAAAGATTATCATCATTTCACTATTTATTTACTTTCTGATCTCCAACAAAAGATATACACGATAATGGACAGCTTAAATAAGGTATTATGTAGATTAAAGTACTCACAATTAAATTAACATTATCGAGACATCCCGTGAGGAAACCGGCATGTCCTAGAACCAAAAATTCGAAGACATGTGACATCTACCAATCCGCACAGGGCCCGCGTGGTAGAATATAGCCCATTCCCTCTCATGGAGAGGAGACCTGCGTCCCAGCAGTGGGAACATTAATAGGCTAATGTTGTGTTGTTGTTGCTGATTTTCAAGACTTAAGAGATCATTAGCATCATTCCCCTGCCCTTGTCTCAATTTATTTGAGGTCGGCGCAGCATGTCTTCTTCTTCCATACTTCTCTATTACTCGTCACCTCAGCAGTCACCTCCTTTCTAGCCATATCATCCTTCACACAGTCCATCCATCATTTCTTTGGTCTTTCTCTACTCAACATCTTCCTCACTACATTATAAAAGATATACTTCTTCAAAGTTATGCCAGTTACCTAATTACTTAGGTACCTCATAAAATCGTTACACGAGTACGTTAAGTCCTTGTCGATTCTTCAATTCAAAGGGTTGTTTACTCGCCGGGGCTGCGGGACTATTCGAAAGAGATACCGTGGCCCCGGAACACAAAGGGCGATGAAGGAACATGGATGGGTTTTAGTCAGTAAAAGTCTGACACTCCCTCCTGCTCAGCCCAGAGCGGGAGAAGTCATTTGATGATTTCCCATCCGAAAAAAAAAAAAAAAAAAAAAGGGTTGTTTACTCCGAGCTACATACCGATTTCGATATAACATTCAATTAATCGATTACAAAATAGGTCAATCATCTTCATTAATGACGAGAAAGTATGTATCTAATCGATTCTATGGGAAGATTCTATGCCCATTTGATCTGCTCGACTGGCGGCATGGAATTTGTAAATTATAATTGATGATTACCAATAATATATTCAAAAGTAAATTTATGTCCAGAATTCGAATTATCATGTTAAGCCCTTTGAATTTTAAATAGACTAAAAGCTATATATTACGGCTTTTGAATTGTTTCGATTCGTAACGATTAGAAATTAAGGTAATAAAGTGTCGAATTTATTTGTTTGTGAGAACATCAAAAGGATTATTACACGGCGTTTTAAAAGGCTACTTTTTACCATTAATGTTTCCTGGCCTTTTTTTCTTTATTTTGGAAGAAAGAGGTACAAAATATATTATTTCTGTGAAGGCAATTAATTTTGAAAATGATGTTTTGAGATAATGATTGTTCAGCAGAAGCACAGGCAGATTTCATGAAACAACAACAACTCAACATTCGACGACAACTTCTCATTTTACAACAAGGCTGAAATGCCGAAGAAGCCGCAACTCATTTTTTTCTGCAAATATAAAGGGTGTAAAAAACCTCTTAACGAAGCCGAAAGGCTCTTGTTCTCCCCGTCATTGCGATATTTTTTTTGTTCTACACCTTACCTGGGAACCTTCTAGTTACGGAGATATTGGGGGTCAAAGTTCCAACTTTTTGACAACTTTTTTTTTAATACAAGTTTTTAATGTAAGGTTTTTACTTTAAACACCTCCACGACCCCCGTACTATTCAATCCATCCATCAGCACAATGTTTTGAGTGCGTTACTTTGAGTTCTACCACAAAACATGATTTTTCACCACAAAAAAAAAGTCGTTTCCCAGCACTATTTTTTGCGTATAGTTACTTAGTTTGATGTACAGAATGCTTGGTTGACGGCTTCGTGATGAGGTTGTTAACACCCTGTATGTATATGTCTAATGTCTACACAGTTTTCCGAACAGATGGACCTTGTTTTCTAAACAAGTGGGAATCGCTTTCAAATATCGCTGCCCGTCCTGTCGCTTGCACATCACAGGAACTGCTAGACGCTACCACTAGTCGCCACATTTTGGGCTGACTCAATTTAATTGCCATCGACACGCTAAGAAGAATATTTTTTACGTCATCATTGATATAGATGATAGAATGTTACCTTGGCCTTTTTTTTCGGATGGGAAGACATCAAATGACTCCTCCCGCTCTGGGCGGAGCAGGAGGGAGTGTCAGACTTTTACTGACTAAAACCCATCTATGTTCCTGTTCCCCGGACCATGGATTAAACCAAGGCCGGGAGGGTCGCCGCCGGCGATATAACTTGGACATCAAGTGTAGTGAACGTGATGTATTTTTTGTTTATATTTGCAAAAATATTAAAGATCATCACTGTTTTACAAATATTTTTATTAATTTACGAGCAAAGGTGTTATAAAAATGTAAAACATTTTTTGTAACACATTTGCTCGTAAAGGGTCTCTTATTTCACCAATTTCAATATCGTAATGTATCTCATTACGTACTTGTGCTGTAAAGTAAAATGCACGGTTTATACTTTTTTAAATCTTAGCAAAGAGTTTTTATGTCAGAAAAGTCAACATTTTATAAATAAAATTAACTTTGGGAGATGAAATAAATAAACGTTTAATTCTTTAATTTAATTAATTTTGTCAATAAATTAATTAAATTAAAACACAAAAATATTAATTTACTTTATTAGTAATACTGGCTGTTTTTTGTGTCGTTGCCTTAAAAAAAAGCGCAAATGCGCGCGCCTCGCTAATTTGTGAACAAGTAAAAATTATTCCGCGCGCTTTTTCTTTTCGCTGTATTTTTTTTATTTGTTTTATTTATTTCCTCGCAAATATGTTATAAAACGTCATATGACATACGTGCGCTTTGGTAATTACAGCCTCTGCTTTCTTGTAGCAATATCGCCTCGGCTGTAATTTTCAACTTAGCGCACTTGTATCATAATGTACTACAATTAATTTGAGGTCGGTGAAGCACAAATTTAAAACATTTTTTCGTCCTCATCATTGCTATAGAAACCGAATGTAATGAAAGGCGAGAAGGATTAAATACCCTTTAGATAATAATATTCCATCCTGCAACCATTGAGGATGGGCAGGGTAGCGTCAGCTAATTAACAATAGACTAGTAAAAATAATATCCGTCTCCTTTCAAAAGGACCCCAAATACGGTCAGCAGAATAATGATTATATTCAAATAAGGGCCAGGTGTCCATTAGCAACTAAAAAACTATCAATAGTTTAAAAGTGCTTTAAAACTGACCCTACTTAATTGAGGCGTAAAGGATTTATTGTTTGAATTGATTTAATGGACAACGAGACAGTTACACTTACCTATACCACAAGCAGAACAACTAATGGAAATTGGACCTTATTTTGTGCAGGGTGAGCAAGTATTTGATTGTTGCTAATTTGTGCACTATTTATATAAAGATGAATTCCAATTGATAGTGTGTTCGAAAACACAGAGAAACTCCAACAAGAAGAAAATTGTTTTATAACACATTTGCTCGTAAAGGGTCTCTTATTTCACCAATTTCAATATCGTAATGTATCTTATTACGTACTTGTGCGTTATTGTAAAGTAAAATGCACGGTTTATCATGATGCTCCGTCTAAACCGAACGGTACTTTTTAAACCTTAGCAAAGAGTTTTTATGTTAGAAAAGAGGTCAACATTTTATGAATAAAATTAACTTTGGGAGATGAAACATAATAAATAAACATTTAATTCTTTAATTTAATTAATTTTGACAATAAATTACAACCATTTATCTGTAACAAAAACACAAAAATATGAATTTAGTTTATTAGTAATACTGGCTGTTTTTTGTGTCTTTGCCTTAAAAAAAGCGTTATGCGCGCGCATCGCTAAATTGTGAACAAGTAAAAATTATTCCGCGCGCTTTTTCTTTTCGCTGTATTGTTTTCATTTGTTTTATTTATTTCCTCGCAAATATGTTATAAAACGTCGTATGACATACGTGCGCTTTAATCAATAGCCTCTGCTTTTTATAGCCCTTGCCTACGGCTCGGGCTAGCAATATCGCCTCGGCTGTAATTTTCAACTTACCGCACTTATATCATAATGTACTTACTATTACCGCATTTCTTTCTTATTATTCTATTAAATGAGAAAGCGCTTTTGGAGCAGTCCAATTGATACTTCCGCCACTTTGGATAAAAACAAAATACGTTAAAATATTTAATATCTAATACTAGCGACCTGCCCCGGCTTCGCCCGGGTGTTATTTAATAATTTAAAAATTATCATATCATATAAACCGTGTCTTGACAATAAAGAACACAGCAAAAAACAACAGTCAAACCTGTAGAGCCGTTCTCAAGAGATGCTCCGTCATACATAGCATGTAGCAATTCATTGTTATTTAAATTGCATAAATTAAAAAAATAATACTTCATCTGCAAAATCTCACACAAAAAATCGCAGCCAAATCCGCACGCAAAAACCGTATTCAAAATGGATTCGGACAATATGACCCCTACCTATTGACATTCGCATAATTACAAGGGTTAAATAAAACAGGCCGTTGGGCCTATGATACAGGGGTCAGGAACCAGCTGGCCTGATTACAATGCATTTTCAATATGGCCAGATTTGACCTCCAAAATTGAGGAAGCTTATGCTTTAGAAATTTTGATGAATGGATGAGAAAAAAAAACTGTTTTAAATTTTGTTTGGGAGTTTTGATGTGAAAGAATTTGTATGGGCAGTTTTTTTTTAGATGGCGCTTGCGATTGGGACGGAAGTTAATAATACTAAGTTACCTTTAAAACAATCTCATGCAGAGTATTTATGATGGAAGGGACATTCACGCTCAAACGGTTACCACGTGTTCTGTACATTTTTTTTAAATTGCCGATGAAAAATGTCTAATTTTGTAAGTCATAGAAACATCTCAAATTAAAGAACTGTGAGCTCCATACATTTAAACCGTGTACCTACGTATTTATTGCACTTTGGTATAGGCATGGGGAAAAAAATATCGATATATAAACATTTCGATATTTTTCCACACAATTATCGATATATATCAGCGATATTTTTAACAGCGATATATCCGATATTTATTTTAGAGTATCGAATACGTATCAATTTCCTTTTTTTTTTTTTTTTGATTTAAATTGTAACGTTGATTTTATATATAAGTATATTTTTTTATTCTGTTAATTGTTCCAAAGTTGATTGAAATAAATAAATGAATAAAAAATACTGTTTTCTTCATGTCTATTCTTTTTTACGAATTTTGAATGCTTTGGGAATATGTATGAATAATCATACGAAAACTGACGATATATCGATTTTTTTTACTCGATAGTTATCGACACTTAACGATACTTTTTAACAATGTCGATACGATTTTTTTCGATATATTTTTTTCACTTGCCCATCCCTACTTTGGTATAGGTAACATCAGTTTTTTTTTCGACTGTTCAAAATCTACAAATGACTAATTATGGATCAAGGATCATAATTAAGGATCTTTAACCCGTTTGGTATAAGTATTCTACTCTTTGGTCTCAACATGCTTTCCGAGGCACGGAGGAAACTTAAACCTATAATTAATGGATGGTCGCGCATTGGTCACCCATACACATTTTAACCTTGAAGATCGGCCCATACACCTGTTATTATTTACAAAAACAAATAACTGGGAACAGAAAACCTACCATTCTCGTATCTAATCTATTCTGCAAATTCTGTATTTTTGAGTGCTACTCACGCCATCTATGTAAGTCTTCTGTAACTAAATAATGAAGCGCCATCTGTTAACATTCAATAGAAACGCAACCCACAAGTAGGTACCATGGGCTTTCACAATTAACGCTATCGAAACGTCACGCGCACAACGTCAGCGTTTGTTGCAAGTAGGTACTACAAGCAGATAACAGATGTCACTAGATGTCAAAGAAGTCCTTCATGGTACACGAATCCATTATCAAATCTACTGGGTCATATAAAATTTACTAGGAGTTACAAGTGCAGGTTACTTGAAACATCCATTACTTTTAAAATATTATTATGGAAACTACGGATGGGATGGGTGGGTATTTATATCTACACACATTATTATCACATCATCCACAGACCGACTTACAACCGTTTTCTATTAATTACTTACGTATAACTGTTAGTTAATATGCCTACGTCCTATAGTTATAAGTGTTTCTATAAACAAAGTTAGCTTGAAATATCCTATCCGCGTCACCTACCTGTCACTTGATTTATAGAAAAATCAAAGAAAGCTTTTCTGTGACGTTTTATTTCTAACCGTCCGTAAGCTAAATGTCAAACAGACAGAGATAGCAGCCTATCGTAACCTGTTAGTAAGTTATTGAAAATGGCCGTTAACCCACTGCTAGGTATCTCTCTAGGCCTCTCTTTGCTTATGCTAAGCTCCACGTTTTTTTGCCAGCCTCATCCAGGATATTCCCGTGATGGCAACAATGTCGTATGCCCATCTCGCCGCCACACACAACATAACATAATTTATATAGGTAACGTATTTTCTAAACTCACGCTGAATGTAATTACCTACTCTACCAGCGACCTAATTTTGTGTAGCCCTAATGAAATGATAGGTACTTTCAGCAACAAAACTCTTTACTTAACCCAAACCTGTTTATTTAACCAAAACAACAAAAAAGATTTTAACTTCAAAACAATGTCCAACTGCTCTTTTTACTCAAATTCAGTTTAGAGTCGAAAAATTCGTTTTCCTTTTCCAGACCTTTCAAACCCATAAAATAGGGGAAATTATTCTCAGTCGCCAAATAGAAGATTCCTTGTGTATTTCTATCAGTATTTAGACCCACAATATTAGTCACAACAGGACTTTTACCATAGCAGTCCCTATTCCTTGCTTCTTGTACAGAATCACATTTAAAAGCAATAAAACTATTTGGGTTTATAAGTGCTGCTATCCAAATGGTAAAAGCCCTGACATGACTGCAAATAGTGTTGCAAGGAACCCACAAAATATCACCAGGTTGGAACTCCCCACCGTTGACGTAAAAATTAACATGTCCGACGGGAGCGGCCATACCGTAGCCATCAATATTAGTTTCTATAACATCAACGAAATCAGCATCAGTTTGGTCCAATCGGTCCTCTGGTCCTAAATTTCTGAAGCAAGGACCAGATGGATCTAAGCCAGTTACTCTGGAGATGTTCATTCCAGTTTGGAGTCTATAGTTTTTAGCTATGAAGCTTATGGTGTGACCTCCTAGGCTGAGTCCTACGAGTTCTAGTTTTTTGTGGTCCAAGCCATATTTTGAGAGGGTGGCAAGCATTTCTGCGACGTGTTTTCCGATGGTTCTCATGTTGCTGGCGGCTCTGAAATTGAGAAAAATATAATTAAATAAAAAAAAAATATTATAAATAAAAAATATCTAAATAGCTCAAAATATTATTGATTTTGAGCTCCCGATAATTCGACGCTATTGCAAGCGAAATGATCGTGGGTTATTTTAACATTAGTTATAAACCGTGAAAGCTTAAAACAGTGTTTTTAACAGAAGTATAAAAAACGCATGGATACTCACACAGGATAAGCAACCGTCGTGAATCTGTTAGTATCCAGCAAAAACACGTTATACCCCAATCTTTTATACACCACCCCTGCTGTCAAAGCGAAGGGTAGTTGGGGGTGGTCCAAGAACCCACCCACGTACATGACAGTGGGTTTCTTGAAGTCGATCCGAGGGTCTTCGGCCAAATCTTTCATTTGGTAGTAATTGTACTTCGTCTTTGGCCAAAAGATGTTCCCTTTGCCTTGGACCAATATGGTCAGATATTTCAAGTCTTCTGGTGGTATGTGTTGTGGTATATTGGTTCCAGGACCTGAAGATAAGAAGTTTTATTGCGATTAGATTTTAATTGGTTCGTACCTACTAAAAAAAAATAAAAATTAAAAACCCGACTGCGTAAAAAATTACTAAAAACTGAAAAAAAAAAAACAAGAACAAATAAAAAATTCTAATACGGAACATTGACTGCAACAGTCGGGACCCATATTGGATGTAATGATTTTAGTCTAGATTATTTATTGGGTTATTATTTGTCCTTTTTTTTTTCTTTTCAGTTTTTATTTAAAGTTACGCAGTCGGGTTTTTTTTTATTTTTTTTTATTTTACGCTTTTTAGTTACGATTATAATAAGATGGAGAATTTCGCATTTTATTTATTTTGTTGTACATTTATCACACTCGGTTTTTTGGGCAGTCGTGGTAAAAATGCCATTAGTTCTAAATTAGGCCCTCAGTCTGATCAAGCCCGATTTTTTAACGTCATCGGCCATACCTCGTCAGTCTTTTGGATAATAACGAATTCATCTTCAGGTGTTTCTTCTAACTGTGCAAAAGTTTGGATTTACGTCTGTGTTATGTTGAACATTGTTTTTTTTTTCAAATAAATAAATCATCATCTGACTGGCCTTTTCCCAGCGATATTGGGGGTAGACTTTTTCAGCTCTTCTTTAGGGTTCCGTACCCGAAGGGTTACCAACGGGACCCTATTACTAAGCCTCGACTGACCGTCTGTCCGTCCGTCCGTTTGTCTGTCAGCGGGCTGTAATAGGTAGACAGTTGAAATTTTGCGACTCGCACTTGGAGGTTTTTTGCTGTCCGCTTTTTTTCAGACTTTTCCATTTCCATTCACCCAAATAATTAACAAACAAACAATCAACCAATGCCACTTCTTCAGAAACTCATCGCTGCGATCCTTGAACAATTTTATCAAAGAACAAACATACAGAAACAATGTTTGTCCATCAATACGCATTCCCTTTTGTTATTAAAACAAATATTGTCACAAGTTACACGTCATTTTGAGGTGGTTACCGTCATACTGACGTCCTCATTCTGTAGCACACCCAGCTTGGAAGAAAGGTGACGAATGACAAAACAAAATAACTCACATACCATCACGCCTGTAACCCCAACGGGTTAGGCAGAGGTGTACCTTTTTTTTTCTTTTTATGATGGGAAATCATCAAATAACTCCTCCCGCTCTGGGCGGAGCAGGAGGGAGTGTCAGACTTTTACTGACTAAAACCTATGCATGTTCCTTCCTCGCCCTTTGTGTTCCGGGGCCACGGTATCTCTTTCGAATAGTCCCGCAGCCCCGGCAGGTTTCGGCCCTTGCGGACCCCTTCACTGTTGCTGACTCTCTTTGAGGCGCGCGTGGAACACGAACGTGCCGTCGACACGGCCTGTCTTCATGAGACGGAAGGACGGCGAGCTAGCCCTTAGCTCCCCGTCCACAGGCCCGCGAGGCAGAGGTGTACCTAGTAATACACTCGCATTTCGCCAGTTATGTTTAACTTCCATGTAATAAGATGTGATCTTATTGCCATCAACCGGGGACAAGACCTGTCCATGTGACTGTTTCTGAGAAATCTCTGATGGAAAAACCCAATAACACTTCGTCCGACCTCGAAACCGAACCCAGTACCTCACGCTGCTTGCTACCAGAATTATTCCCACTACGAGGTCACTAGCCTCCTCCTCTCTGTTAAAAGGGTCCGGTGCAGGTTGGTGCATGTCACAAATCTTATTTTTTTTTTGTTCTAGGTCACGCTTGTTCGTCACGAAGTTTTCCATCACTGTTTTGAGAGCAATGGAGGTTTCACAATTCAACACACAACAATTTATTACTCGGGAGATGACCGTTGGGCGTCCGGTGCTCCTGAACAATTCCATAATTATAGTCTCTAGTACCAGACATTGCAATAAGGCAAAAAAATGCAATAAGGACATTGCAATAATTCAAGAAATCCAATAAGGACATTGCAATAAGGCAAGAAATGCAATTCTCAAAACAAACAAAAAAATGAATTTTGGCAAAAATGAGCAATTAGTAGGAAGTACTCACAATCAGCTAAATAACCAGCTGGATAGCCTTCCAAAGCTTTCGAACTGTACATACAAACAGCTTCGCACACAAGCATAACACAAATTAAACACACGCGAAACATTATGAGCACAAATAACATTCTTTTCACATATATTTTTTGTAAAAACGTCGCGAATCAAGCAGAGTCGGTGCCCAAATGTTCAGTAAAATATCATAAGGATGTAAGGTATGGTATGACTATACAACTTCAGTTGCAACGCTGATAAAGTAACCTTGTTGTTGATAAAAAAAATCTTTAAGTTTTTTTTGTCTAGATAGAACTTTAATGTCCGCAATTATATACACGTACAGGCAACTGCAAAAACTTATGAAAATTTTATATAGGGTGACTAGTAATTAGTGTACAATATCTACCACAAAACAAGATTTTTCACCCCAAAAAAAAGTCGTTTCCCAGCAGCGTATATTTGTTGCATATAGTTACTTAGTTTGATGTACAGAATGCTTGGTTGACGGTTTCGTGATGAGGTGGTTTACACCCTGTATTGCTACCCTTTTTTTTTTCTTTTTCGGATGGGAAATCATCAAATGACTCCTCCTGCTCTGGGCGGAGCAGGAGGGAGTGTCAGACTTTTACTAACTAAAACCCATGCATGTTCCTTCATCGCCCTTTGTGTTCCGGGGCCACGGGATCTCTTTCGAACAGTCCCGCAGCCCCGGTGTATTGCAAACAGAAAAAAAAAATGGTACAACAAGACTTACTGATTAACCTATCATGCATACAGAAACAATCATGGTGTTTCTGTCTTGGTATTCTTGATGGCGGTGACAATACGTCGTTAGAATTATTAATGTCATCTAATAATAAATTATATTTATAGGAAGTAATTGCTCGTCTACAAGAAAAGTATTAAATAACAATTATTTATAATGTGACCTTGGTAATCAATTATGTTGTTATGATCTTGTCTGAACAAGAGACAACATCATTTGCATCTTCCTAGCCTGTTCCCAACTATGTCGAGGTCGGCTTCCAGTCTAACCGGATGCAGCTGAATACCAGTATTTTACATGGAGCGACTGCCTATCAGACCTCCACAACCCAGTTAGTACTGGTTAATACGATACCCCTTGGTAGGACTGGTTGTCAGACTTTTTGGGCCACTGACTACCTGTAACGACTGTCAAAGATCTACAAATGACAGCCTCCCAGCTTAACGTGCTTTCCGAGGCACGGAGGAAACTCGGTATGCAAGGGTGGTCACCCATCCACAGACCAACCTAGGTAAGCACAGCTTAACCTAACGATTGACCCGAGCGGCTGTTATTATTTAGCCACGAGACAACAAAGTTCCAAATATCCATTTATTTTTACAACAGAAATTCGTGCCGTGACGGGAGCTATGGGAAGAAACAACTCGGTTTTATTTTTAAAGAAAAGAATTTATAATAACGAATAGTTCAAGCGTCTAAACTGAAGTTGTTAAGTAACAGGTAGCGTGATTTACCAAAAAATACTGACGATGATTTGTATAATTTAGTAAAAAATGTAGCGTAATATTTTGAGTTTAAATAATTATAATTCAGCAATGTTTAGACACTATGGAAACGGTATTTAAAAGTATGCATATATTTGTAGCCGACCCTTGCTTGAGCCAGCCCGCGATGCTGAGCCCGTAGTGATACATCAGCCCCTAAATAATCTAAATCAGATCCAGCCCTAAGCCGAGGTTCGTACCACACAGGGGTGCCCTTAGTGCGTGGTCGCTTAGTTTATAGTTATTATGCCCCTGGGGCCTTAAATTCAAGGCATCCACGGGATTAGCCCGGTTAAGCAGAATCCAGTCTCTCTAGACTGAACTGCGAGATCATCATCATCATCATCATCATCATTATCATCATCATCAGCCTGTTAATGTTCCCACTGCTGGGACACAGGCCTCCTCTCTAAGAGAGGGAATGGGCTATAATCTACCACGCGGGCCCAGTGCGGATTGGTAGATGTCACATGTCTTCGA
This sequence comes from Xestia rhomboidea, assembly GCA_963853795.1. Taxonomy (NCBI): domain Eukaryota; kingdom Metazoa; phylum Arthropoda; class Insecta; order Lepidoptera; family Noctuidae; genus Xestia; species Xestia rhomboidea. Next base: position 16,199,115 of record OY970773.1, read on the forward strand.
ATTTTTTTGGTTCTAGGACATGCCGGTTTCCTCACGATGTTTTCCTTCACCGTTTTGAGAGTAGCGCTGATGAAATAAATTACACAAAGTAATGCGCCTGCCTGGGTTCGAACCCACGACTTACTTACTAACTACCAACTAACTAACTGCGAGATGCCATACACAAAAAAAAATGTTACAAAGATTCAAAATTACATTACTTAATTGGATTTTGTTCTTTATCCTTCCTAAACATCTTCAGGTACTTTTCTGCTTTTCATAAATTTAATGTACGAGTTTTGCTAATCAAAAAGTCTGTGGAAACGATACTTTTTATAAATTATATTTTTATTTGTTTCTTTTTTCTTTAATAATACATGTAAGCCATATAGGCATAGTATAGTAAATAATTTAAAGTTACTTAGTGAGCACAATTTGATGCATTTGCAATCATATACATTTTTTGTCATCATTATGTAAGTAATTGATAACACCGAGAGCCAACTTTTTTTTTCGCCAAAATAATGGGCTTATAGTTGTTAGGTTGCTCTATTAAACAACAGAGTATACATAATGACATTTAGATGGACTATAATAAAATGTCAATATCAATGCCATTTAACTATTCAGCAGTCTCATGAGCTCTTTGTGTGAGTGCTACTACCAAAGCAAATTACGCAACCAAGGATACATAATGAGTTCCGGTATGATGAATGGTATGAGCAGACAACAACAAGGTAGCGTGGTTGGATATAAGAAGCTGCCAAGCATGAGGTCCTCTGGGTTCGATTCCGTGGTCCGGCAAAATTTGATTGGGAATTTCTCAGTAGCAACCACGGAGTCTAGATTCGTGCCTGGTTTATGGCAATAGGCTCGCCCAATGGCATTTAAGCATAACTTGCGAAGTATGTGTGTACTATTAAATACACCTCTGCCCTCTGCCCAACCCATAGGAGATTACAGGCGTTATGTAATGATGATGACATGGTATGACTCACAAAACAAATCTGTGAGATGGCTACAAACGAACAGAATATGTCTAAAGAAGGCACCATTTGCAATTAGGGAAACAGCCACCTTGATTGCCCGAAAAAAAGTACATGAAAATTAAATACATGCATCACAAACCAACAAAATGTATAAATAAACTAAAAAACTAAACTAAATAACAACGAACTATAAAAAGACGAAATCTCCTCAACGCTGTCAGCTGGTAATGTGCTCAAGAGAGTGACGGCGTTGTCGCGTTGCAGTTGTATGGCAATACTTAGCTTCTGGCCAAAAACAAATACCATAAAATCTTTAAGTACAAAAAACTTACAATCCAACACTGTTTTAATTAACAATTATCACGGAAGATTTCCAGTACCTAAGTGACATTTTAAGAAACTTACAATCGTCCATGTCTTCTAAATCATTACACAGAATCCTTACAATTAATAACAGTAGATTCATTGCCAACACCACACCGGCCATGACTGATTGAATCCCGAACTAATCTTACAAAAGGAGACTAAGCAAAGTAGGTATTTAACGCTACCAAAACGTCTAACAGTGCTCAATATCGCGGCTCTGTGAAGAATTATTTAACCTACGAACTGCATTATTTAGATAACGTTATGTTAAACAGGGTTGTGAACTAAAGTCTAATTGTGTAAGGCTTTAAAATAACCACTTTCCAAATATTGCCTTCAAATCATAAATGTTTACTATATTTGCTTCAGGATTTTCAGGAGTTTATTGGTTTTTCCACTAAATACACGGAAAAAATAAACAGACGTTTTCGGATAGCACCCTATTTAATTAACGTCGACGAAGCAATCGACGTGTGTTATAATCGTAGCAGAAGGGGTTCTGTAGTTTTGACCAACCATCAGTAAAAAGCGTGAGTTTAAGTACCTTAGACTAGCCAGAAACAGACAGCATCATGCTGGATCTCCAGTAATTCCTCTATTTTGAGAACTCTTGATGGGTAAGTATCTCCTTTCATTCGATCGGGAACTGTGGGATTTCCACCTCATTAAATCTTTGAAACTGGTAGTCACCATCAGTTATCACAGAATTCCAAGCAAATTATGGGACCAGCTCCAAAACCCAATAAACCAATGCAAGTTATGCATATCTTGGGACTTGGGGAGGCTATTATGGGACTTTCTCTGAGTCACACGGTGTTCGGCCTAGCTCCACTAGTTAGACGCAACCCTAATACTACCACAATGCATTCTGTGTCCATTAAACATTCTCGCATTGTGTAGCACAGCCCGCATGTTTGAGTGCATACTCCAAATGACTGGATCGTTCATTAACTCTGTGTCTGACCGGTTTAAACTAACATTTTTCTGATAGTAAGCTGTCATGTTGACAGGTCTAACCAAAAACTTACAAACACAAACAGAAAAAAAAATACATACACACGAACATATAACCTCATCCTTTTTTCGAAGTCGGTTAAAAATTACTACACATTTATATTTGTTTGCAACGCCTTAGCGTTCAAGTAAACGCCTGTTAGTTTTTATTGAAACTACACGCAAAGTCAACTCGCTGCTCAACTAAATCGAATAGGAACCAGTATAAATGTCCTTTTTGAATATTTTGTACTACTGCCTAGTTTTGGCATTGGCAAGACGGCGGCGGGTTTTGAATAAGTGCTAGGTTATAATTATTACGTTAGTTCTATGAGTGCATCTTTGGTCGAGTGTTCACAAGCGCGACTGCTGAACATGAGGTCTTGGGTTCGATTCCCGGGTCGGGCAAAGTGTTATTGGGTTTTTCCATCAGGAATTTCTTAGTAGCAGTCACGGAGTCTGGATTTGTGCCCCGTTGATGGGGCTCGCCCCCTCGCCCCCTTTAACATGGGACTTAAAACATAACTGGCGCAATCTGGGTGTTATTTGGGGGATTACTGGCTTGATGTTATGTTTTATGAGTAAATAAATAATATAATAATAAATAAATACATATCGCTGGACATTACACACAGCGCCATCTAGTGCCACACTAAGCAACGAGGCTTGTGTCGTGGACACCAGATAGTTGACATACTACATAGATACTTTTTCTTTGTAAATACATATTTATTATACATATAAACATCCATGACCCGGAAACAAATGTCCATGCTCATCACACAAACATTTGCTCGTACCGGGATTCGAACCCGGGACCCTAAGAACGTAAGGCAGCCTCACCACCGCTGCGCCATTCGGGTCGTCAAGTGCAACGTAAGTAAAGTGACCTTTTTTTTTTTTTTTCGGATGGGAAATCATCAAATGACTTCTCCCGCTCTGGGCGGAGCAGGAGGGAGTGTCAGACTTTTACTGACTAAAACCCATCCATGTTCCTTCATCGCCCTTTATGTTCCGGGGCCACGGTATCTCTTTCGAACAGTCCCGCAGCCCCGGCAGGCTTCGGCCCTTGCGGACCCCTTCACTGATGCTGACTCTCTTTGAGGCGCGCGTGGAACACGAACGCGCCGTCGACCCGGCCTGTCGTCATGAGACGTACGGACGGCGAGCTAGCCCATAGCTCCCCGTCCACAGGCCCGCGCCTACGGTGGCCGGAAGCCACCACGTGGCCCCCGACGCCCGGGGCGTCTCCCGCGGCGGCCGGGACGTGAGGATCTCTCCCTGTCCTGTTCCGCCACCTCCTTCGCTAGCATGACTGCTTCGCAGAAGGAGGTGACGGCGTCCCATTCCGTCTCGCTCCGGACCATGGCACGAACCAGGGCCGGGAGCGAGAGGTCGCCGCCGCCGATCGCCACCTCAAGGACACGGCGGTGCTCCACCCAAGCGGGGCACACCTCCACAGTGTGCTCCACCGTGTCCTCCGGCCTATCCTCACAGTGATAGCACCCGGGCGTTTCCTCCCGCCCGATTCGGTGCAGGAACTTACCGAAACATCCGTGTCCGGTAAGAACCTGCGTCAGGTGGAAGGTGAGGACGCCGTGGCGTCTCTCCAGCCACTCCTCAAAGAGGGGACTTATCGCCACTATTGTGGCGTGCCCTGCACGGGGTTGCGATAGTCGCTCTCTCCATGTCGCCATGAGATCCCGCCGGAAGTCCGTCCGCTGAGCGACAATTTGCCGCGGCAGCGGAGTTTCCCCCCGGCGTAGCGCCTCCGCGCGCCACTCATGTAGGCGCGCGAGGACTATCGCCTCCAGATCCCATGGCGGCAATCCGGCAAGGAGGTTTGCCGCCTCGCGGGAGATCGTGCGATACCCCCGGACCAGCCTTACGGCTACCACCTTCTGGGGCACGTTCAAATGGTGGGCGGCACGCCGCGTCAATGAACGTGCCCACACCGGGGCCCCGTAAAGGGCCATGGACCGCACGACTCCCGCGTAGAGCCTCCGGCAGGAGGCGTTTGGCCCCCCCAGGTTGGGCAGGAGCCGCCTGAAGGCAGCCCCTGTCCGCTCCAGTTTGGGGGCCAAACGTCGGAAATGCTCCACGAAGTTCCACCGGCTGTCGAGGACAAGTCCCAGGTACTTCAGCGTCGACTCGACGCCGATGGAAACCCCTCCTGCCATCACTGAGGATCCCGGAGGTGGCGCATTCCGAGGCCCATGAAAGCACATGGCCTCGGACTTGTGCAATGCCACCTCGAGACCCAGTTGCCGGATCCTCTCAACGACTATCGCAACCCCGCGTGTCATAACTTCGGCCGCCGCCTCGTGCGACCTCCCCTGTGCCAGCACCAGCGTGTCGTCAGCGTAGCAGACTACGCTGACACCGCTAGGGAGGTCGGCGCGCAGCACCCAGTCGTACCCGATGTTCCACAAGGACGGCCCCAGAACCGATCCCTGTGGAACACCGCACGACATCTCTCGCCGGTTCCAGTCTCCGCTGCGACCGGGGTAGATGACGGCCCTATCGGTCAGGTAGTCCCCGACCACACGACGAAGGTAGGTCGGCACCCGGTGATACCGGAGTGCCTCCCTTATGCAGCTCCAGGGCATGGAGTTGAAGGCGTTGGCGATGTCGAGAGACACCGCCAAGACCACCCCACCCCTGGACACCGCATCCCACGTCGTGAGGGCTCTCACGCGCATGATGGCGTCCACCGTAGAGCACCCCTTGCGGAAACCATATTGGTGTTCCGCAAGGTCCGGCCCCGTCCCCGCAAGGTGCTCGGCGAGGCGGTTTGCAATGACTCTTTCAAAGAGCTTGCCCACCTCGTCGAGCAACACCACGGGCCGGTAGGCGGACGGAGAGTCCGCCGGGCGCCCCGGCTTCCGGATGAGGACCAGCTTCCCCGTCTTCCAGCGAAGCGGGAACTGGCCCCTCTCCAAGCATGCGCTTAAGAACCCCTCCAGTCGGGGACCGAGAGCCTCCGAGGCCAGGACCCAGGCTTTGCCAGGCAAGCCGTCGGGTCCCGGGACGGTATTTTTGGCACTGAGCCTGCGTACCGCCACTCTCAGTTCTACCCCGGTCACTTCCGGAGCGTCGTCGTCGTCGCTTTCGTGGTCCGCTTCCGGCACCGCAGCCGGCGGAGCCATAGGCGGGGGCGGGTGTTCCCCTCGCGAGGGGAACAGAGCGCTCACCACGTCCTCCACGAGCTGAGGCCGGAGACTCTGCGTCAGCGGGGGGGCCCAGGTGCGGAGATTATCCCGCACCATCTTGTAAGGGCGCCCCCACGGATCTCTGTCAAGAGATCCTCCTCACGGGCCAGATCCCTGGCCCGCAGGACAGCCTCGCGGAGGGCGGTCTTCGCCGATCTGTAGCCCTCATAAAGCTCCGCCTCAATGGCTTCCGCATTCGGTGGGCGAATGCGGTGCCTGGCGTACAGGTGTCGCGCAGCCACGCACGCCTCCCGTAAAGACGTCAGCTCGCGCGACCACCAGTACACCTGACGCCGGGCGCTTCCTGGCCGGACTCGGGGCATTGCCACGTCACAGATGTCGGACATGGCCTCCTGGAACCACCCTGCCTCATCGTTAACGTCGGCAGGCCTGTCCGGTGATGTCACCCAGGCCTACTAAGTTGTGTGCATTTCTAATTTTTTTCGTGAAATATTTTTCCAAAAAGGAATAGAGTAGTGCTTATGGAAGAAGAATACAATCATGCCACCCCCAAATAAATTGGGATACGGGCAGGAGTATGATGATGAGGATGATTTCTCCAAAAAGAAGTATAGCGAACACCAGAAGCCTGATAAATCCACGTGTTCTTGCCGTGCAAGAACTGTGCTATGCTATTCGCAATAATCAATAATCCATACGCAGTTTACGTAGATTATATTTACAGCTAAATTGTCATTGGCCTCATATCGTGTTTTCGGGCGGGAGGAGACGCCCGGTTTCTTCCATTGTGAGGATCGACCGGAGGCCACGGTGGAGCACACTGTGGAGGTGTGCCCCACTTGGGCAGAGCACCGCCGTGTCCTCGAAGCGGCGATCGGCGGCAGCGACCTCTCTCTCCCAGCCCTGGTTCAATACATGGTCTGGAGCGAGACGGAATGGGATGCCGTCACCTCCTTCTGCGAAGTAGTCATGCTAGCGAAGGAGGTGGATGGATGGGTTTTAGTCAGTAAAAGTCTGACACTTCCTCCTGCTCCGGGAGGAGTCATTTGATGATTTCCCATCCGAAAAAAAAAAAGCTATATCGTGTTTGGGCTCAATTCATGCACCTTGATGAGAACTTTCGACCTAGCTGGAGTATGACTGTCATCGAGTGTCTAAGGATGAAAACCTAAGGCTGTCGAGGGAAGCCCCAAATTGGAAAAAACATAGTACAATATTTTAACGATGATTGCATATATTTCCGAGAAATTAAATTGTTACCGACTTGAATCTAAACTTATTATAAAGGAGAAAAGTTTGTTTGTTTGGTTGGTTGAACGCACTAATTTTAGGAACTACTGATTCCAGTTAAAAACATCTTTTAGTGTTGGATAGCCCATTTATCGAGGAAGGCTATACGTTATATAACATCACGCTACAATCAATAGGAGCGGAGCATCAATGAAAATTGTTGCAAATACAGCGAAAAATTATTGCTTTTGAGAGCTTCCTTTCCGTGCGCTGCGTAAACGGTTAAAGTTACTCAACAATCATACATGTATGACGGGATTTTTCCTCTTAAAAAGTCCGCTAAAGCATATTATCTGCATTTTTTTTAGGTTGACTCACACTCTCTCTAAGCCTCTCTCTCTCTTACGTAACGCAGACGAAGTTGCGCGGGTCAGCTAGTTTTAAATAAAAATCTATTTTTTTCTTGTATTTGAATGTTAGACTCAAATACAAGAAAAAATGTGATAGCCCTCTTAAGGGATCTTGCGTGATTATTATTTGTTATGCGCTCCCGATATTTCGACGCTGTTGCAATAATCACGTAAGATATCCCGTAAGTGACAATATAAGTTTAGCTTTAAACCGTGAAAGCTTAAAACAGTGTTTATGTAAGAATGAAAACTTCTATACGAAAAATATTCCCTATACCCTGTTGTTGGTTAAGTATGAACTCCATACATGGCAGGTTCATACAAACATGCCCGGGAACATGACTGTATTATTAATTCCATAATAATACTTATTAACTTATGTTCATAGCTTTGCCTGCGTGATGGTCGGAAATAATCCAATAGGAACGTCTTACCGAGGTTATCTTTGGGCTATCCGTGTGCCAAATTCCATCCCAATCCAGGCGCAGTAAAAGTTACCTACCTCCTCTTTTATAATTTTAGTATGGATGGATAATTGAAAACGTTTTCTTATTTGCGAAGTCGTAAATTATAACTCTATAGCAAGCTTCATAGCTGGATGGACATCCAGTAAGAGAAATCATAGACAAGAAATACATAAACGATTGTAATTTATGTCTCTTTATGTTAACAACAATGAATTGGAAACTTTTTGAAGTCTGTTAACATTAATTTATTGTGACAAGTTTTCTACACAAAACGAACAACTTATGTGTAAAGAAAACCGTTGTAATGTCAAAGTGTAGCTGAAAGTTGTTTTTTTTTTGTATGTTATTACTTATTTTGTGAATTATGGTTAAGGGTGTGGTATCTGCTAACGAGAGGTTTTCGCCATGTAACTCCTCTTTGATGACTGAATATATATGTGAAATATAATAAGTTGATTATTTAACTCTAAAATTTAATTGGTACAATTGAAATAAGTCTAACTTTATTATTACTACCTACATGAAAAAAATATTCAAAGTGAAGCATTTTTTCTTTAAAATTTCGTAACTACTCCATAATGGCATGTTTTAGTATTTTTTTTTCACACAAATATTTGTCACTTTTTTCTTCACAAAGTGTACAATTGGCATTTTGATCTAATGATTTATTAGGCTATACAATTAAATAAAAACCACTAATTTCGCACTATTCGGCCCGCAGTGACTGACGTAACAACCACTTTGTAGTGCAAGCTGATTAGAACTTTATTCTAACAGTATTTCAAACGAAAAGTTTGAACCACCATAAATAGAGTTGCTAATTTAGCAGCTACCCCAGCCTTAACCAGCAACTGGCGACTGTAAGTCCACTGCTGGACATGGGCCTCCCCAAAAGGGGGGTTGTTGCCATAATCGCCACGCTTGGCAGGCGGGTTGGCGATCGCAGTGCGGTGGTTACAAAAGCACAGAGAACGCTGCTGCCCATTCTCTGGTAAGTCCCTTAGTCGCCTCTTACGACACCCACGGGAAGATATGGGATGGTGCTATTCTTTACGTCCGACACCATACAGAATAATACTACAGGAGATATGTTATGGTTTTCCTTTCATCTAATTTATCACGTTTGTTAGAGAGATTTGGTACATATGATTGACCCTATCGATTGATGTCAAAAAGGTATAGAATGTTATTTTTTTGAACTTTAGTCGATCTTTCGAAAATCTGTGAATGCCAATTTGTTTCTTTTTTAAAATAAATGAATGTTCCCTTTGAGTAAAATTTGCTATCTCCAGTATTTAGAGTACTTTCCCTCCAGTAGCATTGAAAAGTTCCACCCTGTATAATTGTTCTCTAAAATCCAAAATCTCTAGCCTACTTCGAAAATTCTTGATGACTGTACTGTACCAGCACAATTTAAGTAAGTATTCAATATGGCCTATATTTATTTCATACTACAAAACCATAATGCCAAATGAACCATTGTGGTTATATTGTTGCTCATATTATTTATATTTAATGTTCTCCAACCACACTCACTGGCCCAAATGACATTAGGCTATTACTTTTCTTTCTGTTCAATTTGTTAGGTAAAAGCTTTATAGACATTTAATGGAAGAATCGTTGACCCAGTGGTCGCAAGCGCGCCTGCTGAGCATAAGATCCCGGGTTCCATACCCCGGTCGGGCAAAGTGTAATTGAGTTTTTTTCACCCGAAATTTCTCAGTAGCAGCCACGGAGTCTGGATTTGTGCCCGGTTGATGGCAATAGGCTCGCTCTTTCTACATGGGGCTTAAACATAACGGGCGAAATGTGGGTGCACTATTAGATCTCTGCCTAACCTTTCGGGGATTACAGGGTGATGTTATGTTATCTCAATTTAAATATGGTTTACTGAAGTTCTATGTGTTATTATAACTAACTTGAAAAAAAAATACGTCTAAACGTCGCTGCGGTGAGAAAAAACTCATTCATTCCTCCACGTTTTTCCTCTAAATTTGATCGTAGCCACACAGAATTGGATCAATTTGAAGAGACAAAGCCGATCTGACCGGAGCTTCCTGCTCTTGTTCCAGGATAACCGGGACACCTACCCTTATCCGAATGGTTTTTTTTTTGTATGGCGTCTCGCAGTTCAGTCTAGAGAGACTGGCTTCTGCTTAACCGGGCTAATCCTGTGGATGCCTTGAATTTAAGGCCCCAGGGGCATAATAACTATAAGCTAAGCAACCACGCACTAAGGGCACCCCCTGTGGGGTACGGACCTCGGCTTAGGGCGTCGCTGGGGGCAGCAAGGGCAGGACAGGCTGGATCTAAGTTACATTATTTAGGGGCTCATTTATCATTACTGGCTCAGCATCGCAGGCTGGCTCGAGCAAGGGTCGGGGGGGGAATCCGAATGGATGGGCTGTCTTTGGCAAAGAGCCAAAAGAGCTTCTTAAAGTAATTGATTCAGACAAAAAGTACGAGAGTTAAAGTACTTACGGGATGATATCCATGATTTTCCTTAGTTACTATAAGCTCCCGATATTTCGACGCTGTTGCAAGCATCATGATCGCGGGAATACGCTTTAAGTGTAGTGAAAAACCGTGAAAGTCTAAAACAGTGATGATATTGCTTTGAGACCTTTTAACACTGTAGGTGGTGATTTTAGTGCAAGATGGAACTAGAGATAGCATGCAGAGATATAGATATACCTAGGTAACGCAAGGACCACGATCCATATGAAAACCAAGCGTGCCATTTTTTGTATACCTGCTATGGCGTCATAATCATAATATAAGCACTATTTAAATTCTTGAGTTGTCACGTTGAGGTTTAAAACATATTAGCTTGCTACGACATTATTCAAGTTAAGCATAAAATGCTTAACCCAGCAAAAGGAAAGGGTCCGGCAAGGGCCGATGCCTGCCGGGGCTGCGGGACTGTTCGAAAGAGATACCGTGGCCCCGGAACACAAAGGGCGATGAAGGAACATGGATGAGTTTTAGTCAGTAAAAGTCTGACATTCCCTTCCGCTCCGCCCAGAGCGGGAGGAGTCATTTGATGATTTCCCATCCAAAAAAAAAAAAAGGCACGCGATGTAGGTGCTCTTGCGTTCTCTATAGGTATATGCTATGTCTATATCTGTGATAGCAAGCATACAGACCTTGTGTGCCTACATGACCATGCCTTTAGTTGACTAATCGAGCTTAGTAATAACCCATCGAGGAAATAATCAAAGTTCATAAAGAATGCATTATGCATGTCGTTGGTTAATTAGAAATTCTTCAAGGCGACTGCCGTAACCTTTCAACAAAACTGATTTTCGCATCATACTGTGAAAATTAATTATAATTAATAATTACATGGGCTTTGGTTATGTATGAGGATGGACTCCGATCACCAGGTGTGACCCTTGGACCCTCCAGTTGCAGGAAAACCAGGCGGGGCGCAAGCGCATCCAACGATCCGAAGGTGCTCTTGGTAGCAGGAAGAACATCTAATCTAATCATTACGTCATTAGGAGTCCGATATAATGGATTACGATTAAAACTTTGACCACTCAGACAGAGGGCAAAGTATGACTGTATAATTAATCAATCAGTCGAATCAATCTGATAATCGTGGATAATCGTGAAGAACATGTCGCATTTTGGAGAAACTTTGGGCAAAAATGAGGGCAGCGGTGGCCCAATGGTGGCGGCCCCGATTTACGAACAGAAAGTCGTAGGATTGAACCCAGGCAGGGGCATTACTGTGTGATTTATTTCATCACCACTGCTCTAAAAACGGTGATGGAAAACATCGTGAGGAAACCGGCATATCCTAGAACCAAAAATTCGGAGACATGTGACATCTACCGACCCGCACTGGGCCCGCGTGGTGGATAATAACCCATTCCCTCTCTTAGAGAAGAGGCCTGTGTCCCAGCAGTGGGAACATTATAGGCTAATTGTGCTATGGGCAAAAATGATACGGTATGAACGGGATGATGGGCTAAACTGGACTTCCAAGTAAAGGATTCTCCCAAAATCGCAGTACCAAGACCGGAGCAAGAGGAAGGTAGGAAGAAATGCCTTTGCTATGCAGTGGGACAGCTTAGGTAGGTAATGAAGTTTTCATAATGTCATCCCATCTCTAGATTTGATCTATGCAAAACATTGTCCAGATGAAAATCGGGGTCATGACCGAACATGCCTAAGGTTCTTCACATTTTTTACCAATTATCCGTTGTTTGTATAGTTCAAGGAAAATTAATGGTACATTAGTAGATGAGAAGGTGCATTGTCGCTTGATTATACCTTTGATGCGGGTCTTTAGCAGGCCTTGGATAAAACGCGTTGAAACACAGAACAAATTACTTATTCCGGTTAAAATGAGTCTTCAAATAAACAGCCTACTCGAAGACACTACTAATAACTGTGATTAGTATGCTTTTACCAATCAGCTTAAAGACATACAGCCTTTAAAGTCATACATCAAAGGAGGCGACTCAATTTTCTCCACAGAAAAGGTTTTATGCATCCCGTTTCGTTTTTTTTTAATGAGTAGCGCACGCCAACCTAGCCGAACAGCCTTCTTTTCCATTTTATTTCCTATTTCGGTGCCTTCTCCCACCATTTGCTGAGAAAATGGCGGCTGCGCGAAGTCAGTGTTGTGTACGACCGCGACGCGTGCGCAGGCCGCGACGCGTTCTACGTTTGAAATAACAACGAATTCTCCGAAAAAAGTGTATTGTGTTCCGAATTTTTGATTTTGAAATCCGTGTTCTTGAAACCTAGTGTTGGAAATGCTGTGCTGAGGTGCCCTGAAATTAGTTTTTGGATGTTTTTTCCGTAGGTATCATTACTAGTTGTGAACAAGTGCAAGCTATTGTTTTCTTTGTTGATCTGCACTAGCTGTCAAAATAAACGGATTATCAAGGTGAGCTTATTGATTTCCCAAACGTTTCTTTTGTTTTTAATGTAAAGTTCTGTAATGATTCCGTATATCGATAATGGAATCGATTTTTTCGTAATTCTTTCAATACAGGTTTTCGTTTTCGTTGATATTGCTAAACTTTTGCGTATTATCGACGCGCCTTGGATTAATGTGTAACAAAATGATCGTTTTAAAGTTTATACGCGGCTGTAAAACTGTAAATTGTTTAAATATGTTATGTGTAGGTGTTATTGTTGGTATGTTTACGAGTTCGGATCATGTGAGATGTTAATTCAGAATCAGAGGTGTTTGATGTTCGTTTAATATGAACTCATTAAAACATTCGGGTCACGGACTGTGTTGAAAACATTGTTGTTTTAGAAATAGTTTAAAAAGCCAGATGTTTTACTTTACGTACCGTTTACAAGTCCTGTTAAAACAGTGATCACCATTATCATTGCTAATTAAGTAGGTACAGTCGGCAACAGCTGTTGATGAATATTTAAATTGAGATTATTTTTATATTAACTATTATTATTACATAATTTATTTTATTTTTAAGTACAATTTTTTTAACATCGAGACAACACGCCCATGAAGTTGCATAATTTCTGTCACCTGTTTCTTAACAAACGAATCTGATACTTGATGCACGCTTGGACCTATCAAGTATCGCATTTGCACGTTCACATTTTGTTGTCAATTCTTATGAAACCTAGCGGCCAATGGCCTTAGATGTATCTATCTAGTTTAAGATTCATAATTACATTCTTATCCAATGTTGAAATCGTTCGGACTTGCCTTGCATCAAGAATTTTTTGCACAAATCCGGTTTAGTAATAAATTGTCTCAAGAGTACCTGCATAACTGAATTTGTTTTGCAAAAATTCGAACTGTTTAAATAAATGTAAAGTAACCTTGTTGGTAGTTAGGTACCTACTGGATGGTTCACAGATAATGTACCAAGAAACATTTTTTTGTAATCTTTACCTTTTTCATAGGCCGATTAATCAACATCTCCTTGACCTATTCTCTTTCTCCCTCGTAGTTATATCCTCTTCTATAATATCCTCCCTCCCCTTTCTACTGATATGCTACCATTATCTCCATTTTCTTTCGTACCTATATCATTCCCCACACAACCTCCACCCGTCTTTTTTTGGTCTTCGTCTCCCTCTCCACCTATCAATTTTTTTTAAATTTAATCTTCATGTATAATAGGCATGACGACAGTATCAAAAATTGCAAATCTATTTAGTTCGTCAGTTAGAGTATTGGAAATTAATGGAAACGTATTTTTTGTTTTTGTAAATCAATGGATATTGACAAAGATAAAACGCATCAAAACTCGGGAGTGGGGGCTCGTGACTTTAGAACTAGCTAAAAATTATACCATGGCGTGACGTATTGAAAATTTTAAAAGCGTCATTTGTTCGTCAATTTTGGTTTACGTAACAAAAGCAAAAACACGGGTCAAATATTTTTTGATAATCTAAGTGAGGACTAATTTGATTTTTTTTTTGTCGTCTTGCCTATAGTGGTACATAGGCATTCTATAAGTAAAGTAAACTTTTCATTTTCAAATCTTTGATACCGACTTACCTACTTAACTATGCCCAAGTCCGATGCAGCCTAATTTTATATCTTCGAAGAGACCCAGCTATTCAACCGAAATGACACTTATGCACTGTTTTAGACTTTCACGGTTTTTCACTACACTTAAAGACCACCACTCCACTTGTATTCCCGCGATCATGATGCTTGCAACAGCGTCGAAATATCGGGAGCTCATCGACCAAAAACAAAATCACGGATATCATCCCGTAAGTGTAATGACACTTATGTTGTCACTTTTGATGGGATTCTGTAGAACCATTGCATCAAGCAATTCCATCACCCCAAAATTGAAAACCAAACGTCCTTGCTACACCAAAAAAGGTAGCCTTAACATCGTTTCCATTGTACCGTACTCCGTCAGTAGGTAGGCAGGTATGTAGGTACGTACGGATGAATCATAGAGGATTGCAGTCAAGGCCCATCTCGCCTCTCTCCGATCAGATAAGATGAGCAGGAATTCTCTATCAGAGAGAGCTTTTCAATCTTTTACGAAAGGTATTTAAGGGTTTTCGTTTCGCCATCAACCGGATATAGTAATTATAACAACACGTCGGTAATTTCCGATGGGTGAGGCAGAGGTGTATTTAATCCGCATTTTGCCAGTTATTATGTTTTATTTTATTTTATTTTATTCAAGAGGAACAGCAAACAGCTACAACAAAAGGTATAAAAAAATATACTCATAACATTTGAACAATATTGTAGCCCACAACGCTGTTCACAGATTAACTGTGGAATATAAAAAAACAATTAATTTGAATGCTAGACTAATAATACACAAATGTTAAGGTCCCATGATATAATTTGAATGATACTGTAATAATGCAAAAAAATTAAAGTTCCATGTAATGGAAGGCTAGCCTATTGCCTTCAATCGGGTACATATTCAGACTCCGTGGCTGCTACTGAGAAATTCCTGATAGAATCGAACCCAAGGACCTCATGATCAGCACTAGTGCTTTCCACCACAGAACCAACGAGGCAGTCAACCAGATAGTAAGTATACTATTCGGTTGATAGTAAAAGGCTCACCTCCTATATCATGAAACTGGCGGAATTTCAATTGGTATAGAGGTGTACTATATAGTTACAAATGTACTATGTAAACTCTGCCAAACCCTTCCGGGATTACAGGTGAGATGTTAAGTGCCCTACAGCTTTTCCCACTTCTAGGTGAAAAAGGTCAGTTTAATTTGGTTGTGACAGACACTAACATAAAACTGTTTAACTTCAAGAGACCTTTACGTGTTTCTAACTTCTTTTAAGTCGTGTCTTTTAAAGGTATGGTCTTCATAGTATTCGTGAAGATTGACCATCTTCACGAATAGTGTGCGACGCGTGGTGTGACGTGTGATTTTTCACTTTTTAGTGGTTCACATGTGCTTACCCCTTCACAGCGTACCGGCGTGATGTTATGTTATGAACTGGTGTAAACAATACACAGACATGAGATTTCAGCAATCCCAGTCCATTTGCTATCATTTATTGAGGAGTTCCGTTGCCTATCTCCGAAGTTCTTTATCAGATCTTCACCAAATTGAAATGGGACCACTCCAAAAAAGTACTCTTCCAAAAACTACCCAAATCGCTTCGAGTGTGCCTATAAAAATTTTAAGAGTTCTCTCTATTTCTCCAGGATCCCATAATCAGATCCTAACTTGATGAGCATGGTATCACCTGACCTATACCTTTTCAAACAAAAAAAAAATCCAAATCTCCAGCCATCTTCGAGTAATCGGGAAACGTACATTAAAAAAAAAAAAAAAAAGGTTCCGACGAATTGAGAACCTTCTTTTTGAAGTC
This sequence comes from Xestia rhomboidea, assembly GCA_963853795.1. Lineage (NCBI taxonomy): Eukaryota > Metazoa > Arthropoda > Insecta > Lepidoptera > Noctuidae > Xestia > Xestia rhomboidea. The sequence continues at coordinate 16,215,042 of OY970773.1, forward strand.
GGTTAAACATAAGGAATTAGTAAGTACCTACATGAGAGGAAGTCTGAAACTGGCGCCGGTGACTGAAAAGTTGGTTGGTGGTAATCGGTTATCGTGCTATGGATATGTGATGCGGAGGAATGAGAAAAATTTAGTGAGGATAATTTTGAGTGTGAATGTGCATGGCTATAAGAGTAAAGGAAGACCAAAGAAACGATGGATGGACTGTGTGAAGGATGTTAAGGCTAGAAAGGAGGTGACTGCTGAAATGACAAGTACTAGACAAGTATTTAAAAGAAAAACACAATAGGCTCGCCCTATGTTCCATGGGACTTAATTAAACATATCTGGGCGGGCAGTCTCGACAGAGATAACAACAAAATCGCAAACTTTCGATCGCTTATTACTCACGAATAAATTGGGTTGCAATAATGATGCTTGCGGGAAACCCATCTTGGATGTAGAGACTTGCGTTACTTGTAACCGATTTTATTCTGCCGGCCCTGGCGAAATGTGAGTATACTATTAGGTACAAGCGTTATGTTATTTTAAATATCCAAGTTTTATGCTGTATAGTGTACCTAGTAATATCAAGGCATAAGTATACCTTGGTGTAGACCGTGTTTATTCTGCCAGTCAGTCACTCACGCAACTGTTTCATATTTAAGATAACAGTGTACTGTCTACCCCGGTAGGCAGGTGTCGTGAAGAGCGCCAGATGGTCGGTCTGCCTGCCGACCCGGAACGGTTGGTAGGTTGGTACCACCGGACAACGGTAACCGTTCATAGTTTGTAGTTGTACCCACCATTCTTTACTCAGTGATCTTGCTTGTTTGTGGGATTGTTATTTTGTTTTTTTTTTTTTTTTGCTGAAGCAATGTTTTTTTTTCTGGCTTCGGTATGTATTTGTTTTGAGTATGAATGTGGATGGCTATCTATAAGAGTAGAGGAAGACCATTGAAACAAGAGACGGACTGTGTGAAGGATGATATAGCTAGAAAAGAGGTGTCTGCTGAGATGACGAGTAATAGAGAAGTATGGAAGAAGAAGACATACTGCGCCGACATCAAATAAATTGGGATAAGGGCAAGAGAACGATGATGACGATGACGCTTCTGTATGTAGTTAGGTAAGTGAGAGTGGTGGTCGTTGGTTTGAACCAAGACAGGTAGGTACTACTTTACTTTGTGTAATTTATTCCATCAGTACTGCTCTCAAAAGGTTGAAGGAAAATATCATGAGGAAACTGATAAGTCCGAGAAAAATAATGCAGCGACTAGTCCAAATGAAAGAAAGATACTGTTAAAATTAAATTCTTAGGTAGTAGATTAAATTACAAATCCAAATCAAAATATTTTACTTCACAAAGGCCTATAAAACGTCGAGAAAAGGTGCACGGTTCGGGTTGGTCGTTTCCATGGAGAAGAACCGGCAAAAAACTCCATGGTTACCATGGTTTTGGTATAGTATATAGTAAGTATGGGAGGACAGTGTAAACCTGACAATATACTAAAACCTCCTCGTCCTTTGCATATTTTAAACTCGACTAAGTATCACCAATCTTGCTTCAACGACTTCACCTTCAAAAACAAACTTCAGATCAAGACTTCACTAAAACCCACACGAAAAAAAAAAACAAAAAAAATCTGCATCTCAAAAACACAAAAAAAAACAACGAAGAACGGACACTAAAGAGGCGTAAATTTCGTAATTCGCCATTCTCGTAAAGAAATCGGATGGAAACCGGTCGCTTAGCGAAAGTGTTGCGTAATGATGAGATCACCACATGGTCCTCGGAACTATACGTAAGATGTTAAGCGTGGTACACACTTGTCCGGATCAGTGCAGCCAGCAAAACCTGTAGATATATTGTGTTCGTAAAAACCCCTTTCGGCTTAGTCAGAAATGCTCACAGCGTGCGGTAAGGCCAAGCAATTTGGTAAAAATCAATACAATTAAGTATGCCATTATTTTGGTAACCTAAGTTGTCCTACTGCTGATCCTCAAGTTCTCCCTAAGTTCTACCGAGTCTAGATCCTCGTTTCCTAAGCGATAACGCCCGTCTTCATGCATCCACTGAGTGAGCCTGTCCTCATGTATATCCTGTAGTTGAGACCTACCGGGTTCTATTTTACCCGTTACAATCAGCTACGTTATGCAAATTCGACTAAGGTAGTTGACTGACGAAATTTCTCGATCCGCATGAGCTGAAGGAAAGCCGAAAATAATAATAATAATTGCTTCGGCAACTTGACCAACAAATTTTGCCGAATCCTATGTATGGCCGACCAGATCAAGTGTGTAGCAAGCTTTACTTGACATCTGCATCGCAAATTACTGCTCACATATCAGTAAAACAACCGATTGATACGGTTAATTTACGGTTTATTTACTGGTTTTAACTCAATGTAAAATAAAAACAGTGTTTTTACCACGAGTATTGAAAACGCATTAATACGGGTTTGCGTTTTATCTGTTTGCGCAATAAAAATGCTAGACAGTGCAGTGTAAGTTTCCGATTACTTTTGTTTCTCTTTTTCTTTTATTTTTACAAAGATTACATCATAGGATGTTTATACAATGTGTTACCTCAACTAATCGTCTATAGATTCGTCGAAAACAGGCTTGCCAGTGTACCAATGAGATGTATTTAATTGGCCTGAAACAATTTGACTAATGGAAAACCCGATGACGATTGACCGTCGACTATAGACAATTAGACATTTGCACTACTGGAGGCATCGCAAATGCCTGAAAATTCCATAGACAAGACTGCAATGCCTTATATACCCGTGCCCAATAATTAAAATTATGTTTTGGAACGAAGGAAGCATTTGTTTGGAACGATCTAGGGATTTTATTATGTGGGACAAAGCTTAGTGGGCCAAACGCAGAATAAATTAATATTTCACATCTTTACCTGTTTAACAATAAACATGAACCGCCACCAAGGAAATGAAAACCAAGACATTTATTCAAATAAGGATGAGAGTTGGCACTTTTTAAACACAGAATTCTTATTCCAGTCTTCCACGAAAAAGAATTGGTGCAAAATACAGCAAAAAATAGTAGTTACAAGTAACGGTTTTAAATCAAAATATCTCGTATTTTTCTAAGGGTAACAGATTACCACGGTAATAGTTCTATCATCGTCAGTTCGAAATCATTCACCTCCCACTACTAAGATTCGTAATTAAACTAGTCAATGACTAATGACGTCATTTACCAAAACTAAAACGACTTCATTTCCAATACTAACATATGTATGGTAACAATGCGTGGGAGGGTAGGAGGCTGATTGCAGTCAGATGACGACCTTAACACCACCCAACAAAATCATTTACAGAAGGTAAATTAGTTGAAGCTCATTTTCAAAGACTAGGGAGAGCACAAACGATGCAATGGGTGGATTGTGTGAAGCTAGAAAAGAGGTGAATTATACTTAGATGAGGGTTTATGTATGGTAAGAATGCGGGGATGTTAGGAAGCTGACTGCAGTCAGTTGACGATCTTTATATCACAAGGTAATTTGGTCTGCAGAAGGTACGATTAAGTAGGAAAGTTTTGCGTACAAATGTGGGTGCTCAGACTAGGGGAGGGCGAAAGAAACGGTGGATGGATTGTCTAAAGTAAACCAAGATAAAGAATACCATAGGGAATAACCAAGATAGGGTGTGAATACTTAATGATACAAGATGAGGGGACGAGAGAGGGAACGTGAAAGTATGCTGTGTCGATCCCAAGTCGTCATGGAGTCGTAGCAGGTTCTAAATTTGCTTATATCATAAAAGGCTTGCTAGCAGACATGAGGAGCGAAGGCTGAAGGCCGGCGGAGCGACGACGACATTTGTGACAGAAAGTGGGTGTGAAATGTAAAATGCGAGCGTAGCGAGCGCGCGTCATGGAGTCGTAGCAGGTCCTAAATTTGCTTATATCAAGAAAAGTCTTGCTAGCTGACATGAGGAGCGAAGGCCGCAGGCCGGCGGAGTGACGACGACATTTGTGACAGAAAGTAAGAGCCGTAAATTGGGGTAAGGCAGGAGGGTAATAATACCACAGTAGATTCGCCAAAACCACCCACAAGCATAATTATACAACTTCCAGGGTTCTGGAATGTAAACCACGGCTGGTGCATCCTGGGCAATCAGTCCCAGCTAGGGGACATGTACAAAAATACGAGTATATTTAGCAAAGTATAAGCTAACCTCTCATTGTTCATGACGATAAGAGAAATAAAGATTAAGTTTCTAATGTCCTTGTTTGAAGCAGCGGGTCTTTTGTGTGATTCTTACGATGTGAACACCGTCTGTAGGTTGACAACAGCCAACATTAAAAACATTTAAGGAAATATGCGTTTCCTGTTCAACAATATTTATAGTAGAGCTTACATAATCATTTAAAAAGTTTTGTTAAGCGTGAGAACGTATGTAGCTACTTCAATACACAAAATATTGTAGTTATTTTTAATTCCTGCCATTCATTACTTAGACATCACTACATATTATAAAACAAAGCCCACCGCCGCGTCTCTGTCTGTCTTTTCGCGATAAACTGAACGGATTTTTGCGGTTTTCACCGCAAAAAAACAGTACACAGTGTGTAGGTATATAATTATGTAGTTTGTCAAGGAGGTTTTGAGTAAATTGGTTGAAAAATGACGATAATGGGGGATTTTCTTTTTAAGCTCTTCCCTAGTCGCTGGATAGATGGCGCTGAACTTGGTAAGTTACTGCAAGGAACGGAACGTCACATCATTTCATGCAAGTCAAAGTGTAAATGCAAGTCTCTACATCCAAGATGCGATTCTCGCAAGCATCGTTATTGCAACCGAATTCTTTCGTGAGTTATTAGCGATCGAAAGTTAGCGATTCTGTTGTTATCTCTGACGAGACTGCCGCGATGCCGGGTCTGCTAAGATCCTTGCATCCTCTTTTTGTTTTGGCCACGTCCATGGTTACTAAATAGCAACAAAAAAACATCAACATTAAAGTTGTTTTTAGTTTTATGTTATGTGGTCAAAATCCTCAATGACCGGGCCATCTACCTAATGCAAAAATATTTTTATATCTTGTTTACCTTACATAGCAAAAACACATTTAATGCCAAAAAAGCTTTAGGCACAAATAAACATAGCCATACTGGAAAAATATTTTGTTCATAACAAAAACAGTCGTAAATTACAAGCTGTTTATAGTTTTTATCATTATTTTTACGTTTATTAGTTTAGAAGCTTCAATGTGCGTGTGTGTGATTATATTTTTATTGGTTTTTAATATTTTTACGAGAAATTCATGCTGAAACGACCACCCCTGGAGTGTGTTAACTGCATTTTGAATTCTTAGATCATAAAAATATTTTTAGAAAACATAATTATTTTAGCTAAATTCTGCTTATCGTGCATTTTTACGGATTACATAACATCACATCACAACCGTAATCCCAAAAGGGTTAATAAGGGGCGAGCCTATTGCCATCAACCGGGCACAAATCCAGACTCGGGAATCGAACCCAAGACCGCATGCTCATGCAGGAGTCGCACCTGCGACCACTGAACCAACGAGACAGTCTCGGCTTGTAAGTTTCCGTGTTTTACCTGTGTCTTACTGGAAAAATGCAAATTTGTCAAAATCAGTCGTTCAAGCCGTTTCGGAGATTAGGCGAAACAAACAGACAAAAAAATAACAATTGTTATAAGTACCGTACTAGACTTTCATATGCATTCAGTAAAAAGCCGTTATTTTGAAATGACAAGTTTATTAGACACTTCAATTTTATTTGTAAAGATTATCTTTCTATCTAACATTTCCTTACCTTTTCGTTCCACGAATGTACCATAAATATCTTTAAAAGCAAACCCAAGCCCGTGTGCTATCGGATCGAGAACTAATTTGTATAATATAATATTGATTGATTATAATATATATATTCACTAATTACTCCGCAGATGCACACACACGCACGAACACTCACACATCCGCACAAACACACACACACAAATAAACGCGCACACACACACGAAACACATACACACATACATGAAACACACCCACACACATAACTGCATGCTACATTTGTTTTATTAATTTTTACTTATTTTTTCTTTTATTTAATCATTGTAGATTTGTTCTTGCTTAGCAGTCTGTTAATTATCACTTTTGCCAATCTGCACATGTAACACGTACCAGAGCCAATTAGTACCTAGGGATCGAAACTGTGTCTCCTAAACACAGGCTATTTTGTAGCCTAGCTAGGAGGACAGAGCTTCACCCACCGTGTTGTAGAATACAATTCTGTGTTACCTGCTGTTTAATGTAAGTATCTAATGTAAAAAAGTTGTAAATCTACAATCTGTTTATTTGAATAAATTTATTATTATATTATTATTATTATTATTATATAATACTGATTTCACTACCAATATTAATTCTAAGCTTACTATCTGGCCACGAAGTGAACGGCGCTGCTGTCCGTTGTCTAGGATAAATGTTTATAAAAATGTCTTTTATAAGGTTATTCACTTGGGATAAAATAATGCCAGCCTATTACTGTCCCACTGCTGGGCAAAGGCCTCTTCTCATACAGAGAATACTGACCCTCCACGAAGCCGTCAACCCAGCGTTCTGTCATCAAACTAAGCAACTCTTTGCACAACTATTGCTAGGAAAAAAAAACACGGTCTACGGTACGGTACGGTAGGACTCAATGTATGGACTCAAAACATTGTGCTGATGGATACACTGAATTTTACAGGGTTCGTGGAGGTATTTCCGTTATAACACTAAAAGCTTGTATTAAAAAAAAGTTGTAACTTTGACTACCAATACAGGGTGTAAAAAACCTCTTAACGAAACCGAGAGGCACTTGTTCTCCCCGTCATTGCGATCATTTTTTTGTTCTACACCATACCTGGGAACCTTCTAGTTACGGAGATATTGAGGGTCAAAGTTCCAACTGTTTGACAAGTTTTTTTTAAATACAAGTTTTTAATGTAAGATTTTTACTTTAAACACCTCCACGACCTCCGTACTATTCAACCCATCCATCAGCACAATGTTTTGAGAGCGTTACATTGAGTTCTACCAAATAAGTCGTTTCCCAGCAATAATTTTTGCGTAAAGTTACTTAGTTTTTTTATGTACAGAATGCTTGGTTGTCGGCTTCGTGATGAGGCTGCTTACACCCTGTATAGCGTAACTAGAGTCCAGAACAAAAAAAACTCACAATGATAGAGAGAACAACTGTTTTTCGGCTTCGTTGAGAGGGTCTTTATACACCCATTATGCACGTCGAAATGACCTTAGCCACAAACAACACTCTGGTGCTGACTATAAACTTTTTAGGTTAAGTTCATCATGACAGTAAACTGTAAACTTATAACACAGTGACCGTGAGAACAGCTATATCTACTTCGTGATTTAGAACCTTTATAATATCCTCATTAACAACATAACGTCACGCCCGTAATCCCCGAAGGGTTAGACTGAATTGTACCAAACAGTAAACCCATATTTTGCCAGATATGGTAATAGGGGGCGAGCCCAATGCCATCAACCGGGCACAAATCTAGACAGGATGCTACTGAGAAATTCCTGATGGGAAAACTCATTTTTTTTTAACACTTAAAACACAAACTACAGGGGCTGACTTAATAATAATAATAAATTAATTTAATTCGGATATCACAAGATCCATAGAAGTAGGTACATTAATAATTATCACACGTTCACAAAATTATTTCACAATGTTAGTAAAAATACAGAACTTACCTAACTATGTTAGTATTTAAACTTAAATGTAGGTTGCTCCAAAACCTATGTAACTGACTGTCCAGGCTGTTACTAAATATCGCCAGGATGCTGTTAATGCCATAGGCATTTTCTACCAGTCAAGCTTTGGGTGATGCAGAGATAAGCAGTGGTAATTACACTTTGAACTACCTGGGAATCGAACTAAGGACTGCCAGGACCTCATGCAAAGCTGTCAGCGCACTAGACGAACGAGGCATTCAATTTATATGCACGTCGAAGTGACCTTACCAACTAGGTTTGAGCACTAAAGCTTACTACATTTAAACTTTTTAGGTTAAGTTCGACATACAGTAAACTGTAAACTTAACACATTGACCGTGGGAACAACTATAGCTGTACCTAACTACGTGTTTTAGAACCTTTTTAATATCCTTCATTAACCTCAATCAAAATAGTGGCCTAGTTATGTTTGAGTGAGTTATGGAGATCATAACTTTGAGTTAATAGCTCCGGAATTAACTGAGAGTCTCGTATCTTATGTTTCGGAATTTTATGTTAGTTTGTTGTTACGTTGTTGAAGCGTTTATGCTTGAAATTATTGACTGGCTATACGGCCTTTGATTGAGGATAGAGAAATTGTTGGATTTTTTTCTGGTATATCATCATCATCATTTTAGCCGAAATACGTCCACTGCTGGGCTTAGGCCTGGGTGTCGCCAGATTGACCAGCTCCGTGCGGATTGACGTCCAGCGGATTCCCGTAACCTTCACCAGGTCATCGTTCCACCTAGTGGGAGGCCTTCCAACGCAACGTCTTCCGGTTCGCGGTCGCCACTCCAGAACTTTTCTGGTATATACCCGTTTTTAATTTTTCTACCTCAGTGTCTAATACTTCGTAATCGTATACTCAATTTAGAGGTTCATCGTACGTACGTGACGGGACTCGAGAAGTGAAAATGAAAATATAAGGACGACAGAGTAGAGACTGTTGACCTTGAGGTCCTGGGAACAACTCCCGGGTTGAGCAAAGTTTTCTTCCACCACCAGAAATTACTCAACAGGTCTCGGAATTTGTACCCGGTTGCGACGAATAGGCTCGGCTCTATTACATGGAACCTAAATTTAACTGGCGAAATGTGGGTGTGCTATTAGGTACACCTCTACTTCTCCTTCGTAGATTACAGGCGTGATGTTATGTTATCTCCCCGGTCCAAAGAATACACAATTGCTCCATAAATCATTTACGTTGACAGACAGCAAGAAGCCAGGTATTCTTGAGGATCTATATTTGAAAATCCCTGATGGAGACTACAACGAAGATTCAATACAAAAGAATAGTTGCTATGATATTATTACACTTAAAGAATCTGCTAGCATATGTCCTTAGCTCTTAGTCAATGAATGCATCAATCCAAATGCGGACAGGCAGCGCAACAAACGATTCAAAATGGCGATAATCTCTATATTTAGAAGGTTGTTGGTGACATCATGTTGTATTTATGGTTGTGTAGGCTTTGTTGCTTAAGTTAACATTGATTTATTTAACCTACGTAGGATTCCGTCCGGTTGAGGTGTTTCTTTAGTTACTATGTATATAAAGAAATAGTCTTTGCAGGTTGTAGGATAATCTTATGGATTTTCCAATGAGGTATGACAGATACACAGGGTGACTTTTTTACGTTTGGGAATCCTCATCTCAGGGTCTGTCAAACGGGCCTGGGGACGGTGAGCTATGGGCTAGCCCGCCGTCCGTCCGTCTCGACGGCGCGATCGTGTTCCACGCGCGCCTCAAAGAGAGTCAGCAAAAAGCAGGGGTCCGCAAGGGCCGATGCCTGCCAGGGCTGCGCGACTATTCGAAAGAGATACCGTGGCCCCGGAACACAAAGGGCGATGAACGAACATGGATGGGTTTTAGTCAGTAAAAGTCTGACACTCCCCCCGCCCCGCCCAGGGCGGGAGGAGTCATTTGATGATTTCCCATTCCAAAAAAAAAAGGGTCTGTCAAACAATCACCCCAGCAGGGACGGTTTGCTTGCGATAAACCTCGTCTCAGGTAAAGGGGAGGAGTGAGCTGGTCTTTACCCTGGCATTCTAAAAGGGAAGGCGTGCGGAAACACCACGCGACGCCAACTCGGGGGACAGGGAGACTCCTTGGTCAACGTGTAGGGTTATTACGTATCTCTGTTGACAGCTCAAAATGATAGTAACTGGGCTCAGTGGCCATCAATTAACTGTCAAAAGGTTAGTTTCGTATTATGTATGAACCTGTTAGTCACCGTAAAGTGATATCCACTCAGTGTGATACGTAATACCAATATTATGACATTCACGATTGTCATCAAAGTTCGGTGTACAACCGAAGCTTGATAGTCACTGGAAACCAGAAAGATACGTAATAGCCCTGCTGTCCTTCCTTATTTAGAGAAAATATGAGTGAATTACGTAACATCAGTTATGGCCCATTGTTAATGGCCTCGATTTACGAGTACTAGGTCGTAGGCTCGAAGCAGGCAGGCACTTTATGTAATCTGTGTGTGTCTCAGGCTCACAAACTGGTGGCTTGGGCCTGTGCTACGAAGCAATGAGAACATAACATATATTGCTTGTGCCTTATGAGGGATGAAGTCAACGAGAAGAGACTACATTATCCGAGAAAATAAAATAAGAAAAATATTTTGAGTCGCCCCTAGTGAATGTGGGTCGAGGGCAGGTATAAGAAGATTTAAGTATTGTCACTAAAATCATCATAAAATATTAATCACCTACTTTTGTAATGCATTCATTCACATAGTTTTCATATAATAAGGGTGGGTGACCTTAGCTCTTAAAGAAACATCCTGACGCAAAAACAATAAACCGAAACATAACTAATTTCACAAACTAATTAAACGATTTACTTCAAAACTAAACATCAAAAGCTTCAATACAATAAAATTATACTCAACGACGCAAACCTTAATAAAATTTAAAAATATTTTGCTGAAACAACAACATACCATCATTTGCTGGATGTCGTAAAATCAACCTACTCGTAATGAGTTAACGTTGTAAATTCCTCATTTGTTTTTTTTTTTCAAAATTATACGAGTATTTGTGTTATCTGGTGTTCACGACACAAGCCTCGTTGCTTAGTGTGGCACTAGATGGCTCTGTGTGTAATGTCCAGCCATACATTTTTTTTTATTGAAAGAGTGTCGAGTGTGTGTGTGTGTCTTCATCCCCCATAGAAAAGGGAGGATCCTTCAACCAGACGGGTGTTGTGTCTGGTGGGACACTGCCCTACACTTGTTCACGGGTTTTTCTCAAATTATGCTCTTAAGTTGCGGATAACTTTAATAACGCGATTCAGAATTTTAGATGTTAGTTCTTCATTTGTGTCATAGATGACGCTGTAGTACTTTTTGTGCTATGTTGCCGTAGTACTTTTTGTAGTGCCGCTACGTGAAACATAAGAGAAAATAATTCGTGAGTGTTATAGCTTAAGATACTGCTGCAAATTGTAGCTAAGGAGCTCGTCCTGAGAAGTATCGCTTTAAAAGTTTTGGGGGATTATTACGCTGTCTTTCATTTTGACAATTCGATTAATTCTTTCTTTTCGTTATAAAGAGACGAGTTTTTCAAACTTATTATCTCCTACAAAATCCTTTGGATTGTAATAGAAAATGTTTTAGGCAAGGACGTTGGTGTAAAAACAAGCATTTATAAAACATTTCAGTATTGAGTCTCGGAGCATCTGGCATTGCAGACGTTCCAACACCATTCACCTACCATCAGGTTCACAGCCTGCTTTTGTATCATAAAATTGTCCTAAAAAATAATCTAAGATATACTTCTTACTATTAAAATTGTAATAGCATTTCCATTTAATCTATTTTCAGTGATTTATTCCATGTTATCTACAGCATGTTTTATTTTTCACAAATATTTTGACATTCACCTTGCACTTGTTCCGAAAAGTTCGTCATGACATTTTACGATCTATTGTTCTGTCTCACAGCAAAACAAAATCGTAAATGTTACTGAATTTACGATTTTACTACAATAAGTTACAAGTAAATATACTTTGATAAACGGTTTTAATACCTAATATATTTAGTGAAACAAATAGCATCATGTTACATGCGAAACATTCTTGTAAAATAAATATTTTTAAAGGAAACTTTATGTTTATTGAAAGACGTGTTCGACTCTTTGTAAATATTTATTTAGCCGGCCTTACTTACGTCATAAGTCTTGTGATACATAAACATAATATTTGCTTTTATGGTGAACTGTTAACAATTAACATCCTAGGCAGATATTTTTTTTGATGTTGTATCAACAACTGGAAGAGTGTGGAACTTGTGTCGAAGTCAACATTATCCAAGCATGAGCATTCGATGACAGAGTCTGTCATTTTCCCTATTTTTTTTTGTCAAATAAAACATCACCAATTAAGCTTAACTTTGCATTATGAAAAAAATGAAGGTGATTTCACTTGACAAATCTTGTTAAAATCGGCCACTTATATTTTTATAAAACAGTCGTGAATATTTTAAATAATACTGATATCACCGATGGTAAAAAAAAATCTAAGCATAAACTTCTCAAAAATTTGCTACTCCTACACCTTGTATGTTTGTTGTGGTTGTCTTGTACGTCAGAATACAAACGTAGTTCTTTGTTGTTTAGTGGGTAGGTGGGCATGCAAAACATCGTTATTTTGTCGACAAACAACCATATTTTATGGGTGAGCTTTATGGGTCTAGGAACGTTGGAAAATAATGAGAGTTTATTGAGAGTTACCCCCGAATACTGAAACGTGACTAAAAATTTAAGTAGCACTTATATTTAACAGATACTCAAAAGTGACTTTGGCCATACGAAATTTAAAGTTTAGGAGCAGCTCAAATGTTAAGCAGCCCTTAAATTTTGAGTGACGTTTCAGTATTCGGGGGTTACTACATCGGAAATCAATGATAGGTAGATGAAGGCCACGGTGGAGCACACTGTGGAGGTGTGCACCGCTTGGGCGGAGCACCGCCGTGTCCTCGTAACGGCGATTGGCGGCGGCGACCTCTCGCTCCCGGCCTTGGTTCAATCCATGGTCCGGAGCGAGATGGAATGGGACGCCGTCACCTCCTTCTGCGAAGCAGTCATGCTAGCGAAGGAGGTGGCGGAACAGGACAGGGAGAGATCCTCACGTCCCGGCCGGCGCGGGAGACGCCCGGGCTTCGGGGGCCACGTGGTGGCTTCCGGCCACCGTAGGCGCGGGCCTGTGGACGGGGAGCTATGGGCTAGCTCGCCGTCCGTCCGTCTCATGACGACAGGCCGTGTCGACGGCGCGTTCGTGTTCCACGCGCGCCTCAAAGAGAGTCAGCAACAGTGAAGGGGTCCGCAAGGGCCGAAGCCTGCCGGGGCTGCGGGACTATTCGAAAGAGATACCGTGGCCCCGGAACACAAAGGAACGTTGGAAAATAATGAGAGTTTATTGAGAGTTACCCCCGAATACTGAAACGTGACTAAAAATTTAAGTAGCACTTATATTTAACAGATACTCAAAAGTGACTTTGGCCATACGAAATTTAAAGTTTAGGAGCAGCTCAAATGTTAAGCAGCCCTTAAATTTTGAGTGACGTTTCAGTATTCGGGGGTTACTACATCGGAAATCAATGATAGGTAGATGAAGGCCACGGTGGAGCACGCTCTGGAGGTGTGCACCGCTTGGGCGGAGCACCGCCGTGTCCTCGTAACGGCGATTGGCGGCGGCGACCTCTCGCTCCCGGCCTTGGTTCAATCCATGGTCCGGAGCGAGACGGAATGGGACGCCGTCACCTCCTTCTGCGAAGCAGTCATGCTAGCGAAGGAGGTGACGGAACAGGACAGGGAGAGATCCTCACGTCCCGGCCGGCGCGGGAGACGCCCGGGCTTCGGGGGCCACGTGGTGGCTTCCGGCCACCGTAGGCGCGGGCCTGTGGACGGGGAGCTATGGGCTAGCTCGCCGTCCGTCCGTCTCATGACGACAGGCCGTGTCGACGGTGCGTTCGTGTTCCACGCGCGCCTCAAAGAGAGTCAGCAACAGTGAAGGGGTCCGCAAGGGCCGAAGCCTGCCGGGGCTGCGGGACTATTCGAAAGAGATACCGTGGCCCCGGAACACAAAGGGCGATGAAGGAACATGGATGGGTTTTAGTCAGTAAAAGTCTGACACTCCCTCCTGCTCCGCCCAGAGCGGGAGAAGTCATTTGATGATTTCCCATCCTAAAAAAAAAAAAAAAGGTAGATGAAATAACTATGTCTGAAAAGCTTTGTGGTATAAATCGGTTGTCGTGGTATGGAAATAAGGAACAAATACATTTGTATCAGGGCAGGAGAACTATATTGATACTAATGGATTTTCTTGCATTCGCAATTCAAAACTGTCTGAAATGACAAATTAATGATAACCGTCAATAAAGTCGATCCTTAATAAACTAATTTATCTGAACACATTAATTACATCACATCGAAGGCGATGATCGAAGGTGACACACATATTCGAAGGTCCTACGAAGAAACGGTGCAGCAGGTCCACTTCATCCATTATCCTAATCTATTAAATGAGCAATATTTGTAAACACGTTCTCGAAAACGGTTCAGACGATTTCGATGAAAGTTGCAATATACGCTTACGGGGGCGAAAATCGATTTAGCTAGTTCTCAAATCTGGGAAAATAAACAGGATAGAGAGAGAGAAGAAGGCCAAAGAAAATATGGATGGAGTGTGTGAAGATTGATATGAAGGAGAAAGGAGTAAATGATGCCGTGACGTCTGACAGGGGAGAATGGAAGAAGAAAACGTGTTGCGTCGACCCCAAGTAGAATGGAACAAGGGCAGGAACCTGATGATGAAGAAGGGATAGAAGTAAGCCGTTTTTTTTTCCCACAGAAACATAAATAATCAGCTTGTCATACAATTGACCTTCTATAAACTTATCTGTTTAATGGCTTGAATAGGACAGAACCTTCAACCGATATGTTTGTATGTAAATATTGTTAGACACCTACTACGGGTGTAACCTTGCGACGTGTACCGAGTTAATTTAATTTTAATTGCTCCACATATTAGGAATACCTATGAGAGTACCCGTGATTCTTTCTGCAGTGTGTCTTGCACAACACACCTGCCTAGCCTTTTCCCAAATTTATTGAGATCGGCTTCCAGTCTTACCGGTTGCAGCTGAATCAGTATTTTACATGGAGCTACTGCCTATCTGACCTCCACATGCAGTTAGTACTGGTTAACTAACGGTGCCCCTTGGTAAGACTGATTGTCATACTTTCGGGCTACTGACTACCTGTTACGACTGTCACAGATCAACAAATGACTGCTGGGACGTGCTTTTCGGAGACCCGGAGGAAACAAGGAAAGTAATGATGGTCACCCATCCACAGACCGACCTGGCCAATCGCGGCTTATTTCATTATTAATCAGGCATCAATTCAGATTGAAGTCAAGCTTATTTTCATTTCAATTTCAAACATAAGCCAAAAATTAGCTTATATTTTTCTAGTCGACTCAATAATACGATTTTTCGTTACTAACTAATTAGGAATCGATTATGCGAGCCGTGGGTGTGCATCAATGAATGGGTCGCACTCACCTTGGCATACTTTTTCAAGTATTCATACACACAGTATGTTTGTTAGTCATACATGTTTGTGTGTAGCGGAAATTTGTTCGTTTTTATTGTTCCAGCCGTTTTGAGAACCAAGGTCACTACATAGCCTAAAGGGTTGCTGAACTTATGTGGCAGTGGGTAGTGCCCCATATTGGGAGCAGAATAGAAGTCTGATGTTTTTTTTTTTCGGATGGGGATGATTGGAATCATCAAATCATCATCACCGCTCTGGGCGGAGCGGAAAGGAGTGTCAGACTTTTACTGACTAAAACCCATCCATGTTCCTTCATCGCCCTTTGTGTTCCTGGGCCACGATATCTCTTTCGAACAGTCCCGCAGCCCCGGCAGGCAACGGCCCTTGCGGACCCCTTCCTTTTGCTGACTCTCTTTGAGGCGCGCGTGGAACACGAACGCGCCGTCGACACGGCCTGTCGTCACAAGACGGACGGACGACGAGCTAGCCCATAGCTCACCGTCCACAGGCACGCGCCTTCGGTGCGTCTCCCGCGGTGGCTGGGACGTGAGGTTCTCTCCCTCTCACGTTCCGCCACCTCCTTTGCCAGCATGACTACTTCGCAGAAGGATGTGACGGCGTCCCATTCCGTCTCGCTCCGGACCATAGATTGAACCAGCTGACTCAACGTCAATTTAGTGAATAGGTGTTTCGGGAGTTAAAGAACCAGTTGCGATAATTGTTGATACAGACCATTTAATGTCCAACAGTATCCCTTGGCTTAAATGATGGGTTTATCTCCACCGATCACGGTATCAGATCACGTTAGTCATGGATCACGGCGAGTTGTATCCTCTGATACCGTTATCCGTTTAATATAATACCATGCATTTGATAAGGCTGTAATTAGAATCAATCAATAGGCATGACGACAGTAACAAAAAATTGCAAATCTATTTAGTCCGTCAGAGTATTGGAAATTAATGGACACGTATTTTTTGTTTTTGTAAATCAATGAATATTGACAAAAGATAAAACGCATCAAAACTCGGGAGTGGGGGCTCGTGACGTCAGAACTAGCTAAAAATTATACCTAGGCGTGACGTATTGAGAATTTTAAAAGCGTCATATCTTAGTCAATTTTGGTTTACGTAACTAAAGAAAAAACACGGGTCAAATATTTTTTGATGATCTAACTGACGGACTAATTAGATTTTTTTTGTCGTCTCGCCTATTCTACCTTAAAAAGAAATGATTGATATGCTCTGTTAATACAGGGTGTTGTTTTTGGACAAATCGTTACCATGTTTAAAAATATCGATTTATAAAATTCCTTTAAACCACTTTCCCTCAACGTGGCACGACAATAGGGCGTCGTTTTCTGTTAGCTTACAAAAACTTATAACTACCGAATAGTTTATTAAATCGCCAGCGGCCTCTAGTTGACTCATACAAACTTGTATGACAAGTATTACAAACACACATGTTATGAAACTGGTAGCCATAAGGATATGAGAATATTAATACCTACTTAATATTTCCAATACTCATTCATTCTGCTCACGTGTATCTTCGACTGCGGCGTAGTCGGAGAAAATGGAAAGGTTTTGAATAATTTATTTATTGTTACGTGTCATGTTTTTTTTGTGAAGACGTTTTCGCTACCGATTATAAGGTACAAAATTGAGGTAGGTATGTAATGAATTGTTAAATTTTGCTGATACTAATACATACATAAATTTTCGTAGGCATTGATATCACCGGAAAATGATACGCTAATTTTGACTGTTAGTTTGATTCTCATATTATTATGTATGAATATAATTATCAGGCCGTAAGTGATATTATAGCGTTTTTCCATAAGGAATTTCTCATTAGCAGCAACGGAGTCTGGATTTGTGCCCAGTTGATGGCAATAGGGTCACCCCCTATTGCACGGGAAACATAACTGGCGAAATGTCGGTGAACTATTAGGTCTGCCTATCCCTTCGGGGAATACAGGCCTGATGTTGTGTGATACCTATGAATTGTCATACAAAAAACTCATACAACAAAATCATAGTGTCATCTTCGATCATCTCATAAGATTAATTAAAATTCTCAGAAAAAAAGGTTTCTTTGCACAGTTTTTATTTGACTTTACTAATGAAAAAAGGTTAAAGGTTTCTTAAGACATCTGACAGCAGGATTATGGTGATAAATTATCACATAATGGTTTAATAATGGTAAAAATGTGTATAATTATCATATAGAACAAGTTATTCTACATTCGTGATCAAAATAGCTACGTATCAGTGTTAATTAAATGATTAGAAGTATCCTAAGACCATTGCCATTTTTTTAAACCATAGTGACCTATTATTTCTCTCATCTGTAAAAAAATCAAAGTAACTCAATGCGATCAAAACATATGACCAGTGATGTCGCATATTTTG
Source organism: Xestia rhomboidea (assembly GCA_963853795.1). Classification (NCBI taxonomy): domain Eukaryota; kingdom Metazoa; phylum Arthropoda; class Insecta; order Lepidoptera; family Noctuidae; genus Xestia; species Xestia rhomboidea. Next base: position 16,232,794 of record OY970773.1, read on the forward strand.
TGATTTCACAAGGGAATCAAAACCTTTAAGTTACTTTCCGTTGACCTAGAATCATGAAATTGGGCAAGAAGCAATGTCTTACGCCACATGTTAAACCATAAATATGTAGTTAAAAATAAAAATAAAATAAATATCGCTGGACATTACACACAGCGCCATCTAGTGCCACACTAAGCAATGAGGCTTGTGTCGCGGACACCAGATAGTTGATATACTACAAGTATTAGTTAGTAAGTGTTAGTTAATATTAGTTTATTAACAAAATATCAACAAGTTTGTACGGAACCCTCGGTGTGCAAGTCTAACTCGCACTTGGCGGGGTTTTTTTAATACAATTTTCGCAAAAGGTTCCACAACAACGCCATCCCGCCAATATCATTCAGTTCAGTTCATCAGTTTACTCTAGTACAGTTGTCACCGTTCATCTTAAAAGTTGGAACTTCGATCTCCAATATCTCCGTAAATAGAGGGTTCCAAGGTATGGTCCAGGACAAAAATAATATCTCAATCATGGGGAGAACAAGTGCATTTCGGCATCGTTATGGGTCTTTTTACGCCCTGTTTAATTTATTATGAGTAAATTGTTAAATAAATAGGCTTATTTTTGTAAAATGTTTGTGTGATGAGCATGGATATTTGTTTCCGAGTCATAAGTGAATGATGTTTATATGTATAATAAGTATGTATTTACAAACAAAAAGTATCTATGTCGTATATCAACTATCTGGTGTCCACGACACAAGCCTCGTTGCTTAGTGTGGCACTAGATGGCGCTGGGTGTAATGTCCAGCGATATTTATTTATTTATTTTCTTTTGGCCTGTAAATTGAATAGAATAGAATATAATGTCTCTTTATTCGAGTATCCATGACTCCAAAAGCTGTTAGTAAAACTTACGACTATGTTAGTAAGCACTGATAGAACAAACAACACAACAAATAATGGTGGATCACTGCTGCGACAACCCATGAGTAATTGCACAGCAGCGACCCACATAAACACAGTCCAGGCGACTGGCAATCATGCGTAAGATACTGTTGGTGCTGCTCCACACCCTGCGCACCAGGGAAGCGCACCTTTTACGCATTGTTGCGTAAAAACAATCCACATTCGCATCTGCGAACATCCCCGACGCACTACAAAATCGGGGCAGCCCCACCCGTGCGGGGCCGTATATTACCTACTTACTCAAAAAATTATGCAGCTCTGTAAAAAACTTCCCAAAAATAAAATCCGCCATTTTGCTAACCTTGTTGACTCCCATAAAATCACGATGTCATGGCGTAGAGGTGAGCCAACCGGTCTTTAAGGACGTTTTTCGACATGAACACCACAAGAGTGACCTACAGGACTCGTTCTGAATAAAGACAACAGCATACATTAAGAGAACCGGTTCCATTATGTGAGACTATCTCGCTTGGTATCAGTTTTAAGATAAATGAAGATTTTAAAAATAAAATAGCAACATAAGAAAAAAAATAAAAAAGCCACCCAATATTAGGTACGATTTGGTTTTCGTGAATTATAATCTTTTTAAATAAAAACGCTGCCGACCCCAAATGATTGCGATAAGGGCAAGAGAATGATGCATCTTTTTAAATAAAAGATGTTTTTTGTTAAAAGTTTGTTGTAACATAACATCACACCTGTAATTCACGAAGGCTACGGCAGAGCTGTGCCTATAGCCCACCCAAATATCAATTATTTCTAAGTCTCGTGTAAAACGGGGTTCCTGTCAAAACCAAGTGTCTACTTGGTTTCTTTATTAAAATAAATATCTAAGTACTCCATTACATTTGTTTAGAGACTTCTAAATGCCTAGATTTATATTTTAACTAACTTCCTGCTTTAGACTTAAAAGGTAAAAGTACTTTGTTAATGCCTGATGCTTATTTTAAAGAATGCTAAACGCTTACGCTTATAACTGGCACCAAACTCGGGCACGCAATCAACTAGGCATGTTTTTTTAAGTGCAGCGCTTTAACGATGCGCGAAAAATTACTTAAGGCGCCGCAAAAAGTTCACCTGACCGCTCCAAACTAGATTGAATGTCAGCTAAATGTCAAACACAGATTGTCATTAATTATTTGACAGTTCTGACATTTATCTCGACTGGACAGATAATTGTTTACGATTAAAAGGATCTGTCAAACTAGTACGAACATATTGCGGGTCTGCAACGGATCTGCATCAGGTATTATAGTAATGTATCATGCAGTGTCGTGAGCCACGTCTGCAAACCTTGGTTAAGTAATGTTATCTAAACAGGGTTGCAAAAAGTGTCAGTTGCGGGAAACCATTTTTAAAGTAATATTGATGCAAATTTTGATGTTTATTGATGATGAAATCACATCAAAATATTTTCTTAAAAAACTCACAGTTCTGTCTAGACAAAAACAGGTTCAGCTAAAAATCAAGAGTCTATGAATACAAAATTAATTACTATGCAGAATCGTGATTAATCACAACTAAATCAGGATGTTAGTTTTAACTAGAAGATTGTTTTATTTTGTTTGTCATGATTTGCATACGTTGCATCCGCGAATCAAAAATATTTCATCGTGTGATATCATCATCAATTAGGCTTAAATAATTATTTTAATTGTACGCAAGTTAGTTTGTTATCAATTTCATGGTCGATCTATTTGTTATCTGTATTTATTTGGCAATAAATAGTATTATGTACGAAAATTATTAATTCCGGATGGAGAGTATGGAGGAGTAGAATATGCAGTCATTTTTAGAGTTCCGTACCTCAAAAGGTAAAAAAAGGAACCCTTATAAGATCACTCTCTTCTCCTTGTCTGTCCGTCTGTCTGTCCGTGTGTCACCACCGATTTTGTCAGGAACGGGTGAACCTAGCAAGTTGAAATTTATACCAGATACTGAGGTTTATAGTATATTAGGAGTATAAAAATCAAGGTCATGAGTCAACACGATAAAAAGATATGGGCTAATTTAGATTTTCGCGAAAACTTGTAAGTACCAAAATGTACCTTTATTTTCTACTTTTTTTATTTTTCGGAATTTTTTCTTTACTTGTGCTGTAAGACCTTGCTTTTAACCAAAATTGACAATTCTAGGCCAACCGGAAGTACCCATAGGTTTTGGGTCGAAAACCTTATGGTTCCCGTTGACGTAATAGAATCACGAAATTTGGCGAGAAGCAATGTCTTACAGCACATGTAAAGGGAAAAATCTGAAAACCATAAATACAACTATAACAATCTTCAAAATCATCAATACAACCCTCCAAGCTCATACAGGCGCAAGAATTACTATTTCAATGTCAAAGTCATTCCTGCACCTTTATGCGCTGGGAGGGTTGTATTGATGATATTGATGATTACAATTCTGTAACTACATACGTCTTACAATCGCGAGCAATATTTTAATCAACATACAACCTAGCACTGGCCTGCAAATTGCAAAAAACGTAAGAAAATTTGAATTTCGCGGGCTACCCTGACGCTTTCACCTTAAGTGGCAGTGGCCAGGGCACATTGCTCGCAGAACGGATGGCCGATGTAGCCGAAAAGTTCTGGAGTAGCGACCGCGAACCGGAAGACGTTGCGTTGGAAGGCCTCCCACTAGGTAGGTGGATCGATGACCTGGTGAAGGTTGCAGGAATCCGCTGGATGCGAGTCGCACGGAACCGGTCAATGTGGCGACACTTGAGGAGGCCCATGTCCAGCAGTGGACGTCTGGCGGCTGAAATGATGATGAAGGATAAGAAGATGACACATTCTGATCCGATTCTGAAAAAGTTGTAATAAGGACGGCAGCGTGAAATATTGATAAAGCGCAATACATACGAGAATAACCACTTCAGAACCAATAACGGCCAATCGATCACAAACACGACAAAAGACGATCAATTCACATAACAAAACACAATTACATTGACAATACTGCTACTCACCAGTTAAGTTCCACAGTTGCCAACATTCCGTCACTTAAGGCCAGTCATACTGCGTTTAGCAAGTGTTTACTAAATAACGGCAACTATATCGACGATAATCTTATAGTCTGCTATTTGTTTGACTTACTATATTACACTTACCGTAAGTCGGCTGATCTTAACAAGATACGGGATGGGTGGGCCATGGGTGAAGTGACAGCGGATTGTTGGCCACAGAAATTCTTTATTGGCTGAGGCTTACATACAGGGTGTAAACAACCTCATCACGAAGCCGTCAACCAAGCATTCTATACATCAAACTAAGTAACTTTACGCAAAAATTATTGATGAGAAACGACTTTTTTTTTGGGGTGAAAAATCATGTTTTGTCGTAGAACTCAATGTAACGCCCTCAAAACATTGTGCTGATGGATGGATTGAATAGTACGGGGGTCGTGGAGGTGTTTACAGTAAAAATCTTACATTAAAAACGTGTATTTAAAAAAAAACTTGTCTAAAAGTTGGAACTATGATAAGTATGTATTTACAAACAAAAAGTATAATTATGTAGTATATCAACTATCTGGTGTCCACGACACAAGCCTCGTTGCTTAGTGTGGCACTAGATGGCGCTGTGTGTAATGTCCAGCGATATTTATTTTACAAAATTTTTGGGCCGTCTGCTGCGGAAGTTTTCTTTAAACTCGCTACCTCTCCTGGCTTGCTGATCTGTCACAAAGTAACGGGTGATCCCGCACTCATTACACGCCGCTCAGGCGATCGACAGCGTCATCCATAGACAAGACAACATTACGTCTCCGAGACGTGCGGTTACACACGACGCCGAGTCGTCTCCATAGAGTAAGCTAATCTGTGTGTCGGTTTAATGATGACAGAGAAATTACTTTGTTTCATGTTTTTCACTGTTTGTACATGAAGCTGCAATATACAGGGTGTAAACCACCTCATCACGAAGCCGTCAACCAAGCATTCTGTACATCAAACTAAGTAACTTTACGCAAAACTTATTGCTGGGAAACGACTTTATTTTTGGGGTCAAAAATCATGTTTTGTGGTAGAACTCAATGTAACGCACTCAAAACATTGTGCTGATGGATGCATTGGTACGGGGATCGTGGAGGTGTTTAAAGTAAAAATCTTACATTAAAAACTTGTATTTAAAAAAAAACGTCAAAAAGTTGGAATAAATATCTCCGTAACTAGAAAGTAACTACACCTTACCTGGGAGGTATGGTGTAGAACAAAAAAATGATCACAATGACAGGGAGAGCTTTTCGGCTTCGTTAAGAGGTGTTTTACACCCTTTAGAATGCAATGAAATATAATATATGAATGCAAGAAAATAGAAAAAGAAAACTAAGATATAACCCGTGGCACTAATACAAACGTACGGCGTAGAGAATTCACCGAAGGAATAGAAGTGTAACTGCCTCGTCGGTTCAGTGGTCGCAAGTGCGACTGCTAAGCATGAGGTTCCGGGTTCGGTTCCCAGGTCGAGCAATGTTTTATTAGGTTTTTCCATCAGGAATTTCTCTGTAGCAGCCACGGAGTCGGGATTTGTACCCGGTTGATGGCAATAGGCTCGCCCCCTACATGGGACTTAAAAACATAGCTGGCGAAATGTGGCTGAACCATTAAGTAAAGCTCTGCCTTACCCTTCGGAGATTACATGTATATCATCATTATCATCATCAGCCTATTAATGTTCCCACTGCTGGGACACAGGCCTCCTCTCTATGAGAGGGAATGATGTTAAATTATGAATAGAGGTGTATATTCAAGCGGGATCTCATGGCGACATGGAGAGAGCGACTATCGCAACCCCGTGCAGGGCACGCCACAATAGTGGCGATAAGTCCCCTCTTTGAGGAGTGGCTGGAGTGACGCCACGGCGTCCTCACCTTCCGCCTGACGCAGGTTCTTACCGGACACGGATGTTTCGGTAAGTTCCTGCACCGAATCGGGCGGGAGGAAACGCCCGGGTGCTATCATTGTGAGGATAGGCCGGAGGACACGGTGGAGCACACTGTGGAGGTGTGCCCCGCTTGGGTGGAGCACCGCCGTGTCCTCGAGGTGGCGATCGGCGGCGGCGACCTCTCGCTCCCGGCCCTGGTTCGTGCCATGGTCCGGAGCGAGACGGAATGGGACGCCGTCACCTCCTTCTGCGAAGCAGTCATGCTAGCGAAGGAGGTGGCGGAACAGGACAGGGAGAGATCCTCACGTCCCGGCCGCCGCGGGAGACGCCCCGGGCGTCGGGGGCCACGTGGTGGCTTCCGGCCACCGTAGGCGCGGGCCTGTGGACGGGGAGCTATGGGCTAGCTCGCCGTCCGTACGTCTCATGACGACAGGCCGTGTCGACGGCGCGTTCGTGTTCCACGCGCGCCTCAAAGAGAGTCAGCAACTGTGAAGGGGTCCGCAAGGGCCGAAGCCTGCCGGGGCTGCGGGACTATTCGAAAGAGATACCGTGGCCCCGGAACACAAAGGGCGATGAAGGAACATGGATGGGTTTTAGTCAGTAAAAGTCTGACACTCCCTCCTGCTCAGCCCAGAGCGGGAGAAGTCATTTGATGATTTCCCATCCGAAAAAAAAAAAAAAAAAAAAAAAGCTGTATATTCAAACAACAAAGTCAATTCCAGAAAATACCGAGCATTATCTTATTTTGAAGTTGTCTCCCAAATAAGTTCGAACAGGTTTCAAAGGTTTCAACCCTCTTTAATAGAGACTTTTATATGAAATCAAAGGCTTCACAAAATCTTCCATACGTATAATAAATCCCGCGACAATTCCCGTTCCCCTTAACACCATAATAACAGTAGTTATCGCACTAAACCATTAATTACTAAGCAAATCGTATGCAATCGTATGAGAACAAACGATCCGGAATGTGTGAACGCGAGAAAAACGAGACAACAAGAATGGTGCTAGAGATACCATACATTTTTCCAATAATATTTCCAAGAATAGGTTCATGTCGTGGTATGTTGGCTAGTCAACAAAACGGTAATGGGGCTGACTGTCCAGAGTGCTGAAGAACATGGGAAGTTTTGAGATTTTTAAATTGAAACAAACTAGTTATATACAGTTTGATATTTTATTGTGAAAGCAGAGAATATAATCACACACGCACAGTTCGTATACCCAGGCAGAGAGAACGGAAAGGGAACAGAGACACCAGTGTTGCCACACACACAGTAATAATATTAGGCAATGACATTCAGTGTTATACAGCCGTATCAGGCAGGGTGTACACAATTTAAAATAAGAAATTACAACCATTATTATTAGAATACTTTAACGAGAAGAATCCCTTAAAATATTCTTATTTTCATTTATTCATTCTACAACATATCGTTACTTTTTAAAATATTCCTAATATAAAACAATATAAAAAAACATTTAAAAATATAAAAATAGTAGACCACCAGCGTTGGGAACAGGGTTCGAGCTGCCGGTGGTCAGGGCTCTTGAGAGAGGAACCTCCTAACAATACGTGCCGTGTCCAGAAGTACTGCTTTCTGAATCAAGCCCTTAATCCAGCTGCCAAACGAGAACCTCCTAAGATGTTGGTCGAGGCTCTTATTTCTTCTTATTTATTTTTAATGCACTGTCTTAGAGAAATCTTAGATTCACTGATAGACAACAAACATTCTAAACAGTTGGGTCTAGAAGCATGAAATCTTGCGCAAGAGTTCCATAAAATCTGTATTTTTGGAAATGGGGGTCAAATCGGGGATAAAAGATTGAATGGATGTTTTTCATTTTTGAAGTTTTTGAAGTCAATAGGTAACATGAAAGTTAGTACCTAGACATTATTATAGTTGTATACTTAATCGTTTTGAGAAGCTCATCCTCCAAGACTCCTTAGAAGTTGTTGGTGGGAAATCTCGCCGCGGCGCTTGTCCTATGTATGATCTACAAAACAGCTATAAGTAAAACCAATAACCATTGTTCGTTGTTACCACCTTTGTTTCAAGTTTTACTTACATTTTTCTAACATGAACACAATAAAAATCTAGATTTAAACAAAGCTAGTCACAGCTGACTTAGCATATAGGTCACATAAAACTGTGCTAAGAGAAATATGCTCATATACATATATTGTGAAGGATTTTCTTGTTTTGAACGAAATCAAAATTACAGTTATTGCTATCTTGGATTTAGAATCGGTTTCTCATAATGTACTTGAGTTTTTATAGTTTAAAAACATAAGAAACCTCGCATGGATTCGCTTTCGTCAAGGCAGGACAGACCGTACGTTTCACTTTTTCATAAAAGAGCCTAAGCATGCTTTATATTAAATATTTGCTATAGTTTTCCTTTGTCAACTCTTGTCGTGGGTTTTTCAACTTACGAACCTTTTGTACTACATAAATCTGCAAAATGGCAAACTGGAGAAATATTGATTTAATAAAAAAAATGTACTGGGTACTCATAATAAGTTACTTATCTATAAATAAACCTTTGTTAAACTAGTCTTTCCACAGAATTCATTACTGCAATCCGTTAAATACACATTGTTTTTTAACCAGAAAAACCCGAGTAGTTAGTGTCACGGCCTTTTAACTCTCGTCTCTAGTTCAAGTTTAACTATTTCGGTTACCATCGACGGCACACTTGCTAACTGGACCATGGCGGTTAAAATTAGCTTCAACCATAAAGCATTTTAAGGTACACCATACTTAATCTTGTTTTAATAGACTCTGGTTTAAGCTTTGTTGGTTTAAAGCGTTTTTTAAGAGAAGCGAAAAGTTTTTTAAGTTAATAATATTCGTCGAGAAAAAAAAGGGTAAACTAAAGTGGGAGTGGGCCGGCCACGAAGCGCGAATATACCCGGACAGGTGCGCAAAGATCGTCACTCACTGGACGCCTGACAGATGAAATCGCCGTCGAGGTAGATCGCGCAGGAGAAAAAGAAAGAAAGATAGAAAAACAATTTATAAACTCACACAGGACATAATAGAAACAAAAAGATAGAATAGACATTATGACAAAATTATGTAAAAAATCTCTCTCATAGAGAGGAGGCTTGTTTCCCAGCAGTGGGAACATTAATAAGCTGATGATGATGATGATGATATAAAAAAATAAAAAATCAGGTCCTGTGCAAGGTGAAAATGCTCCTTCCTATCTAAGCAGGGTGCTGTGACATTAAAAAAAAAAAGACACAGCGCTGGTATTCTGATAGGAGGTGGCCAGATATCGCACAAGATAGAGAGGTTTGAAAAGAGAAATTTGAGGTCTTTACCCTGCAGTGGGACACATGACAGGCTAACAAAAAAAAAATATACGTCCAGCTAATTCTCTCTCATTCTTTTATGCAACTAGCTAAGATTCTATGGTGACCTACGAATTTTATCACCAACTAGAAGATGCTATGTCTAGCGCTATGGCTTACAAACTACACTGACATGCAAAAATAAGTACTACACTTTTAAATTTCAAAACGTTACGTACGTAAAGTTAGAGATTTAAAATAAAAAAACGTTTTAAAGCCATTTTTATCAGCTGTCTTTGAAACTATAGACAACTAAAATTATACAATTTTTTGATACCTTTTTGTTTCGGAAGTATATTTGTGTGCTTAAAAAGTTATTGTTATTTTAAAAGTGTGATACTTATTCATGCAGGCCAGTTTATGTGAATACTTTTTTGTAAGTAACTGGCATGTGTATTTCCTGTCTCTATAATTTTGCCTTGTAGTATGTTTCAACTGCTAGCTAGTTTTGGGCAATTTCTTCCGGGCCCATCAAGTGAAACTTTGCTTACTAATGCAAGAATGCTGCAACCCTAAAAAAAAAGAAACTACCCTTAAGTACCCCTCACAAAACCGCCTTCGCTCAACACCAATACTACACATTAAGTACATACATATACAAACAAAATCACAAAAACCTAAACATTATCGATCTAAATAAATATGAAATAAAAACAAAATTAACAGAATGGCTACTGGAACAGGCGGTCTAAAATAGCCGAATCACGTTAAAAATTTTAAATTCTTAAAATGGCCAATGTGGTTAGGAAAATAAAGTCCATTTTGAGAACTTAAGATTTTTCAAAATCATTTTGTATTATTCGTATTTGGTTATGCATGTTGAGTTTCGATAACAAAGCGAATTTAGATTATATAATAAAGGATCTGATAAATTTACCTGTTCTTTCCCAAACTATTAAACTAACCTAACTTTATCATTAAATTTGTCATTAGTTTTTAGGGTTCCGTACCCAAAGGGTAAAAACGGAACCCTTTTACTAAGACACCGCTGTCCGTCCGTCTGTCTATCACCAGGCTGTATCTCATGAACCGTGAGAGCTAGACAGTTGAAATTTCCACAGATGATGTATTTCTGTTGCCGCTATAACAACAAATACGAAAAACTAAAAACAGAATAAAATAAATATTTAAGGGGGGCTCGCATACAACAAACGTGTTTTTTCTGTTTTTTCTTGTGTTGTATAGATAATGGTACGGAACGCTTCGTGCGCGAGTCCGACTCGCACTATGCCGGTTTTTTTTTTTTACATGATAACATAAGCTTTGTTCATGATAGTTACTAGTTTAAACCGGCTTCGCCTATTTTCCTCAATAAAGTTGACCTGCAAGGTTTTTAATAGAATGACAAGTTTTTTTATGGTGGTGACGCCAGTTCGATTCCTATTATTTTTGCTTGTTTGTCAGTAGTTACTCGAAACTGTGAAGGAAATTATTTATGAGGAAACCAGCATGTCCTCGAAAAAATAAATCCAAGTCTTTGGGTTTTTTGGGTGGAAGTTTGGCTTAATTTCGGAGTCACCCTTCCTCAAAGATAAATAGAACCGAAATTTACCCAAAACAAAATACTATCAGTTTCGAAAATCGACTTTATGTTTGCTCCAATGTCGACCGCGAACCAGAAGACGTTGCGTTGGAAGGCCTCCCACTAGGTGGATAGATGACCTGGTGAAGGTTGCAAGGCTGGATGCGAGCCGCACGGGACCGGTCAATCTGGCGACACTTGGGGGAGGCCTATGTCCAGCAGTGGACTTCTTTCGGCTGAAATGATGAAGATTATGAAGATTTTCTCTAACTTGAACTAGTAGAGCCGTTCGTGTTCCTTTTCAAGATCAGTATAAAAATATTTATTGAAAGTAAATGAATATGAAGCAAGTATTATGAGAAAAACAACAATTTAATATAAGCAGGTAAGAAAATAGTTGTTTTGTTGGCTTAAAATGATTAAGTACTTACCTCAAAAAGAAAAACGCCATGAACATAATATCTAGACATAAGCTAGCACACACAGCATAGGCCCGGGTTTAGAAGCATGCTTTATACAAAAGTTCTTGATTTGCGATGGGATTTGGGATTTCCAAAGATTTGGGCACACGACTAATTGTACTTATTTGGACAAATTAATAGAGATCTATACAAATAAAACATCTAAATCATCATAGAATAATATAATAAAACAATAAACTTTTTTAAATTATACATTCGTTTTCTTCCGAGATCAACCATGATAATTATCTAATTAAACACAACATAAGAAAAAGAAAACAACTGAACATCAAACAAAAGTCGACTATCATGAATCCCACCCATGCGGCCCGCCGTCCGCCATCATGCCTGTCATTTTGACATCTCAAGCGCTTACGTCACTGATCTTGACGTTTCGAACAGTAATGGATTCTGTCACACGTCATCTCTAAATTGTCTTACTGTCCGTTAGAATAACTGACTATTGTGTTTGTAATTGTTTTAAACTGGTCTTTATTGTTGAGCAACTTTGGAGTACAAGAAATTAGTACTATTTTAGTTTGTGAGCATTTTTGTGTACTTATTTTTTATTCAGTAGAATGCGGTCTAGTGCTCACAATACCTGTCCTGAGCAAGAGGCTCTAGGTTTGATCTCATGCAAAAGCAAAGTGTTATTGAGTTTTTCATCAAAAACTCCCAAAAAACCCGAGTTTCTCATGCTGTTGTGTGTTTCAAGTGTTGTGTGTGTTTTAAGGAAATGAAATAAAAAAAGATATTATAATTTGAATATAATGTATTTATTAAAACACAAAATACAGGTTAATGAATAAAAGAAGTGTAGGTAATTTTTTTTCACAACAATTACAAAAAATATAGAATACAATTCCAAGTCAGAATAACAATAATAATAACATAGTAACAAAACACTACAATCATGGATTATCTAAATACAATATTGATCCATAGTAATATGATTAAAAAGATAGCAATGATTTACAATACTGATTAGACGCAGTTACAATCGTCGCATACGACGATATTACCCTTTGTATCTTTACGGACACACACACAATCTTTTCCCTTAGCTGGAATGCAGACACAACACCCATCCTTACATTTGCATGTATCATCATTCACACAGTCATTGCAACGAACTAACCTCCCATCTTTCGCACACACACTAATACAAGACTTACCATCGGTCAAGAAACATACACAATCCTTGCCACATTTCTTATCTTTAGAGCAAGAGCAATCATTGCAAACGGTATTTTTTTCATTATCACAACACACGCAGATACATTTGGCTCCTTCAGTCGGGACGCAAGTGCATTCAAGCTTGTCACATTTGCCAGAATCATCACACTTGCAGTCATCGTAGCAAACAATCTTACCTTCAGTATTCTTGCATACACAGATGCAAGACTTTCTTTCAGTTAGGATGCAAACACATTGAGCTTTGTTACATTTAGTAGCAACTGCCTCTTTGGCTTCGCAAGAACAGTCCTTGCATACCTTAAAGTTTCCCTTTTGATCACAGCAAACACAAACACATTTGGCTCCATTGGTTAGGATGCAAGTGCATTCTGGCTTGTCACACTTGCCAGAATCATCACACTTGCAGTCATCGCAGCACACAATCTTTCCCTCACTACTCTTGCAGACACAGATGCAAGACTTTCCTTTTGTTATGATGCAAACACATTCAGTGTTCTGGCATTTAGGAGCTACAGTTTCCTTGACATCACAAGTACAGTCTTTGCAAACCTTGATAGTGCCCTTGTCATCACAGCAAACACAAACACACTTAGCGCCATCAGTTGGAACGCAAGTACATTCAGGCTTGCCACATTTTCTAGAATCGTCGCACTTGCAGTCATCGCAGCATACAATTTTGCCATCACTGTTCTTGCACACGCAGATGCAAGACTTTCCTTCAGTTAAGATGCAAACACAACCTTTGCTACATTTAGGAGCTACAGTTTCCTTGACATCACAAGTAAAGTCTTTGCAAACCTTGATAGTGCCCTTGTCATCACAGCATACACAAACACTCTTAGCGCAATCAGTTGGGACACAAGTGCATTCTGGCTTGTCACACTTGCCAGAATCATCACACTTGCAGTCCTCGCAGCGTACAATTTTGCCATCACTGTTCTTGCACACGCAGATGCAAGACTTTCCTTCAGTTAAGATGCAAATACAAGCTTTGCTACATTTAGGAGCAACAGAGTCTTTATCTTTGCAAGTACAGTCTTTGCAAACCTTGATAGTGCCCTTGTCATCACAGCATACACAAACACACTTAGCGCCATCAGTTGGGACACAAGTGCAGTCTGGCTTGACACACTTACCAGAATCATCACACTTGCAGCCATCGCAGCGTACAATTTTGCCATCACTGTTCTTGCACACGCAGATGCAAGACTTTCCTTCAGTTAAGATGCAAACACAACCTTTGCTACATTTAGGAGCTACAGTTTCCTTGACATCACAATTACAGTCTTTGCAAACCTTGATAGTGCCCTTGTCATCGCAGCATACACAAACACACTTAGCGCCATCAGTTGGGATACAAGTGCATTCTGGCTTGCCACATTTTACAGAATCATCGCACTTGCAGTCATCGCAGCATACAATTTTGCCATCACTGTTCCTGCACACGCAGATGCAAGACTTTCCTTCAGTTAAGATGCAAACACAACCTTTGCTACATTTAGGAGCTACAGTTTCCTTGACATCACAAGTACAGTCTTTGCAAACCTTGATAGTGCCCTTGTCATCACAGCATACACAAACACACTTAGCGCCGTCAGTTGGGACGCAAGTGCATTCTGGCTTGTCACACTTGCCAGAATCATCACACTTGCAGTCATCGCAGCATACAATTTTTCCATCACTGTTCTTGCACACGCAGATGCAAGACTTTCCTTCAGTTAAGATGCAAACACAAGCTTTACTACATTTAGGAGCTACATTTTCCTTAACATCACAAGTACAGTCTTTGCAAACCTTAAAGTTGCCTTTCTCGTCGCAGCAGACACAAACACACTCCGCTCCATCGGTTTGGACGCAAGAGCATTCTGGTTTATTACATTTGCCAGAAGCATCGCACTTGCAGTCATCGCAACGCACAATCTGTCCCTCACTATTCTTACACACACAGATGCAAGTCTTCCCGTCTGTTAGGATACATACACATTCAACTTTGCTACATTTAGGAGCAACAGAGTCTTGAGCTTTGCAAGCACAGTCTTCACAAACCTTGATCTCTCCCTTGTCATCACAGCAGACGCAAACACACTTCGCTCCAACAGTTGGGATGCAAGTGCAATCTGGCTTGTCACATTTGCCAGAATCATCGCACTTGCAGTCATCGCAGCATGCGATCTTCCCCTCACTATTCTTGCACACACAGATGCAAGATTTCCCGCCAGTTGGGATGCAAGCACATCCAGCCTTATTGCAGCTTGGAGCTTCTTGTTCTTTGGCATCACAAGTACAGTCTTTGCAGACTTTGATGTTCCCTTTCGCATCGCAGCGCAAACATACGCACTTGCCACCTTCACTAGAAACACAGACGCAAGAGTTACCACACGTTCCAGATCCGTTGCACTCGCAGAGAACAATTTTCCCATTCTTCTTGCAGACACAGATACAAGACTTGCCACCAGTTGGTAGGCAAACGCATCCAGCCTTGTCACATCTCTTAAAAGTCTCCTTGCATTCTTCAGCGTTGATGCAAGAACAATCTTCGCAGGACTTGATGGCGTCTTCTTCGTCGGTGCAAATGCAAAGGCAAGGTTTCCCGTCAGTTGGAAGGCAGATGCAAGAGGCGTCGACACATTTCCATTCCTTGTCGTCCATTTGCACAGCTTTGCAGTCGAAACAGGGGACGATCTTCCCTTCCTCGTTCTTGCTCAGGCAAAGGTAGGGTTTCCCGCCAGTTGGGATGCAAATACACTCGCTCATGGCGCAGACGAGGGTCTTTTTAACGGAGACTTTGCAGCACGGCATGGTTGGTTCTGGAAATAAATAACAAATTCATAAATATAACTATCATAAAGAAAAGATGATTAATAACGAGGTAGAGTTTCACTTCATAAGTATTGAAATATTTTCAAACAAATTATCTTCAATACGATATGTTTTGTGGTTTTTGAGCGGATGTGTCTGTGTAAAATAGGCAAAACCATTGTTGTGGAATTAACTAACAGCGTTAGTATCATTATTATTTACTACATAATATACATGCCACCTCCAACAACAAGGCAACACAGTATGTGCATAATAAGTTAAATAGCATGGGAAAATATTTGTGCGCGTATAGGTAATTTACCTATATGCTTACAAATATTTTCTTAAGATACTGTTCGTTTGTAATAATTTAATGAAATGGTAATCCATTAAAGTACATTGTATTACTACAAGTGTTATTGGGTTTTTACAGTCACGGAGTCCTGATATACGCCCGGTTGATATCAATAATATTTGCCCCTATTAAATGGGGCTTAAACATAACTAGCGAATTGTACTATTAGGTAGACACATCCGCCCCATAACCCTTCAGGGATAACTGGCGTGATTAACCCTATGTTATTTAACTACCCTACACTCAAACCAAACAAAAAAAATTCAAAACTCACCTTCAAAACAAAATGATTCACTCAAAAACACAAAATAAACAATAGCAACGCACTGTTTATTACAATATTATCAGCTCGTAACACGTCTAAACACTGGTAGAGTTGTAATGATACTGATAAGCCGGGCTGAATGTATTTATAATAAGCAGAGTGACAACTCGTGTGCAAAAGATAAAGTGTACTGTGCGCAGCGCAACGGGTGCAAATAGTGACTGTATCAGGAGTACTTTAGCTTAGGTACCGTGTGAATTACATTACTATGAATTTCTTGTTTCTTCCAGTACCTTCTTTTAAATTAGGGAATGTCTTACGTAATAACAATATTTTATACGGAATATAAGTTAATCAGCAGCTGAGAAACTGGGTACAAGGGGTGTTGAAACAAATCCTTTTATGATTGGTGCCGTGTGAATTCTTGAGCATTCTAGTAGTTTCTTTAAAGGGATTGAATGTTTTTAGTTGGAAAAGGGTTGGTCGGGTTGGTTATACTTTTTAGCACACAGACGATAGTTAGCGATGTCGAAAAGATACATTTTATGAATAGAACCGTGTGTAATTCAGAAAAACTGGACTACGTTCTAGTCTTTTGAATTGGTAATATTACTTAAAAGAAACGGGTTGGTCGAGAAAGTAGATAGATACTTTTTAATTAAAAAGCTATATGTAGTAAAAGACAAATCCATATCTTGAATCCAATCAGGATCTAATGAGAAAAACAATTCTCACTAGGTTCATCATGGATCTGGACAATGAATCTTCTGAGAATAATCCTAAAAGAACAAGGGATTCTGGAAAATCTTCAGCATCTTTCAGCCTGAAAGACATGTTTTATGATAGTGTCATGTGGAATTTAAGCCAAATAATTGAAAAAGCGTCTTAGGTGTTATTTAAATAATAAAATAAAAGTTTCCTGTTTATTCTGATACTTTATTTTGAAATTTATAGTGGTTTTTTTAAACACAAGAAAAGGTTTCAGTCGCGTGGAGTTGAAAAAACATAGTTTGAATGGAGTGAAGAGCTTAGGTAACGTGTGAATGAATATAAAAGTTCCTCATTCGTTCTAGCACTTTCTTTTATTTAGCATACAAACCATAGGCAAGGGTAGTTACCTCTAGGAGGAATCAAAGTCCCTCTAGGAGTGATGTAACGTAACTTTTAAAATGGATTTCGTTCAACCTTGAGAAAAACAAAATAGGTTATTAGAGGGTTTAGATGCCGTGTGAATATGAAGTATGGTAAGTACTTTCTTATACATTTGGAATAAGTAATGTGCCCTACAGGGTCTGTAATTGTACCTTAGCTTTAAGCCCATTGTAAGATCTTCACACATTATGGAATGCAAATAAAGATAATTATGAATATGAGAAAAGCATTATTGAGGAAGTTTTAAATAATTTTGCTAAGATAGAAGAAAAGTTTATGGACTAGTTTCGGAAAAATATAAGGTGTTCTGTTGTGGGTTCGAATCCGGGCAAATACCAATGTGACTTTTTCAATTCATATGTACTTTTCTAAGTTTATCTTGGACATCACAGACATTGGTGAAGGAAAACATCGTGAGGAAACCTGGACTTATAATTAATATAAGTCTGAAATCGCGAACCTGTCTTGAGCAAGCGTGGTGATCAATGCTCGTGCCTTTTCTGAACGAAAAGAGGCCTTTGCCCAGCAGTGGAACAGTAATAGGCTGGTATTATAATGTGTTCTGTATTTTATTTATAGTACTTTCTGTTGAAAATTTGTTTTAGTTTAGCTTACGAACTATTTAGAGATAGTTAGTAAGGGATGTTGGTAACGCTTCTTAGTTGAATCGCGACCATAGGTGCCAATGTCAAAATTGAGAAAGTTTTCTAGGACAAACTAGGGCACAATACTGCTAGCGATGACTAATAGAAATATTTTCAATTATTACGTCATTGTATGATAAGAGCCATGTGGAATCGTTTTCTATTAACTGCGTAAAATGGGGCGGATTTATACAAAACATTTTAAATGGGTTGTTTGTTGCATAGGTATAAATGACTAATAAATGACTCAGCTGTTTTATTTTTTATGTGGCGTAAACATATTTAAGGAACTTTTTTGTAAATATAAAATGAGATTGTCTCCAGTAGGATCCTTGTGATGCATGGGTACTTATGACTGCCTCGTAGTGGTCGCAAGCGCTACTCCTGAGCATGAGGTCCGGGGTTCGATTCCCAAGTCGGGCAAAGTGTTATTGGGTTTTTCCATGAGTGAGTGCATGTTTTGTCACTGTTCCAAGAGGATTTTCTCAGTAACAGCCACGGCATCTGGATTTGTGCCCGGTGTATAATAAAATGCTTAAAGATTTTTAGCAGTTGACTGTATTTCCAACATAGATTTTAAATTATTAATTATGAGCAAAAGTAACATGACCCGAGAGAGAAAAAATATTAATCTACTAATGTTGCTAGTCATAAAAACTAATTCTAAACATATAAATGTTGCCATTGCAAACCAAACACTTATGTTTAAATTATTCTTATACACCCGGTTGATGGTAATACGCTCGCCCCCTATTACACATAACTGGCGAATTGTGAGTGTACGTTTAGGTACACCTCTGCCTAACCCTTCGCGAATAACAGGCGTGATGTTATGTAAACATTATTTCATTATTAGTAGCAAAAACGAGTTCTCAAGACTTTAACAAAAAATTCAACAGTAACGAATGCAAAATAAACCAAAATGTTAAATTCATAATCCTCACGTTACCTTGGACCAGATTTCGGAATGGACTTGATATTTTCATCACATAGCTATGTATTGCTAATACATAATGTGGGCGATGGACCCACCCGCCTTGAGGTCCAAATACGGACCCGGTTGGTGACTGGATTTAAGGTCTCATTATTTGAAGTCTATTTCGAATATCAGGTCCTGTTGTTAGTAGAATTTTGGGTCAGATTGGGCGCGCCAGAAAAGCAGTCGAGCCTAATGTTATTGTTTCAATTTTAAGTTATTTCATACATGGAATGATGTTTAAAATAGAATAGAAGGTTATTTAGATGGTTAAGGTTTAAATATTATTATATAAAACTACGCTAACAATTACAGTTTAGTTACACGAATACAACTAAAAAAAGCAAGTAGCTGTTACAATATTTATATTATAATACAGTGATGTTACACAAAACATATACCTATTGATAAAACTAAACCGCATTTGGATAACGGTGCGGTCCGCATATAATTTTTTTTTTTTTTTCAGAACACAAATAATTAGTTTTTTTCAGAACTTATTGAATACTTTAGAATTTAAAGGTTTAACTTATCTTATGCTGAGGTGAAAAACAAAACCAGAAAAATATTTAATATTCTTCAGGATATATGCTAGAATGATAGTGTTTTAAAAACATAATACAACTAATTTTTTTCGATAAAAAAAAATCACAAACTTATCTCTAAAAATTTCTTTTAACGAGTAAAAACCATACTCAAATACATGCGATCATTCTGATTTTTTGCCAAATAATTTCTACATGCAACATTTATTAGCATGATTTATTTTTTTAGTCTAATCAATAGTTTTTTTGTAAATCGCAAAAAACCACTCATTTCGCACTATTCGGCCCGCAGTGACTGACGTAACAACCACTTTGTAGTGCAAGCTGATTAGAACTTTATTCTAACAGCATTTCAAACGAAGTTTGAACAACCAGAATTAGAGTTGCTAATTTACCTCCTGTAGTCGCCTTTAGAACCAATCTTAACAACAACTAGGTACCTAAATACGCAAAGCGCGACGGAAAAAATATTTCAACAACACTCCTGTCAATAATTTGTTCATTTCCTTCTTCTCTTGTACTGGACTCAACTCACTATCGTGGATACTTCGCCTGATCACCACTAAGCTAATTTTTGCTCGCAACATAGAAACGCTCTCTAGCCCCGCCCCTTTGACTTTGTATAGAAATAATGAATGAAAAGATACCGATCGGCCGAGCGCACTGACGACGCACGCCAAACGAGAGTTATTGTTATTTTATGCGCCAAAGTTGACGCTTTCCTAATAGGTCTAAACTTTAAGGGGGCGTGGCTCGGCGCCTCAGCATGATTTAAGCGAAAAAAAAAATAATTGATCTGGCGGAAAAGACCACGACTGTACCTGAATGCCCAAAGCGCGACGGAAAAAATATTTCAACACCACTCCTTTCAATAATTCATTAATTTCCTTCTTCTCTTGTACTGGGCACGTCCCAAACTCATGCTAGAGTACCTATCAAATTTGAAATAGTTGGCAGCTAGGCTGCCTGTCCAGGGTGCGGCAGACTTTCATCAAGTATCACCACTCGAGGAGCCACTTTGTATGCATTCCAATCCGTTTCATTAAACATGTGCATTAGAAAAACGCCAAACAAAAATGCAAGTCAAGTATGTTGCAGTAAAAAGAGAAATTAGGCTTTTAGAGAAAGTACCGAGAGCATGGTCGCCATTTATTTGCATGCTTAAGATACAGATGACGCAATGCCTCCTACATAAATGTAGTTTGCAACTTGCTACAGTCAATGACTATTCATTTGCCTACCGTGTAAGTGAGTAAAGATTTCACTGTTAATTTAAAAAAAAACACCTATGTCACGTATAGTTCCTTAATAGTGAATAGTGTCTATAGTTATAACAAATTGTTAATAAAAGTTTCTTATACTTTAATAATGTATACTGTGAACTTGTAATATTGTATTAGAAACCTATGCAATGTTTACGTGTTGTATAAACTTAATGGTTCTTACAGACGAGCAGCACGTTGCCAACGGCAGTTAAACTGCAGCCGCCGAAACGTCGACAGGTGGCGACGGCTGCAGTTTATCTGCCGTTGGCATCGTGCCGCTCGTTTGTAAGAACCCTAACTAATGAGTTTAATGTTCCTACTTGCTGTGCCCTTTACTTTCGGAATTGGGGTTGTTTTTTGCCACCGACTTCCGTAAGTAACCTTATTATCCACAATTTTGTATTTTTTTTATTAGAGTATTTATTTTGTTCTCTTTAGTTGTAGCATTCCACACAATTTCTTGTTCTTTGTTCATTTTACATTGTAGCTAGAAAAAGATATCAGGAGATCATCAACATAAACGAAGTAGAAAAATACCTATTATAGAAGCTAACTCAAAAATTACTAAAGCAAAGTCAATAAAACTTTTAAAGAACCACCGCGCGGGTTTTTTCTACCTAATGAAAAAATAATCACATAAATCGGATCAGTAAACACGGAGTAATCGATGAACATACACAAAAAAAAATATGCAGGTCGAACGAATACATAACCTCCTCCTTTTTGGCCGGTTAAAAATCAACAGATCTTTTTTATTCATGCATAAATTTAGATAACGCATAGTGTTTGTGAAAACGGACATGAGCCTTACAAGTATTTGTGTCACATCTGTTAATGACCAAGAGATTAAGTAAGAATCTTATGTAATGTAGATTTTCTTGGTGACTTTATTTACTTTATTTAAAAAGATGTTGGTAACATTTCCGTTGATTTCTTGAAATTAACTTACGTCGTGATACCTAAGCAAAAGAAAGTTGAGCAATCTAGATATTGGTATTAGCGGTGTTACTAAGTAATACTACGAACTGGGTACCTGACTTTGACAGGTATTTCAGTAATTTCGGCAAATTATTCTGTCAAAGTTCGTTGTCTGTCAGTTTGACTTCACCATTAGGGGAAAGCGCCAAAATAGCCCGTGAAATACAAATTTTCTTTTTCAATTTGCAGGTCAGTTTCATGTTGTATGTTGATTAAAATATTATGATTCATAAGCAAAATTGAATTTCGCGGGCTACCCTGGCGCTTCCACCTTAACAAGAGCGTCTAAACAAAAGACTATCATATATAATAATATATATAATTTTGCGTGATTGATGTGTTTCACTACTTTTCTGTCCACTATAAGGCGATCAGTAGGATCCTTTTCATCAGTAGATCCTTGTAGTGGACAAAAAAGTAGTCAAACACATCAATCACGCAAAATTCAGAGATTTTGTCTGTCGCAGACTTGTACACACAAAAAGTCTGTCGTGTATGTTGGCCCTTTTCGGTAGCTTAATATAAATTTCGATACCAACAACACTTTGGGCCTTGGGTGTCGTTGCCAGCAAAATGTGTCTTGTTCCCTTCAACATTAAAATCATGAGTTTGTTAGTGGTACTTCTGTCCGACAAGGAAAAAAACTAAAAATACCACAAGGAGAGCGAGAACTCCGCGGAAAATAATTATAAAAAATAACATTCTGCCAAAGTTTGTTCAGAGAAAATATTATCTTTTAATAAACATGTATAAATAATACAGGAAGCTGGTTTTATCTTCCTCATTCGTCGTAATGTCAAATGACCGGAAGCGCAGTTGCATCGCGACATTACGCAGCGTCACCGATCAATGTTCATAATGGAGTTATTACCTTGTTCGTTTTATGTTTTTAACCGTAAAATAATATTACCTATAACTTAAAAAAAAAAAAAATGTTTATCACGCCTGAATTGGCCAAAGTGTTAGATATCAGTGGTGTATGATACATTTATACTTAAAATGTCACTTCTGGATATCTTCCGTGATTATTAAATTGTTTATTTTTGAGCTCCCGATATTTCGACGCTGTTGCAAGCGCCATGATCGCGGGTTAACTGGACAATACGGGTGGATGGAAAAAATTGTTAGGAGCAGACAAATCTGTCTACCTTCTTTCTTTGTCTTTTGCTACGCGCACTATTGGAACTCGACACTAAGTCACGGCAAAACACGCTCACTGTATCACCAGGTTTTGGGAAAACCTTATTATGTTGCTGGCTGCTACTTTTGAGCATACTCAATACTGGATTCCACGAGCTTGACAATTTGAAGCCATCCTCTCGATTGAAATTTACCACATTTATCTTTACTTTTTTGTAACAATTCGCCACACTATTCCCAAACCAACTGCTGAAACAACTTGCAACTCCTGAAAGCTAGAATCAACAGTGGCGACCACCAGAAAAGCGCCGAGACAATGAAGCTCGACGAAGTCCCAGAGAAACAATTTTACTGTCTTGATCCCGCAACGAAATTAATCAGAATAGAATAGTGGAGGAGTAGGATAAACATAATTTCCATTTACCTATCAGCAGGAGACAGAACAAAACAAAGCCAATAGGCACAAATGGACGTTTACAACTGGGACACATTTTGACGGAGACAGGCACTTGTCAGGATGGTCGAATGTTAATTATTTAAATTGTTTCCATTATTAGTAGATGCTTAGCATCAATATTGGCAGTTTTTAAATCAGGAGCCTAAGTCTGCTATTTTTATAAATTCGTCATTCCAACACGATCCCATTCTCACCCCGTTGTTATTTTGCTAAAAGTTCGTAATCCGCTAAATTCATAATGGTCGATCATTGGTCTCGTAATAGAATTGTGTTATAATGACATTGTCGTATTGCCATTATTATAAAACATGCTAGATTTCATTTATATATTTATTTACATATTATTTATTATAAGCAATCTGAAGTACATAGTAAGAAGTTCGTAAATAGCACCAGTCATTCATTTGTCATTAAATATGTACGAGATTACCATTCTATGCCATTTCTTTCAATGGAGTGTCAGTGGTTGACCATTAGAAAGTCATAATGACGCCATCATATTAGTAGATTACCAAACTTGTCAAAATAAACAGTTATGAAATCAATGATAGACCATTCTGACACTATTGTAATAGCATACTTGAGGTCCAGCTCATCATCGAATATTATACTCTGTGCGAAATTTAGAATAATTAAGTAATTCTGTGGTGGAAAGACAGAATGAAGAAGCCAACCCTGAGGGGCCATATTTTCATCTGTAAAAAGGCGCCATGACGACGATCTATGAAAAAGATTATTTGGAACTGATTTGGATGTAAGAAGTGTGTTCATACGTTGTGGTTATACTATTTAAACCCATAGGGGACTTGTTAAAGCGGGACTCCAGACATCTGCCAAAGAGCCCTACTAAATAAATAGAGTACACTACAATAGAGCACAGCGCAGCAAACTTTAAAGTTGATAAATCATCCCACTCAATTCATATTCGTGGGTGCAAAACTAATAATATTTCAAGGTAGCCATTATTCATACATTATTTACACAGGTGATATAATAATGATCTTCATAACAATGTAGTACAGATCAATACACAGTACACACAATGTCTTCATAAATAATTCAACCTCGAATTGAAACCTTCAGAAACCAAGCTACAGTGACGTAACCAAATACATTCATGAATTAATGATGCATGTGTCATCTTGTCAATAACAATATATCACGCCTGCAATCCCTAAAATGATAGGCAGAGGTTTTGGAACACCCACATTTCACCAATATGTTTTAGTCCCATGTAACGGGGGGCGAGGCTATTCCTATTAACCAGTTATAAATCCATAATTCCAGATATTAAGAAATTACTGATAGCAAAACCCGATAACACTAATTTTCCCGCCCTGGAATTCGAACACAAGACCCCCAGGACCCCACTACGGGTTATTGGTTATTATCTTGCCCTTATTCTAATAGGCTAGTTTCCAACATCAATAAATTGCAAATCTATTTAGTCCGTCAGTTAGAGTATCGGAAAATAATGGACACGTATTTTTTGTTTTTGTAAATCAATGAATATTGATAAAGCGCATCAAAACTCAGGAGTGGGGGCTCGTGACGACACAACGCACTAAAAATTATAGCACGGCGTGACGTATTGAGAATTTTAAAAGCGTCGTTTTTTCATCATTTTTGGTTTACGTAACAAAAGAAAAAATACGTGTCAAATATTTTTTGATAATCTAACTGACGGACTAATTAGATTTTTTCAGGACACAAGCCTATTCATTTGGGGTCGGCGCAGCATGTCTTCTTCTTCCATACTTCTCTATTACTCGTCATCTCATCAGACACCTCCTTTCTTGCCATATCATCCTTCACACAGTCCATCCTTCGTTAATTCGGTCTTCCTCTACTCTTATACCCATCCACAGTCATACTCAAAACTTTCCTCGCGGTTTAGTAATTGGTGTCGGGTGAAAATTATTGAAAACAGTATTGTAAAAACCCATATTTATATTTTATCAGTTCTTAAGATACATAGGTATATAACATATTATTTACCTATCGGTATTATCTACTGTATTTATCTCTGTTATTATTGATGTCGTATGTTATCGTTGGAAGTATTCATCGTGTTCTAATTATCGGTTTTCTATTTTTCAGGTAATTTATGCGAAAACACGATACACTGAACTCTACCTAAGAGGGTAAGTAATAATATAACTGTTAACAAGGTTTTTTCCTGTTATTTGCACATCACAGAAGCTGATGGACGCTACTGTTGTAGTGCCAAACTCGTTGCCAAATTTTGGGCTGACTTATTTGATTGATTATTGATTATCAAAAATAGAAAAGGGCTAATTGAATACAATATTATTATGAACGAACATTTTGTCGAGATTTTTGAACATAAATAAATATCGCTGGACATTACACACAGCGCCATCTAGTGCCACACTAAGCAACGAGACTTGTGTCGTGGACACCAGATAGTTGATATATAGATACTTTTTGTTTGTAAATACATACTTATTATGAAACACCTTTTTTTAACCTGTTTAGTAAGATTCTAAGAGGACGCACGGGAAAAGAGCACATGGAAGGAACTGGGAGAGGCCTTTGCCCAGCAGTGGACAGTAAAGACCAATAAAAAAATAAAAATATTCTTATGTCAGTAGCTCATTAAGACCAAGCGCAGAAACAAAACATCCAATCTAAAGCAAAGATTCCCGCTTACCCCATGTTGTAACTGAGGACTAGTACCCTTGGGGTCACATCGTGAGGTCATATGATGAAAGTAAGATGGCCGCACTGCAGCACCGTCCCTGTCACGGATCTGACCTAGTTTTAGCGTCATGATTCTATGACGACACGATAGGGGAAAATAAACTCGTCTACGAGGAAATTCACTGTAAAAGCATCCTTTCTTAAATCCTAGTGAGTATCAGTTCATCAATCAATCAGTTTATTTGTAAAACATAGGTGTTTACATAAATAGGGGGTGCGCTATGTTTTGTCATAATTAGGACATACAAATTTATAAGTGACCCATCAGGTGTCATTACATTATGTCATAAAAAATGTACATAATATGTTAAATTAATTAATACATGAAAAGAAAAGGATAAAAAAAGAAACATCAAATACAATAAAATTAATAAATAGTCATAGTACCTACTTCTTTTAAGCATAATTTTAATAATTGGTCGTTCAAAAATTCGTCTACATTATAATAACAAGCAGAAGGGTTACCTTAATCTACTCAGCCTGTAGTCCACTGTTGGTCAACGTCTTATCTGAAATACTACCTTCAGATGGGTTACCTTTTTCGGCTGGGGGGTTCCAACGCAACGCATGCGGATAAATGGTCTCCACGCCAGGACTCGTCGGCTCCAATGGCAACAGGTCCTTCGACAAGCATGGCCGGCCCACTGACACTAAAGTTTAGCTCCTCACCCTGCAAGCTAGATAATTATGTCACTTCTGGAACTCAGAATCACATTAAAAAAAACCGGCCAAGAGCGAGTCGGATTTTGTGCACCGAGGGTCCCGTAGAAACTTTTTAGAGGACTAACTTAACTTTGCTGTTCGATCTCTAGAAACGACTATTGCACCAACCGCTAATAATAACTTTGTAATAGTTAAATCGCTTTTTTTGTTATTAAACTACATATTTAAGGTTTTCAGACTTTACCCTTTACATGTGCAAGACCTTGCTTTTTGCTAAATTTCGTGATTCTAGGTCAACGGGAACTACCATATAGGTTTTCGACCCAAAACCTATAGGATACTTCCGGTTGACCTAGAATTATCAATTTTGGTTAAAAGGAAGGTCTTACAGCACAAGTAAGGGGAAAAGTTTGAAAAATAAAAGAAGTTGAAAATTAAGGTAAATTTTGGTACTTACAAGTTTTCGCGAAAATGTCTATTTGCCCATATCTTTTTATCGTGTTGATAAGGGTTCACCCAGCAAAAGGAGTATGTTAGGATCGGAGCAGAGGTAGCGTTCTGTTGCCTCTGCCTACCCCTTATTGGAAAAAGAAATAAGTCCATCCTAATCCTACTTAATATTATAAATGCGAAAGTTTGTGAGTATGGATGTTTGTTACTCTTTCACGCAAAAACTACTTAACGGATTTGGATGAAATTACACACACAGATAGTTTATAACCTGGATTTACACATACAATACTTTTTATCGCGGTAGTAAGATCCCATGGGACAATTATCAAACTTCACGCGGGCGAAGCCGCTGGCAGAAGCATAGTATTTGCATACATGAGTTATAGTATATTAGTATCATGTAAAGTCATTTTTGTACGCAAGGAATTAAGCAACACCTTTCCTTCGTAGAGAGAACAAGCATTAATCACATCGCTTACTCGCGTAATGCGTATTGGCAATTTCAGACCATTAATTCAGATTACCTCACGACGTTTTCTTACACTGTACAAGTACTTAAGTCTTTGGGTACATAACTTGCGGTCGGTCTCAACATATAACTCCAATTTAAATTCTAGATAGCTCTCTGAGATTAAACTATGTTATAATGTCAACACCTATACTATCTGATTCTGATGTTCCATTTACATCACTTCTAAAAGCTTTACCCCGTTTCGTTGAATTTAGGTTGATAACGAGGATAATATCTGGCAAAATGTGGGTTGTCTGATGGTTTGAGGATAAATTAAAATTGTCACTTATGGCGTAAAAATCTCCTGCCGGGGCTGCAGGACTGTTCGAAAGAGATACCGTGTCCCCGGAACACAAAGGGTGAAGAAAGAACATGAATGGGTTTTAGTCAGTAAAAGTCCGACACTCCCTCCCGCTCCGCTCAGAGCGGGAGGAGTCATTTGATGAAATCCCATCCGAAAAAAAAAACACCGTAAAAATCTATGAAACCATCAAAACTTTATCTGATACATAGGATAACTAGCTTCACTGGAACGTATTACCAGAATAAAAACGAAACCCTAGGATGTAACCCAGGTCATGCAATGATGGCCAGGTCAGGGATGGTATATCTGTAAATATTATAGGCGTAAAAATTTAACAGATAAATGGAAAGACTTACCGTCGAAATAGTATAGCTGGTGCCAGTTAAGATCGCAATAGCGGTCATTGCCCTTTCCCTAATATCTCTTCCTACGAAACAAAACAAATAACCCATGTATCGATTTTCAATAGAATAAAATGTTGGAGATCACGATAGATGACGATTCAAGACTTGCATAGGCTTATTTATTTATATGATTTCAAAGTTATGAACTTTAATAAATGTAGGTGGGTCAATGACCGCTTTTGCGATCTTAACTGGCACCAACTATAGACATATGAGTAGAGGAAGACCAAAGAAACGATGGATTGACTGAGTGAAGGAAGATATGGCTGGAAAGGGGGTGACTGTTGAGATGACGAGTAATAGAGAAGTATGGAAGAAGAAGACATGCTGCGCCGACCTCAAATTAATTGGGATAAGGCCAGGAGAACGATGACGAGTGACGACAGAGTTCGAAACTTTCGCATACAATATTAGTTTGGCTTAGGATGGGCCATTAGAAAGTAAACACACTTATCTCAAACCGTCTTTATCTGCTATACATCATACCACACAATATCATCTCCATAACGTACAGCATTACACAATAATTGCCAGGCCAATAAAACTAGACTATTCAACGCAGATCAGCCGCCTTTCACAAGACTATTAACGCGTTGTTGCGCCGGCGCCGGTGTCACAGTGTTCACAGGAAAATACCTGGGTTTTCCACGCACGTTGAGAAACTGTTACTATAAGACAACACTCTTCTCCAGCTGTGGGAATTAGGAAACTAATTTGCCTAGATTCGTTTTTATTTTATGTTGCTGCATTTGTGATGAATATCATTAAATGCAAAGGAAAATCCGGTGGTAATATGCGGGCTTACTTGGGAAATATGTATTTTCCAATTCCGACATCATTATTTTGAAGATGTAACGTGTCTTTTGGTTTTCATGATCATAATCTTGCCCTTATCTTAATTCATTTAGGGGTGGGAAGCATGTCTTCTTCTTCCATACTTCTCTATTACTCGTTAATTCATCAGACACCTCCTTTCTTGCCATATCATCCTTCACACAGTCCATCCATCGTTTCTTTGGTCTTCCTCTACTCTTATACCCATCCACATTCATACTCAAAACTTTCCTCACAACATTTTCCTCAGGAATCTTTTTCTTTAGATTGTAGGATTTATTGTTGTTTGTTGTAGGATTCCTTCTTTGTATTTATATTTTCGATCTTACTTGCGGGGTAACCGTGGTCTGATAGAGCTCCCACAAATTAGTGAGATTTGGAAGGATTTTACCCGGCTGTGAGACGAATAACATCATTAAAAATAACTTTTACACATATCCCTAAAGCCAGTTAGTTAATAGTTCCATTAACGTCAATAAATCTGTGAATATGGCTGCAAGTCAAAACAGCTGATGTTATTTTTATTCATTAAAAGATTAGCATTTAAATAAGATTGGGTGTCATTTGATGGAGTCTTTAAACCGGTTAGTTCACATGTCAGATTGATTTAACTATGTTACATAACCATACCTTGGGAGCCAGTATCTCTATTTTTACATCTGCTTGGGATATGCACGCCGTTTGCGCGCGTTGCCGTGGCGTAGCAGAAACGTAACATCGGTATGGTAAGCGAAAGAATCAGGGATGGATCGTTAGAAAACTGAGTATGAATGTGTACGCTATTAGGGAGGGAACACAAACAAAAAACTATGGATGGACTGTGTGAAAGATAATATTGCTAGAAAGTAGATGACCATTGAGGTGTCGAATAATCCAGAAATAGGTCCATATTTTATCTACTTCTGGTTTAATCGACAACACAAATAAATTTGAATAAGGGCAGGAGAATAAGCAGGGGAAACTTGTTCAGGTGGAGATTCATAGATGACTCTGCCCTGGAGTGTAAATGTGGTATTGCCCCACAAATGATGGGACACTTGATATTGTGTCCTGGTCCTGTTGCTTGCTCAAAACAGGAGCTGATGGACGCTACTGAAAGTGACAAACTCCTTCCCAAATTTTGGGCTGACTCAATTTAAATCGTCATCGGCACGCTAAGAAGCAGGGCAAGAGGATGGTTTTGATGGGTGGCAGAAGTATGACATCATCTTTTCACCAACTACAGACGCTACAGCCCTGATTATTTCCATTTCCCGGAATAAAGTTCCAAAGTAATCAAACCCCGAACTGCTACTATGAATTTCTTGACCAGAATCGAATCAAGACCAGAGCTTAACATAGAGCTTTTAGATTGAAACAAAGTCAAACAGCATTCTTTGATCACAAACCCTCAATGAAAACCTCGCCATACCTTAATTACAAATTCGAATCATAACGCAAAATCGCGCGTTCGCCCACATGGTAGCCTATAATGTAACCCTAAACGCAAACCCTAGTAGTTATGGTAATGTGATATGGTATCGCGAGGTTGTAGTTTGAAAATCGAAAGTAGACTACATGTTGCGAACGAGATTGTCTGTGTACCGTCGAGAGGAAAAGTGCTAGCAAATTCTTTTGAAGAAGATGGAAAAGGTTATTTTTTTAAATATTACCGTAATAAGTACGACTTATTTAAATTCACGGTCACTTTAAGCCGATAATCTCAGTAATCAAGCTTCCTGAATCTACATTTTGATTTTTTTATGCTGACTCTTACTAACATTTTTTTGTAGGTACACCAGAATAAGACAATTATAAAGGTTGTAAAAAACCTCTTAACGAAGCCGAAAGGCACTTGTTCTCCCCGTCATTGCGATCTTTTTTTTGTTCTATACCATACCTGGGAACCATCTAGTTACGGAGATTTTGGGGGCCAAAGTTCCAACTTTTTGACAACTCACGACCACGACCCCTATACTATTCAATCCATCCATCAGCACAATGCTTTGAGTGCGTTACATTGAGTTCTACAACAAAACATGATTTTCCACCCCAAAAAAGTCGTTTCCCAGCAATAATTTTTGCATAATATTACCTACTTAGTTTGATGTACAGAATGCTTGGTTGACGGCTTCGTGATGAGGTTGTTTACACCCTGTATAATAAATTAATTATTTGTCTTGAACATAATTATAACTTTATCGGTTTTTTATTATTAATTTAAAACACAATTTAATTCAAACAACATAGCTATAGGTAGTGTTTTATAAAGATAACGATGAAAATATAAAACAAGACTCTCGAAAAAACAAGAGTGTCTCGTGTGGACCCGGTTTGTGGTTATACGTACTACATATAGACGTCATATTGTCAGACAAATCTCAGACGGAGTGATGTCATTAACTACCTTCCAAATAAAGAAGGTAGGCAAGGCATGTTGTCATAACGAGTCTTTTTGTTGTATCCACTTTTGGTTTCAGAGATTTAGTCTTTTAATAAGTAGTAATACTTGGAATACTTACATGGAAGAGAGAAAGTATTTAATATATACTTTCTGGCTCATGATCATATTATGAGGTCCTGGGTTCGATTCCCGGGTCGGGAAAAGTGTTATTGGGATTTTCCATCAGGAATTTCTCAGTAACAGCCACGGAATTTGGATTTGTGCCCGGTTGATGGCAATAGGGTCGCCCCCTATTACATTGGAATTTAATATAACTGGCGAAATATGGGTGTGCTGGTACACCTCTGCCTATTCCTTCTGGAATTACAGGCGTGATGTTATGTTTGTGAATCACTTGTCTCAATTACAAAACGCGTATCATTTTCTGGATGCCTGTTTGGGAACAGGATGTCAACGTCGATTAGTTAGATATTTAACGACGAGAGTTGAAATATTAAGGCACAAGACATTTATGTGTCGCCGTTATGGCACTAGTGTTTTAAAATAGCATTTCAATACAACAACTTATCTATGAAACAGTACCTCCTTTTATGGAGATCTCTCATAAGGTTTATACTAGTTAGGCGGAGCTTTGCATAACTCCGCGTAATCTATTGCAAATAATCGCTAAGTGCAGGATTAGGCGATTATAGTGACATATTACTAACACGGCACCGATTTAGAAATGTGTTTAAATGTTAGGGAATTGGGCCAGTATCCGTTTGATAAATTGTTTTAGAATATTTTAAAAAGTATTTTTTAATTGATAGATGATAATGATAAGCAGATAAGTCTTCGAGATGGTCTTTTAAAAAAGCCGGCCAAGTGCGAGTTCCGTACCATTATCTATACAACACAAGACAAAACGGTAAAAAAATCACGTTTGTTGTATGGGAGGGCCCCTTAAATATTACTTTTATTCTGTTTTTAGTATTTGTTGTTAAAGCGGCAACAGAAATACATCATCTGTGAAAATTTCAACTGTCTAGCTCTCACGGTTCATGAGATACAGCCTGGTGACAGACAGACGGACCGACAGCGAAGTCTTAGTAATAGGGTCCCGTTTTTTACGGAACCCTAAAAACGCACCACACTGATTTTGGGATATCCAGCTTCAATTTAACTTCCATTTATCTGATATCTTAGTGAAGATACTTTTATTTTCTCAATCATTTAGAAAACATACATAGTTTTAAAAAAAACCTAAAACCTGACACGTCGACTGTACTTGTTAAACAAACAGACATCAGTGAAAGTGTTGACCATTGTGTACACGACCACGGCCATGTGTCCATGCAGTGACCATTACCGAACATTACGGCGTTAATGTGACGAGTCGAGACAATAGGTAGGTACGACCGAAACGAGAAATGAACGAGGTTTTTAGGGTTCCATAGCCAGGTGGCTAAAACGGAACCCTTTTTTTTTTTTTTTTTTTTTTTTCGGATGGGAAATCATCAAATGACTTCTCCCGCTCTGGGCTGAGCAGGAGGGAGTGTCAGACTTTTACTGACTAAAACCCATCCATGTTCCTTCATCGCCCTTTGTGTTCCGGGGCCACGGTATCTCTTTCGAATAGTCCCGCAGCCCCGGCAGGCTTCGGTCCTTGCGGACCCCTTCACTATTGCTGACTCTCTTTGAGGCGCGCGTGGAACACGAACGCGCCGTCGACACGGCCTGTCGTCATGAGACGAACAGACGGCGAGCTAGCCCATAGCTCCCCGTCCACAGGCCCGCGCCTACGGTGGCCGGAAGCCACCACGTGGCCCCCGACGCCCGGGGCGTCTCCCGCGGCGGCCGGGACGTGAGGATATCTCCCTCTCACGTTCCGCCACCTCCTTCGCTAGCATGACTGCTTCGCAGAAGGAGGTGACGGCGTCCCATTCCGTCTCGCTCCGGACCATGGCACGAACCAGGGCCGGAAGCGAGAGGTCGCCGCCGCCAATCGCCACCTCGAGGAAAACGGAACCCTATAGAACGCTTTTGAGGGGAAATTTACATCTGAACGAGCGTTGAAAATATTGTTATTATATTTTTTGATGCCGTTTTTATGTCCGACTCGCACTTGGCCGGTTTTTTTATTACGTAACGAGGCTGGGATTTCCCCTCTGTAAAAATAAAAGAACTCACAAACAAACAAACCCCTTAAGGGCATGATTTTTTTAAACCTGTCTTTTTGCCTACCCTCTTGAATGGAAGTTGTGTGCAAAATTGCATGTTTCTAGACAGATTTTTAATATTAGTCTTAAAGACTCCCAGGTTTTAGATATCGAGACAAGACTCCAGAACGTTAAGTCATTTTCAATCTTTAGTTGCTCAGTCCAAAAAATACCCCCTGTATTTGCCTGAACAGATCCAAGTCCAACCAAGTCGTCTCCAAACGTTGCATCACCAACAAAAGGAAACATGTAAAGCCCTTTACACGTCACGTCAAAATCTACAACCATTCATCCATTCACTCTATTTCCATTCCTTTCATTCATTCAAACGTACGTTTGTGCAAGTACCGTTTCTCGTAACCCTATTGTTCAGACACAAAGTGACGTATCGTATGTCACATGACTTACGAGTCGTTGAAAAATGTACGTAATTTGTTCGTATGTTTGTCTGTATGTTGGCACGTGTGTGTGTGTGCTTGTTACGTAATTATTGTGTAATTTGACTAATTATTGTGTGGGAATAGTGTACAGCCTTGTAGTGTTTTGTTTGTAGTGTGTGATGCGTTTGCCGTTAAGTATTTTGTAGGAAAATATTGTAACTTTGAAGGAATTTTCTTTGACACATTACCTTATCATCATCAGCCTAGCCTTTTCCCAGCTGCCCGGCTTCCAGTCTAACCAGATGCAGCTGAATATCTGTATTTTACATGGAGTGATTCCCCATCTGACCTCCACAACTCAGTTAGTTCTGGGTAGTACGATACTCCTTGGTAAGTCTGGTTGTCAGACTTTCGGGCCTGTACGACTGTCAAAGATCTACTAATGACAACGGCTTAACGTGCTTTCCGAGGCACGGAGGAAACTTGGTATGTAATGGGGTCACTCATTCACGGCAAGCGCGGCTAAACCTGAAGATTGATCCTAGCGCAATTGGGTGTAGTTATTTGACAGGAGATTTTGACCACAAATTATATTAATATAGCCTTGCTTGCAGAAACCCCTATATAGGCCGTAGAGATGGGGTTATTGTTTTCAACGAGTTCCGTATTTCCACTACGACCTTCAACAGGTTTAACCCTGGATCTGTCCACGAAGTAGACACAATAGTTAAACAATGGTGTCTCGAAGAAATCTGTCCTTTGACAGATCATGATTTAACAAAAGCTCTTCGGTATGTACCTTATGTCATCCATACATTTTTGACTTATCCATGATGGTTATTGCTAATTGTATCGCACTCCGTCCAGGCCCTCTTGTGCATCCCATATTTAACCATGTTAAAGGATCTGAATTCCATGATGGCAAGATGGTAGATCACCGCGTCACTGCCTTAGAGTTGAACCTCATCTAACAGCAAAATGAGTCTTCCCTAGTCGCTGGGTAGATGGCGCTGAACTTGGTAAGTTACTACAAGGAACGGGACGTCACATCATTTCACTTGGATGTAATGGTTATATTCGGAAGCATAAGCAAATGAAAGTGTCAGTCAACGAGCGTATGTGACGTGACGTAATGTTTTTTTCCAAGCGCTTTGGCTTTGGCACCTAGTAACGTAGTCAGTTCAACGCCATCTACCGAGTTCTTGGAAACTATTTTTTTTTAAGTACTCACAATAAAACCTCTCATTACACATTTCCTCTTCTGACGCTCAGAACCGTCATTTGCCAGAGCGAGAGACAGAGCATGCTGCCGAGCGCACCGTCAATGCTGCCGCTTGCGAAAACATTCCCGCTGATGAGGTTTCAACCCATAGAAACGTCTGAAACGCCAAAAGTCTTGTTATACTAGCATCTGAGCATAGAGTTTCTGCCTCAATCTGAAGTTCTGCTCACTCCTAAAACAGCAAGAAGTGTAAAGAACCACGCATGAGAAACGCCTCAATTAGCAGGGCCCGATAGCATCGATGTTATTGTTACAAAACGTAAGAAAATGATCGGTGTACTGGTGTATAAGAATGCATCGAGTCAACAGTTCGGTGAGAGAAAGTGCGAAACAATACATAAAAGGAGTGAAGTGCTAAGTGAAGTGTTATGCATTTTGTTGCGCGTATGGCGATTAATGGTGCAGTATTTTATGGACTGTAATACTAGGAAAGCACATTTACTAAAATGATTTTAGATAAGAGTATAATAGTGAATGTAAGACACTATATAGGTGTCGGCGTAGTTTCAGGCATATATTGAGACTTTTCGGCTGCGTCTAAGCAATCCAATCAATTAACTTAGTCTATCGAAGTACACTGCTGATTTAGGGCTTTCTCAAGCTACGCCACAACAGCCTGTCCTCAACCTTTTGTATGTGGGTGGTCCAGCCATCCTTTTAAGATCGTCAACCTCCTAACTTAGAGACGACACACACTACGCTTGCCAAAATTGCGGTCTCCACACTAGACCTCGTTTCCTCCATCGGCCATCGATCCCTTGACA
Source organism: Xestia rhomboidea (assembly GCA_963853795.1). Lineage (NCBI taxonomy): Eukaryota > Metazoa > Arthropoda > Insecta > Lepidoptera > Noctuidae > Xestia > Xestia rhomboidea. Next base: position 16,268,648 of record OY970773.1, read on the forward strand.
ATCTTAGCTAGCCCACATCACTTCAACTTGCTTACTCTGCTACCTATGTCGGTAACTCCAGTTTATATTCCGGATCAATCCGGATAAATTTATGTTGGACCTGTCTCTGGTGATCTCCGCTGTAACTCATTTGTCATCAATCTCGTCAAGCAGCCGCATTTCTGTCAGATAGCTCAAAGTTGCACTGTTATACGTCGTGCACACCACACTGCGCAGTGCGCTTTATCTGCGTAGTGCAAACTGCGACACGTTACGTTAATGTCTCTGAAACCGGCGCATTACGACCATTAATAAAATCCATCTATTATTTATTATTATCTTCGCCAGATTTGCCTGTATAAATCGTTTTGGTTAACCGCTTACTTTAGTGGACCACTTCCCCCAGGGTTCACAGTCACTGCTGAAACTTTTCAAAAAGATTTTTGGCGTTCTCTCATCACGCCCTTTTTTTTTACCCATCCATGTTCCTTCATCGCCCTTTGTGTTCCGGGGCCACGGTATCTCTTTCGAACAGTCCCGCAACCCCGGCAGGCATCGGCCCTTGCGGACCCCTTCCTTTTGCTGACTCCCTTTGAGGCGCGCGTGGAACACGAACGCGCCGCCGACACGGCCTGTCGTCATGAGACGGACGGACGGTGAGCTAGCCCGAAGCTCTACGTACACAGGCCCGCTCTCATCACGCCCTACCTAGCTCTCAAGTTTTCGAGCTGAATATGGTTGACGAGAAACGCTATGGGCTGCAGAATGTCACTTTTTCCGGGACTTTCATCCTGAATAATTAAAAAGACTGAGCCCACACACACACATACGGCTAGCAGACCAATTATGACGGCTAATTAAGAAAAGGTGTAAATTGCATAGATAAGCATTTCCTCATGACGTTTTGTAAGATATTTCCGTGTTTTACCATACAAACGGTACCCTAGAATACTCGACAGTTGGGTGCGGCATCTCTAACGAATAAGGAAGTCACGTAATCTACTGTTTTTATAATATGCCGTTTAACTGTGAGCAAACATTTTAATATCTCGCTGCATCTCGTAGATCCTTTTAATTCTTAGTTCTAACCGTCCTTGTCTTGTGGTCCTGTGTTGCCTTTAATTAGGGTTTACAGTTAAAGACTTTGATTCTCATGTTTCTAATGAAATAATCCTGTAACAAAATTAAGACTTACTTCCGAAATCTTTTTCCAATGTTGATTTCTTCATTAAAATATTCTCCTACCCATTAAACAATGTTTTGGGATTGGTAAATCTTTTCGCTTTTTCTGCCATACTTATCTGTTAGCTGTTATCTCAAGTCACCCCCTAGAAATATCATCTTTCACAGAGTCCATTCATCGTTTCTTTTGTCATCTCCTACTCACTACTGAAAATTTGTTTCTGAACAAATTCTCATGCTCATTTTACAGGCTGGAATGGGCTGATGATGATGAATGATAATACTCAGAAACTCATTCTAAACCTTAAAGTTTTCTCGCACATTAAAGCTTTAACCCTGGCTGGGATGGAATCGCACCAGTTACCATCTGGTTATCTCTCATATAAAAGTAAAACAGCTGGGAACAGTGACGTAGCTGATAGACAAAGTCGTAACTTCAAACAGTTTTTTTTTTAATCTATAGAGCCGACCCAAATACCTGTTACATAAGTCCTAACATTGGGTTTATCCGGCACCTCTCTATTTATGCAAGCCGTCATAATTTCAAACATATCTCGAGTTAACTCAAAGAGTAGTTTTAACTTTAATACAAACACCATTTCAGCTTACTAACTAGAAACAGACGTTGTCTGTCTGTTTCCCATTAATAATAATTTCATCCTAGATACATGCCCGTTAGAATTTAATTCTGTAAATAAATTACTTGCTATGCGTGAGAATCTTGTTCGTATGTTATCATGGTTTTAGTAGCATAGACCTACTTTAACAATTTATGCTAGCATAGCTTGTTGGCAAAGGTATAACTATCATTCTGCCTAATAATGGTTGTTTTGTTGGTTTTAATTTACAAGATTGAATTATTAGAACAATAATAAATTCAAACAATATTAGGAGGTCAAAACGAAACATAAAAACGAAATAAACTAATTAAAATAAATTCAATTAATAACGAACCCCCGTATTTTAGCGCCAAAACGCAAAGAGAAAATACACGCCATTTTTTTTCCAAATCGAATCGTCACTTTTAAACTTTCGCCATGTTGCGTTCCAAAACACGTATCATATTATTATCTGTTTAATCATTAAAATATCTGAACGCACAATTCGTTACAAAAAATAGGTCGTTCATGGAACACAACCGCTGGTCACAATAATAGGAAAGAAAGTGAATTTGTAATTGAAAAGGAAAGTACGGACGTGATACATAAGGAAATCATTGAATATTCTCGGTTATGACTATGAGTTGACCGGTTCAATCGATTGAAATATCATTAATAAATATGGCAGGTCTTAAACGATTCTCGATTTGAAATTGAAAAGATGAATGGTCGGCTCGGTTGTTTTTTTTTCGTTTTCTAATGTCCAGAAGTTATTACCGTGAAATGATATGATGATTCCATTCAATTTAGGGCGAATGCCATCTATGTTATTATAATTTTAATCGCCATCAAGAACTGACATTGTCAATACTAGGAATAGCAATGATGACACGGACGCCTCTTGAACGCGGTTTAATGTGCTGATCGCGTTCAGTTTGAGTGATGAAATCGGATCTTTAGTCGGGAAATTAAATAAAAATCAAAAACCTGAGAAGTGATCACACATAATTCTAAGGTAAAACTTTAAAATCAAATATATTTTATGGGATGCGTATGAAGTGCAGATCACGTGCAGTAGTCTAAATCTTAATAGGTAACTTGTGAACTTTATAGATTTCATATAAAAACGAACACTTGCGCCACTGAACAGCGAAAAATCACGTGACCCAAAACGCTAAGTTGCGAGGGTCCGCGATATTCGCGAAATATTCGCACGTATTTTGGACACCTTGGTTAATAACACTTGACGATCGCAAACTACAAGAGATATATCTAAATAAAAATTACAGTGAATAGCTGATTAATTAAGGAATATAAATAATAATAAAAAAAAAATATCAAAAATTAATTGAAACTCAAAAAAAATGTAGAACTCGAAAAACAGTGATGAAAACAGATAGTTTGCTATTAAAACATTAATTTGAATTTTTTTAAATATAAAATTTTATTTAAAATAATTTTAAAATAAACTAGATTATATTTCCTTTCCAATAAGACCATAATCTTATTAGTTTATTTACTATAGTCTAATTAGAAATTAATTGGAATTTGTATACTCACTGTTTATTTTGCCGCCTGCGCTTGCGCCGTTTTTTTTGAACACGGTTATTTCCGTACTTACAACTTTACGAAGCCAGTTGTTTTTGTTTGTACAATTTAACAATATTCTCACTATACTAATTAAGCACTATTTATCCGTTAACACACACGTTTTAATCACAATTAACACTTATTTCTTGTTTAAAAACCATCACTAAGGTAAATATACCTACCACTTTTTCGGAGGCGAAATAATCAATTTCGAGTTTCGAAAACTAGATTTCCTATAGCATACTATTGTAGCACAGTTCTTCACGATTAATTTGATATATAACACTAACCGAATATAACAATATACTTAACAAAACAATTGAAATACGATATTCGCGATAACGAAACACGTTACGTAATGGCGGAGTTTGTTTCCACTAAACTTTTTATTAAATTATGACATTTGTCAATGGAATCGTGCTATGTCCTGTGGTACGTAGTTGAGAAATATTGTAGAGATGGGACGTAAACCATTCAATTCACTCCAATCCATAGACAACACGTTTAAATCGATATTATCAAACTTAATTATGGTTAAACGCTACTGGATAGTACTACTATCCACGCACAATTGTGGTTAAATGCGCTTGGATAGTAGTAGTATCCAAACGCTGCTCAAATAGCATTTAAAGTCAACTTTACATAATTCATCATAGAATTTACTGTAGTGCCACAACAAATTAAATAAAATGATATTTGATTTACAAATCGTCTTCAACCTTCAATCATAAATCAATTTTATTCCTTATTTTTCATAATGCATACAAATTAATGCGCATAAAAAATCGCATAACACACGCTAAATACCGACCATTGCAAATTAAGTGAAAATCAATTAAACATGTAATTCATAATTAAACGTGAATTTAAACATTATTAACTGTAATCGATACGCTTTATAGGTCATTTTATTCGCTATGCATTTATCAAAACTACCGATTCCTGTGGCAGTTACTGGATAGAAAAAGCCGATGACTCACTGCCGCTTTGTGCTTCCGCATAGTTCCTGTAACCAAACTACACTGGTACTCTTTAACACTTTAAACAGCAACACAGAAACGCTGCTTGGTGGCAGATATATGTATACAGTGTGTTTGGCTATCGGTTACCGAAACTTAAGGGCATATATATTATATACTCGTTTCCATAGACAAATACACGTTTATAAATACTCCTAACCCCAGACCCCGCGAATGGCAGCCATCTTGTTTTTTTATTAGCTTGATCTAGGGTAGGTATGTTCAATGAAACGCTAATATCTTCGAATCTAAGAGACCTAGAAACGTGAAAATGATCTGCGACGAGGCTATGTTGCGTATTTTTTTATGTAAAATCAGATGTATTTGAGTCGACCTACAAAATGAAATCAAAATATTGACTCAACACCAATTCTGAGTAATAGACATTTGAACATTTATTTATTAACACCTTAAACTATCATTACAGGGTTTACCCTAATGCGAAAGCTAAGAACTTAAACTAAACCTAAACCATACACTTACGACCAAATTTGAAAAGATTAAATTAAAAATTACATTATAAAACACAAAAACATAGTACAAAAATAAACTAACAGCCAGCCCTGTCCCAGCGCATAGACTCCACAATGTTATTATTGTTATCTTATTATGACAAAATCAGCAACCTCCAAATAAGCTGATAACAATTCAACATCACTAGCTACCAAATGACAGTCTCTGACCAAACCGCTTAGGGTCATCGAGCCAACTATAATTGCTGACAGCATTTCGCTACCAAATACCATACCGCACCGACTTGCCTAAACAGAACCAACACCTTAACAATTAATTCATAAAGTCGAAAATCGTGTGATAAAATTCTAAGTGGTTGGAAGTTTAAGGTTGTTTTACGGAGATGGCATTGACACCATACGTGATGGTTGGTACGTGGTCTGATTATTGGTTGCTGTGTGTTATATTCGGCCCTTAGGCTTGGGTTGACAGGTTCAGCTGATTATGCAACTGTGTATTGTTTTAGAATGTATTCTGGTAATGGTAATAAGGTGTTGATGGTAAGATGTTGGACTGCCTCGTTGGTCTCGTGGTCGGGTTCGATTCCCGGGTCGGGCAAAGTGTCATTGAGTATTTCCAGCAGGAATTTGTCGGAGACAGGATCTGTGCCCGATTGATGGCAATAGGCTCGCCCCTATTACATGGGACTTTAACATAGCTGGCGAAATGTGGGTGTACTATTAGTTACACCTCCGCCTAATATTTATGTTATTACAAGTTATGATATTCCAGTTTCCGCACGATGTTTTCCTTCGCCGTTATAGCGAGCAGACTTTTTCTTATGAAGATTAGATATTCTAAGTGGATGCAAGTAGTTTTTAAATCAAAAATGTGTGTCCAACCTTCACATAGCTATGTTTATTCCATACGTTACTGGTATTACGTAAAACCTCGGCCAGTCTCGGTAGGTGCTAATCATATTACGGAAACGCACGACCGATGACACCCTGAGCCTGCACTTCCTACATCAGTCGTATAAGTACTTGAACGTAAAAATGTTGAGTAAATATTTAACAGCTATCATCTCTATCATGAAGACCTCGTGGCTAAATAATAAGCCGTTGGTCCCGGCTGGGCTGTCAATAGCAGATCTTTGACAGTTGTTGCAGTAGTCAGTGGCACGAAAATCTGGCAACCAATCTTACCAAAAGGTATCGCCCAGTACTAACTGGGTTGTGGAGGTCAGATAGACAGTCGCAGCTACATCCGGTTAGACTGTAAGCTGACCCAACATAGTTGGGAAAAGGCTAGGCAGATGATGGTCTACATCATAAAGATCAGCCATTAATTTGAACTGTTTCAACACCTTCGGAACCACCGGGGTAATTGCAAAATGGACGGATACTTTTAACTGCGCGATGTATGGATTTCGTTGTTTAGTTCATAATCTGTGTGTGATGGCGCTGTAGTACTTTTTGTTCTATGTTGTTGTACCTAGTAATTTTTGTAGTGCCGCTACTGTAGTTAATTAATTAGTTCTTTTATATTTACGATTTTATGCCATTGATAGCCAAGCCACGAGCCCGCTACGTCATGTCTCAAGTGCGAGGCATTTAATCCTAGAATAGCGTAGATATCTAGTTTCTAGCTCGTGTTGTAATCAATACAGGCGCCACGGCTGTGCGTCTAGAGTTACGCCTGTGACCGCATCCTGTGCACTTCCGTTTATTAGGGTATTATTGTGTTGATGGTCTTGGTTGATTGTTTCCTTCTGAAGGGTAGGTACGAGGGTACGGTTGCAAGGAAAGTATGGTGAACTAAATGTAAAACTTTTATCAAGGTTAGAATCATAATAATATAATGTATTATTTAAAAGTGGTGGGCCGGCTGGCCCATTTATCGCAAGACCCTGAGACAGCTAGACGAGGTTGCTGAAGACCGAGGGTGCCTAAATCTTAAGTAAACCGTCTTAAGGATCTAAGGCGTCCAACAGATGGCTTACTTACGTATTAGTGAGAAGAAGCTCACAGCATCGAGAAAAGTTAAAGGAATTCGTTTTTTTTTATTTGTCCAAATATAGCATTGGGAATTTGGGAATATCCTATACATTTTGAATTTTACTACATCTTCAGGCCCGGACACAAAGCAGAGACGAGAGGAGCGGAGAGGAGATCTGCTAGTTTCAACCAATCACAGGATAGACGAGAGACGTGACGTGATTTCAACCAGTGTGATTGGTCGGATTCCGCACGTTTCCTCTCGGCTGGTCTTCGCTTTAGTGGAGTCGGGGATCGCTGGTAAAAATGTCACTATGTCTAGCCTTCAGATCTTTAATAACATAACCGACCCCATTTAAACATACTTTCACTATCATCCCCTCAGAATCTTCCCAACGATTTCATACCAATAACAATATTCCTCTGGAACAGCTCATTCAGTCTTCAATCCTCAGTATCTGTCATCATAGCGTATCGCGACCGTGGATCGTGATTTAAGACTTAGATCTGAATACGTCACGTACTTGTGACATTACTGCCGTAGGACAGGCGAATGGTGGTGTGTTAGGTTTGATCAAAACTGAGTCAGGGGAAAAATCAAAGATATATTTATGGTCCACTGTAAAATGTGGATTGTAGCTTATTGACGCTACCGAAGGTGCCAAATTCTATACCAAATTCTGGGCAAATACAACACGCTAAAAAGAAGATTCCTGTAATCTCATTAATCATTTTTTACAGCCTTTAGCGGTCTAAGCTGGACAAGGGCCTATCCTGTCGTAAGCCATTTTAATCGATTCTTTGTTAAGCGTATCTAACTGCTATGAGCCACCAAACGAAGATCGTCGTTTCATCTAGCCTGAGAGCTTCCCAACCCAAGTTTGGCGATCGATTCGCGGTTTCCACCTTGTCTTTTTAGCTTATCGAAGCTTGTGCAATTTATATTGAGACTGCTCAGATTCGCCATTTCCTCTCAAATATACGCTTACACCAAGAGCTTGCGATTCTTAGGCCAATAATGTATGCCCAAAGGCCCAAAGCTATTGTTAACTATTCTGGTTTTCTGCCGTACTGAAATCGATCCCACACAGAGGCTCCAGGCATAGCCCTTAGCCCACAGCTCAACTCATCGAAGAGAAAAGGCAACGTCATACACTGTTGAACTTCTGCCTCTTTCTTGTACCAAAGCCTTTTAGAGGTACATGTCACGTCTAAATGACACGGCGATGGTGATCTCATTGCGTTTTTGCACGACTCACCTGCCCAAGAGCACTCGTTAACATAGCGTCATAAATCTCATGTACCACAAGTGAAATTGAATTCTATATGCACAGGTTTAAAGGTGACTATCGTTTGTTAGGAAGGGTGTGGTAAAAAACCTAGTTGTATATTGAATTTTATGTATGTGAGAATTTTACGCCATCATATTTATGTCGTGTTTTTCTTTTGATCGGTTTAACAAGAATTCTAACTATGATGTCTCATCCATCGGTACATCTGCTGTTAGTATTTATTATGTTATTAATATTTATATTGCACTACATTAAGCTGTGGGGTAGACAGAACTGGAGTTGCGGTACTTTTATCTTAGAATAGTTTTCCCGTATCGTAGAAGACGGCGGGACGAGCTGGACAGAACTAACTACCAGTGGTCCACATTAGCCCTAGATCGAAAGATTTGGAAATCATGGGGAGAGGCCTTTGCCCAGCGGTGGGATGACACAGTCTCACAGTAACAGTGGTTTTGCCTTTGACGATTTTAGGGCTTTTAAAATTAAAGGTTAATTTTAGATAAATGCTGCAGCTGGTGATCATGGCGGTTTATTGTTAGACGTTCATTCTCGTATCATAAACCTGCTTTTGTGTTTAGGCATAAGTAATAAAGGGTGTAAACAGATCCTTTACGAAGCCGTCAACCAAGCATTCTGTACATCAAACTAAATAACTTTACGCAAAAATTATTGCTTGGAAACGATTTTTCTTTTTTGGGTGAAAAATTACTTTTTATGGTAAGACTCAATTATCGCACTAAAAAAATTGTGCTGATAGATGAATTGAATAGTACGGGGGTCATTGAGGTGTTTAAAGTAAAAATCTTACATTAAAAACATTTATTTAAAAAAAACTTGTGAATAAGTTGGAACTTTGACCCCCAATATCTCCGTAACTAGAAGGTTCCCAGGTTTGGTCTAGAAAAAGTGCTCTTCGGCTTCGTTAAGGGCCTTTTTACACCCTTTATAGTAGTTTTCGCATCTATTCGAATAAATCTTTATGACCATTTGGCAAATCATTGGCAATTGAATTCAATCGTTTTCTTGGTCTAATTTTTTGCCTTCTTCAGTGGGAGTAAATAATTTAAAACTTCCGCTTTTAATATCCAATGACTAAATGACTACCTACTGAGATGAAGAGTGCAGATATAAAGAGATAACCATCGAATTGTTAACGTTTTTATATGAACCGTTGTGATTGTCCGTGGGAACAAATATCAATGGTGTTCGTTTTTGGATTTATTCAAGGGTTAAGACGAAGATTAGTGATGAGATCATAATTTATTCAGTGGATGACCATCACCCATCTACTGCTGGACTAGGGGCCAACGGTTCATCTTGTAAAAGCCCTACTTTAAATACGCTTAAAAAAGAACGGGAAGCGAAATTCGTACTTCAAACGCATTTTTGTCTTCAGTTTCTGGGCGAATAATGCTTTAACCAGGCTAGGCTTTCACTAGCCAGCTGTGAGAAGAACATCCCGAACCACCACACGACTTCGGTTACCCGCGTACACCACATTATGTGAATGCGGTACAGTTCAGAACATGATCCTTATTGGAATGTTGCAAGTTTCCATATGCACTTTTGACCACCAGCTGCTGGGCCCTACTGATATACAAAAGACCATCGACTCGAAAAGAAGATTAAGAATGCGTCTTCGAAAACGCCTTCCGTGAAACAGTTTGGGGGTATGAACAACAGGGTGTAAAGCTCTTCATCCCCCGTAGAAAAGGCAGGATCCTCCGACCAGACGGGTGTTATGTCTGGTGGGCTACTGCTTGACAGTTGTTGTTGGGTTCTTCTATATAGTCAAGCCTTTTGAAAGTCGTATTAAAACACGAAACTCCGAAAAAATTGTTTTCAGCGAACTCCATAATAAGAAACCAAGACCTCATTCTGTATGAAGGTGCCAGTGATAGAGATATTATAACAAAGCAAGATTTTTCGATTTACAGTTAAATACTACCCATAACGAAATAACACAAAAATATTTACTACTACTTCATACATTTCCTCGATAAAGCCTCTTACAACATGGTTCAAAATCAAAGACCTCACGCCAGTGACTCACCACAAACGACCCTAGCCTAAAGCAATACTCCAATACCTATCAGAAACCATAATTTAACTAATCTCACGAAGAATAATTTAAGAACATAAATGACACAGCGATAGTCCATCGTTTGAATAAACTTCAGTAATAATACGGTTGCCAAGAACGTATACTGTAATGGGATCAAACCGGCGGTAAACCTGGGATATAATAGGCTCGGAAACATCGACATATCTTTAGCGTCATCTGTTGTAAACTGGAGACAGACTTCTTGGGGGTAAACATTATTCTTTTTGATTGTGGTGTAAGGTATAAGCGGAAGGCGGAGTGACGATCACCAGTAGTAGTCTTGTTCTATACACTGCTGTGTATAGGCCTCTTCACTTTTCTGATATGTTTTCATCGTCTGTGTAAGTCTACTCCAGGCCTTATCCGCCATTTGCTCTGCACCCACTGGCTGTCGCTTCGCCTACCTCTGGGGCCAACTTTCTGTAATACAAATGCTTCATTTGTTGTTAGTGGATCGCAGTAATTTGACCTTTGATGTGCTGATATAGTTATTAAACAGCGGTTCAATTTATATTGTTCTATTGTTGAGGGAAAAAATAAATAATAAACAACACAATGTTGTTAAAAACAGGTGTGTGGCCGGTTGGGCCGCCTTTGTTGCTTTGCTATCAACAACTATCTGTCACTAAGTAAACCATTCTATTAACTATGTACTTCTACAGTCAGGGTCTATTGTTTAGCAGACTACTAATAAGTGAAGATATGAAAATTTAACATTTTCATTCCCTACAACTTTTTATGCCACAGACACACAGTAAGTTTATAACTTAAACCAAACGCAGAAAGGACCAGTCCCTATTAAAACGAACTCTTGGTTTCTGGTATCAGGTACTTAATCATAGGTAGCGGTCGATTTGAAGTACCTCGGGGCTTCCGTGTGACAGATAGACAGACTCGGGCAACTGTCTTGTATTATAAACCAGGATGTCAATATTAGAAGTACGAACCAGGCAATCCTAGAAATAATATGATGGGTAACTTGTGGGACCACCTGTAAGATCATATATTTTTTCGTAGCTTGAAATAGGATTGCCTCGTTGGTCTAGCTAGCGGTTTCGATTCCCAGGTAGGACAAAGTGTTATTGGGTTTTTCCATTAGATTTGCTCAGCAGCCGTCTGCAGGAGTATGTGTGTCTCTTGGTTGATAGAGTGGCACCGATATCATGACACTGTTCGAAATGTGAGTGTAGTACTTTAGGGTACAACCTCCATCTTTCGGGGATAACAGACGTGATTTATGGGACCTCCAAACAGGTTTATTTTTCTAAGAAGATATGACATACCAGAAACGTTGATTCCAAAGAATTTTGAAATAAAATCGGAACATAATCACACACAGTCAGAGTATGTAGGGATGTACATAGATTTCAAAGATACACCTCTGAATGAAAACGGATGTGTGCAAGCGTAATACGTTGCTAACAACCACGGAGAAGTATATAAATGAAGTGGTCAAAAAATTTGCGTTGATGCCACACCGTGTGTCCGTGTTTGCATGAAGTGCGTGAAAATGTAAGTCTCCGGAGTCCCGGATCAACCTTGCGCCAAAGCGGGGTCGATGTGGCTTTGACGGTCTTTTCTCTAGTTACGAAAGGTCTGACTGTTATATACTGTAACGGTCTTTTCTCTAGTTACGAAAGGTCTGACTGTTAATATACTGTACGATTAGGGGTTAAACTACTAAAAGTGCGTAGGACTTAAACAAAACAGCGAAATTTAGGTGTACTATTGATACACCTCCACTTTACCCTTTGGGGATAACAAGAGACTAATATTGTGGACGTCCCTTAACCGTAACCTTTGGGAGAAACTCATGCATGATATTTTGTTTTCTGTGAGTTGGTAGTATCATTCCATTTACTCTATACTCCGTGTTTGTTCCTTGCTCTGACGGCATTACGTGAGGTCTGCCCAATAAACTTGGTGCGTCGTGTCTGCAGCGGAAACCGTTCGTTTTGTATCTTAATGTTACCTAAACGTTTATTTATGTTTTATCTGTCGCAGTTCTAAGATAAAATGTTTACAGATTCCGTGTTAAATAACTGTGTTTATTTAAAAACAGTGGTTTTTCTTTCATGAATCATACAAAATATATGTATTTGTATATGTATGTCTTTAGCTCAGTTCTAGATATCTAGGGCTCGTAATCTATGTGATCTGTAGCTCACACAGCACGGAAAGTCTTTGATACTCATTTCAATAAGTCGGTATGAACATATGGTATCAGAGTTCCAGGAGGAAGTTCTACTTACTTACTACATACGTTTGAAAGGGATATGTAGTCTCAGACACCAATCGGCTGAGTTTTTGGCAGTTTTACATGGTTTAATAACGTAATGGATTGGCACCAAGTCTGTAAAACGAAATCTGATAATTTTCGAAGAAAAAACACAAGTTTACACACAAAACTACACACTCATGCATAACATAATATCACGCCTCTTTCCTCGTGAGGCACAGACTGCTATAGTAGTAGATTTAGGTCCCATATAATAAGTTCACGCGTCTTGCTATCAACCGAGTACAATTTCAAACTGAACTGAAAATATTCCATAAAGAATTTCTGGAATTAAATAGAATTAGAATAAACACTTCGCGGGCTCGTCCCGGGAATAACAACGTGTAAGTACCTAATTTTGTGAAAAATTCTAAACTAACAATTGAATTTATTTTGTTTCAGGTTTCCGTTTTGACAGACGTGACTTTTAAAAGGTAATTAAATACTTAAATAATAATATTTTCACAAACAGATGATGATTAGAGGTCGGCAGACGATGCATAGACACATAAGTTGCCATTGGGGGAAAAATCTGGATGTGGCTCACAGGAACGTGGAGATTGGCTGACTAGCACAGAGAGGCCTATATAGACCCACGTGGGTGGAATTCTGTAGTCCTTGTGCGCTTCTATACGAAAAAAAATCATACGACCTTTATTAAAGTGTAACTGACGAACGATTTCTTAGATATTTCAGGGCAAATTATTTAAGTATTTAAGTATTTTTTTTAATGTATTTGACAGTTTATAAACGTATTGGAAAGTTTTGGTTTCTTTAGTCTCATTATTTCCTGGCATCCAGTTAGCCGAGTTGGGAAAAGGCTGGGCAGACGACGATGATTGCTGTAGTTTGGAATCGCGCGGGCAAAATCACAAACCAGACCCGTATGTTTTCAATCTAAGAACTCCAAGCCTGCTACCTTGAAGCCTATACCCTATCAATAATGATCACTGCCCCTAGATAGTGTTAAACTATTTACTACCTATGCTAATTTCAACTCTACTTATAGAAGTCCAAAGTTGATTTCAGTTTGAAAGAAACTGTAACGAGAAAGTACACAAAATATATATTAAAGTGTATCTGTGTGTTTGTGAGCTACAAACCGCTTTTCGTGTAGAAATGTGGAGATTGCATTATGTCCGCGATAAAATTCGTTGTTTATTTATTTGTTAGGTATATTGTTTTCATGAGCTTTGGTATCGGTATCTATGTAGTCAACTTTAAAATTCGTTTTTGACATTGTTGTCGCATTTTACCTAAACATACTGTAATTTATAGTCAAAATATAGTCGGAAAAGTTATAAAGTGCAAGTAAAACTTTACCTGACTGCCTCGTTGGTCTAGTGGTTGCTAGCGCGCCTGCTGAGCATGAGATCCTGGGTTCGATTCCCCGGTCGGGTAATGTTATTGGATTTTTCCATCAGGAATTTCTTAGAAGCAGCCAAGGAGTCTGGGTTTGTGCCCGGTTGATGGCAATAGGCTCGCCCCGACTTAAACATATCTGGCGAAATGTGGGTGTAGTAATGGGTACTCATCTGCCTAACCCTTTCGGGGTTACAGGCGTGATGTTATGTATACAAGTTCATTGACACGAACAGATTTACTCGTCCTTCAAAAAGCGAGGTGCGAGTTTTCTAAATAAAACTCACATAAGGTGGTCCCTAAAGAAATTGTACAATTAAAGATCAATATAAAATCAATTAAATTCATATTCCACAAATTATTTCTGTATCAAGATACCATTGTAACTTGTGTTGTTAATATCATTGACAAAGAAAGCTATTCTATAGAGAAAAAAACAATATCAAAAGAGCCCTCTATCAAATTAAAAAAGAAACTAAATCCAAATGAATGAGCAAGCGCATCACTAGATTGACGTTTCAATTAAAAATCGTTTATTTATAAAATTAAAATCACGCATCGTGTCGATATCTTTTGTCGGCACATCACTAACCCTTTGTATAGTGCTGTTACAATCTTTTGTGCTTAATTATCGATGAATGGAGCACAAAGAATTCGTTATTTGTTAAGTCTATTAGTTTATAATTATTGGAGGTAGTGAGTTGATTACCTACTGTGAAACTAATATTGGAGTCGAAGTTACATGTTCGTATTTGTAGGACATCATATCGTAACAAAAGCTAGGTTAGTTATAAGAATAGTCTTTATTTAACAATTGGGTTTTTTTTTAATAACATAACCTCAAGCCTGTATCCCCTAAGAGATAGGCAGACGTGTAGGTACCTAATATAGTACCTACACCCACATTTCGTCAGTTATGTTTAAGTCCCATGGACGAGTCTATTACCATCAACCGGGCACAGATTCAGACTCTGTGGCTACGCAGATGATGACTAATGAAACTGTAAAATTAAGCACGTACGGCGTTAATGCCCTGGATTAGCTGGACCTTCTTCTCCCCACCTTCTGTGTATGTAGAAGGGGTCAAAATGAATGTTCGGTTAATATGACAAGCAATCTTGAGATTTCTGTTGTTTCACACAAAAATATACTAAAACCAATACAACGTTATACTTACATTGTTACGTCACAAACACATAAGAGTCATTCAATGCGTAATTACTTGCTAAAAGTAATTAAAACAATTGTAACTCTCGCGCAGCCGTTAAGGTGGATGCTCCAGGGTAGCCCGCGAAATTCAAATTTTCTTACGTTTTTTGCAATTTGCAGGTCAGTGTCAGGTTGTATGTAGAGCTTCGCCTTTTTGTGACGACATACAGTTCAACAAATGGAGCATTTTTGTATTCTTATCTAATTTTTGACCGTTTGTATGAGGTTCGCCCATTTACGGTGTTGTCGACGAAATATGTAAAGCTGCAGACTGCATAAAGGTCACAACAAACCAAAATGATAAGTTCTTGCTAATACTTTTTTCTCAATGGTATGCAAAGCTAATCGCAACCATGTATATTAAGTTGATCTATTTAATATTGAACGGAATAGTTGTCCGTTCCCACGCACAAACGACCTTGTGATTAACTAATAAACATTCGTTGGATAGGCGGAAGCGAGAGCGATTTTGTACCTTATGTGGTAAGCCACAAAGATATTAAGTAAAAGCGGTTGTAATGTTAAAAATAGTAAAAACTTTTGTATTAAAATTCTGATTGTTTTTGAGCTTTCAAAGTAGCAACATATTCGTCACCCTCATTATTCGGGCATATCAGCATATCTTCATTATACATCTCTATTGGCCGCCACATCAGTATCAAGAGCAACCCCTGTAGTGATATAATCACTCACACAGTCCAGCAACAGCATACTTAACTCTAATAAGCTCAGCTTCCTTTACCATCTTGTTTGACCCATTTACCTATCGGCGCAAATGTCTAAATTCACATTTCTAGTATCCATAATTTATTTCATCTAAAAAAAGAAATATTTATTTAATTAATTTATATTTAAAAAAAAACTTTTTATTTTATTTTTTTCGAATATTTAGTTTATTATTTATTAGCCCGCGACTTTCGTCCGCGTGAAATTATAATGAAAATATTATTTCCCTATTCAAATCGAATTTTGTTATCGATTCTAAGGGTTTTATTGTTTTTGCACGGAATCCTAATCTCTGTTCTAAAATAAAGTAAGGTTCTCCTTATGACATCAGCCATCCAGTAAAAGTCCCGTCAAAATCGAATCAGCCGTTTCGGAGATTAGTCGGAACTAGACAGATAGACAAAAATAACAAAAATGTTTTAAGTACTGTGAATGCTTTCATATGCATTCAGTAAATAGCTGTTATTTTGAAATTACAAACAAACCCTTTAATTGTATTTATTTGTATAGATTTGACACCGTATAAGGCACACGCACTTTATAAAAACTCAACCAAGATACTATAGTACCTGGAAAGTACAACCCTACCCTAGCACACTAATAATAAAACACAGTTTATCTTCACATAAATAAACTCTGTAACTTATAACCAATCACGATACTTAATTAGACCAGTAATTAAAAAGTAAATAGCACCTGGCTACACATTAAAAGTAACTGAACCGCAGTCACGACCGACATTGCGTGAATGCCTGCCCGCTGCCGCTTATCGCTACATCTTAGTAATGTGACAGCTGCTTTACTGCCATCCGGGTTTCTATTTGATATTGCAAATACTGCTTAGGGCTGTAGATTTTATTGAGTGAGAATATTATTTAATCAAATAATTAAGTTGTCAAGTCTTGATCATGCAAACGAAGGTATCGCCCACGGCTTTGCTTGCTTGGAGGTCTGAAAATATCCCATGGGTGTGTACTATCGTGATACAAAGTATCCTGCAGGCTTAGCCAAGTTGACAATCTACAATCGTTAACGCTAGTAGAATGGCATCATCTCAACGTTAAATCACGTGATCAACACAAACGAATAGAAAATTCGTAGACAAGTTCACATCGTTCAAAATGATAGAATAGAATGTCATCGTTTCTACAATGTTGATCGCTATACTCTTTGGTAGGAACGCTCACCATAGACTAGAGTGTGGGTTTTTTCTACAGACATTAGAGGACGAGCGATCGACTCAGTCGTGTCAACTTGGCTACCAATTTAGCGCTTTCTACAATCGCTTACGCCGAGGCGTTTACGATTGTAGAACGAGAATCGATATGAAACGTTTGTAACTTGGCTAGGCCTGCTGTTTCGTAGGCCAGGTCTAACAAACATGACGATTGGATGTGTAGATAGTTATGAAGGTGTGACAAACAAACAAACTAACCTTGTATAACATTAGTACTGGACTGGTAAAAAATGCGCAAGGCATTAAGTCCGCCTTTATACGACGTTTTTTTACATTATATCCAAAAAGTTTAAATAAATAAATATTAGTTAGAATCTAATTGTTACAGAAACAACATCTTGACAGAAAAACGGGCTAATAAAATATGAATGCTATTATTAATTCACCCCGAGTTTAGAAATTTTTCAGAAGCCCGGGAAATAACTATAGTGGAAAAACATAACCGGTGATTAAAACCCAAGACTCCACATTTCATTCTCTTACAATAAATAATGTGGTTCTGTTGTATTCCAAATGTTTGTGTTTGTCTAAATGCTTTGTATGTTTATTGATTATTTTTAACCCCCGACTCAAAGAGAGGGGTGTTATAAGTTTTTCACTTCTCATGCTCTAAAAGTACCCCAATATAGCCCTACGAAGCGGGACTAAAGTGACCACTTTAGTCCCTAGGGAGTGAAAAGTAATTCGTTTTTTCATTTCCTTCATGTGACATAGACAAACTCAAACTACTACTACTAAAAATATACTACTATTATCTGTGAAGTGTGGACCATCTTCATTGCGAAAATGTTGAGAGTTTTAGTTCCATGGTTTTTCCGCAAAGAAGGTGGCGCCATGCGTTTCTAAATTGTTAATCTGTGACTGGTTTAGAAGAAAAAATTACTGACCGAAAAAATTACTACCTGAAAATTTCAGAATTATTGACGAGTGTAAATTTGTTCGGTTTTAAATAAATTTATTAAGAGTGACAGTGAAGAGTTTGACGTCGAGCAAAGAGCAAAAGACATAATAGATAATCTTTTGCCGCCAAAATCGCGGAGGATTTAGGAACCTAAAAACTACAAAAGTTCTATGGACTGGAGGAATAATAATTGTTTTTGGACTAAATCGACTATTTTTCTCGCACTCAAAGTGAAAAGTACAGTTTGCACCTCGAGACTAAACGCCAACTTAATGCTGCTTGCTGCTGCTCTGGTATGTTATGGCTTCGTTTAGTCCCTCGTTATAAAATATACTATAACGTGTCTGTGACGTAGCTCCCAAACGGATAAACCGATTTTCGTTTAGTTTTTCCTAATATTGTATGCACGTCATGTCCTTGCGACAAATAATTATTTTTTCTTTCTTCCTATTTGTGACGATTAGACCAATAGGTATGTAATGGGTGATCGCCCATTCACAGACCAATCTAGGCAAAATGCGACTGTTGTTATAAAGCTACGAGCTCTTTCTGAGCAGCCAACTAAACATACTTAATTAATCAAAATCAAAAGTCGTTTATTAAAATTAATAGTAGATAGTCCCCCAAAACGACCCTCCCCCATCTCCTAGTGCATTGACTGGGGAGAAGAAGCGGCGGAACAAACTCCCCACTCTCCCCTGCAACACATCTGTCTGTTTCAGTTACAACTTGATTAAAATTACTTGAATCACTAAAAAATACCGCATTTTTTGAGTAATCGATAGAATCAATCATACGGATCTATTAATGTAGAAATACATAACTTTCTGCAAATGCACCTTAAAAATATAATAAATCCTTCCACCGACAACACATAGGTTCACGCTCGTAAACTTTCGTCTCATAATAGTAGCGGGTTTGGTTCCGACCTAATTCCGCTACAATCAACCACTCTACACTTCTCTAAACTTGTTCATTTCCAACCTTAACACCGGTAGTTACGGTTCGAATTAGGCTACAGCGTGATTAAAAATAGTCTGCAATCTATGTTGCAGTTTGTACAATGTACAATGTGTACGGGAGCGACAAGGGTTGTCACGAGGACATGACAAAGAAATAATAAATGTCTTTTTATTATTGCTCTTACCAAAATTTCTATAAAACCAATCGGAAAGTATTTCCTTTAAGGTGGATGCTCCAGGGTAGCCCGCGAAATTCAAATTTTCTTACGTTTTTTGCAATTTGCAGGTCAATGTCTGGTCAAAATTTGAATTTCGCGGGCTACCCTGGAGCATCCACCTTAACATAAAAAGAACACAACAACACATAAACTTACACTGTCATTTATGTACGGGATATCTTCTGTGATTGTTCTCAAGACACAACGGTCAACGAGATCAAAGTCAACCCGCGTTCAGGGAGCTTGCAACAGCGTCGCAATATCGGAAGCTCAAAATAACGATAAATCACAGAAGATATCCAAAAATGACAGTATAAGTTACTAAAAAATATTTTTTCAAATCGGTACATAATTGATGGAGTTATGAGGTACCAAACAAAAAAATACAACCGAATTGAGAGCCAGCTCCTTTTTTTGAAGTCGGACAAAAATGGCTTCTGGCTATCACAAAAACAGCTCGTCCAAGAAGTACATATACACAATGATTGCGGGATGATCTATCTAAGTATCTTTTCGCATAAGCGAAACAGGCTGAGATCGACAGTGGGCTCGTCATCCATGAGAATAGGCATGACGACAGTATCAAAAAATTGCAAATCTATTTAGTCCCGTCTGTTAGTGTATTGGAAATTAATGGACACGTATTTTTTGTTTTTGTAAATCAATGAATATTGACAAAGATAAAACGCATCAAAACTCGGGAGTGGGGGCTCGTGACGTCAGAACTAGCTAAAAATTATACCATGGCGTGACGTATTGAGAATTTTAAAAGCGTCATTTACGTAACAAAAGAAAAAACACGGGTCAAATATTTTTTGATAATCTAAGTGACGGACTAATTAGTTTTTTTTTGTCGTCTCGCCTATTGCCACACGACAAAAAAACGGTACCTTTTAACTTCAAATAAATTGGCAACCCTAGATAGTCCGCAACCGCGGGGCAGTTTATCATTTCGGCCCGTTATCTTAGTAACTGCAATCCACTTGGCCGCTTCACTTGTCTAAGATTCGCAGGTGGTCAGGCCCTTCGGTTTTACGCCGGGGTCAATGACCAGCCGCTACTTAAGATCGGTATCCGAGTAATCAGATACCAAATGTGTGATCGTCTTTTGTTATAAAGTAAGAGAACTCTTCGAAAAGGCTCGAGAGAGTCTCCTGAAATGTTATCAATGTAGTCAGACGACATCGTGAATTTTTTGGAGTTTTAAAAGCGGCAGTTCAAAAACGAGACACATTTAGCCAGTTTAAGTCCCATATGTATTACAGGGGGACCCTAATGCCATAAACGGGGGCACAGATCCAGACTCCGGGGCTGAAAACATTGCAGATCAATTGACATCTCAAAAAAGTCCTAAGAAAATATCAACGATGCAAAATTACTCTATTGCAAGTATTGCCTGAAATAATTATGGCTGTCAATATGGTATTATTTGCTTGCTATTTCTTTCTATAGTTTTTAGGTCAGGTTGTTCTAGGGTACGAGGCATACATAGATCAAGTGGAGCCCTGACCAACCCCGCTACCTTAAATAACATTCTTCGTATAGAAAAGGTTTCTCTAATTATCGTAAACTACACAGTACTGTAAGTAATGGCTGCCTAGACCCCACTATATCAGGCCACATTCTAGGCTTATTATTGAAGCCACACCTTGTTTACAGTAAGTACGTTCCGAGCCAAATGTCAGTCGTACAATTGATCTAAAATATGAGGAAAAATAATGTAGATCTAAATCAAATGGCTGTATGAGATTGGCTGCCAAGCCTGATAGGATTGCCTGATAGGATTTCTTATCGTCAAAAATGGCGGATTTCCATACAATATATGTATGCGGAAATCCCCTGTGGACAATGAATTTTCAAAAAAAAACCTCCCCTTGCCGCGCTCGCCTTCGTTATACTTTTTAAAACACTTTTGCCAAATTCCATGCTTCTAAAGCCAAGATTATAGCTGTGCGTTGCGGTCAGTGAGCGTATTTCAGATTTGTATGAAGTTGATCTTAGGTAGGCCAATCATTGTGGGAAACTGACCCAAAGAAGTATTTCTATTAGGTACCTATACCTATTTCTGGGGATCAGGATTACAAGTATGCTGTTGCAATTACAAGCGGATGAGACATTTTTCTGGGATGGCAAGGAAATGCTGTGACTGCGATATTGATACAGACTTCCAAGCTAAACGATAACAATATCCATAATAATGACAAAATTTGAACTGTCTGTTTGTAATTTCAAAATTACATATTTTTCTGAATGTATATGAAAGTTTTATATAAACAAATATTATTATATTCGATACATAAACCATTTTTTTTTTAATTTTTTTCTGTCCGTCTGTTTGTTCCGGCTAATCTCCGAAACGAGTCTCCGACTGCTGGCACATTGACTGCAGACATTATAAGCAGGGGTTTTCTTAGGTTTAGGGTTCCTTGCGAAAAAAATAAAAAGTTAACTTAAAATTGTTAACAAACTCTGACTCAAATAGGGAAATAATATTTTTATAGTAATTTCACGCGGACGAAGGTCGTGGACAACAGCTAGTCATTAATATAGTATTTGAGCCTGGAAATGCCATTTTTATCCATTTACAAGAAAAAGTTCCCCTAGGATAGAAGTGAAACCGCGAGCGAGGGCTAGTTATTGAAACAACTTTATCACTAATTCTACGGTTTAATTTTAACTCGAGCCATTGGGAAACACTCAAGTGGCTGATTGTCGATACAATGGTGATACCGGGCTACATGGTTTCCAATTAAACCTTAGGAGTAGGACACACCTGTGCTTATAGCTCATTTCGACGGTGTGCAACCGCCCCGGAGAATGTTGTGTAGATATGCAGAGGGGTATGTATGTATATAAGCATAATCAGCCGTATAATGTTCCCACTGCTGGGACACAGGCCTATGAGAGGGAATGGGCTATAATCCACCACATGGGCCCAGTGCGGGTTGGTAGATGTCACATGTCTTTGAATTTTTTGTTCTAAGACATACCGGTTTCCTCACGATGTTTTCCTTCACCGTTTTGAGAGCAATGGTGATGAAATAAATTACACAAAATAATGTGCCTGTCTGGGTTTGAACCCACGACTTACTGGTCGTAAGTCGGGGACTCCACCACTGGGCCACCGCTGCTCTCCATGCAATAGTAATAAGGATCGAGGTCAATGCTATCGATCAGCCCAAAAAAAGAAATCCAAATGATAAACCCCATATCACTAGTGCATGACCAAGAGATCAACGGAC
Source organism: Xestia rhomboidea (assembly GCA_963853795.1). Lineage (NCBI taxonomy): Eukaryota > Metazoa > Arthropoda > Insecta > Lepidoptera > Noctuidae > Xestia > Xestia rhomboidea. The sequence goes on from OY970773.1 coordinate 16,290,998, forward strand.
GAAGTAGCATCATTGTCCGGTTTCCGCAATTTGTCCGTACAGGTTTAACCAAACCTTAACAAGACTGTCAACAATCGGATTAGAACCAACTTACTTGTTTCACAATATAAACAATACTTCGATCCAACGACAAAGCTTTCGCAATAGTAACCTTACATCGTACAATAAGGGCGGGGCAGACAAGGTTGTTAAATTCGGACTCGAAGATATTAGAATGTCCCTTAGATTATGCTCTAAGAGCTAGTTTGCAGTTGGAACAGTAGCTAGTATTGTAAGGGACAAGTTTAAACGTTTTCAAATCACTGTCTATGGTGGAAAAAGTATGTCTCTGCGACCTTGTAATCATTCAAATACTTATTATCAGCTGAAATCCAACGCAATTTCTCGCTCAGGAGGCAGAGAAATTGACAGAATGTTGAGCAATCACACATAACATATCATCAAACCTGAAATCCCGAAGGGTTGGGCAGAGCACCCACATTTCACCAGTTATGTTTTTGTCCCTTGTAATAGCGGGCGGGCCTATTGCCATCAAACGGGTGCCGGACGCCGTGGCTGCTACTGTGATATTGCTGATGAAAAAACTCAATAATTCTTTGCCGACCTGGGAATCGAACCCAGGACTTCATGCTCAGTAGTCGCGCTTTGCGACCACCCGACCAACGAGTCAGCACGATGGTGTAAAGGTCTCACATGTATTGGATTGACATAAGCTACCGAAAAGTTCATGTAAATTCTGTCGAAAGTCGTTACAGCAAACTATAGAAGAGTCCTCGGATTGGTTTGATTAAAAAAAAGGTCACGTGAGGTCTCAAAAAATCAACATGGCTGACACTAAAGCCATGATTGGCTTAGATGTAAATTCTATTTTGCATGCTGTGGTCTCACGTTAAAAGAATCACGTTGGTGCACTGCTTCACTTACAGTGAGTAGTACACCAACGTGATTCTTTTGTGGTTCATATTTTATTTTCCATGATCTGTGTATATCCTTTGATGGAAATCCTCAGTAGATAAATAATTGAGAGCATCATTTGTCTTTAACATCACCCTAAGGTAGACTGGTAGAAAATGTCCAAGGCATTAAGTCTGCCTTTGTACAGTTTTTACTTGTGCATACAGTTTTAATAAATAAAAAAATAAATAAATTGTCTTTAGCCAACTATATAGTGGGGTTTACTGTCCAGCTAAATGCAATTAAATACGGGTATTTAACATGGAGCGACTGCTTATCTGACTCAAAGCCCTGACTTTCGGGCTACGTCGTAATTTAGAACATCCTTCTAAATTCTTGCCAAAGCACCAAAACAAACTGTAAAACCGATTGAATTAATTGCCTTTCTCCCATTTCTGGCGAAATATTCTCTTGGAAGGTAATTTCTACTGTATTCAAATAGATTCAGCCATATTAGGTGTTTGTGTTATTTCGTGTCGTGACTGCGTTAAGTTCTTGGGGGCTTCAAATGCCTACCAGTGCTGGTAAATTACGATCTTTGCAAGTATTTTGCCAGTGTTGTTGGTCTAGTGGTAGAAAGCGCGACTGTTGAGCATGCAGGCCTGGGTTGCTGGATTTTCGCTTAAATCATGCGGAGGTGCCGAGCCACGCCCCCTTAAAGTTTATGCCTATTAGGAAAGCGTCAACTTAGGCGCGCAAACTAACAATAACTCTCGTTTGGCGTGCGTCGTCAGTGCGCTCAGCCGATCGGTATTGTCTTTAATTCATTATTTGTATACAAAGTCAACGGGGCGGGGCTAGAGAGCGTTTCTATGTTGTAAGTGCAAGCAAAAATTAGCTTAGTGGTGATCAGGCGGGAGTGTCCTCGATAGTACTTCAGAATAAGAATATGTCCTAAAGTTTTAACTTGGGTCATGGTTTACCAATCAACATCCAAGCGAAATCCATTCTGCCAAGGTAATTGACAGACACACAATCATTTATAATAAGTAATAATATGGTACTCACTAAGCCATTGGTCCCGGCTGTCATTTGTAGATCTTTGACAGTCGTTACGGGTAGTCAGTGGCCCGAAAAGTCTGACAACCAGTCCTACCAAGGGCAATCGTATCACCCAGTACTAACTGGGTTGTTGAGGTCAGATAGGCAGTCGCTGCATGGATAATACTGGTATTCAACTGCGACCGGTTAGACTGGAAGCTGGTCCCAGCATAGTTGGGAAAAGGCTAGGCAGATGATGATAAGTATGAATCTCACTCATTAATTCCCAAAGTGCGCATGGTCGCGTTGCTGAACCTCTGATGTTTATTATTTTCTACAGGCCTGATCTATATTAGCTTAGAGGTTTACCTTCAGGTGTACTTGTCACTACTGGAGCTTACTTTACCATAGGCACTTGTGAAATCATCATCATCATCATTTCAGCCGAAAGACGTCCACTGCTGGACATAGGCCTCCCCCAAGTGTCACCACATTGACCGGTCCCGTGCGACTCGCATCCAACGAATTCCCGCAAGCTTCACCAGGTCATCGGTCCACCTAGTGGGAGTTCTTCCAACGCATCGTCTTCCGGTTCGCGGTCGCCACTCCAGAACTTTTCGGCGGTTCTGCGAGCAATGTGTCCTGCCCACTGCCACTTATGGTTGGCAATTCTTCGGGCTACGTTGGTTCTCTTGCGAATGTCTTCATTTCTAATTCGATCACGCAAGGAAACTCCGAGCATAGCCCTCTCCATTGCCCTTGTGAAATAACTCGAACCATTTCTCACCGATACTGTACCTGCGAGTCTGCTACGTCCAAAAACAATGGCCCGTTCAAAGTATGCATGCAGGCTCACAGGCGGCTGGCGGTGCGGGCACATCTGAGATGTTACGGTCTAACTAGATTGTAAGACATTCATGAACAGAAATAAATTGCAGTTGATCAGCAGAACACACGATGACACAAAGAAATACACTTTCAGTAGGAATAAGATTTCGTTATAAAGCCTGCAGTACAATGCGAGTTATTGTACTGCAGGCTTTGTATAGAATGAAAGCTCATTCATCTTATTCTGGAAAGTTATAACTTGATAAACGGTGTATTCCGGTCGTACCTAACAAATCGCATGACGCTTTAATAACTGACAACTTGTCAGTTATTAGAGCGTCATGCGTTTTGTTAGGTACAAAAAAAAAATTTCAGATATCAGAGTCCAAAGTTGGACTCTGATATCAGATATACTTTTTTTTTTTTGACGACATAGTTTTTTAAACGGAATGAATAGAAATCACTTAAATCTCCTTACTTGGGCCGCTTCATTCATTGCGGGAGGAATTCGCGAAATGTGTGCAATGCACCTTTGTGAGCTACTTCCTCACGCAGACCCTGAGACTCCACGTTTATAGTACCTACATCTTTACAATAGTACCTGTATACTTAAGTACCAAATAGATTGTTCGACTATACATTTAGTTTTAGTAGGAGGTAATAGTGCTCTCTACAGTCGTTAATGGAAATTGAATGAGACTGGCCCAGGAGTGCGGAGTTTGACAATCAAGATAAATTCAGTAATAGTATTTAACGGATTTGGATGAATTGTGTGAGGAATGGTATGACAGTTATAGGAGAGGAGAATCGAAGAAAAAATCGTGTTGCGCCGACTACGAATAACATAAAGGGTGTAAAAAACCTTTTAACGAATTCGAAAGGCACTTGTTCTCCTCGTCATTGCGATCATTTTTTGTTCTACACCATACCTTAAAGGAACCTTCTATATGTATAGTTACTGAGATATTGGGGGTCAAAGTTCCAACTTTTTGACAACTTTTTTTTTTTATTCTAGTTTTTATTGTAAGATTTGTACTTTAAACACCTCCACGACCCCCGTACTATTCAACCCTTCCATCAGCACATTGTTTTGAGTGCGTTACATTGAGTTCTACAACAAAACATGATTTTTCACCCCCAAAAAAAAAGTCGCATCAATAATTTTTGCATAAACTTACTTAGTTTGATGTAGAATGTTTGGTTGACGGCTTCGTGATGAGGTTGTTTAGACCCTGTAAAGGATATATAGGATATACCTATATAGGACAGGGGCAGGAAGATTATGATGACTAGTTCTTTGGGAAGGAGCTAGAGCCTCTCTGTGTTATTATTATAATTTCAAAGGGAAGTAGTAATAATAGTCATACCTTTCAACTCTACCCAATATGAAGCTTTGTTAGTGGGATGACAATGGTGATGTATCTGCTATGTCTTTAATGACTATATTTTATTTTTATTCAAAAGGAACAACAAACAACCGCAATATAAAACATAGAAATAAGAAACATATACAAAACTTATAGACAATATTGCAGCCAACACCGCTGTTCACAGATTAACTCTAAGATACCTACATGATAATGAAAATAATCGCTATGGTTACAAATCCGAGAGATATAAAATGTTGTAAAAAGACAATAATGTAAAAAGGTGTATAAATAATTAAGAAAGTTCCCGTTTAATATTATAGGGACAACATGCAAAAATTTAAATTTGCTCGTAAGTACTATTGTAGGAATCGACCATTCTGCGAACAGGCGAACGCTGGCCAGAATTTGAGTGCCCACGGATATGGCAGATGTCCTAAGGGGTTCGTGACCACTTACTATCATGTGGGTCAATTATATTGTATGCCTTCCGATAATTACTTACCGGTTGTAGGTAGATCCTAATCCTTTCATGTCATGGATTCTGTTTTTTTCTTTGTTATTGTTTAATTAGCGCAAACAAAGTTTTTTTCTTTAATTTCAAAACCGCGTTCAATAGATCGTAGCAATCGATAAAAACTACAAAAAAATACTCCGCGCGCTATTTAACAGGTAAATAATATCGATATGACTCGATACCTGCAATCGTTGCGTCATTAATCGACTAAGATCGGAATGTACCATTGTTTCGTGCAATAATTCTAACTGGCCAACATTTTATTGGATTATAAACTCTATTTCTAGAACGGTATGACCCCAAATTGGTTGTGCTCACACAATTCGTTCAAGGTCGCCCAAACAGTTCGATTTCGCTGGATAGAACATGTTTTAGAATTTCCAGATGTTGTCTGTGGTTTTTTTACGCCGTCGTAATTCGACATGTCAGAAAATGCAAAATTAATTTAACATCGGGTGTCTGAATAAGTACAAAAAATACTGAATCAAATTATTATTATGACCGTTGTTAAACGCTATGACTGAAATAACAGTAGTCAATCAATTTGACGTACCTACCGGCCTGTAATGTTCCCACTGCTGGGACTCAGACACCTCTTTTTGGGAGGGAGTGGAGCATAAACCACCACCCGGGCCCAGTGCGGGTTGGCGGATGTCACATGCATTTAAATTTTTGGTTCTAGAACTTTTTTTTAGAACGTTTTTGTTTCTTTCATTCAACGTCTCACCGGCCTTACGATATTTTGGCTCTACCCTTATAAGAGGAACAATGGAAAAAAAATACACAAAGTTAAATGACTGCCTGGATTCCAACCCACGACCCTACGACACGTTACGTTTGTCAAGAAGATTAGAAGTTATTAGAACTTTCAGAATTCAGAACTTCGGAAACGGCCTTAGGCTTTCTTGGTTTACGACGAGTTCACACAAATTCTCAGAGAGTTACAACTACGTACTCTACTATGTGCCCTATGTTTGTTAAAAACCAAAATAACCATGTCTTTTATTTGTTACAGGCCAAAAGAACAACAACGAACTATGAACTAAAACAATAACAAGACAACAAAATTGCAAACGCTCTAACACCGAGCAAAAATGAGCTCCCGTCTCCAATCATCAGACTATGCGTGACTGTAACCCCAGCATGTGTAAGTGCTTATGATCCTGAGAATCCAAGATGGCGCATAAAGTGAAGAACAACCATTACGTGGCGACACACCGCTCTGGAGTGGACTCCCCGTCGTCTGGTTATCACCATAGAGCATCGAGCAGAGATGAGAATGACAGTCACAGGGCACCGTCAGAGAGGACGCTGTCGGAGTACACGGTAAGGGTAAGATAATCCTCATTCGTTTCTGTAAAGGTCCACTGACAACGCAACTAACATTGGTAAAAGCCTCAGAAGATAGAGAATGATCACAAATCTTTGACTAATGCCCAGTTTTACTAACATATAGCACCCAAATGAATCCCTAAACAATATTGCTCTGTTGGAAATTTAACTCTCGGTGCTAATCCAACTGTTCTTAAAGTTATTAGTGAAAAACGGGCATTCATTAACCTCCAATCGGGTAAAAAGATACAGTCTAAAAAATTACAAACAAACACACGGGCGGCATCCGGCGTACTGGAAACGAAACTCAAAGAATAACGTCCATATAGTTTACGTTATCATTCAATACTGGCTATGTGTCTACGATAAATAAACTTAAACCCGTAGCCGAATAGCACAGTTTCTCAATTAAAATGATGGCCCGAAACAACTTGGCAATGGGGAATGCGAAGCTAATATCGGTTTATAAACTATTTTGGTCTCTGCTCCAAGTTGTAAACGACTAATGGTAACAGCTTGCTAACATTGGAATTACAATTCAGGTACACGTAACGGTTTAATCTAGCTTCAGAAAGAAGTCAGGGGAGTTATTGTTCCCGTGTGTCTCGGATAGTCTCGATTCAATTGATATTTCGATCGCCTACAAGTACAAACGCCTAGTTTGGGTTCGATTCCCAGGTATCGTGTTTTTCCCATTAGGGGATTAATCAGTAGCAGCCCCGAGTTTGGCTTTATGCTCGATTGATGGCAATAGGCTCGCCCCTTAGTGTTTATACCTCTTCCTAACCTCTTCTCTTCCTACAGAATAAAGCATGTGTTCTAAAAACGCTCATCTCCTTTAATTTGCGCCAAACATTCTTACCAACAAAACCAAAACCTTGAACTACTTCAGCATTCTACTTGTTGCAAATTTACAATGTGCTCAACAGTCATAAACACAAGAAAATCATCAATCATTTTAACGACCCACTAAAGACTCATAACATTCTGAGCTGAATTTGTAAAGTACCCTAATCAATCTAAAATTTCATCAGCAAGCTGTGTGCAGTTACAAAACAGTGAAGGAACACATCACGAAGACCGTAAAAGACGTGTGACATATCATCGTGGTCGATTACGGCCCATTCCCACTCCCATAGAGAGCAGGCCTGTATCCCAGCAGTGGGCACAGTATTAGCTGATTTTGCTATTGCTTGTTAGGCACAAAGTCTTACCAAGGGATATCGTATTACCCAGTACTAACTGGGTTGTGGAGGTCAGATAGGCTGTCGTGGCGGTCGCGCCAGCATGTAAAATACTGGTTTTCAGCTACATCCGGTAGGACTGGAAGCCGAGCCCAATAAAGTTGGGAATAGACTTGGCATATGATGATGATAAAAGTCGTTCCGAACTGCTACTGAAAAATTATTTTTGGCTACACCCAATAACAACACACGACGTTGTTAAAAATGTCGATGTAATGGTACTGTTATCTCTATTAAGAATCCAACTTTTGAATGCTGACGTAATGTTATGAGCGTACCACAGAATAAATAAACTTCAGATTATTTGCACCGACATTTCCTGCATTTTCCAGACAATGGACGAGAGGACCCGGTCCCCATCAGGCGAGCACAGGAATGGCAGACGGCCACCACACACCAACGGCTCCCCAAGAGCTGACTCCGGGTCAGACGTGTACGTTACCAGCGCCGCTTACAGACCACCTTCAGAAATCAGGTAAGGGGAGGAAAACAATTACAGCCACTCAGCTTATCTCTATTCGTGCCCATCATCTCCGTAGAGATCTACGTATTGGAGCGGATAACGAGCGTCGACATGCCGACTGACAAACCGCGACTCGTTGAAAGTGAAAAACTGCTCGTAAAGGGCTTAATTTTGACGACCCGAATGGCGCAGCCGTAGTCAAGCTGCCTTACGTTCGTTGGGTCCCGGGTTCGAATCCCGGTAGGAGCAAATGTTTGTGTGATGAGCATGGACATTGGTTTCCGAGTCATAGATGTCTATATCACTACAAAGTCGCTTTCTCTGTCCCTATATCCCTATGTATGCTTAAATCTTTAAAACTACACAACGGATTTTGATGCGGGTTTTTTTAATAGATAGAGTGATTCAAGAGGAAGGTTTTAGTATATAATTTGCGGACGGGCGATACCGCGGGCATCAGCTAGTGTATAATAAATATGTATTTACAAAAAGTAATTATGTAGTATATTAACTATCTGGTGTCCACGACACAAGCCTCGTTGCTTAGTGTGGCGCTAGATGGCGCTGTGTGTAATGGCCAGCGATAAAAAAAAAAAATTGTGCTGCACTACTGGACATAGGCCTCTCCCAAACTGCACCCCAACGGGTGTTGGAACCGGGTGGTTCTGTGCCTTTAGGGCCAGTTTGACCCAGTCGCCTTAGGTTCTGTCGGTCTATATAAATCTGGGAGGCAGTGGAGGCACCCATCACATTACATTATACCGCTCATACATAATGTGTGTAAAAAAAGTCCCTTAACGAAGCCGGAAAGCACTTGTTCTCCACATCATTGTTATCATCGTTTTTAATAAATTTTTTTAAGGTTATAACTTTTTCTTTAAATACCTCTTCATGGCCCGTTTACTTTTCGATGCATCCAACAACACAATGTTTGAGTACCATTTTTACCATGAAACGTGGTTTTTCACCCCCAAAAAACATGTCGTTTCCCAGCAATAATTTTTGCGTAGGGTTACTTAGTTTGATGTACAGAATGCTTGGTTGACGGCTTCATAAGGTCCGTTTACACGGCGTATTTTATTGTTGAAGCCAAGTTTACCATCACTTTAAAACTACCGTTATCATGTAAATGACAAAATTCTAAAAATTCTAAACTTTACGGAAAGATTGCATGACAACTTCCCATATAAGTGCCATCTAAAACCATTTCATGGTTGTAATCTAAACTCATGGTATTACTGCACAGTTCACTGGCTCGAATCATGTAAATACACCGTTACTCAGTATTGGTCCCGCAAAGTCCTTAAATCCCACTAATTTAGTCCAACGGGCCTCGATACGTGCGCCGGCGCCGAGCGTCCCCGAAATGGGACAGGTGAGCGGTTGGGCCGCGCTGGGGCCATATGATAGTCATTTGCGGGCAGTCAGATGACCGTAAAAGTACTAGCACCACATAAAGTAGCACCCTTTACTAATTTCAACATTGTCCGTTTGAAAGCCGTTTGTTATCATTTTTGGAATTTTTCTGGGCCTAATACTCTATTAGTGATTTATTATTTTTGTTTTATTCTTACAATCATTAAGAAGAAATGAAATGGGTAAAGAAAGGAATAAAGAATAGTACATTTTGATACAAGTGGAGAATGTTTGTTATTGCATTCGAGGCGAAATTAACACCCAAGCCGTAGGCGAGGTTGTTTTTGAGCCGAGAACTGCAATAACAAATGTTCACGTGTATGAAACGACGTTTTTCAATACACTTTTGAAGAAATAAAATAAATGAACGAAAAATATTTTTGTCATGAATTATTAAGAAACTATGATCAAAAATTTTTTTTTTCCCCGCTTTCCTTTCACCAGGTTGAAGGAGAAGCAAAGGTATCTGTGGAAATTTTCATTCCCGCACACGTGTTGTATAATAAAAAATCTCACGCGTGTGTATACATTGCATTGTAAACCTAATCGTAGTGCGATATGAACCAGTTTTCGATGAAGTGTATTGAAAAGTATTTTTTATATTTATGCACCAACTACACAATGAAAAACGTGTTAAAAAAAAACATTTTGGAAAAAAAAACCGCTGCGTTCCGACCGCCCGTTTGTATAGCCCTCTAAGTCCTCTCACCGAACAAAACATTTTGCATTAAACGCGTGGATTGATGGGAAATTGCTCAAAAGGCAATTTTACGGTGCATGTATGAATCATAGAGACGTAGATCTTCTGTACTAGAAACTTTGCCTAGATTTCCAGACGTAAACTTGCAACAAAGTAGTGCGTTTATGCGAAACTTAGTTTCTATATGACCGGGTCAACGGATAATTTTATGCTCACCTATATTAGTAACGTTACGATCAGAATTTACTTTATCTTCTGAACAACAATGTTTTTCTTCTATGTTCTGAACTTTAGTATATAAGAAAAGTTTTAAATGTGTGTTTCCTTTGCATCCGTGTGACCGTTGAAAGATTTTGAAAAGATAAATAAATACCGGCCCAGTGCGAGTTGTACTCGCGCATGAAGGGTTCCTTGCCATCCTAATAGGGGAGCCCCATTAAATTTTTAATTTACGAGTATTTTTATTATTTCTTTTTATAGCAGCAACAGAAAATACACATTTCATGTGATAATTTAAACTAACTATCTATTACGGATCACGAGATACAACCCGCTGATAGGCAGACGGACGGACGGACAGCAGAGGCTTTAGCAATAGGGTCCCCTTCGGGTACGGATCCCTAAAAAAGAATCTCCAATAAAGAATCTACTAGATTTTTTTCACACATTTAGAGTGATATTTGTGACACTTTCACGCATAAACTACGGAACGAATTTGTATGAACACATACGATACTTCTTATCAAGATAGTACAATCCTGTGGGGCTGTTACCGAACTGCACTCGGGCGAAGTCACCAGTACTAGCTATACTATAATATTTATGCGAATGCTTACGCTTACATACAAGCAACAAGAAGCTATATCAATACAAAATGCTCGCTTAAACCAAACAAATGTACAGTTACGTTGTAAATCATTGCTCGTATAATTCTCCGCCGACAGCGCAATGATGACGCGAGACGGGAATCGAACCCAAGCATCTGGGGCACGATTTATTGGCCCCTACGTATGTACCACGGAGTTCAATCGAACGTTTAAGGTCTAGCTGCACATATTCGCGGCCGGGCTGAACATCACGCCTGTGTACCGTAAAGTGTTGGGTATAGGTGTAGGTAGGTAGGTTTCAGTCCCATGGAATAGAGGGCGAGCCTATTGTGCGGCCGTGTTCCAACAAGGACTTCATATCGTGCCTTATTTCATAATTCTCCTACCCTTTTTTAAATGGTTTAAAAACCTCTTAAAAAAGCCGAAAGGCACTTGTTCTCCTCGTCATTGCGATATTTTTTTTGTTCTACACCATACCTGGGAACCTTCTAGTTACGGAGATATTGGTGGTCAAAGTTCCAACTTTTTGACAACTTTTTTTTAAACACGTTTTTAATGTAAGATTTTTATTTTAAACACCTCCACGACTCCCGTACTATTCAATCCATCCATATTCATCAGCACAATGTTTTGAGTGCGTTACATTGAGTTCTACCACAAAAAATGATTTTTCACCCAAAAATAATAAGTCGTTTCCTAGCAATATTTTTTGCGTAAAATTACTTAGTTTGATGTACAGAAAGCTTGATCGACGGCTTCGTGATGAGGTGGTTTACACCCTGTATTTTAGAACGGGCTGGTGTTGATCCAACCCAGTTCCCCGAGAAACGCCAGCAACTCCATGGGTATAATATTATCTGTGTCCTTGGTGTTGCTAACGATTTTGCGGAGAGTACCTGAGTTACCGAAGTATTTTTCCCCGGAATTTGCGCTTTCCTAATAGGCTAAAACTTTATTTAAGCGAAAAAAAAATAAACTGATCAGGCGGAAGTGACCTCGAGTACCTTTAGGCAGTGTGCTGCTGTCTCGTGTTCCTCCATGCTGGCTCGGCACAGTGGGCTGTCTGTGACTCCTATGGCAGCGATCTCCTAACCCTTATACCAAGGAATTTGGAGGTGACGCAGCGTGTCTTCTACTTCCATACTAAACTATTTCCACACTCACATATTTCTTTCACGCAGTTCATCCATCGGTTCTTTGATATTTCCCTACACTTAATATAGCTGTAACCATCCTGTACCTAATATTAGTACCTTTTTAAAGAAGAAAGTCAAAGAGACCGTGTGAAACATTCCAGAATTCATCCATTTTAATATTTTAAATCAACAATAGCATCAGAAGAAAAAAACGCCTAATTCGGTACAGTCAACCAAAAAAGGCCATCAGATATAAAAACCTCGATGGACTGCCGTAACGACGGTGTTAGGCGAGACGAATTTATTTTACTTTCTCTGACGTTCCCTTGGATGGTGTTACGCTACAGGAATTGTTCAGGGTTGTCCATCAACCTACAATAGACTCAATTGGAGAAGGTCTTTGAACATCATCATCACGCATGAAAGAGAAAACAGAGATGTATAAAACACCATGTGTTCAATGCACCTTTGTCTACTTGCACACAGCACAAGATAAACTGGCGCTGGCTAACCTGTAAGCCAGGGCCAAAGACATTCGAATATTTACGAGCGATAGACGGGACAAGACCAAGAAAATCGTAATCCAAATACTTGTTTTAACAAATCGTTCTGCCTGGTGTCATACGCCCGCTTGACAGATAGCATTCGTGTGTCAAAATCGAAAACGTTCGAGATTCAAATTTTTGACCCATTATGGGCTCTATGAATCTTTTAAATATCTTTGGCCAGGGGCGAACCTGAGTGGGAAAAAAGTCAGAATTATTAATTGACCGCTAAACAGCGTTACTGAGTGTTCATTTGAAGGGCATGGGACCCGATGTAATTGGGATTGGCATTCTTTGGGAGTGCAAAACCTCTACTGCGATGCTTCTACCTGATCATCAGGTGGTCCATAGTTAACCATGTAATAGGAAAACTACCCATTGTGATGTTGACAGCCCTATTCTTTTGTAGGGCAATAGAAGCTACCTACTGCCCTTTTTTGGTAATTCAATTGCATGACAACACAATCCTTTGACTTTCGCCGACAAGACTTAATTTTGATTTCCACAGGCTCAACAATATTTAGACCATACCTAATCTTCTTGTCCTGACCTTACTGTTCTAGTAGTTTCGACAATTCAAAAGTGCCTGTAACTGGCCTACTTGAAATAAATTCTTTGATTTTGATTTTTTAATTTATCTGCCAGATAATGTGACGTCTGCCAGAAGGGCTCGTGGCAAAATAATATCAGCCACTGGGATATTTTTTAGCGCCACGCTTGCCTAGGTTGGTCTGTGGATGGGTGACCACCCATTACAAGCTATTAAGCAAAACAAAACAAGCTTTTATTAGAAAATAAAGTTTATCTATCAATATTGAACGCGTATACAAAGTTTCGTGTCCGTGATGCTAATCAGGCGACTACAGGAGCTAAATTAGCAACTCTAATTGTGGTGGTTCAAACTTCGTTTGAATTACAGTTAGAATAAAGTTCTAATAAGCTTGCACTACAAAGTGGTTGTTACGTCAGTCACTGCGGGCCGAATAGTTCGAAATGAGTGAGAATGTTTTTTTGCGATTTACATAAAATCTAATGACTAGACTAAAAGAATAAAACACTATCATTCTAATATGTTGCTTGTAAAATTATTTGCCAAAAAATCAGAATGATCGCATGTATTTTAGTATGGTTTTTACTCAATAAAAGAAATTTTTAGAGATAAGTTTGTGATTTATTTTATCGAGTAAAATTAGTTGTATTATGTTTTCAAAACACTATCATACTAGCATAAATCCTGAAGAATACCGTATATTTTTCTGGTTTTGTTTATTGCAGTGAATCATATGCTTTTTTGCATTATACAACTCGCGTTTAGCTCCTGTAGTCGCCTTAACCGTTGAAGAGTTTTCTTGTGAGGAGACGATCCTGGCAGGATCAAGTCATGTCTGTCATAATATTTAATGTATTGTCACTAGAATCAAAGGTTAGATATTCAGTTGCAAGATTTGACCAATACATACTATTAACTAACCAAATAACAAGCCAAGTTAAATAAAAGCCTATAGTAAACACTACACGGCCTTGTTAACAACATTTTCAAGAGTCTTTTTTAACCCTTAAAGTACTTAAACTTTTTATGGTATTTGACATCTTATTTGTAAGTAAATATTTGAGCACCTCACAGTGACTAAGGGTTTTCTCCCTTTGTCAGTTTTTTAGACCATTTTGTTCGGAACTTTCTACGGTCAATGAATTAACAAAAAACTTAATAGGAATGTCCATCCAATTATTTTTTGTTGAACTTTTAACTTAATAGACGTTAGATGGTTTTTTGGAGTTGAGCGGTAAATGAAATAAGAAAACAGATTAATCGTTGTTTATGTCAAAATAAAAAGTAGGTGACCCTTTTCATCTTTAAACGTTAGAGCCAAAACAAAATGCTAACCTACTGTTAATAAACTGATTAACTGGGAAAATGGAAATTGGTTGTACTATCGTACCGGTAATCATGTAGGTACCAAATTAATATTTTATGTAGCAACGATTATACAGATACACTTCTTTCATTCATGTACTTACTTTAATAAAAACAGCCGATGATACTTTAAGGGTTCTTACAGACGAGCGGCACGTTGCCAACTGCAGCCGTCGCCACCTGTCGACGGCTGCCGTCGACGCTTGCAGTTGTGGTGTCAGCGGCAGCCGTCGACGCGTTGACGGCAGTCGTCGACACACATTTACGCGGCATGCCACAACTGCAAACGTCGCCTCCCGTCGACGGCAGTCGTCGACGCTTCGGCGACTGCCGCCCGGAACGTGGACGGCAGCTTATCTGCCGTTGCCAACGTGCCGCTCGTCTGTAAGAACCCTAAGTTCAAGTTCACCACTCTCCACAGCAGCATGACAGTTTTTTATTTGCTAAACATTGGTGTAAAAGGTGTAAATAAATATCATCAGTATAAATAATGTCTCTTTATTTTGCGGTCAACAGCATACAACAATTTAATTTAGCTAGAAGATGATAGCAGCACTTCCAGCTATCACCCAGAAAAGTTTGTCAACTTAACTGAGCTAGAACCTTGTATACCTGATGTAGAATGACAACCAAATGTAGTTAAATGCCAACATTTTACACTATTCATTCAATCCAAGCAACCAGCCTAATATAGTTTTTTTTTTACTTGGCTACTCGCAGTTAATCTTTATAAGGTTGCAATGCATACTGCTCAACCGAACTATCCTGTGGTGACCTCAAATGAATTTAAGACCCCCAGCAAGGGCTTTGCCGGGGCTGCGGGACTGTTCAAAAGAGATACCGTGGCCCCGGAACACAAAGGGTGAAGAAGGAACATGGATGGGCTTAGGTCTGTAAAAGTCTGACACTCCCTCCGGAGCAGTCATTTGATGATTTCCCATCCGAAAAAAAAATAAAAGGCCCCCAGCAAGGCCTTACAAACTAAATGACGGCTCGCTAAGGGCCTATAACAGTCCCACCACGGGATCAAAGTCACTAATTTCTCCACATTACTCATGATCTTGAAAACCAAAAATACTTAATAAACCAGCAGCTATTCAATCTTTGTTATTTAAAACGTAACTAAATAATAAACAGCACGTCTTGCCGACAAGTGTCATGCTCGTGACATACGTGCGCTCAGATTAGGAGCGCGACGATGCGCGTGCGCACATCGGCTACACACAGCGCGCTCGCGCTGGAACAAATGCCGCTGTCACGGAGTGAGCTATATTCCTACATCTTTGACATCACTAGATAGTAAAGCTACGGAGAGATTTTAACTGAGCAGATAATTTTGATATGAGCCTACCATAGCAACAGAGGTTACGGAAAGAGTTGATAATAATGAATCATTCCCCCTGCGTCGATTCCCTTTACGTCGACTCGTGAAACAAATGACATCTGTTTTAAAAAGTTTACGCTTGACCACGAGGTTGGAAAAGTACACTAATTGCACCCCACATGGTTCTAAATCGCTTGACATTTCATAATGTCTTATTTGTTCGATATTGGCTCGCTGGAGCAGTGAGCAGTGGTGACAGAGTAGCAACGAACCCTCCCAAAATGGTGAAGGAACAGCCTGAGGATACTACGCAGATATTAATGTTCTAGAGCCATCATCTGCTTGCCTTTTCCCAACTATGTTGAGGTCGCCTTCCAGTCTAACCGGATGCAGCTGAATACCAGTATTTTACATGGAGCAACTGCCTATCTGACCTCTACAACCCTATTAGTAATGGGTAATACAATACCCCTTGATAAGACTGGTTGTCAGACTTTTCGGGCCACCGACTACCTGTAACGACTGTCAAAGATCTTAATGACAGCCGGGACTAACGGCCTAACGTGCTTTCCAAAACGTGGATGAAACTCTGTGTTATGGGTGTTCACCCATCTACGGACCAACCTAGGCAAGTGCAGTTTAACTTGAAGATAGCCACGAGCAGCTGTTATGATTTAGCCACGAGCTACACAGATATACTAACGTTCTAGAACCAAAAAAATCGAAACGTGAAATCTACCAAACCGCGTTGGGACCGCTTAGTGAATTATGGTCTATACTCTCACACTTCTCACAGGGAGGAATCTTGTGTCCCACGGAGGGGAATGGTTATTATAGACTCTACACTAAGGGCGTATACACGTAGACCGCTGGTTGTCAGCGCTGGCAGGTCGGCGCCGATAATAGTTATAGCGTATACACGTAGAATGCTGGCTGTCAGAAATTGTCAGCGCGTATAGTGAGCCGACGACTAGTAGAGAGCCCACGCACGACACTAAACCTAGTTCGATATGACTCCCAGATGATATTATAGAATTAGTCACGTTATTAATGGGGGAACACAAAATAGCGATGCTGCAATGCAAAAAACCTGGAGGCGCTATTAAACAAATAAAAAACTGTTTTTAGTCTGATCGAAAAATCGTTTTTTTTTTAATAGCGTTCTACGTGTAAACGCACTAAGAGGCCACAAAATCATAAAAATACTAATAAAATGATTGTTTGCTTGTTACAGCCGGCAGTCGCGAGCACCTCGCAGTGTTTACTCGTACAGAAGCGCGGTGGCGCCATCTGTCGCATCTACACACAGATCCAAAGTCTCCAGAAAGGTAAGATTTTTATCGACAACTGTCCAGAAAAACAATGCTGCTCGTTTCCTCTTATTTTTCTTTATCGTGTGGTTATTTCCTAACCTAGTGTCAGAGTTTTTATGCCGCCCATGGGTCTCTGACTTGGCTTACATGCCGTCGAGAAATATCTTTCAGGCATGCTGGTTTCCTCACGATGTGTTCCTTCACCGAAGCAAGTGATAATTATACAATACGCACATGAATCCGAAAAATCAGAGGTGCGTGCCTTGGGTTCGAACTTGAGACCTATGACTTAGCAGTCCGACGGTCACACCACTAGGCCATCACTGCTTTGCGTTTCCTCTGATCCCTTGTAAATCAACAGTCGCTGGATTAAGTGACAGTTTATTTTAATGATAAAGATCAAAACGTTGAAAAACGGTTGAGTGAAGTTGATCGATTGATTGATTTTTGTCAAACGTTATGAAACTTTATTTGCGTGTTGCTTAAAGCACACAGAGCACTTTTCAAATGAAATCTAAGCAGCTAGCTAAGTTGCGGCTAAGTCTAGCTTAGCTAACAACAAAGGTTGAAGATGCAACTTAGAAACGAGAAGGCTGTGTTTTCTTTAAGGCTGTCCGTCGTCCGACCAATGGTTTTGAAGAAATGGATCTAAGTAACTATATACCTATGACGAACTGGTCAAAATTTTAAGCCATTAGACTTACTACGTTCGGCTCAGGGCTAAAAGTATGCCCCTTACGATTATTCATATTTCCTCTATCTATGAGCAAAACATATTTGACGACCCGAATGGCCCAGTGATAGTGAGGCTGGGCTGGGCTGGGCTGGGCTGGGCTGGGCTGGGCTGGGCTGGGTGTTCTTAGGGTCCTGGGTTCGAATCCCGGTAGGAGCAAATGTTAGTGTGATGAACATAGACATTTGTTTCCATGTCATGGGTGTATAATATATGTATGTATGAGTATGTATAATAAGTATATATTTACAAACAAAAACTACCTGGTGTCCACGACACAAGCCTAGTTGCTTAGTGTGGCACTAGATGGCGCTGTGTGTAATGTCCAGCGATATTATTATAATTTTATTTAAAAATCATTAGGTATTCACTCCTCTCCCTTTTTTTTTTAGGTGTTCCTTTTTTTGTGTTTTTTTTTTTTTTTAACCCTCTGAAATTCCAGGCAGGAGTGAAGGTAGATGCGATGGCGGCACCCAACCCATTCTGCCCGAACGTGAAAGGCATGTGCTGCCTGATGCTGCTGCTGAACCTCGGGCTCATCCTCGTCACCCTGGGATTCGTTATCGTCCTGCAGTTCTTTGAACCTCTTTTTGTATGGTAAGTTGTTTGTTGGTAGTTTTTTATGGTAAGTAGTAAGAGGTGATCTATTGTATAGCACAGCCAAATTTCACCAGTATGATGTTTAACCATGATATGATAGGAGGCGAGCCAATTCCCACTAATTGGCACAAATACAAATTCCGGGCTGCTACAAAAAAAACCTGATGATAAAACCCAATAACACTTTGCTAGACCTAGAAATCGAACCCAAGACCATGATCAGCAGTAGTGGTTTCGACCACTAGACTAAAAGTGGAAGTTGGCAGCGGGCGACACGAAGCCGCCGCAGACGACGTGTCGCAGCGACACTACTGGTTTCTATGTATTTCTATGAAATTCCCTCCGAAGCAAGCGACATGAAGCTAGCGACGGCGACGCATCGTCGAGCGGCAGACGCAAGTGTCGCCCGACCGCAGATCAGTAGTGTCGCTGACAATGAAATGAAATCATGACAGCAGCGACATGAGGCGGCGACTTGTCGCGGCGACATGAAGCGACGACACGTCGTCTGCGGCGGCTTCGTGTCGCCCGCTGCCTTCTTGCACCTTAACGAAGCAGTACTTTGATTAATATTTCTTTTCTACTCCAGGATCCTGGGCATAGTCTTCCTAATCTTCGGCTTCATCACGTTACTCGGCAGCCTGATATATTGCGTGGTACTATGTCGAGAGAACCCGTACCCTCGTTACCCGGACGATTCCTATTGGACCCACCACTGGTCGAAGACCATCGGACCTTCAGAAATCCATTACAGCGCCAGTGAAAAACAATACACAAAAAATGGCCACAGTGACAACAAATACAATAAGTATAATGGCAACGGCAAATATTCAGACAGGGAAAGCGCAAAAGGTTATTCGGATAGAGAAAGTAAACTTAGTAGGTACTGAAAAGTGTTTATGGTAAAAGTTTATGGTTTTTGAACTCAACGTTCGATCTAATGCGTTGTTTACACTATGGTATTTTATAGACTATGGGCTGAGAAATTGAGATTCTTTCAGTACTTACCTTCATTCTATCTATCTTTTATAATCTACTTCAGGTAGATTCCCCAAAGACACTATAGACCAGCACTTTCGTCAGCGGTCATAGTGTAAACAACGCTTTATTACTCACTCACCAGAGATGTAAAACTGGCATAGACACCACCTTTTGCTTTTAATTGTTTAGACATTTAATAGCGTGCACTGGTATGCCTTTTTGCCTGAAAACACTGGTCACTCTATTTTGTAGAGTTTACCATTTTATTGGCAATATGTTTGTAAAAGCCAGTGCAACACTGCTTTTATCTGTACCTACCTTTGAAAACGAAGATTTAAATCGTACGACTAGCCCGACCGAGTTAAAAGATGCGTTTGAAGAGTATTGTCATGGTCAACCAGGCTGGGCCCTACTCTCTAACGTTTCATCCGTATATTCAGATGTATCCGTCTTTCTCGCGCACGTCTGCATATGAGTGCGAGTGAGAGAGACGGATAGATCCGAATATACGGATGAAGCGCTAGGGAGTGGGGCCTCAAACGTATCCATCATTACATGCAGTGCACTTTCTCCCGACCTAAGTACGGTAAGGTAAGGGATATCGTACGATTTAAATCGTGCGTGATTATCTGATATAAAAATAACTAATAAAATATTTGTCATCAAACTAATAAAGAAATTATGTCTAGGTTATAATAATCCCTTAATACTTTATTGTATCCATACTTAGTTAATTTTTAGTAACAATTTGTACTTATCTAAATACATAATTATATTATAAAAGATTTAATTTAATGTAAATAATCATGATTACGCATACACTCAGAATTAAATGCCATATTAATTTACCCGTTATTTAGAGTGTTTAGAATTAAGTTAGGTCAGGGAACACGGAACAGAAAAATATAAATATGTGAATAACACCATCTATGTTAATTAATAAATAATCAACAATATAATTATCTACACAGATTACACACTGATTTAAAAAAAATATGAAGAGTGTTTTGTAAAAAAACTTATTTTAAATGCCTTTAAGTATTTGTTTTGTCGGCTTATTTTAAACTTCAACACTACATTTTTTTAAGGTTTCCAAATTAATACTCTATTACTGATTGATTGATCCTATAAAATTAGTACTTGTAATCTAAAAGTGCGTCTCTACTGCAAGCATTCAGCGAGAATTTGTTTGAGTCCGTTCACAACTTGCATCATGCGCAAGCGACAAGCGCTCGAGTAATTTATTCCCTTCCAGTGAATACCGTATTATAGCTTCGCCTCCGTCCGAAAGTCGCGTCGCGAACTCTAGTTTTTCGCATTCTTTGTCACAAGAAAGACGCGTGTCGCTTGTCGCATGTAGCTTGTTACCAATAAAACTGTGAAGTTGTAAATGAACGATCGCAAACTAAAGCACGCGAAAAAATGATTTCAAAAATCTCGTCGTTCACCTGAAGATACAAAAAGAATGTAGGTAATACTTATTTCAGAAGTGTACTTACAGACAGTTTAGAATAATGGACACTTAACGTGATTCGATTGATGAAATTAAAATATTTTTTCAATAAATAATATTGTATAAATTGTAACAAAATGATTGTTTTATTACCTTACCTTAAACCCTAGTACCTACACAGACCAAGCGGCGCGCGGCGTATTGTCTTTTAGCCGCTTTTAGCAGAGAACGGTAGGTACAGTTGTGATCTTTTCCGCCTGATCAGTTATTTTTTTTTTGCTTATATCATGCGGACGCGCCGTGCTACACCCCCTTAAAGTTTAGGACTATTAGGAAAGCATCAACTTTGGCGCGCAAAATAACAATAACTCTCGTTTGGCCTGTGTCGTCTGTGCGCTTATTATTATAATCATTAAAATCATCAATACAACCCTATAAACTCATGTAACTGTCAAGAATGACTATTTCATGAAAAAGTCATTCTTGAACATCAGTCATACATGAACTGAATATGAATGTTTGATGATTTTAATGATTGTAATTCTGTAACTACATACGTCTTACAGCCGCGAATCATATTTAATCAACATACAACCCTGCAAATTGCAAAAAACGTAAGAAAATTTAAATTTCGCGGGCTACGAAGTTCAAATCGGTTCAGTGCCTATATAGTCGGAAGCAAGAAACTTATATACTAACTGGAATGAGGACGGGCAAGCCAAAAACGTTCCGAGCGAGAAAGCTTCAAGAGTGGATGTTGTCTCTTTCTAATAGGGTGTTTATAATCATACTAACTCTTGAGACAGTTTAAGAGTAGCTGTTATTTTATTATTTAATGATGATGACCTGCAACTCAATAGCATTCTAGGCGAAATAGCTTCAAGAGTGGATGTCATTAACTTTTATGTTAACTTAAATGTATGTCTGTACCGTCCAGTTGCAAATTTTCCATTTTGCAACCTGTCTATCCAGACGACTTTTGTATTCGGGGATTCGAGGACTCCGTTAATATAATATATTTTTTCAGACATAGAAAATCGCATATTCATGCTATGACTGTTTACCTATAATGTTTTAGTAACATTCGCCAATATTTATTTTATATTCCGAAACCATTCATTTTCACTCGCTGCTCGCCAAATGAAAGAATCCTTAGGACCGGCGTGGCACGGCACGGTGCGGCGTACTCTTTTCTTTTCAATATTTGTATTTAAAAAGCAAACTATGTACTACCGAAACCATGTGCGATGACCGATGTTTCTAATTTATATAATATACTTTTGATTACTATGTACGACAACGATGTTCGAAACTTCGAACTTACTTACTTAATTTATTTAGATATTTCCCGTTTGTCAATCTAAAACATTGGTAACCCTAGTCGTAATAAACAACCAAAGTTAAAAAACTTCCCTAAAAAATTAAATTCCACATCCAGCAAACCCTTACTACTACACCCCTTCACACAACACAATTTTACCATATTTAAAGCGGATTATTTCACTTATTTACAATAAAAGTACTTAAATGACTTCAACGCGAAAATGTATTGGCCATATTGTTTACATCGGTGACAAGGCAAGACAGAGACACCATCCACCTTTGTCGGTTTCTCGCTCGGAACGTTTTGTTTTTTTTTCTTTTCTATTGAATCTATTGTACAAATTTAAACTCTAAGTTTTAAGATAGAGTTTATTTTTATTTTTTTAGCATTTTGTTCGTACTCATTCCAGTTAGTATATAATTTCCTTGGTCGGAGGTGAATGTTTTTTTTTTTTTTTGGCATAACAATATGCGTCTAGAAGGCGTAAATATTTTTGTACATTCAAATTGTGTTTAAAAATAGAATATCATAAATACTTAAACATCATTATTTAAAACTAATATTTACTTTTATAAACAAACTAGTATTTGCGTGGGTGCGAAATAAGAAAAAAAATGTTTCAAGTAGAGACTTGTCTCTACTTGAAACATTTTTTTTTTCAGATTTGTACATTTTTTTTTAACTTCAGAGGTCCACCTAAACGGGAGGGGGGGGAGAAGGGGGTCAAAGGGGGCAACTTTGAAAACTGGTTTTTACTTTTCCGAGCCTCCTCTATACAAATCTGAAAAAAAAACGTTCCAAGTCTCTTGGTTTCCGAGATACGATCGGGAGATGGAGAAAGGGGAGCGAAAAGGGGAGGTTTGGCACTTTTCCCATAGTTTTTAGAGTTATTTGCTTACGAATCTGTCAAAATATACCGACCTTCCCCTCCACCATCTGGGAGAACAATTCTGTCAGTGAGTGAGTCAGTCAGTGGTAATCGAGCTTTATATATAGAAAAAAAACATTACATTATTTGTGTCGAAAAATACTTAAATGTTAATTTGTTCATAAGCGTTTTTTTATTTTAAAAATCATGGTTTTTGATGATATTCTATTTATAAACATTGTAATATTCAAAAAATATTAACGCCGTAAAGACGCATGTCTCTTTGCAGAGATTAAAAAAAACAATCACCGCCGACTATAGGCATTGAACTAATTTGGACTAAGTATAGGTAGGTATAGTTATCTGTGGCAATTTTTATTCCCGCAACCGATGTTGAAAAAAGAAAAAAAACCCACGGGTGTGAAATAAATTGCATGTTGAACCTAATCGTAGTGCGATATGAACCAGTTTTCGAGGAAGTGTATTGCAATGTACTATTTTAACACCTAGTCTAGTTCTTGAGATATTTGTGAAAAACTCAAAGAAATGAGAGGTTGGAGTCATAAATAAAATTAAAAAAATATGGAGAAATTGTTCATTTATTTACACATTGTTAAAATTAACAAATAATATTGAGAAATTACATTTGTAACATAAAAATAATAAAGTAACAATATAATTCAATTTCATAGTGTTGTCCATAATATTATAAAAATATTAAGTGGAAAATAACTTTCACATTACCAAATATTGAGAATGACAAAAAAACAATTAAATTAGCATTACAGAACAAACGGATAATGTAATTCTACTAAATTCACAAAGAAATAGCAAAATACGTTAGATAACAAATAAGACAGACAAAGAAAGAATTAAAATGGAAAATACAATAAGAAACTGAAATGTTCTTGTTACATTACAACTATTTACAATTATCATAGAAAAACTATAATTATCAGAATCTGCTCAAATGCTTATTTCAAAATTCCAAATAATGTGTTTTGAGCAAGAATGTGCCAGAACGATTTTTACCTAATTTCAACTAATTAGATCTAAATTATAAATAACTATAATTATGTTTTAAAAAGGGCAACATAGCACAGTCGTAAGTCAAAGTGATCATTTCGATCAAACGAATTTTTCAAACATGCAACACTGGGTTTTGTGTATCGTCAAAATGTCAAAAATCGACAGATATTACGAGTGTGTTACGCAAATAAGGTGCAGGTTACAAACATGTGTTTCATCACATCAATCACAGATTGTGTGTAGGCCGGGTGTTATAAAAATAACGTTTATACGTAGTCAATACAAAAAACATAACCCGTCCTTGGCAGTCGGGTAGTGATAACAAAATATGCGCGTTGCGTCGTTCCAGCAACTCTCTCGCTTTACATCGTAAAGCTTCAAATCACGTTGTAACAATACTGAATCTGAAACAAAATAATACATCTTAAAAAATTCCTCATCATCTTGCCTTTTACCAACTATCTTGGGGTCGGCTTCCAGTCTAACTGGACGCAGCGACTGCCTATCTGACCTTCACAACCCACTTAGTACTGGGTAATACGATACCCCTTGGTAAGACTGGTTGTCAAACTTTCAGGCCACTGGCTACCTGTAACGACTGTCAAAGATCTACAAATGACAGCCGGGACCAACAGCTTAAGCTGCTTTCCGAAGCACGGAGGGAACTCTGTATGTAATGAATGGTCTGGGTGACCATTCATTACATACAGAGTTCCCTCAATAGACCGACTAAGGCAAGTGCGGCTTTACCTTGAAGTACGATCCGTGCGGCCGTTATTATTTACCCACAAGCTCCTAAAGAGAAAGACGAAATAAGCCAAGACAACTCACGGCTAGTCCGAGTCCGACTCGCTGAATGTATACTTCTGAGCCGCGCGTGCACGCGAGCTCTTCACTGCGGCGAGCGTCTCGCCGTCCGCGTCTGACTCGGAATCACTTGATACCTTCTTCTTCTGCTTCTTTTTTGGCGCTGCTTTCTTTTTTTGGTCCTGAGTTCAAAGATAAGACACATCATTAAAAAAGTAAATAGGAAATCCATATTGGAACTTAAAAGATGAAAACCAAGGTAAAAATAAAAACTATAAATAAATATCGCCGGATATTACACACAACGCTATCTAGTGCCACACTAAGCAACGAGGCTTGTGTCGTGGACACCAGATAGTTTTTTTTTGTAAATACATACTTATTATAAAATAATATTTTTTTTTAAATTACAAAAAAAAATTTAATAATATATTTTGGAATAGTTTTTGAGTTGTGTAAAATAAATAAATACGAGGTCATTGTAGCACATTCAACGCACCTTTTTGCTGTCAAATATGCTATCATCATCATCGTCACTGAGCATATCCTTGGCTGGCCTCTTCTTGGGTTTCTTGTCATCATTGAGTAGCTTCCGCTTGGGGCCCGGTTTCTTCTTAGGCGGTGAGTCGGGCACGACTTCATCGTCACTTGAGAGCACTGTGGTATGCGGCGCGCCATTCTTCTTTGTCACTTTATCTCTCTCCTGTTCTTCTTTCTTTGTGTCCTCGATTAGGGAGTCGAATAGACAGTCTGGAATGTTCGATAGTAATTTGAGTATATTGTTAGCTAAACTACCTATTGACATGATAAACATGAAAACTATTATTTTAAAAACCTCTGCTTATTTAATATTAATAACACATATGGCCGAATACTGAATCGTCACTCAAAATTTAAGTAGCACTTATATTTAACAGATACTCAAAAGTGACGTTTGGCCATACGAAATTTAAAGTTTAGGAGCTGCTCAAATATTAAGCAGCCCTTAAATTTTGAGTCACGTTTCAGTATTCGGGGGATAATGTCTAAATGGGAGGGTGCGTATTGGCCAAAAATAAGGCAACTCCGTGAGGCAAGCAGACTGATTGTAGGTTTGAATAAATTAAAATAATAAACTGTGACTGTGTTTTAGGCTAGTATATAACGGTCTGGTGTCTGCAACTCCACGTCAAAGCGCGTATTTTGCGTACGGGCGGGAAATTAATCGATCCATCTGGCTTGTGTTAAAGTACCGCCACTACGTAAGAGTCTGAAATCCAGTGCGCGGTAATACAAAAATGTTGTTTCCGTATCTTATGGACAACGGGCGCCAACCTGCGGACTAAAGCTCGTAGCCCACATAAACGACTCCGCTCCCACCCGGCAAAAAGAATACAATTCAAATATGGGCTTTATGTATTGCACCTTAGATATACTTTACACTGGCAACATAAATTAGCAGACTCGCTGTCAGCGAGGTTACCGCCGTCAGATTGCTTGGTTGCCAATGTTAAGTATATATAAAGAGCAGTACATAAAGCCTATATTTGAATTATATTCTTTTTATCGGGTGGGAGCGGAGTCGTTTATGTCGGCTAAGACCTTAAATCAATTGGCAAGCCTACTTAGACCGCGTCCCCAATGTCGTGACAACAGATAATCGTGTAGTTTTTAGTGTCGTCGTAGTATATTTAAATGGAGGTATTCACATATAGGACGTCGCGATTGCTGTCGTCCACTTTTGCCAACTAAAAACTAACGATAAATTAATCGTCACGACATTGTGGGAACGCGGACTTAGGCCCAAAAACACAGAAGAGTTGTTCTCGTTGAGACGCCTCGGCCTCACATTTCAGGATGAGACTCAGGCGCAAAGCTGCGGATAAAAGCTAGTACTATTATTAAAAACAAAGTTATAACTGACCTGAATCCATCTCAGCGGGTTTCTTGTTAACATTCTTCTTCACGTTGAAGTCATCCTCGTCGTCACTGACGGACAGCGCACGCGGCACCACTTCGTCGACGGAGTCTAGCTTGTTGTCCAACAGTTCCACATCAGAGCCAGACTCTGACGACTCCTCGCCATCTTTGTACTTTTGGACCTTCATGGAAATATTGCTTCTTGTTAGCACATAACTAGCGATAAGGTCAATCTTTCTATACGGGCAAAAAAGGCAAGATGGTACTTTAATTTTCATGTTTACCAGCAATACCAGCTGAACTAAAATTTTTATCTTTTTTCAATTTAGTTAGACATTTAACAATAGACAAAACTTTTATTTGTTTCATTATAGAGAAAGAGACATCCATTGTGCAACAGAATCTGATGCACTGTGAAGTAAGCAACGAAAGTGTTTATCTGTGTTCGCTCTTGTACATTATAATGTTACTGTATGTTGGCAATACCTGCAAGTTTAATATTAAAAAGTTTCTGCCTTAGTTTACTAGTTATTGCTCTCTGTAAGACATGCTGATCAAATGGTCCTTCGAGCCGGATACAAACGGCGGGTCTCCACACAAACTGTACTGCTCCTCCTCTCAAATTAGCTAATGATGCGTACCTTGGTGGCGGCGCGGCGTGCACTAGCTCGCTCGCGCGGCGCGGCCTGTACCGCAGGCATCTCGCTGTCGGAGCCTGAGCCCTCAGAGCTGCTGCCGCTGAATGTCATGCGCTTCTGTAAACACAAATAAATCTGTTGTATTTCGTTTTAATATTTAGATATTTTGTTTTTAAATCAAATGGTTATCCGCAAGAAGGCTGCCAGGCTAGTATGGGATCGTGCGGATCACGCTAGCCCAGTGGTTCCCAACCTTTCTTGGACCAGGGACCACTTTGGTGTATTTATTGTTAGCAGTAACCAGAAGGTCCTAGATAAACATGGACCCCGACTGGATTATATCTAGGGGGGGTGAATCTTTCCCTCACACAAAGCGAAAATTGGAAAATGTGATAAGAACCTTTAGAAAGTGAGATACAAGAGTGATGAAATGAGCTC
This sequence comes from Xestia rhomboidea, assembly GCA_963853795.1. Taxonomy (NCBI): domain Eukaryota; kingdom Metazoa; phylum Arthropoda; class Insecta; order Lepidoptera; family Noctuidae; genus Xestia; species Xestia rhomboidea. The sequence goes on from OY970773.1 coordinate 16,318,630, forward strand.
GAAAAGTTTAGCAATCATTCATACAGAAATAGGAATAAGTAAGTAGATTTTTGCAGAAATGCTTATGAATCTAGCATGAGCGAGCGCTGCAAGCTCAAAAAAATTTAAAAAGTACGAATCACATTTTTGCCTTTCGCGGACCATATTCGAAAGTCTTGCCGTGGAACATAGGTTAGGAACCACTGCTAGCCGCATGCACCGCGACCGCTGGGTGGGCTGCAGGGGCTGCGGCACCGGGACAGGCGGCGAGACCAGGAGGGTTGGTTCGAGGTGGCGCAGGACAAGAGTTCATGGAAATACTCGGGCTAGACAAAAAAGCTAGCCCATATAATTTTGCGCTCATTTTGTTTTGAACCAATTTTCATATTTGGATGTAGTATTTGTCTAGATAATTTTTCAATAAGTGAATTTTTAAAGACAGGAATAGCTACCTTCTTAGGTTCTTTTTTGAAAGCAATCTTAGTTTGTTTTAATCCGTCACCGGCCCCTTTATCCGGTTTCTCCGCCTTCTCAGGTTTCTCAGCCTTTTCCTTCTTCACGCGGCCCTTCGGTTTCTTTTCCGCACTAATCGGACTGATGCCGGTTGGATCATCCTGTGGAATGAAAGAATAATTTTATGGATGCACTAAAAACTGTAGTTTCCAAACGAGAAACAAATGAAATAAGAATCGTTATAATACTGCGTTAGTGAAATTTTTGCTAGTTTGCTACAATCAATAATCGTAAGGAAATTAGAAGAGCAATGACACGTTTCCTTGTGGACCTACGATGGAAAACAAAAAACCTCCTAACGAATGCATTAGGAGATTTAAAAAGAAGCATACAATTTTTCGACTCCCTTATATAAAACAAAATCCGTAAAGCAGTGGCTTTTACATAGACTGTAGAGGGTATCTTATTTTTTGGGTCAAATAGTTATTTGGCCCAAAAAATAGGTTTAAAGAAACTTTATTCTCAATAAAGACAAATTTCACTCACTTGAGAACAATACTAACATACATATAAATTACATAAAGTTCGTCGTCATTAGTTACAAACTAGTCTACACCCATTCAATGCCTTAATTTCTCTAGAAGTGCTGGATCCGCCATAATATACTGACTACGTTGAGTTTTGAATGCATTGAAAGAGTGCAGATTTCTTATACTAGAGGATATTCTATTCAAATTAGAAACATACCTAAAAGTAAACAGTGCAAGTCCATGTAACAGCAGCTTAACAGAGCCTTTACAGTGTAGCTGTAAGGGCGGTTATGGTAGTTGCAACTTCCGACTTACCGGATCATATTCCTTCTTGATTTCTTTCCTAGTTTTGGCCTTCTCGGCGGCCTGGATTCTCTTGATCAGATCGTCAGAGATCTTGGGCTCCACACGTCTGCCATTGTCCGAAGGTAAGATGTCCATTAACGACTTACGGTTCTTCTTGTTAGCGTTCTGTGGTTAGATAGATGAGAAATGTTTAATTATTGTAACCGTCGTAGCCGTCCGTTAGTGGCGGCATCTACAGCGCCACATAAGAACTACGCTTTATATAGTCACGCTAAATCCTCTGTAGAGCATGCAGACATATCTTGTAGAATAGGATAAGATTATAACTTGACGTAAAGAGTAACCAAGGAGTTTCCTGCCCCTTTGTCTCTATAGAGACACTTTCAGAACAGCTGGCCTAGCCAAGTTACAAACGATTCGTATCGATTCTCTTTCTACAATCGTAAACGTTAAGTCCCGTGGTCAAAACAAACGAATATAAACTTTCGTAGACAAGTTTACATCGATCAAGATGATAGAATGAAATGTATTCGTTTCTACAATCGTGATCCCTTCATCTCATATAAATCGTAGCCAACTTACAGTTTTAACTAAACTTTAAAATTTCCATTCGTTTGTTTTGACCACGTGACTTAACGATGATAGATGTCATTCCCATACATTTGGTTAGTTTTCTATAGCGTTAACGATTGTAGATTGTCAACTTGGCTAAGCCTACTGGCTACATGGCCGCCAATCACGAAACACATAATGCAGTTTAGTACAGCGGGACAGCAATTAAAAAAAAAATTACCTTTATTCTATCCATCTGGTAAGCATAAAACAGAATGAAAAATTTAGATCTTAAAATACGGGATATCTTCAGTGATTATCCATTGTGTCCAACAACAATGGCTAATCACGGAAGATATCCCGTAAGTGACATTTTAAGTATTGTCTTTGAAAATAATTTATGACTAGCAACCCGCCCCGTCGTCCGCACGGGTGCAATGTAGCATAAATACATTATAAACCATCCTCTTGAATCATTCTTTGCTGAATGCATTAAAATCCGTTGCGTAGTTTAAAAGATCTAAGCGTACAGACAGCGGGAGCGACTTTGATGATGTCATTCTGAAGGCAAATCCAACAAATAGAAATGTGAAAGGTACTCACGGCGGCTTTGGTGGTCTTTTTGTTAACAGACAGTTCTTCTTGTCGCTCCTTATCTTCGAGGTCCTCCAATTTTATTAAGAACTCGTCTAAATCTTCACGCCATAACAATGCCGCTGTTTTTGCTCTGCACACAATAAAATGATGTTACAATTTGATCATCATTCATATTTGTTCACGAAGTAGACATAATAGTTAAACAATGGCGTCTCGACCAAATCGGTCATTTGACAGATCATGATTTATGAAGACATTCTTAACCTTTTCAACGCACTCGCGTGCCCTCCACGCCAAGCCACAATAGGGTAGATGACACACCAATCAATTGATACTTTTTAAGAGCTGTCAAAACGCGGTTCTCTCATAGATTTTCTATGGCAATAGCACTATTTTGTCAACTCAATGACTTAACTATTTATTGATTTCAAAGCAACTAAAAATCTAATTTGGCAATTAATTGAACATAAATCGGGTTATCAGGCCCAAAATAACGTTATTTTTTAGATATTGGTGTCTTGGAATTATTGTTATAAGGTGTCATCTACCCTATTTCACCGCAAATACCTACAAAAAGAATAGGGATTCCAAAACTATACAATTGATTATTTCGTGTTATAGTGCACCGCGCATTTTTTGTCACCTATTTGTGTCGTTGGCGTACAGGGCACGCGCTTGCTTATCACGTATATGTGACAATGGCGTTTAAAAGGATAAAGGTTTGAATAAGCACTTTGTAATTAGCACTTTTAATATCTTCGCGTACACCTGGCGTAGCACGTTACGTGTATCAAACACACACAATAACTAAACCACGACTGATACGCTCTGCACCGGATAGCTTTCATATCACCTCATTTTTGCTAGCTGATCCTGATCAAACGCGATGCTGTTACGATGCGTTGCAGTATGGTGTTTATGTAGGATGGGGGCATAGGAAGAATCCAACTCAAGTAGAGGCAATGTTGATCCAGTGCAGTAATTATAACTGTGCCTTGACCTTAGAGCGGTTTCGCAATAGCGTATTTTTGTGTGCGCGTTTAAGCTTGTATCGGCTTACGGGATTAACGCGCGCCAAATGTTGCTTTTCAATAAAAACCCGAATGCGCGTACTCGCGCTTATTTTGGCGTGTTCGCTAAGTGCACCAAAGCTCGTAAGAGTTGCGCGTGTGGCGAAAGGCGCGCCTACACGCACTTCCCAAAATGAGCTTATACGCGCCAAATATACGTTGCTTTGCCAATTCTGATCTACATAGTATATAATATGTGTAACAACATACTTCAGTGCGTTAAGTTCCGACAGCTTCTGGTCGCGCTGCTTCAGCAGTTCATCCTTCTTCTCCTTGGTCAGCATCCACATAGACATGCCCAGCAGGTAGTTGAACTTCTTCACCTCTTTCAAGTTTTGGAATGCTTTTTCTGTAACAAAACATTCATAGTTGGTGAAATGGCTTTGTTTCTATTCCAAGTTCAACCCTAAGTTAAAGAGTGCATGAATGCACAAGGTCCCTTCCTGAATGAAGGTCGAAGAGTTTATAACTCACCTGGATCAACGGGTTTTCCCTTCTCAGCCTCAGGTTCCGGTTCCTCTTCCGACTCTTGTGGGTCATCGTCGATTGCTGTTAGCCCCTGCATCTTGCTCGCGCGCTTCTTCCAGTCAGAGATCGGATCGGGAGCGTAACCTGTTAGATTTAATAAGTGATTGTATTTGAAAACTGATGTCCTGATAATTACAATTTGTAAAAAATCTACATAAATACTGCTTGTCATATACTGAAAGATTGTGCAAAAATATTTAAAGGGATCGACTTTAATTTTTGGTATGATGCTGTACTGTTGCGTACGTATACGTGCAATGTAACGTACGTATGAGTCATCGCCTACGTGTCTATAGCACGAGCCAGAGAGAAGTGGTGAATAGGCTTGTGTCCTGAAAAAATCTAATTAGTCCGTCAATTAGATTATCAAAAAATATTTGACACGTATTTTTTCTTTTGTTACGTAAACCAAAATTGACGAAGATACGACGCTTTTAAAATTCTCAATACGTGACACCGTGCTATAATTTTTAGTGCGTTGTGACGTCACGAGCCCCCACTCCCGAGTTATGAAGCGTTCTAACTTTGTCAATATTCATTGATTTACAAAAACAAAAAATACGAGTCCATTATTTTCCAATACTCTAACTGACGGACTAAATAGATTTGCAATTTATTGATGGTGGAAACTAGCCTATTATAAATTTTAAAAATGTATTTCAAATAATAGTTTAAAACATTTTCTGGGTTTGACTTACAAAGACTGTAAATCGCAGCTTTATTGCTGTTTTTTAATATCTATCAAAGACTTACCTCTCTTGATAAGTTCTTCCACCATGACTTTACGCTTCTTGTTTTCGACCACCAGTCCCTTGTCGCACTTCTCAAGAATGAACCGCGCTTGGTTGGACAGTTTGTCAGCCTCAGCTTGTAACTGCCCCTCCCTGTACTCCTTGCGCCGCGCATAGTACTTCAATCTCAGTTCATAAAAGTCGCGTAAGATTTCTTCTACCTTGTCATATCTGTTGAAGAGTATTTTTAAGTCAGCCACTTTTTATATGATACCTGTTTTAAAATCGCAATTGTTTTGTGCAAGTAGCTTGCTAGTACTAATCAGAGGTTATTACGGCAAAATGTCATGCAAGGTTTTTGTGCAAGTTTAAAGAAAGGGTTAGTTTGGTGTACTTGTGGCTTGAAAGTTCTGTTATTTACATGGTTGTTTTGTTTTTAGTACCCCCTGAGAATCGAATATGCCGACTAAATACATGTTCCTGTCGGCAGATTCGATTCGAAAGTCGATACACTACTAACGTGTCGACTAGTGAAGTTTCACTTATTTTCCCATCAGTGTTTTGTTTTTATTTATTTATTTAAAGTTCATGTGCAACAGTGGTACATAGGCGGATTTAATGCAACAAATCAGTCAGTGTTTACTCACTTTTTGAGACAGCAGTTGTGGTCGAAGGCGTTCATGCATGTTAGAGATATGGTAGTCTGCAGCTTGAACACCTTGTGCACGCCCTCCACCTCCACCTCGGCCAGCTTGCCCGGCAGGAGACTCACCACGAAGCGCACTGTCGTATCTGTGTTGTATTCCTACGACAAAAAGTACATCATTATAACCATCAACGGAGCTAGTCGAATTACGCCCGAAGTTAGGAATGTATTTCGATCCCAATCTTGATTCGCGTCGGAATTGGTCAGGGGACAACAACAAAACAGAAGACCATTTGACGTGTCTTGAGTAAGACGCCTTCGGATATGATATGACGATCACCGTGGAGTAGCTGGTAACAGCCGGACAAGAGTAGCCAAGGATCGAGTTGAATGACCACTAGTCTGATGATGATAATTTGCTATCATTTAGACCGATACCAGGGCAATTCATTAAGAGCCTAAGCACACGGCTTATTTTAAACGCGCAGACAACGCACAGATGCCGCGTGTATAGGCGCTTCAAACGAGATTTGAACACAACCTTGTAACCTAAGCACACGGGGCGATCGCAAAACACGCATCTACTGCGCGTATAGGCGCAGATACAGCGATACAAACGCGCTGTAGTCGCTCGCAGCCGCCGCGTTTTGGTCAGACTCAGACTCCTCGTCAGTTGTACTATAGCGTCCCTTTGTACGCGTTTCAAACGAGTTACGAACGCGCGTTTGTATCGCGTTTGAATCTATAAAAACGCGTTTAAAATACGCCGCGTGCTGGGGCTCAAGGTAAACACATTTCAGTTGTTTAGGGGATACCTATGTTCGTGGACTTGTTTCGATTGATAAGATGATGGTGGAAACAGTTGAAGCTGCTACTTACCCTATATTCAGATATAAGTGGCTTCACTTTGTCTGTACCCAACATAGGCTCCAGTACATTCTCCTTGTAATTCTGAGTCCACATCCCGACAGGAAGTTCCGTGATCTCAATCTTCTCGCCAGGCAATATGGCCGCCTCACCGGATATGACGTATTTGTCGCCAAAGCCTTCAATGTGGCCACGGAAGTTTTTGTACCATGGGTGCATAGGTTTCGGTTCTTCACCGTCTAACATGCGTCTAAAACGTAATACACAATTGAGTATGTACACTCAGGTTAGTACATTTAAATAAATAAATAACCAATAAATAAATATCGCTGAACATTTACACTCAGCGCCTTCTAGTGCCACACTAAGCAACGAGGCTTGTATCGTGGACACCAGATAGTTGATATACTACATAAATACTTTTTGTTTGTAAATACATACTTAATAAACATATAAACATCCATGACTCTGAAACAAATGTCCATGCTCATCACACAAACATTTGCTCCAACCGGGATTCGAACCCGGGACCCTAAGAACGTAAGGCAGCCTCACTACCGCTGCGCCATTCGGGTCTTCAATACAACGTCAAAATGCCGTGTAATAGCTATTTCATATGAATGCCAAAGATTGAAGATAGTGTGGATAGTCTCTTACTGAATATTCGCAGCAATATCCCTGGGGTTGTAGTTGGGTATCTTAGTGGACCAGCCAGTGCCGATACCTTCGGCGCCATTTACCAGGACCATAGGAATAATTGGTATGTATTGTATCGGCTCAATTTTCTGATTGTCTTCGAAGTCGTGCTAGAAAAATTACAAGAATTAAATAATTTTTCAAAAACTTCCGCAAGAAACGACAAGGTACTTAATCAATATCAATCAATGAAACCACCCGGCTTCATTTTATGTGTTTGATCGCCATGTCGATGTGTTTGATCGTTAGGCTGAATCATAAAGACACGATCAGAGTATGCTTATACTCTGAACGTGTCAACGCGGCTTTAACAAAGATCACATTAATTTTGTTCAGCTAAAACGAAAGTATCACTTTGGTTACAACACGGGGTAACACTATGGGTAGCCCCAAGGAGAGGAGAGGAGAGGAGAGGAGAGAAAGAGAGAGAGAGAGAGAGAAAACGCCGCACTTGAAATACTTACAACAAGTAAGGGATCATCGTGCGGGTGGAACACGAGCCTCGTGAGCGGCGACATGAGCGTGAAGATGTAACGCGGGCTGGCGGAGTCCTTGCCGCCGCACAGCCGCGTGCCGAACTGTCCGCGCGGCTCCAGCAGGTTGATGTTGTTCGAGCCCACGTAGTTCTGCGCGAGGTTCACTATCGTCATCGCTAGGGACTGTTCACCTGTTCAAACCAAATTCAAAATATCATTATACCAATACGGCTGACAAACATAACTAGTCAAAACGGCGGTGGAAATTTGGAATGTTGTAAGAAACATAGAGCGCTCAACAAGGGTTTTTAAAACAAGTGTGCGAGTTTAAAAATACTCTTCTAAGTAATCTGATTTTTATCATTTATAACATTGAGTTTATGGTTCCGAAAACGAGACGAGGTTAAATGAGAAGAGGTATACGCGTCGGTAATCTTTGTCTTTTTGAATAAGCATGTCACGATTAGGGAATGCAATCTCGTCTCGCCGAGATCCCGATCTCGCGAGATCCCGGCCATATTTTACGAGATTGTATCTCGTCAAATTTCGTACGAGATCTCGCGAGATAACGAGATCGACAAATGCAGCGTGACGACGTGTATTTCATAGCGCGGCTGCGGCTGCTGCTTTCATAGTGCGAACCTCCCATATTATTATTATACTCTTTGGTGCGAACTGAATCCTGGCTGGCCACAGGACAAGAGGGGTAGGCGGGCTTGCGGGGGACGAGGTCCGGCCGTCCGGCTCATTTTGCAAGGCGGCGCGCGTGCGTTTGTTTACAATTGCAACGAAATAATTTGTTTTGGAGACAGTTTTGTGTTTTAATTAGTTTCGCAGAAATATTACACTACAACTACAGGTCGCGCGATGATTCTAGATCGCTCGAGGAAAGTAGTGGGGGCAATCGGCGCATGTGTACAATCGTGCACTGAAATTCTTAGCGTGTTATTAAGCATTTTTTATTTCGTATTTTTGAACTTTAGTAATATTATAAAAGTGAAAGTGATTTTGTTTGTCTGTTATATCTTCACGCCTAAATGGCAAAACCGATTTTGATGAATTTTGATACAGAGAAAGTTGAGACCCTGGAGACGGATATAGGCTAATAAAAGCGGTCGAAGCCGCGGGTAAAAGCTAGTTTATGATAAGTTGATAACACTAGTTTTTACTTGTAATTTATCTTGCAAGTAGGTTCATTAAGAAAAATTAAAAAACAAAAGTAAACAGTTATTATATTTAATACGTAAAATCACACGAAAATTATTCATCCGGCAGTGGTGATATTCCTTCCATTAATTCATCTTGGGATGTTGAAGTAGAAGGTAAACCATTTTTGTAGCTTGCCGTTTTAAAATTTTATTTTTAACCATTTGTTTTTACTGCTCCGTATTAGTAACGCGATAACACAAGCTGTGCGCAACAGTACTCAAGAGGCACGAGACGCGTGAACGCAGCGCGGGAATCGATGAGCGACTAACCTACCAATAACGAGTCGCCGTCGGCGCACACCCACCCCCCTCACTCCGCACGTCTTCATAAAGACCTTAAAATTGAACACTGCGCATGCCCTTTCCACTTTTGCCGAGTGATCATAAACCACCGCGCGACCTGTACCAACCATGTCAAAAGTGTACAGTGAATATAAAAGTTCTTTAGAAGTATGGAAACATTGTTTACGCGATCAAGATGGTCTCACTGCAAAGTGTCGTCTGTCAGATGATACTCTCGACATGATGTGTTTTTTGAGAAGCCATTTTCAGACAAACTAACTTGCCTTTCCGTACCTTGTTAACTTCATCTGACTTCTACTTTAAACTTTTTTTATTTGATTAATACGATCTCACAACATTTATTTAACAACTTGTGAAGTTAAGTTTTTGTTTTGTTGTATTTATTTACCATAAGTAATGTTCCTATTACTCTTAATTATTGAAACTAAAGTAATAATTTACAAAGGACTAAATATAGATAATTATTGTTTTGTTACCAACATTGTAAGAATTTGAACTGATTAGCTACAGTAGGTATAATAATTATAGACATAAACAAATGTTATTAGAGTTAGAGACAAAATAATAAGTACTCTGTTGATTTTTAAAATAAAACTTACATTATTTTTATAACTAAGCAACGCAGTTTCTATTTAATTACATATCATGTCAATTACTAGTTCTTAAAACAAGCATTTGCATATGTTTTAATTGCGATTCTCTCAATCTCGCGAGATCCCGTAATTTGTAAAATCTCGCGAGACTGGGTTTTGAGTCTCGCGAGATCTCGCTAGGCGGAAATCTCGTACGAGATTGCATTCCCTAGCCACGATCCCATCATCGACCGTTCGTATTTACAAATGATGATGAATCTTGCAGGACATACTTTTCCTGGGATATCTGTAATAAGTTACTTTTTACATACTAACCGTGATGGTACGCCGAATGTTCCGCAACTGAACCAGCCAGCTGCGCCACTTTGACCTCTCGTTTATCGTTACGTTTTATGCACGTGAAGATCACTTTACGTTGGCCGGGTTTCAACCCATCGACCATGGAAGGTATTGATCTGGAAAAATAAATGGTATATCATAGTAAACAGTGGTGTGACAAACAAAACCATTAATTTTATACCTGTGCAAACTAAAACAATATAATTTACAAATACAATAAAATTGCTGTAAAATAATGCATTGGCAATGAATTGTATTACAGAATTGACCAAGTCAAAGATAGAGAAAATTTGAGTTGCTGGCTGATAGTTTATTGTACCATCTGCTTGACCTAGCTTACCAAAAAGTTAACCCCAATTGTAGGCACGCCACTCACATATTTTATTCATGAATATGAAGTTTCATAGAGTTGACTGACCAAAATGGATTACAAGATTCTTACCTCACGTTATCGCCATTTGAGAAGAGAACCAGCTCCAAATTGACGAAATCCGAATATGAAACAGCTTTAGTATCTTTTGTGTATAAATATCTCTCCGGGAGACCAATTTCCTTCCGCCGTTTCACTTCGTCCATGTGGCTAGTCAGCCACTCCTTACGTTGGTCAGCACCCTTCTTGGAAAATGCCAGTTCAATGTGATGATCGTCAGTGGGACCTGCGTACTTGAACTTTATCCTGTGCCTCTCCATATTCTGAAAGTATTCTTTAGCCTCCTTTGATGTGGAGGTACCCAAACCTTTGTAGTATTTGATGTTGAACGTGTGATGGTTTTCCGTATTGTTCTTCCACTCTTCAAACTCAGGTAATGAGTAAAATGACAGTTCTTTATCTTTTTTCGTAGCTTTCACGATAGGAGTAATAAACTCCTCTAAAAACGGTAGTTTCAATAATTCTGGCCAGTTATGATGTATGAAATTGATAATCAAACCTTTTATGTGAGAACCGTCTTGATCCTGATCAGCCATGATCATCATTTTACCGTATCTCAATGATTTTAGATCATCAACAGTGTTGTATTTCTTTTTGTACTGGAGTCCAACAATTTTGATCATGTTGTTGATTTCTACGTTTTCTAAGACCTGTTTGTGAGAGGCATCCCTGACGTTGAGTGGTTTACCCTTTAATGGAAACACGCCGTAATGATCCCGACCAACCACACCGAGTCCTGACACAGCCAAAGACTTGGCTGAGTCTCCCTCAGTGAGGATTAGTGTACACAAATGCGAGTTTTTAGTGCCAGCGTCGTTCGCGTCCTCTAGTTTTGGTATGCCTTTCAGTTTGCTCTGTTTCTTTCCTGATGCCTTCACCAGTTCAGTCTGAGCCTTGAACTTGGCCCATGTCAACACAGACTCCACTAGACCAGATTTTGATACTGCCGCTATAAACTTCTCGGAATAATTACATTTCGAACCAAAGCTCTTGGCTTGGAGAGTCATGTTTTCTTTTGTTTGTGAATCAAAGGTTGGGTTTACAATCAAACAGTTAATGAACACCCACATGTGATTCTTAACCTGCACAGGTTTTATATTTACGCCGCCCTTGTTTTTCTTCTTAATTATTTCTAGAACATTCTTAACTATGCTGTCAGACACTGTATCAACGTGTTTCCCGCCTTTTGTGGTAGCAATTGAGTTCACAAAAGACACCTGTTGAAAACCTCTGTCTGAGAGTGTGAGGGCGATCTCCCAGCGATCATTTACTTTCTCATAGACTACTTTCAATGGTTGCCCATTCTCATCTTCTTTACCTTTTATGTATAAATCTACATAGTCTTTAAACTTGTTTATTTTAAGTCTTTCACCATTTAGGTACACCTTGACACCTTGTGTGGTCATGGCGATGTCATAAGCTCGGCGGGACATCAAAGCAACAATATCATCTTCTAACTTCTCCATTTTAAACTTAGACAAATCGGGGCTGAATATTACTTTGGTAAAATCGTCATCTTTACCAGCTTCCTTGACTTTTGGTTCAGAAGCTTTTGTCATGTTGGAGCCCCACGTCTGTTTAAAATGTTTCTTGTATTGTTTTGATGCAGTTTCCACTGTGAATTTTGTTGAGAATATGTTACAAAGTTTGGCACCATAGCCGTTTCTGCCTCCTGTCACTTTTTCTTCTTCATCATTGTAGTTTGATGATGTCAGTAGATGTCCAAAGATCATAGTTGGAACATACATTTTCTCATCTTTGTGCATGACCACGGGAATACCGCAGCCATTATTGTACACAGATATTGTGTTGGTTTCTTGATTTATGTCAATTTTCATTACGTCCATTTTGGGGTCTCTCTGTTTATTGTCAGCTGCATTGACTAAGATTTCGTCATATATTTTGTATAAACCTGTAAAATAACAAACAGTTTAGGTAAGGCTATACTCCTGTTGAAAAGAATAAGACAACATTTTATTTCAAGGCAGTAGGTCCATACCGGGTACAAAGTTTAGTTCTTTTTGGACCATGCAATCCTTTTCCTTGTCAAAGACCCACATCAACTCGGTAGCCCGCTCAACGGACCCAATATACGTGTCAGGACGTAGTAGGATATGTTCCAATTGTGTTTTCTTCTGGTAAATTTTCTCAATAGTGCCTTTTGATCCTTTGGCGGGAGGCGCCGCCTCCGCCGACCCATTCTGCCCAGCAGTGTTCATTTTATTAAACATGGCCTGGAAAAATGTTTATATTTAGATTACAAGGAGGCATAATCAAGTAGCAGCTAAAAACAATATTGTAATCGTTCAATATTTGTCTTGTAGGCAAAATTAAAAGACATTGGATGCTATTTGGCCCAATTATCATTTATTTCTAAAGTCAAAGAACCTGCCCGTATAGCATGATCATGGTAGAAACAGCTTTCTTCAAAGAAAGAATTGACATAATGACAGATTTCTTTTGTTCATCTGTCATTAATCTGTCATTTTGTTGTCATGGCGGTCATGCTCCGCGTGCAGGACAGAATGAGTCACTAGACTTCAAAATCAACGAAGTCCCTGGCAATTTACTATGTGATAGCATTTCATAATTAATATTGCCTTCAGACCACAATAACAATGAAAAACCAAGTGAACAAAAATCAATTTTAAAAATTTAATCTAATCCGGTACAAATCTTATGAAGAGACATTTGTTATTAATGAAATATTAAAAATACTTGTTGGATACTAATTTGAATTTCGTTTGGGTGAGCCCTAACCCAAACGAAAATTAAAATTAGGGATGAATTAATGACAAATAATAATTCAGTAAAATAAATCCCAATCTTAAATAAATTTCATCATGTTATGACAAGTAGCGACCACTTGTGATGACCAAGATGCTAATTTATGACTTCAAGGTAATAATAGCAGCAATAACAGCGGAATGAGTTTTAATCTAAAAATATAAGTACCATATCACTTATTAATTTAAAATTTATCTGTTAAAGTAAAGTACTGGTTAGATACTGAAGAATTCTGTGATTTTAACAGCGAACGAGAATGCAAGGACGTAGGCCAGTGGGCTTTAAGAAGATTGAAAACCAAGTGTTTATTTGTCAGTTACATTATTTTAAGGGATGGAGACATTGCTGGCTCTGCACAAATTAATTAATGAGGGTAGTAGTAAATCAGTGCATAATTTAACAATTTCTGAGCAAATCTGGTAATTCTTAGGTTCCTATAAACGAAGAACCATATAAAATTACTAATTAAGAAATGCAAGAAATTAGCAGCAGCCAGCAGCTGTTCTTTAATGGCAATGACCTCAAACATGTTGAATTTGAACAACTGCAAGTATGCTTGTACTTTTTGTAACATTCATGGAAGACCAAAATTAAGAAATTTGTAGTGTTTGCCGTTAGAACTTTTTCATCTAATTACAAGAATAGTACCTCAGAAACCTCAACAGTCTCAAATCTTGATAACATTTTGGCCGTTAACGATCAAAATGCCGCCAAATGCTTCACTTACCTTTATATCAGCCATCTTGTTATGGGTGCTATTAAAACGCGTGCGATCAACGCGAAATAGTGATTGTCTGGCAACCAGAACAAAATGCACGCTAATTGCGTTCGGCGTTAAAAAATAACATTTTTATCTCGAGTTTTACCCTGCAATATAACAACCGTCAACCACAAATGAAACAACGAAGACGCCAAGTTTGCCAATAAACAACCTGGTTGATTTTTTTATTTAGTTGAAAATTTGAAATGTTGTCTATTGCAAGCCTTTGTTGCCCTGTTAGGCATGTAACTCTCTGTTCTCTCAACTATCTAGAATATCCTGCGAACCCACAGTTCTAATGTGAACCACTTTGTCATAGAATGTTTGCTCAAAAGGATAAATACAACTGTATAAGGATAAATAAATTATATTGGATTTCCCTATAAACTGATGAATTGAATTGGATATACATACTGATGAATTGAACTGGACCTACCCTACTCAAGAAAAATGCCAACTGATGATTAGGCAGCATGGTCTCGGACCTTAGCCTGTTCCGTCAGGAACTAAAAAAAAACAAACCAAAGTTAAATTGACATCCATGATCCGATTTAAGGTTATATTTTTATTAGAAATAATTTTAAATAGTGAATTAAGTACGAAAAATGTCTTTTTTATCGTACGCTTCGACGGTACTTAGGCGAGTAGCTGCGTCAAGATTCAGTGCTCAATATAAAACCTGTGTAAATAATATTAAAACAAAATCATATAGCTCTATAACAACCAAAACAATTCATGATGTGAATACGAACGTAATTAAAGATGTTATTCTGTTCAAATACGAGAACCCGAAGTTTTTTATGTACATGAATGTATTTGCTATAGTTCAGTACATGTTCTGGACGTATCTAGGTTTGTTTGCGTTCACTACATTAAGGGACGCGCCGGTTGACAAAGCCACAGTAACCGATGATACACCCTGGTTCAGAAAGATCAACCTTGGAGAAAATAAATACAGGAATACTCTAGGAATTGTCTCTGTAGTAGTGGGTGAGTAAAACCGTTATTTACAGTAGTTTTCACTCAGGTCCAGCTATTTTTTAGAACCCAAAATACCACCATAAAAAAAAGACTGCCTTTGTATCTGGTTGTATTAGAACAAAATAAGGTCAGTGGGTCGTCTTAGGGGCGGAGTTAAGTACTGTGCTATAGAGTTGATATTATTTTATTTATAACTAGCTGTTATTACCTCACTGCTGGGCAGAGGCTTGTCTATCCTGCCTACCACCCTCTTTTTCTCTCTATTTATAGAGCTTCCTGGAACCAATTTTTGTAAAACTCCTGCTCATTTAGCCATGAGTTGATAAAAGCTTAATATTTTGATTAAATTATTGCTTATATTACAGGTGGGGGCTCGCTAGCAGTTATCTGGATGTACACTCTCCGTTCAGTCCGTTACCTCATACTCAATAAGGGTGGCAAACATATAACATTTGTGACCTACACCCCTTTCGGTAAAAACCGCATTATGACAGTCCCTATGGAGTCTGTCTGTTGTAAAGAAGCAAGGAATATAGCCAGAGTGCAGTTGCCTTTGAAGATTAAAAATAGATGGATGCACTATATGTTGGATATGAGGGGAGAATTCAAAAACCCGTTGTTGTTTGACTCTACAGCTGGTTTGATGAGGAAGTGGTGAAGATATGTTTGTAAGTTGTGTTTGTATTTCATGCTTTTATTTATTGTAAATACATAGTTTTAGTAATCTCTCTCTGGCTCTTTCTTTTTCAACCCTCCACCCAATGCCAAGTATATATAAATATCTACAGGGTGGAATTTCCAAAGCCCTTGGAGGGAAAGTACTCTAAATACTGGAGATAGCAAATTTTACTCAAAGGAATCATTCCTTTATTTTTAAAATTAAACAAATCTGTATTCACTGATTTTCGAAAATGGAAATGACATTCTCCTGCCATTATCATTCTTATCCATACAAGTCAGCAGGTCTAACCACTGTTTTATATATCTTCCCCTAAGTTTAAGAGGAATGCGGGAGTCGCAGATTTTTATGGCCATTCTGTTTTATAATAGTACCTAACCTACACGCTCACGTAATTTTTCAAAATTGCGTCTGTCCACCGATTCTTTACGATTTTTGTCGCAGTGCGCTCTGGGCCCTTAACATTGAAGACTGATTTTATTATACTGCCTGTGTGTTGCACTCTGGTTGGTGACGCTAGTGGTCTCGGAACCTGTCTACTCCTCATGACCATGTTCGACCATGGCGTCAAACCAAGCCGATCAAGTCGCGCGCGTAGAGCGTGGAGTCGGAAGCGCGACTATTGAGTGTGGGGTACTCCGTACTGTGTTTGAATTCCAGCTCAGGTTATTGAGTTTACTATTAGGAATTTCTCGTTACTTTCATTATTAGGATAGCACAAAACATGATCTCTATGGACCATTAAAACACATGTGCAATAAAATAAAACTCCTTGTTCAGATTTATCAGAAAAATCTTTATTATTTGTTTATAATTATAGTAACGGAAATAAGTCGTCTCATCTCAACACAAAAATAAAGAAGTACAATCAATAACAAAAAATAAAATTCTTTTTTTTATTATTTACAATATGCCGATTTTATCTTTTAATGGTAAATGCAAATATTGTATACTGTATTTGTGTATTCAATCTTTTGACCAGCCAATATCACTACCAAAATCCTAAACCTATATTTGCACCTACCATAAACAATAAAATAGTAATTATTAAAAATGAAAGTCTTTCATTACCATAGACAAGTCATTTAACAATCAACTTAATGAGATACAAAGGCGATAAACACTTGCAACATAATTAAACATTAAGTATATCATTTCAAGGCGTGTATACCATCGATAAGCCGACAATGCTAATCCTGCTACCGTTAGTTTGAAGCTGGCATTGACAAATGCATGGCTTTATTCATTTCCAGAGAGACTTTAATATATCTGACCCATTTTCCATCTAATTACAGTCACATCCAACACATGAAGTAAATTAAAGAGTTTCTTTTTAATAACAAACACAATCGACCCATTAAGATAATCATATCGCAAGTGCCAAACAGCCTGGTCGCTTATCACATCTATTCAACCTACTGACAATTTTAAATTAATTCTACAAATGCTTTTACTAGCTTGCTATAACAAGCTAAGTAGGACCGACGGAGTCTTAATATCAGTTTAAAAAAAAATACATACATCTAGCCAAGGTTTAGATATGACTTCCCTACGGAGTTTTTTTTTAATCTATACCAAAGACACAAGGTGTATTCAAACACCTTTCTACAGAGTGACCAAACTTATTGACATGAAATCGGGTTCAGCCAATGAAAGAGGTCTATTTTGATACACTGAAAGCGAATAGTCCGACGTGGTGTCGAGTCGCGTCCAAATCGAGATGAATGAAGTCTTTTTCCCTTTATTGCATGGATGTAAAACTTTTTCTGATCGGCTCAAACCCATTCTGCGCCGATAAGTGTGGCCACTCTAAGACTATATACCGTTAAAGAAGAGTCATCAATGTTTTTATATTACAATAATTAAATACAATATTCAGATGGAAGAAACAACATCATCGATCCTTGAACTATAAAATTAAGTACAATATTATTTCTTATTTACAATAAAGTCATAAATATTTAATGTACTATATAACTATAATAAGTTAATGTTAAGACCCCATGTTCTAGACAAGGGAAGCAGTGTGCATATTTTTGAGGCTCCAGTAGACAATGGCTTGGGTACGCACCTTTTGATCACGAAAAGATGGCGGCCAACAAATTTCTCTGACATTTGCTGGGAAATGTCATGTTTCCATGAATTGAAAACTGACAGCTCTTCGTTCGCGTTGGTGTGATTCGCTCTAAGATGCGCAAGCATGGGCCACTGTGTAAAAGAGCTATTCGTTACCGGCCATCACATGTGATAACAAAATAACATTATAGGCTTTTCATGCATTGACACACTGCATTGCAGTTACACTTACTTTCGACATTTCCTCAATTTTCATTGATTTAGATTTGTAATGTATTATTAAACTACGCTAACAGTATTGTATTTATAATCACATAATATTTTTATTTAACTAAATAAATATGTAAATTTAAAAATACAGGGTGAGTTTTTAAGTAACATTCACTATGGCAGATGTGCCAACCGTCAAAGATAGAAAGATGTAATGTTCGGAAATCTAATTTTCAAGTGTAAAAAAGCAATTAAATATATTTGAAAAATATATTAACAAAAACAAAAACTCACCCTGTATAGGTATGCATACTTTATATCGAATTTACTGAGAGATGATTTGTACGAGAACTTGAAAATCGCTAGATGATAAGTATATGATCTACGTAAAGTCTGTACATTATAAGTTTGTAACCACAAAATACTGCAATCTGCAATTTTCTTTTACGGAAGTCGATTAAAAGAGCTTCGAATTATGCAGTTTTAGGTACTATTAAGTCTTATGATAAAGATATCTACGTACTCATTAAAGTAACTGAAATAAGTACTGTTTACCCTTGTTTCAAATGAACCGGTTTTTCAATTTATAGGATTTTTCAACCACGATATGTGTAAAACCGCTACGGATAAATTGCGGACACCAGACACTGACGGATACGTAGTTGCATGTGTCCGCATTCCGGAATTTCTCCATTCAGTTTTAACCGAACAAACATTTAAGTCCTGCATCCATCACCCACAAACAAATGTATGAAAATGTGCCAGCATTCTGCTAAAAAAAAAAATTGCCGTTTCCATTGAGTATGTCAAACAAGTCCTAGCTTTTTAAATTGAAATTAAAAATCATTTCTTTTTAATTCATGATCATTCGTCATCAGTCTATCGCTTACTTATTAAGTCTCAGTCGACACCAAAAAACAAAAAGTACGATAATATAAATCTATTTTATTTTGCACTACCGTGTTTACTGACGCTCGATCAGTTTTGACATAACGTCAGTGAGCGCAGTATTACATAATAAATCAATGAATATTCTACAAGATCAAATAATTTAACTGTTAAAACTTTTCAGACATGATTGGTATTTTATATCATTATCATTTCCCTAGCCTTTTCCCAACTATGTTGGGGTCGGCTTCCAGTCTAAACTGATCCAGCTGAATACCCGTATTTTAAATGGAGCGAATGATTATCTCACCCTCACAACCCACTTATTACTGGGTAGATATTGGATACAATACCCCTTGGTAAGACTGGTTGTCAAGACTTTCGGGCCACTGACTACTTGTAACGACTGTCAAAGATCTACATTCACCGATGCCTAACACGTTTCTGGAGTTTCGCCAGTTAATTCAATTTGACCTTGTATATTGGTCAGTAATTATAAATTCTTGCCTACAACTTTCGACAGCTCAGGCGTTTTGTTTACGACCGTTTTGTTTCATAAACATTGCCTTGAATTCTAGCTTGCAACTCTGTGTCAAGATAGACATAATGCACACTTGCCACGCCTCATACAATTTGTATATCCTTCTTCAATTCAGAAACATGTCATGTTTGGGACAGCCATCGGTCCATCCTTTTAATCGTTAACATAAAATGGCTATGCACCTTAAACGACCCATTTTTATTTTGAAAATTCAACGCTTTTTATCCGTCATTGTTATTTAACATATCCATCAAAAAAGTTGCTAACTATAATTAACAATTCTGTTTTATTATTTACAAGCTGTATAGTTCTGTTCAAACTTTATGGCGGCTCGGACGTTAGCTACGAGTGATGGTCTGCGCAGACCGTCACTCGCAGATAACTTCCGAGCGCGCTTCAGAACTATACCCACAAGAATTGGATAATTAGTTTTCCAGTTATATGATAACAGATAGACAATCAGATATATAGAGATACGTTTTTTTACAACATGTAAGGATTTTTCTTTTCTAAAACTATACCGTTTAATTAATAAGAGCGGGTTTCACCAATGAATTTGATCGCGATCAGCACATCTTCTGTTTCACTAGTGAAATCTGCCCTACGTATGTATTGTGTCATTTACACAAGTCGCTAACAATTACAGGTCACAATAATTTATTACTTTATAATTAACTGTGTCAGAGGCTTATAATGATTCAGTTTTAGATTTATGTTCTAATAAAGTTTTTCTAGCAGACATTCACTTTTTATCACCGTCTCTAAATCACAAACACTGATCATCAATATGAACATCACATCACATCACATAGTTTGGAGTCAAATGCTGACACTGCGCAAATATTCGCGTAATACAATGAACTTTATTTCAATAAACTTAAGTTGTTTTTTGTACTGCGCGAATATTTAGTCAAATAGACCGTGTTGCCAGCATAACATATTAAAAGAAGTCTTCAACTTCCTCTTAATTTTTGTCGATTTCTGCCACGGTATCATTGTCAAGTGGCACAAAATATGGAAGTAACTTATGAATACAATAGTTGCTCAGTGAAACACGAAACGGACCAACTACGAACTGCCCTATGGATATTTTTCATACTTCAGTAATATGGAAGGATATGTATGTCGTTTGGATGAAAACCTCAGAATATTAACGGTAAAAATGTCCTGCTGTTGGATTTTCAAATTTCAGCGCTGAAGGCCCTCCTTTACTGTTCAGACATTTAATACTTCACAGGATTGTGTTGTAGATATTCACTTGTTTTTGTACAAAATCGAATCTTGGATTGTTACATTACAGGTGAATGCTCCCGGTGAGTCAACGCCTTAAGCCGAACGCTGCATATCCAACAGTTCGATCCATTCCCTTACGGCATTTCAAAAGTTCCACCATACATATGGGACAACCAATATTTATTTTAAAGGTAGCCTTAATTTTGGTTATATATCGTCCATTATTAAAGTGTTCCGTTCACTTTAGGACTTATTGTAGCTAATCTAGCGTGATGTGTAATGCACCTAGTAGCCCTAGTACCAAGTGCCACTATTGCCCCTAGTGACATTGGTGCACTAACACTAAACGGGACACTAAACGAGATACAGTAGAATTTTATCATAACACTAGCGAGTCTAGCGACCCACCCCTGGGCCCTGCCTTGCACGGCGTCACCTATCGAGTCCAAAACTATTCTATATTTCAAGCTGGAGCCAACCATACACATTCTGGTCTCGGAGATTACCGTACACGACGCGTGTTTTTTATATAATATAATCTCCCCGAAGAGTTGGCAGAAGTGTATATATAGTACTTACACAATTCGACAGTATGATTGTATAAGTTATACATTGATATCACGTCTAAATGTCCCACAAAGTGATAACGCCCCAAGTGCCGCTAGTTCCATAAGAGTTAGTAGTGACCCCGAGATCCACTAGTGTGTCTAGTACCTAGTGTCACTGGTGCTACTACTGCCACTAGGACTCCCAAAGCCGCTAGTACCCCAAGCACTACTAGCGCCCGTAGTGCCTAGTGTCACCGGAGCTTCTAGCTCACTTTTTCCCTTAGTGCCACTAGTGCCATTAGTTTTCCTAGTGCCCCAAAAGTTCCACTTAGTACCTTTAGTGCCACTATTGGCCTTGGTACTTTTGCCTTTAGTGGTAGCTTTGCCGTTTGTGTGAGTTTTCCCTTTAGCGGTTGTGTTGCCGGTGCGGCTGGAGCGCGGCGCGGCGGCGCGTCAGTCGGACAGGTAGCGCGAGCGCGGCGCGTCGTCGGAGTCGTCTCGTGTCGGGCTGATGCTGTCGATCTCGTCCACCTCTTCGAGATTCTTCGTGCTTGGGTTGCAGAGTCTGGAAGTTGGGAAATCAATAGTAAGATATTATCCCAAATGTGCGACACATTTTGGTCTCTTTGTTTCAAAATGCTGAAGGAACATCGTGAGGAAACCAGTAAAGATTTAAAAGCATGTGACTTTCACCAACCCGCAATGGGCCCACGTGTTGGATGACAGGCCAAAACCCTCCCACAGGAAAGAAGTCTGTGGCCCGTTTCTTTTTTTTTCCGGATGGAAAATCATCAAATTACTTCTCCCGCTCTGGGCGGAGCAGGAGGGAGTGTCAGACTTTTACTGACTAAAACCCATGTTCCTTCATCGCCCTTAGTGTTCCGGGGCCACGGTATCTCTTTCGAATAGTCCCGCAGCCCCGGCAGGCTTCGGCCCTTGCGGACCCCTTCCCTATTGCTGACTCTCTTTGAGGCGCGCGTGGAACACTCCTGCGCCGTCGACACGGCCTGTCGTCATGAGACGGACGGACGGCGAGCTAGCCCATAGCTCCCCGTCCACAGGCCCGCGCCAAGGTGGCCGGAAGCCACCACGTGGCCCCCGACGCCCGGGGCGTCTCCCGCGGCGGCCGGGACGTGTGGATCTCTCAAGTCTGTGGCCCTACGAAAAATATCTGGTGGGCTTTATACTTGTTTGCCATTCATCATTATTATCATCCTGCCCTAGTCTCATATCACACGTTTTTTCTTGCCATTCATCATTCTCTTGCCCTTCTCCCAATTCATTTTCTGCCAATCAATAACATAAAAGTAAAATTGAACAAACCTGCACTTGCAACAGACGATGCAGGGCGCGGCTAACAACAGAAGCGGGCTGGCAACTAACAACAGTAGTCCGAAGCCTGCAAATATGCCAACCACCTGAAAACAACAAAGAAAACCGGTCACTTCTGAGGGCACATGTATGAAGTTGCTGGTAAACTCAAAGAAGGCTTTAACATTATGTAGCTCCATCTATACTAATATTTTAAAGAGGTAAAATTTGTTTGTTAGTTTGTATGTAGGGGGTAATCTTCGGAAATGGCGGATTTAGAGGTCTGTAGGCCTCTGGGGTGGAGGCCTCCTGGGCCCAAATTATTTACCAAATAAAAAGATATTTTTTTCCAATAAATAATTTATTGTGAAACCAAGAAAGAATCGATATCTTTTATTATTTAACAAACATTAAAATAATCAGAAACAAGAATTATGTGAAATTAAATTTTAGCGTTAAATCCGGCCCTGTATCGGAATTAAACTAATGATCCAATTCCGGAAATTCTTTAGCTGGCAGAAAGCTACATTATACGTGGCTGCTTTACGCTATAAATTATATTCATATTAAGCATATTAGCCGAGCTATAACGATTTTTGCAGACGAAGTCGCGGGTGAAGTGCTGTAGTATATTCTAGAATATAGTTAGGGCTAGCTAAGACACCTATTCATTCCTTTTGTTTCTATGATCAAATATCAAATCGATTCGTAAATATCAAATGCAAAGAAGAGCCAAGAATAGATACCAGACATGTATGTTCTCTACTTTAAATACTTTTACATTAGAAGGTCACTAGCTTACTTAGCTTCTCCAAACCCACAATCCCGCTACACAGCTGTTTGTTTGACCTTCAATGTCTAGTAGAATTTACACCAAATTCTGATTTGTGTTGATATTAGTCTTACCTGTGCACGATGCCATAGAACCGATGCGCGTGAGTGTCCCAGCTTGTTCTTGCACGGTCCTTTGTCGTAGTGGCGCAACAGAAAATCATCCTACGACAAAATATACACATATTATTAGAGCGAGAGTTTTTACAAGAGTAAGTAGGTCCTCCATAGCCGGCTACAGGAGAGTGCGGTTGCTCGAGTTTGTTTTTCTTCTAGTGCCTATGCATTGCTTTCCTACCTCTCAAGACTTTTTTTTATAGAAAATCTATCATAATCTTTCTGACCTTGTTCCATGTTATTTGGGGCTGGCCCAACGGCCCAACACGTTTTTTTTCTTCCATTCTCCCAGGGGCTGTCAATCGCCACGCTTATTTGGGGCCGGCCCAACGGCCCAACACGTTTTTTTTTCTTCCATTCTCGCAGGGGCTGTCAATCGTCACGCTTATTTGGGGCCGGCCCAACGGCCCAACACGTTTTTTTTTCTTCCATTCTCGCAGGGGCTGTCAATCGTCACGCTTATTTGGGGCCAGCCCAACACGTTTTTTTTCTTCCATTCTCGCAGGGGCTGTCAATCGTCACGCTTATTTGGGGCCGGCCCAACGGCCCAACACGTTTTTTTTCTTCCATTCTCCCAGGGGCTGTCAATCGTCACGCTTATTTGGGGCCGGCCCAACGGCCCAACACGTTTTTTTTCTTCCATTCTCCCAGGGGCTGTCAATCGTCACGCTTATTTGGGGCCGGCCCAACGGCCCAACACGTTTTTTTTCTTCCATTCTCGCAGGGGCTGTCAATCGTCACGCTTATTTGGGGCCGGCCCAACGGCCCAACACGTTATTTTTCTTCCATTCTCCCAGGGGCTGTCAATCGTCACGCTTATTTGGGGCCGGCCCAACGGCCCAACACGTTTTTTTTCTTCCATTCTC
The DNA here is from genome assembly GCA_963853795.1 of Xestia rhomboidea. Lineage (NCBI taxonomy): Eukaryota > Metazoa > Arthropoda > Insecta > Lepidoptera > Noctuidae > Xestia > Xestia rhomboidea. The sequence continues at coordinate 16,342,762 of OY970773.1, forward strand.
GCAGGGGCTGTCAATCGTCACGCTTATTTGGGGCCGGCCCAACGGCCCAACACGTTTTTTTTCTTCCATTCTCCCAGGGGCTGTCAATCGTCACGCTATCATTGACTCCTTTTCCTACACACCATACCTCACACAATTCTTCCATCTTTTCTTTGGTCTTCCTCTCCCTCTCGATCCATCAACATTTATATTCATCACTGTTTTAGTAGTCACACACATGCGATTCGTCCCTCCCCATCACATGCCAAGACAGTCGATTCCCTTTTAACTTTTCTGTAGCACGTATTTTTTTCTTCACTTAAATAAACTTAACTTTTAATACTTATCTTGGGTTGATAGTACTCAACCCAAGATAAGTATTAAAAGTTAAGTTCAACTACTGCTTGTCGCACAAAAATAATATTAAACTCCTGCAATTTTCTACGACAGTTCAAACGTCCGTAGCTGTCGCGGCCATGATGTGACGTCATTATCCACAATCTGCCTTGTTTAAATCTATTTTGTTTGGCCATCATAAAATAATTTTACCAATTGTATGTGCTCTAATCAAGTAAAAATTGCAATAACAATATTATAATAAAATTTTAGTGAAACTTTTAGCACTTTTTAAATAAGTGTTTTTTTTGACACAATGAACTTTGACGTAAATACCGGCGTTATCGAGGACGGTGTGTTTTGACAGTGCGTTCCGTTTCACCAAAAACATGCTACATAAAACAGTAAATTGTAAAATAAGTGATGTATTAGAAACTTAAACAAGTGTACCACAATGTTTTATGCGCCAATACAAGGCATTTTTCATAAATAAAAAGAGTTTTGTATTTCATGCATATTCCCTATTGTGTGCAATTGTGTCTAGCCACACCACACATCCACCTCATACCACCCAGCATCCAAATTCCCATCTCCGCTATTGCTTGTAGCGGATATGAGAATGTCTCTTTCATAGAAATCTATCTCCAATCTTTTATAGAAAATCTATAAAATGCTTAAATTAGTTGATCGCTCCTATAAAAAGTCTGAAATCGGCTTTAGCACTTAGTATTGTGAATACCTTTGTTTTGTTGTGACTGTAATTAAACAATCAGGGAAAATTCCCAGACATGTTATTGCTTTTAACTTCAATGTCTTGTGTGCGGTTAGACAGACGTAAATCACGTTTAGCATGCGAACAATGGGTGTCAAGGGAACACTGTTTTTTCTGCGACTTGTTGGAAAACTAAATGCGACCCGTCCGCAGCCTGAACACTTAACACAAATTGAAGTTGTGTCAATGTGCTACTCATTTAATTTCCCTGACCTGAGAAAAAAAGACAAGAAAGGAAACGAAATAACTAAATCGGTTAATTTGTTTTATCAAAGGGTTAGGAAGTCCGACTCACACGTTTTCTTCATCCATTCTCGCCTGTCAAACGCCACACAATAATGAATTCCCTTTTATATCATATCATTGCACACACAATCTATCCATCTTCCTATCCTCTTTTCACGCTCTCCATTAATAAATAATGCAAATTTATAATACTTACATCGAGGGAAGCCAGGCAATACCAACAGAAGACATGCTTGCACCGCTTGCACATCATCTGCGCGCAACCTTCGTCCTTCTCTATGGGCACGCGGCACATGGGGCAGAGCTTGATCAGCTCGGAGTCTGGCAAGAGCGGCGCCCCTGCTCCTCCCATGGACGATGACGCGGCTGCAGCTTCGCAGGACAGACTGCCGTGCCACTGGAAGTAAACAAACGATGTTGGTTAAGTACATTTCGGAAGGCACGTTAAGCCGTTGGGCCCGGCTGTCATTCGATGATTTTTGACAGTCGTTCAACAGTCTATTCGAGGCCTGAAAGTCTGGCAACCAGTCTTACAAAGGGGTTTGTAGTATCCATTAACGTGTTTAGCTGCATCCGTTTAGACTAGAGTTTGAGAAAAGGCTAAGCAAGATTAAAGTACACACATACATTTTGAAAAATAACTATTTATTAGAATATTATTTATTTGCAGTGATAGCCTAGTGGTGTGACCGTCGGACTGCCAAGTCATAGGTCTCGAGTTCGAACCCAAGGCACGCACCTCTGAATTTTCGGATTCATGTGCGTATTGTATAATTATCACTTGCTTCGGTGAAGGAAAACATCGTGAGGAAACCAGCATGCCTGAGAGATATTTCTCGACGGCATGTTAGGCCAAGTCAGAGGCCCATGGGCGGCTTAAAAACTCTGACACCAGGTTAGGCACTGGTGTCAGAGTTTTTATGCCGCCCATGCCCACTAACCACACGATAAAGAATTTGCTAAAAAAACATGGTATGAAAGATGGTAGTGTAAACCAGACTATGTAAATTAAAAGCTTTTACATTTATGATGACTTCATCTACCACTTTCATCATTGTAATTGAAGAGACTTCGTTTTTTGTTTTTAATTTGTACGATTGATCTCGTCCGTGGAAGTCTACCACAATACAATTTTCTGCAGCCAAGCCTCGGATGCTGTGTTCAAGATTCAGCAGGCTTAGCCAAGTTGACAATCTACAATCGTTAACGCTAGTAGAATGACATCATCTCAACGTTAAATCACGATATCAACACAAACGAATAGAAAATTCGTAGACAAGTTTGCATCGTTCAAAATGATAGAATAGAATGTTAATGTTTCTACAATGTTGATCGCTATACTCTTTGGTAGGAACGCTCACCATAGACTAAAGTGTAGGTTTACAGTGAAGGGGTCCGCAAGGGCCGAAGCCTGCCGGGGCTGCGGGACTATTCGAAAGAAATACCGTGGCCCCGGAACACAAAGGGCGAGGAAGGAACATGGATGGGTCTTAGTCAGTAAAAGTCTGACACTCCCTCCTGCTCAGCCCAGAGCGGGAGAAGTCATTTGATGATTTCCCATCCGAAAAAAAAAAAAAAAAAAAAGGTTTTTTCTACAGACATTAGAGAACGAGCGGTCGACTCAGTCGTGTCAACTTGGCTACATACAATCAATCGCTTACGCAGAGGCGTTTACGATTGTAGAAAGAGAATCGATATGAAAGGTTTGTAACTTGGCTAGGCCTGCAGGTCTGAAAGGTGATATAAAACACATATGTCACACTTCATTTGTCTCAGGGACGGTAACCCATTGACAATTCCTCTGGTACTGCAGGTCTTCGAAAGGTGTCAAGCTGTGAACTCGAATGCACCAGAATAAAACTGTTGTATGTAATTATCATACATTGAGGGTAGCTTCATAATAATGTAATATACCGCATACCGTCAGTTTAATAAATCAGTCATTATCTAGCAAGATCGTGTTTCACTTCATGGTGGCAGCGGTGGGATGGCAGTCTGCGAGTTTGCTATAAGGAAACAAGCCTGACCCTCCACCTCAAATGTCACTCTGTCATGCATGAGTTCCGGTAAGGCTGCTCTCGATAGTGCATCAGCTACGTACACAAATTTCCCAGGTTTGTATACCACCGTAAACTCATAGCGTTGCACGCGCAACATCATTCTTTGCAACCGCACCGGACCTGTATCCAAACCTTTTTTAAATAAAGCCTCCAGAGGCTTGTGGTCTGTTTCTACGACCACTTCCTTCTTCCCATACACATACTGATGGTACTTATCCATTGCAAATACGATCGCCAGCAAAGACTAACTAAACTTTTTCGGAATACTGTGTGTGTACATAATGTAAATTCACGCCCGAAAAAATCAAGACATCTTTTTAGAATTTGCTTTTAATGTGCTTGAGAGAAGAGCCACCTATTTGAATTTTATAGACAAAACGTGACTGTACACTTTGGTGATATTAGATCAACAAAAAATCTAAAAATAGTGTAAATAAAAATATTTTCTCATAAGCCTTTTAAAGGGCAAATCTTGGTTCAGACGATAAATCCCTACATCAAAGCGAGGATAACCGGGCCACGCTTAAATGAAAGCATAAAACGCCACACTTTGAATACAAAATTACTCTTCGCAGAAAAAGGTTGATTCTTTATGGTAAATAGCAATTTTAATGGAAGCTGAGAAATGTATTTTAGTTGCAAATTGTATTTTACAAAGCGCTAAAGACGATAGTTAGCTTGATTATTGCGAACAGTTTGTTTGACTTGGTCATTTTTACCGTTAATATTTTAGGGCCCAATTGGGCGCCAATAGACACAAAACTCTAAAATACATCTAGTATGTTTAACAGTCTAGCTAGATAGCCGAGTTTTTGGTTACTTGACTGTCCTGTACTTGTGTAAATTTAGAAACTCACAGAACGATCGATCGACCTTCGATCATATATTGATCGAAGTGGAGACTATTTTAGTGCATCGAAGTTCCATAAATTATTGCATTACGTAGAAAACCCCAGCTTTTAAACAATCAAAATCGAATCAAATCAATGTCCTTGGAAAAGGGCTACTCGAGACGACCTTTTTAAAGTTTGTAACGTCAACCATTGAGCAAACAGGTCTTTTTTTTAAAAGCGTGTCCCAAATTATTCTCCATTAAAGTAGCTTGCTGCGACATGGTACAGCAGTCAGCTGACCTCACTGGCACAAGGGGCTTTGTCCGCGCCTTCGCGACCCACTTCCTAAGAGGCACCGTAAAAAGGGGGCACTGGAAATGCAGGACAGTGCCTTTATGCAAAAGAAAGCAACCATTTCATGTCGTGACATAAAAGACATTCAGTGGCGTACCAACACAGTTTATGTTGATGATTTTACTTCAGAGCACCATAATAATATGGTAGATGACACACCAATCATTGAGATACTTTTTAAGAGCTGTCAAAACGCGGCTCTCTCATAGATTTTGTATGGCAATAGCAAACTGTGACGTCACTGTTTGTTTAGTCAACTCAATGACTCAACTATTTATTGATTTCAAAGATCGAATTTGGCAATGAATTGAAAATAAATCGGGTTTTCGGGCCCAAAATAAGTGTTTTTTTTTTAGATTGGTGTCTTGGTATTATTGTTTTACGGTGTCGTGGTTATTTGGATTGCTCTATTAATACTGGTCTAAGTTCTTAATTACTCTGGTTCTGGACACGATTGTCAGCACTGAGGGACCGAGTATAAAATAAAAGAAGATGCCGCCGGCTCATTATTAGTATTTTTTGTTACTTCGTTTATCATCCACCAAGCCTTTTCCCTTTTTGTTGGGATCGGTGTCCAGTCTAACCGGATGCAGCTGAATATCAATATTTTACATGGAGTGACTGCCTATCTGACCTCCACAATCCAGACTGGGTAATACGATACCCTTTGTTAAGACTTTTATTTGATTTTTAGGCCACTGACTTTTGTTTACAGACTGTCAAAGATCTAGAGATGACCACTGGGATCAACGGTTTAAGTGATTTCCGAGGCACAGAGGAAACTCGGTATGTAATGTGGTCACATACCCACGGACCAACCCGAGCGGCCGATTTAGCCACCAGCGCCTGATTTTTAATTATTTCGTTATAGTTACTTGATCATAATTTGGCTTAGAGCTAGTGGTTGAGGTTCCTCTAACACAGTCGCGCAGGCTTTTTTATAAAGGGTGTAAAAAACCTCTTTACGAAGCCGAAAGGCACTTATTCTCCTCATCATTGCGATCATTTTTTTGTTCAATACCATACCTGGGAACCTTCTAAAGTTCCAACTTTTTGGCAACTTTTTTTTTTATACAAGTTTTTAATGTAAGATTTTTACTTTAAACACCTCCACGACCCCCGTACTATTCAATCCATCCATCAGCACAATGTTTTGAGTGCATTACATTGAGTTCTACCTCAAAACATGACTTTTCACCCCGAAAAAAAAAGTAGTTTCCCAGCAATATTTTTTGCGTAAAGTTACTTAGTTTGATGTACAGAATTCTTGGTTGACGGCTTCGTGATGAGGTGGTTTACACCCTGTAGATTAGCATCATCGTCGTCATGGAAATTTTAAATCAACGCAGTGAACAGGGAAATGATATTTCTTTACATAAAGTGGATGGGATACACCACCCGACCTTCAAGTCAGTACCTATGTAGTAGAAGTGTTCCTCTCAAGCCGCGGTGAGTGTGCTTGAAGAACAGCTTGTCGGAGAACGGAACACGTAGAATAAACTGTAACCTTTTTCACGAGAACTTCGATAAAAAATCGAGAAAAGCTACGTTTAAAACGATCGTTGGTGTATTCTTTTTTAAGTTTTGGAAAATTTGCCAATCCTGCGAAGTCAAAAATGCATTCCAAATTCAATACGAAGAAAGTTTATACATCACTGAAAACAAAGTATATTTTTGAATATCACCAGAAAATTTTCTGGTCTCCATTCCTCTCGGTCTACGAGCTCGTTCACGGCAGCATGGCAGCGTTAAATGAACAAAGGTTAGGAGGGAAAGCGAAACGGAGACCTTTTTCTTTTGACAATGGCCGCACGTTGAAAAGACACGTTCCGCCGCGTTACTGGATGTAGTTGTAGTGCGAGTTTCATGTCGATGTCGGGATTGTGAAATAGTGTAAGAGGTTGAAGTTGTTTCTAAATGTAATAAAATCAAATATTAAGACTTATCTCATCGGGAGTTTCCATTTCGAAATTCAAAAACACCCACACAAAAAAGCGGTCATTTGCCAAAAAAAAGTCGGGACATTTTACTTTTTTTTTTTTTTCAGCAGGCTCTTAACTTTTTCTCCTTTCTTCAAACAATCCCTTTAAGTCTACAAGTCCGGCCAAATGACAAGGCCGAACAAACCGGAGGGAATGTAACCTTACATAGGAGATGAAGCTTCGCTTGCTAGATTTTCCGGAGGATAAGTGCATGGTATTACAGGACTACAGGAGACATTGCAACTTAGTCGTTAGGGCTGGCATCAGTTGCCAACTGATAACGTAAAGAAAAGAAGATATCTCACCTCCTGGTTGCATTGTGAGCAGAAGTCGTGCCGGCAGGTGGGGCAGTGCGCGGGGCTGGCGGCGCGGACCTGCACCACCGTGTCGCAGCCCACGCGTGGGCAGAACGCGCGCCCGGAGTCCATCGCCACCTCTGCAACAAAATTACATTAAAATATTGTATTTTTAACCACAGGTTTAAAGGTTCACTTACACCTTATTATTTTTTCATTAATTCAAAATGAATGAAAAAGTTACCTTCACGCGAACTAGAATTGAATGTATTCGCCAGATATTATGTGAAAAAGTGTGTGTTGAAAGTTGCTTAGTTAATTTAACTTTCGCTGTTTGACCGTCAGTACCCGGGTGTTTTATACATGACACATCGAATTTACCTACATAAATACATAAACACACGCTTTTTTCAAAAACAAACCACACAACGCCAAATGCTACGATTCTTATACATACTCCTTTTGCCTCATCCACGTTCGTACTTCGAATTTAAGAAATAGATTACCACAAACACAAAGAACAGTCATCGTTGTGAGTGATAGAGATCACGTATTGCAAAACCGAACTTGTTCGGAAACTGTATACGCCTGGGTTTCTTCTTCTTCTCTTTCTTTATGGCTTCCTATGTAGGAAGCCATAAAGTCAATGTCCTTCTTCGAAGCCTGAAGGCTTTGTTATCGCTTGCCCGAGCAGGACATACAAAATTTAAAGCCTCTACATTTCAAGTTGTTTTTCACTTATCGACACCCTGATCAGGATATAAAGAAATAACGACACACTCAATCAGAAACCGGAACCGTTGAGAGGTCACAATGTCCTTACTCCTTTACTTTCCTCACTTGACCGCTTCCTTAAGTTAGTACGCCCTATTATTTTAACACGCTTTAGCTTCACTTGTAACTAGGCAAAAATCTTAGAAGTTAAATTTGAACCACTGTCCGGTTTCCGTTTGAGCTGAAATTTTGCATACATGTTTAGTTTGGATGACAATGCATGGTTAGCTAAGTCACATGACACATCATTCTGAATCCAAGCTGGTGGACTAGTTATTTTTTATGCATTCCCACGAGAGAGGTAACAAACGAAAGGGTTTGCTGAAAAGAAAATGAGAAAAAAAATGATGTAGTACCCATCATATTTCAGAAATGATTTCACTAATGGAAAACTGCACTATTACCGAGTAGCTACAATAGGTTCTTCGATCTAAGCTAGTACGTAATTGATATTTTTTGAGCATTTGCCTAAAAGCAGGGATTGAAAACGGTTCCAAAATATCGGTATAATACCGGTATTTTGGGGTTCCGGTACCTATACCGGAACAGGAACCAGAACCTAAATTGGAACCTTTAAGAACCTTTATTTTACCGGTTCTTCCAAAATACCGGTATGATACCGGTATTTACCGGGTTCCGGTACCAAGTCAGAACCTTTATTTTGACAAACAAGGAGACGCGGCAACATGAATGGCGGCAAAATAGCAAAACAACCTGCTTTGTTTGGCTGCCGAGGCACGAATTTCAGTAAATTTCGGTTATTCAATCCATGCTCCGAACACACATCCCCTCTTCCGTAAGGAACCTTTAAATCGGGTGATAAGGAACCGGTATAATATCATCCGATTTAAAGGTTCTAGGAACCGGTATTTAAAACCGCTACATCGGAACCCCAACCGGAACCGATACCGGAACCGGAACCGTACCGAAAAGAGGAACCTTTATTTTATTTTTGTTTTACTATCCTTTGTGTGTTGTCTGTATTTGTGTGTACTCTACATATGCGTTAATGTTACTCGAAAGAAATGTATTTTATTTTAACTTTATTTATTTTATAAGAACCTAAATGAAGAACCGAACCAAAACCGGTTTTCAATTTCTGCCTAAAAGTGTCATCTTCACACAGTTACCAACCGGAGCATTAAACAACACTACTTAAAACGCCACTGCTGTAGTAGAGCAAATGGTTCAATAATGTGCAGCTACAGAGCGAGTAATCGCTGTGAAACAGAGCGGAGCGAGCTGAACGTCAGCGGCAGACGAGCGCACACGCATCAGCGATGATCGAGCCGAACCACGGCGAAGTCACAATCAGAGCATGTTGGAATCATGGAACTGAGCTCATTGATAAATTAATTACAGTCAATAACATTACTAAAATTATCGTTAGGGAAAGTTTTGAGTATGACTGTGGAATTGTGGATGGCTATAAGGGGAAGTGAAAGCCAAAGTAAAGGATGGATCGTGTGAAAGATAATACTTGCTAGAAAGAAGGTTACTAGATACAGAAATCACGGCTCATCTAATAGAGGTGTATAGAAGAAGCAGAATTCGGTAAAAACATTGTGCTGATGGACGCATTTAATAGTAGGTAAACGGGTTATGGAGGTATTCAAAGTAAAGTTATAACCTTAAAAACAAGTATTTGAAAAAAAAAAATATGTGAAAAAGTTGGAACTTTGACCTCCAATATCTCCGTAACTAGAAGGTTCCCAGGTATGGTGTAGAACAAAAAAAATATCGCAATGACGGGGAGAACAAGTGCCTTTCGGCTTCGTTAAGCGTCTATTTACACCCTTTATACATTTCTGCTGTGGAGTATGTAGATTATTATAATACCGACCATGATTAAGCCGAAACTTGAGATGTTTCTCCATGACACCGGACTCCACCAGTTCGGATATCTCGTCCAGATTGAGCGCTGCCCCCACCCTGCATTTTGCGTCTGGACACGACACCTCGTAGGCTCCATTGCACACTTCGAACTCCACGTACGCTTTCATACACTGCAACAATTGAAATTAAAACAATTAGGTCTCACTGAAGATAAGAAACTGCAGGAACATTAGTGTGTAAAACATTTATATTATTGGAAATTCAACAATATTCATTGCGTTATTGACGGTGTCGAGCACGAGATTTTTAAACCCAAGCAGCATCAGATTATGGAATTTCCCTCCAAATACGGATTTTGATTGATAGTGTGCTTCCCAATATGTCATAAGGATCGCATCAACCGTCTGGAAAAATGCTCGCGCAATACCATACATAAGAACAAATCTCTCTTCATTGAGAATCAAACTAGAAACATCTCTTTTAGCGATAAGGCAGTCCAGTTAATCAAGTTCAAATTGTTATAATCCACAGTTACACAAAATAAAAAGATTTCTATCTCTCTCTTAGATTTTTTCTATCTGTGATTTTTGTCTAAAGTTTTATAAAAATCCTTCGATTTCCTTTCAGAATTCTTAGCTTAATTGACTTCATTCGGTCTATACGACCTTGTGTTACCTTGAAGTTTCTTAGTGAAATATCGATTTAAGGGTTCTTACAGACGAGCGGCACGTTTGCAACGGCAGAGCAGTCTGTAAGAGCCCTTAGGCATTTTCGGGACGACCTTGCTCCTTGCGACAGTTCACTGGCCGAGGCGAGAGGCCAAACTAAAATTAAATACCACTCCATCAGCCCTACAATTTACAGACGGCTTCAAAATTAAACCACTTTAACAGCCAAGGAATTTTCGGTGTTCCTAAAATAGATATATCAGTCTAAAAGACAACTTAGCGAAGTCGTCAACTAAGATTTGTTTAATCATCACGCCTGTTATCTCCGAAGGGTTAGGCAGAGGTGTATCTACCTAATAGTATGCCCACATTTCGCCAGTTATGTTAAGTATGTAATAGTGGACGAATCTATTAAGGCCAGGATCTTTTAAATCGACCTGTTTTTGGTGGAGTTTTAAGGTAGAAAAAATATAAATGTTGTTGTTCATGAACTGATTATTCTTAGGCTCAAAACACGATAGTTATTACATGAAAAACATGCAAAGATTGGTCTACATTATTCTGAGGTTACTTTTAAAAAATATGTATTATTTTTATTATAATAAATTAAAAACCACTTTAACCACTAATTTCGCACTATTCTGCCGACGTAACAACCACTTTGTAGTGCAAGCTGATTAGAACTTTATTCTAACAGTATTTCAAACGAAGTTTGAACTACCACAAATAGAGTTGCTAATTTTAGGGTTAGACAGGGCCTTAACACCAAGCGGGCACAAATCCAGACTCCGTGACTGCTACAGAGGACTAAATTCCTGATGGAAAAACCCAATAACACTTTGCCCGACCCGGGAATAAAACCTCATGCCCAGCAGTCGTGCTTGCGACCACTAGGCCAACGAGGCAGTCATTGCAGTTGCTTATGCAACTCTATTTGTGGTGGTTCAAACTTCGTTTGAAAAACTGTTAGAATAAAGTTTTAATCAGCTTGCACTACAAAGTGGTTGTTACGTCAGTCACTGCGGGCCCGATAGTGCGAAATGAGTGTTTTTTTGCGATTTACAAAAAATCTATTGATTGGACTAAAAAAATAAAACACTATGTTGCTTGTAGAATTATTTGCCGAAAAATCAGAATGATCGCATGTATTAGTATGGTTTTTAATCGTTAAAATAAATTTTTAGAGATAAGTTCGTGATTTTTTTTTATCGAGTAATAAATTGTATTATGTTTTATTTATGTCATAATTATACATATATCCTGAAGAATATCATATATTTTTCTGGTTTTGTTTATTGCAGTGAATCCTATGATTTTTTGCATTATAAAACTCGCGTTTAGCTACTGTAGTCGCCTTAGGTAGTTAAAAAATGTAATAGCAAGCACAAACAATCAGTAACGTTACCACTGCAGGCTAAGCCACAGAGCTCTTCTCTGTGCAAAAAGAGTGTGCCATAATCCATCACGCTTGCCCAGCGGGTTCTAGGACAAGTTTTTTCTCTCACGATGCTTTCCTGCACTGTTTTATGGAGCAATAGTGGTAATAGACTTAGATTTCCTCATTTTTCTTTATAGATTTTCATTTAGAATATTAGTAAATACAGAAGACACCGACAGGTGTAAACCTCATTTTCAAGAACATAAAATATTGACCCTCCCCTGTTTACAAATTCTAGAAATTTGCAAATTTATTCGAAAGTACCCGCATTTTTACACTACACGAGAAAATAATTTAAAAGGAACAAAAATTTAATCCATTCATTAATAAATTACAACAATTTTTAGTATATAAATGCTATTATACTAATAATGAATATCTAAATGACAATTTTAAAATTAATACACATAATTTTTATTTTAAGTCTTGTTACTTTTGTACCAACTAATTAGAAAAATTAAAGCCATCTTTCTCTCTCCTACTTTGCTGTGCCCTTACAGCGGGCCTACCATGACGTCTTAAAGCAGGATCGTTTTAATTGCGTGCGAGTGAGGGAAAGAAACGGAGCTATAGAGGACGTCTAGCGCCATCTCTTTCCCTCACTCGCACGCAATTAAAACGATCCTGCTTTAAGACGTCATGGTAGGCCCGCTGGGTTCATATTTATGTACCTAGCTTTGAGCCCTCTGTAACATCTTTTATACAATATGGAATGCAAAATAAAGAAATATGAAAAAATATATCAATCTATACCCTAAAGCAGCGGTCGGCAACCTTTTGGCAGGCAAGGGCCACAAGGTGGCAAAATAAACTAAAGGCGGGCCGCACTTGTGATATTATACCTACGTATAATTGGTCATATCTCAATTATCCCATAGAAAAAATGAAAAGCGCGTTCTTAAGGTTGCACTAGTCGCGGGCTCGAACTCAGTGGTGGGCGTGGCCAAAAAGAAAGCTCTCACCTGGCATCGTGCCTGACTGAGTGAGTTCAGTGTTATGCACGATATATAATAATTCATAGTTAAAGACGCGCGTAAAAAATTACGAAAAGGCCTTTGGAAAATCGAGTTTTATGTAAAAACCACTGCATAAATCAATTACAAATAAAATTTATTGTATTTTTCGATAATTTTGCTTTGTCGGTACCGACTTTGTTTTGGAAACTTGACACTTCTTTTATTACAAATTTACGCCCAAAGTTGTTTTAAAATTGGCAATAAAAACGAATCTTTGGTAGCTCGGATGTATTTGTATTTGGTAACTTTGGATGTACAGTGTCAAACAGTGGAGTAATTCCCGAAATTTCTAAGGAAAAACTGTCGACTAGGCACCACAGGCACACAATACACGATGTGGTAGGCAATGGACCTTAAGGCTGGATCCACACTATACGGTCGATTACGGTTCGTTCATGCATTTATTTTGATAATTATAACTTATTTACAAAACATTCACGAGCCGCAAGTAAGACGTCCGCGGGCCGCGTGTTGCCGACCGCTGCTCTAAAGTCTTTGGGGGTATGAAGAACAGGGTGTAAAGCTCTTCATCCCCCGTAGAAAAGGCAGGATCCTCCGACCAGACGGGTGTCATGTCTGGTGGGCTACTACTTGACAGTTATCGTCGGGTTTTTCTATTATACTCTTAAGTCGTGGATAAGGGGCCATCCATAAATTACGTCACACGTTAAGGGGGAGGGAGGGGGTCGACGAAGTGTGACATTGTGTGGCAAGGGGGTGGGACGGGTCCTAAATTTCGCGAAGTCATATTTCAAAATCTTTATAAGTCTGAATCTTTAGTAAAAATAATTAATCGTTTTAAGTTAAATTTTTAAAATGTTTCATTTGATGTTAATTTTATTAAAAAAGAATTTAAATCGAAACAAAACTTATTTCGGAACTCCTTTTTTAATTCAATAATTTGTAGATGTAAAATTCAAATAATGTGACATCACACTAGGGCGGAGGGGTGTCACAAATGTGACCAGCTGTGGCAAGGGTGGGGGGGGGGGGTTGTAAAAAATCATGAAATTCGTGCGACGTAATTTATGGATGTCCCCTAACTTTACTTGCGCGATGTAAGAATTAAATAGGATTCCATGTTTAGTTCATCATCTGTGTCATAGATGGCGCTGAAGTACTTTTTTGTTGTACGTTGCTATACTATAGTACTTTTTGTAGTGCTGCTACAAGTCTTCTCATTTTTGACACAAAGAGTGTTCACAATAAGGGTAGTTTAACGGCCAGAATCAAACAATAGTTTCAAGTAGCAATACTTTGTATTCTTGTTCCCAGAACACCGTGGAAAGATACTTATCTAAAGTACACAGCTAGCTCGGAGTCTCGAACACAATATGAAGAGAAACTGGGCACAATCGTTTTATAGAAAACCGTCCTTTGTTAAGTTATAAACGACTGTCACGGCTGTGGGTGAACTTTAGAAAGGGGGAAAGCTGACAGCTTATCTAGATATAGTAATTCTATGTGGAACTAATCTGTGTTGGAACGTTCGGACTATGAATAAGGTACAGGGTTATAAATTATTACTTAGGCTTGGGAATGCTTTGGAAAAGTGGTTCTGGGTCTTGGCGTGCTGATGTTGAGTTATGATTTTAGATTTTGACTTTTGGGATCAAGTAATTGCAAAATATAACACTAATAAAGGGTGTAAAAAACCTCTTAACGAAGCCGAAAGGAACCTATTCTCCCGGTCATTGCGATCATTTTCTTGTTCTACACCATACCTTCTAGTTACGGAGATATTCGGGGACAAAGTTCCAAATTTTTGACAAGTTTTTTTTTAATACAAATTTTTAATGTAAGATTTTTACTTACACCTTCACGACCCCCGTACTATTCAATCCATCCATTAGCACAATGTTTTGAGTGCGTTACATTGAGTTCTACCAAAAAACATGATTTTTCACCCAAAAAAAAAAGTAGTTTCCCAGAAATAATTTTTGCGTAAAGTTACTTAGTTTGATGTACAGAATGCTTGGTCGACGGCTTCGTGATGAGGTGGTTTACACCCTGTACCTATACCTTACAGACTAACATACATGTGATAAAATACAAACTGTATAACACTGCACGACCTGGGAATTGTACCTAGGACCTCTAAGACTACCTCTAGGACTACACTTACTAAGCAGAACAATATTTTCCAATTCATACAGATATTAAGGTACTAACAGTTTTTTTTTTCTTATAAAAAGACAAATCTCATTTTATATAATCGGATCCGGCACGCTATTGTTTGGCAAAGAATTTCAATAAAAATGTTTGCATTACATTCGCAATTTGATGCGATCGATCGATGTCGCGTGTACCCGTGCCCTAACAGACTAACTTATGGGGCCTTGTACAGTCGCGAAATTAATCGTTATGCGGGTTGACAAGATATGACGGTAAAGTGTGGTTTGAGGTAATGTTTGAGTTTAATTAAATTTTGGTGAATAGTTAGTGGTCAACTTAGAACCACGACTAAAATTATGAGGACCAACGGGTTATGTCTAACTCAAATCTAAATGAACGAACAAGAAAATCATTATAATCTACTTTAGATGTCATCTTCTGCCTAGCCATTTCCCAACTATGTAGGGGTCTGGTTGCAGTCTAACCGGATGTGCAGCTAAATACCAGTATTTTACATGGAGAGACTTACTCAGAGTAGTCATCAGGTACAAAACACCGACCCCATCTCGTTTTGAAAAAGATATTTACTTGACGTGTAAAAAGTGTTAGTTTACTAAAACCAATTTACAAAACAACATTTATCATTATCATTTACATAAGACTTCTGGACTTCCACTTAGCATTTGCAAGAAAGAAGATGACTTAATCATAAGATGACATTGAAAAATTGTCTATATACTAATCAATACATAATAGTTATTATGTGTGTGTTACCTACCTGTATTTTTGTTTAATTTGATGTCAAGGTTCTAGTGATAATTTATTTTATTAGATTCATCTTTACTATGCAGCTAATGGCTAAGTGTCAAGGTATTCTCCGATATTACTTTAACATAAACCATAGTTTTTTTCTACCTTCTAGAAGTTTTAGTTTATGTTGCATTTGATATAGGTGTAATCTTATCGTTAGGAAATGTTTTCGTTTGATTAAATTGTTAAACTATTAAGATGTGGGGAGTTAGTAGATAGCACTCAAAGATGTGCATATACAGGGTGGAATTTTTCAATGCCACCTGGAGGGAAAGTACTTGAGATAGCAAATTATACTCAAAGGAAACATTCCTTTATTTTAAAAAAGAAACAAATCTGCATTCACAGATTTTCGAAAATTCGCTTGCCACACTCAGGAATCGAACCGACTACAGTTCGAAAAATAACATCCTTTACTTTCTTTTCATCAATCGATAGGGACAAGCATATGGATCAAATCTCTCTAACAAATATGATAAATTAAATGAAGGGGAAAATCATGAAATCTAAAGAACAGTTATAAATTCAATGGGATACATTCAGTAAGATTTAATTTATCATGTTTGTTAGAGAGATTTGATCCATATGATCATTCATATGGATCAAATCAAAAAGGTACAGAATGTTATTTTTTCGAACTTTAGTCGATCCATCCCGGGTTCGATGCCCGAATGTGGCAAGCGAATTTTCGAAAATCTGTGAATGCAGATTTGTTTATTTTTTAAAATAAAGGAATGTTTCCTTTGAGTAAAATTTGCTATCTCCAGTATTTAGAGCACTTTCCCTCCAGGCGGCATTGAAAAATTCCACCCTGTATATGGTGGTTCAGGTAAATTATAAGCAGTACAATCAAAATTTTATACGCGATGGTCTAGCCAGTTTTCAGTTCTGAAATCATTGCAGCATGATAACTGAAGACATGATCAAAAAATGAGCAATTTACAGAAAAAGACAAATCCTCATTACTTTTTTTAAACCAATCGTTTATCTTTCGACAAGAGTTTAACAAAAACCCCTGAAGTAGGCAATTACGAAATTTTCCGACACCACCTTTTGATTTTAGAAACCATCAAACGTGATGTCAAAAATATAAAAAGAGCAGACGCGTCGAATCGAGACCTTGAGAGTTTGAGAGACGGAGAATAAACAAACCAAAACCAATGCTATTTATTGAATCAATCTTACACAATACGCAAACAAGCCTTTGCCGCAAACGAAAATACACCTATACATATTAGTAAATATAAATACTATGATACATTATACACTTGATAATCACGTCAGAGTACTTAGTCCTACTTACAGGAAACGTGAAGTACCTGTACATACGTCACAAAGAAACAATAAAAAAAAAACAAGTTCAACAAACGCAAGTATCCTTTAAAACCTATTTCCTCCTATAATAAGATCGCCTTGGAAACGCAAAAAGGCTCGCAATAAAGGTCCTTTTGAATCCTTTCTGGCTTCTGAAGTACCAGGCTATTAGAACGCGTAGGAGGTGCGTCGTGACTTACTTGCCGGCCGTGCATATAGATAGGTATACCAAGCTCTACATAAGGCTAAATAAAATACATGACGTAATTTTCAATGCTGTGTGCGGCACGCGGACCGGTTGTGCAAGTGTGCAGCGAGTCGACGAGTCGGCTGCAGAAACCTCTAGCGAATTCGTGAGCTCCTGGTACCGACGAATGCGTTAAGCAGGGGCGATGGCTAGCAAAATGAAGCGTGATTTCATACTTTATCGTTTTAGCAGCATTAGTCATAGCATAAGTGCTATGTCAATGTGTTAATGAGATAATAATGTAAGTGTGAAGTGTTGCAGTGTAATCTACGTTCTTCAACTACATTCCTCCATAAAAGTGCCAATTATTTTAGAAATTAACGCGCTTGGCGGATTTGTCATCTTGTTTTATTCAGAATGGCAAGAAGGAATAGAAGTTGTCCTATTCTTGTATCGACCGCCCACACAGACAGGCTTTGAAAATTGCATAATAATTTCATACAAATAATGATACTAATGCTTAAACTTCTATTTTTGTCAATTTATCATAGTCTATAGGTGCATTTAAATCAATAAATAACTTGGCATCGATGTCAAAACAACTTTATCACAATTTGTATTATGATTTAGTAAGTACCAAATTACATTTTTGATTTATGTGATGTTAGACCTTTTCTTTTTTATGATACCTACTCCCACTTGAAAGAATAATTGCCAAATCAAGGCGAAGGAAACTTCCATTGTGCTATCAGCAGATTTCCAGAAATAAAGAAATATGTTATTGTAGTACAAGAAGTTCCTGACTTTGGGAATGTAAATAGAAAAGTGTATTAGATTTAATGGAGATCTATGTAAACTATTGGTCACTCTGCTATTTATAAGGTAGAGAAACTTCTAAAACTAATTCATGTTAACCCATGATCTGTCCACGAAGTAGACACAATAGTTAAACAATGGCGTCTCGACCAAATTGGTCATTCGACAGATCATGATTTATGCAGTAGAGACACAAGCAGGTACTTGAAAAATCCTACTGAATCCATTAGTGGAACAAATCAAACGAAACTAACAGATTGAAAGGGGCAATTCACAGGCCAATTCGTATCCCTTTCCATTGAGAGTTACGGACCAAGTAAAATCACAACGAACTTGTTTCTGACATTCTGACACCGACATCAATCCAGAGCATTCGGTTCTCCCCTTTTATCGACGGCCCAAATGGCAGCACCCAGCAACTCCTCTCTGTCATCCTCCTAGTTTTTACCATCGCTTCAAGTAAAGAGTTATCCGTTTACGATCAATTAACTAAGTGCTGTTATGAAACCAAGATTACAGGTAAGAGCAGTTTGCTGTTGACGTCAATGGCATGTCAATCGTAATAGGATGATTGTATCAGATTGCAATAGAAGTAAGATTGGTATTATTATTTATGGATTTTGTTCCTGGCTTGACAAAGACACTAGCAGGAAATCTGTTTTGGGCCTATATAGTTACCTGTCTAGCTAACCTGTTGTCCCACGGCTGGCCAACGGTTATACATCAGCCTAATAGCGAAAAACACTTCTCTATAACAAATTTACAATAGGCTAGTTTCCACCATCAATAAATTGTAAATCTATTTAGTCCGTCAGTTAGAGTATTGGAAAAAAATAGACACGTATTTTTTGTTTTTTGTAAACCAATGAATATTGACAAAGATAAAACGCATCAAAACTCGGGGCTCGTGACGTCAGAACGCACTAATAATTATACCACGGCGTGACGTATTGAGAATTTTAAAAGCGTCGTATCTTCGTCAATTTTGGTTTACGTAACAAAAGAGAAAATACGGGTCAAATATTTTTTGATAATATAACTGAAGGACTAATTACTTGGATTTTTTTCAGTTGACAAGCCTATTAGAAGGATTATGAAGGAAATTCGCATTGCAGTGCTTCCGATATTGAAGACAACCATAGTAACGTAATGAAAGTTGTTGAGTTGTCAAATTAAAAGCATTGCGATTGGTAAGCTGCTGTTGTTGTGTGTGATCGTATTCTTCACAATTCTAGGCTCTGCAAGTGCAATCCTATTCTTTTGAATATTTTATATTTTTTTGTAAAAGAAAAAAAAAACGGTGAAAGCCTAGCTAGTGGTGTGACCCCAACAGTTCGAACCTAAGGCGCACCTCTGATTTTTCGAATTCATGTGCGTATTGTATAATTATCACTTGCTTCGGTGAAGGAAAACTTCGTGAGGTAACCAAACATGCCTGTGTGATATTTCTCGACGGTATGTAAAACCAAGTCAGAGGCCCATGGACGGCATAAAACTCTTGACACCAACACAGGTTAGGCACTAACCACACGACAAAGAAAAAAATCAAATATGCCTTTTTCTGAGCCAGTCTGTAGTTTATCTATTATTCCATTTCCAAGCATCTCTTAGTAAGTTTCGGTCCATATCGATTGGCCAGTACATTAAGGGGACTGCTAAACGCGAGTTTTATAATGCAAAAAAGCATATGATTCACTGCAATAAACAAAACCAGAAAAATATATGATATTCTTCAGGATATTTGCTAGTATGATAGTGTTTTGAAAACATAATAAGTACAACTAATTTTACTCGATAAAAAAAATCTCGAACTTATCTCTAAAAAAATCTTTTAACGAGTAAAAACCATACTAAAATACATGCGATCATTCTGATTTTTTGGCAAATAATTATACAAGCAACATATTAGCATGATAGTATTTTATTTTTTTAGTCCAATAAATAGATTTTTTGTAAATCGCAAAAAACCACTCAATACGCACTATTCGGCCCGCAGTGACTGACGTAACAACCACTTTGTTGTGCAAGCTGATTAGAACTTTATTCTAACAGGATTTCAAACGAAGTTTGAACTTCCACCGATAGAGTTGCTAATTTAGCTCCTGTAGTCGCCTTATGCACAAAATTAGCATCGTTACTACTACAAAACGGCAAGTTATTGCAAAATTCTAACAATTCACAATACAATGCTGTGTTCAAGGTCACGCACGAATGTTGATGTGACCATGAATCTAATGCCTTTAACTTTATAGGCATTCATTTACTTGATGCTAGTGAAAGCAATTGCCGTTGAAGCATGGCATTCTTTAATCTTTATTACACGACTGCCCAAAAAAAGGAGTGTAATGTTTTCAGGGTTTATGTATGTATGTATGTGAGTTTCTTTATTCCACCATAACTTCTAAACGCCTAAACCGATTTCGATGTACGTAGTATCGTTAGTATCCTTGTGTTACCCCGGGGTAACACAAGGATTCTAACGATACTACGTACATCGATTTTTTTATTTTTTTTTTAATAAAAAAATTAAAAATTCGATAAGTACCCATTAAAAAATCTAGACTAAAATCATTTACATCCAATATGGGTCCCGACTACTCCCTACTGTTGCAGTCAATATGTTCCGTATTAGAATTCTTTCTTTCTTTATCTTGTGGTTAGCGCCTCACCTGGTGTCAGTTTTTATGCCGACAACGAGCCTCTGACTTTGCTTTACAAGCCGTAGAGAAATATCTCCCAGGCTGGTTTCCTCAAACTTCTAGGTAAAACCATTTTTAAATTAATACTATAAATTATTAAAATTGCTTTGAAACAACACACATCCGTTGAAATATGTTCATTTGCAATTCACATAGCCGGAACCAGTTATGAAGTTTGTCTCATATAATTTGCATCTGCATACAAAGTTTTGTTTTCGCGTAAAGTATGTATATTTCAGACTACACAAAAAGCCTTGGGCGGCGTAACTATTTAATTTACTTTTTAATATAATTATGTGAAACTAAGTACCAGTACCATCATCAACTGCCTGGCGTTTTCCCAACTATGTTGGGGTTGGTTTCTAGCCTAACCGGATGTAGCTGAATACCGGTATTTTCCATTGAGCGGCTGCCTAGATATGACCATCACAACCCAGTTAATACTGGGTAATGCGATACCTCTAGGTGGCAATGGTTGGACAGACAACCGTAATGTACAGTCGTGGTCTTTTCCGCCTGATCAGTTAATTTTTTTTTCGCTTAAATCATGCGGAGGCGCCGAGCCACGTCCCCTTAAAGTTTAGGCCTATTAGAAAATGTCAACTTTGGCGCGCAAAATAACAATAACTCTTGGTCTCGTTTGGCGTGCGTCGTCAGTGCGCTCGGCCGATCGGTTTTTTTTTTCATTCATTATGTCCATACAAAGTCAATGGGGCGGAGCTAGAGAGCGTTTCTATGTTGTAAATGCAAGCAAAAATTAGCTTAGTGGTGATCAGGTGGGAGTGTCCTCGATAGTACCACCATAGTCCGAAAATCTGAATATTGCATTATGCATAATCGTTAATGAGCCTTTAATGTCCCCACGGCCTGGGACAAGGGCCTCCTCTCCGTGAAAGGAAGCTGGACGTAATCCACTAAGGGGGCCAAAAACTCCTTTACCGTTTTAACCTTTTGACCGTCGTTGTCACATATATGTGACAAGCAAGCGAGCGCCTTGTACGCCAAACGACACATTTATAGGTGACAAAATATGAAATTGTGGCTGGAGGGCACGCGCGTGCTTTTATGCTCTGCCGGTCAAAAGGTTAAGGCCAGTGGTGACGAAAAAATTCGAATTGCCTTTTTTTTTTTTTTAGGATGGGAAATCATCAAATGACTTCTCCCGCTCTGGGCGGAGCAGGAGGGAGTGTCAGACTTTTACTGACTAAAACCCATCCATGTTCCTTCCTCGCCCTTTGTGTTCCGGGGCCACGGTATCTCTTTCGAATAGTCCCGCAGCCCCGGCAGGCTTCGGCCCTTGCGGACCCCTTCACTGTTGCTGACTCTCTTTGAGGCGCGCGTGGAACACGAACGCGCCGTCGACACGGCCTGTCGTCATGAGACGGAGGGAATTAATTTAATCATCGATTTCGTGTTCAAGATCCACTTTTACGGATAATTTTATCTGTTAAATCGATTTAAAGTTAATGATTAAAATCTAACAATAGTTCTAGAGCCGTGGTCGCATTATGCACGCCTGGTATATAGTTTTGTTTGTGTAGGTGCTTACGTCAGAAACGTCCTTCACGGTCTCAAAGACATTACTAGTCCATCTTGTTATTCCCGTTTACTGCACTTAGGTACTTTTACAAAGACTCTCGTTACCTAGAGTAGTTTCAGAGTAATTTACTTTAAAAAAATGTGTGGTCTCTAAAAGGTTTAAAACATTAAGCATGAAAAGTGAAATCAATCTTGACGAATATTTAAAAAAAACTAAGTTTCTTCGTTAAATGTACAGACTGGAGCACATTAAGCTACCCGAAACTGTCAAATTTTCCCAATCAACCTTGAACCTTATAATGCTTAAGCGATAAAGTTGAAAATCTATTAAAGAAATTTGATAGATTGTAGTAGCTTGATGTGCTGCTTGCTGCGTAATGGCTCAGATTTTATTTGAAGGGAGTTATTAGTCTTATCTCCATTTCTAAAATGTTAATCCAGACATAAGAATGACGTCTACAAACGAGTGACAGGTAATGTATAGTCACGGAAATTAAAGGTTGAGCAAATTGACGACTGTCAAAAAATGACAGCTGTGGTTTGAAGAGCATGTAAAGTTAGCAATAGTTAATTTGCTGCGTGATCATTTTGTATGACTTTAAGTACGAGGTAAGTGAGATAAATCTTTTTGCTCAGATTAGCATGCTAGTGATAATGTGCTCCTCTCGACCATCGCGTCATATTAGCTAATTAATCGTAACATGCTATGATTTTATTAAATGGTAAATATTTTTACATGCAAATGGCAAATTACACTAATGCGTCTAAACATAGCGATGTTATTTGAATAAGTTCATTCTTACTTAAAGCTAAGTTTTGCTTGTGGCTTCACTCACGTTGACTTCGGAAATTATGTTACACAGGAAAGTACAGTCGTGGTCTTTTCCGCCTGATCAGTTAACATTTTTTTCGCTTAAATCCTGCGGAGGCGCCGAGCCACGCCCCCTTAAAGTTTAGGCCTTAAGAATGCGTCAGTTTGGCGCGTCAAATAACAATAACTCTCGTTTGGCGTGCGTCGTCAGTGCGCTCGGCCGATCGATATTGTCTTTCATTCATTATTTCTGTACAAAGTCAACGGGGCGGGGCTAGAGAGCGCTTCTATATTGCGAGTGCAAGCAAAAATTTGCTTAGTGGTGAACAGGCGGGAGTGTCCACGATAGTACCTTTTTTTTTTCGGATGGGCAATCATCAAATGGCTCCTCCCGCTCTGGGCGGAGCAGGAGGGAATGTCAGACTTTTACTGACTAAAACCCATCCATGTTCCTTCATCGCCCTTTGTGTTCCGGGGCTACGGTATCTCTTTCGAATAGACCTGCAGCCCCGGCAGGCTTCGGCCCTTGCGGACCCCTTCCTTGTTGCTGACTCTCTTTGAGGCGCGCGTGGAACACGAACGCGCCGTCGAGGCCCGCGCCTACGGTGGCCGGAAACCACCACGTGGCCCCCGACGCCCGGGGCGTCTCCCACGGCGGCCGGGACGTGTGGATCTCTCCCTATCACGTTCCGCCACCTCCTTCGCTAGCATGACTGCTTCGAAGAAGGAGGTGACGGCGTCCCATTCCGTCTCGCTCCCGACCATGGATTGAACCAGGACCGGGAGCGAGAGGTCGCCGCCGGTCCACGATAGTACCTACTACCGTGATTCAAAGTAACTATGTGCGGTTTTCTCTGTCCAATCGCTCAAAAACCCCTCTAGTTTGCAATTACACTATTAAAAAATATAGAAAGTAGGGAACATTCTATATTTTCTTCTATATTTTCTCTTCATAATTAGAGCTACGTTACTTTAAGTTCCAGTTTCTTACTTCGTTTTTATTTATTTTCGTAAGTAAAAAACTTACGAAAATAAATAAAAAACGAAGTTTTTTTTTGAGTGCTCAGGTGATTGTTGATGCACCTTGAGAAAATTGACAATGGTCACTCATTGGATGTGTGGCTGTATTATATGTATTATTACGTATGGTAGTACCAAATCATACCAATTTACGTCATAAAAAGTTATGTTAATGTTGTATGAATTTCAGATTAATATCGTTTCTTTACCTTAATCCTTTTAACAGTTTAATTAGTGGTTTTCGACTTTTGTAAGGCCACAACAAAACATTGTTGTCAAATTACTAAAACATTGTTGTCTAATTACTCTTTCAACTGATAAACACAATAATAACTTCCAATCAAATCCTTCGAAATTAATTTGACGATACATACATACATAACATCACGCCTGTAATCCCCAAAGGGTTAGGCAGAGTTGTACCTAATATGTAGTACACCCACATTTCGCCAGTTATGTTTAAGGTGGATGCTCCAGGGTAGCCCGCGAAATTCAAATTTTCTTACGTTTTTTGCAATTTGCAGGTCAGTGTCAGGTTGCATGTTGATTAAACTATGAATCGCGGCTGTAAGACGTATGTAGTTACAGAATTATAATCATCAAAGTCATCAATACAACCGCATAAAGGTGTAGGAATGACTTTGACCTTGAAAAAATAAATTCATACACCTTTATGCGCTTGGAGGGTTGTATTGATGATTTTGATGATAATAATTCTGTAGCTACATATGTCTTACAGTCGCGAACAATATTTTATTCAACATACAGCCTAGCACTGGTCTACAAATTGCAAAAAACGTAAGAAAATTTGAATTTCGCGGGCTACCCTGGAGCATCCACCTTAAGTTCAATAAGATGTAATCCCTTTCGAAGTAAGTAGAAACAAATCTAGGTGATTTGGCACCACTGCTAGGCTGGTTGCTAGCCAAGCGGAATCGTAGTCAAGGTTACAAGCCTACATCTGATATTCAGACATTGAACAGGTGTGGCGAGACTGGCGAGCCGTAAGTAATGCAAATTGTAAATGTTTACGTGTTCCTTTTGTTACTTTACCGATGTTTTTGTTCTTTGATTCTGTGTTCTGTGAAATAAATTTCAGATGACACAGAATTCAAAGAAAAAAGATGTCCACCGGTTGTATTGTTTTCAAGAACTTTCATCACTCTGAAAGACTTTTCTCAAACACCTTCTTGGAAAAAAAGAACTTCTATTGTCACTTACGGGATATCTCCGTGATTATTATTTGTTTTAGCTCCCGATATTTATTATCCTTCTTGAAAGTTGGGTTTAAGTTTAACTAGATGCTGTAGAGACTATGCACATTCTATCTTAATCTTCTAGCATCCTCTACGGCCAAATGGTAAATTGTTTAACCTAAATTGTATAAATCATGCACTGTTTTAGACTTTCACGGTTTTTCACTATACTTAAAGTACTTACGGGATGATATCCGTGATTTTCCTTGGTTACTATGAGCTCCCGTTATTCCCGCGATCATGATGCTTGCAACAGCGTCGAAATATCGAGAGCTCATAGTGACCAAGGAAAATCACGGATATCATCCCGTAAGTACTTTAAGTGTATAAATCATGGTCTGTCGAATGACCAATTTGGTCGAGACGCCATTGTTTAACTATTGTTTACTTCGTGGACAGATCATGGGTTAACATCCATACGTATTACGTACTAGTTAATACTATCATGGCGAAAAAAACTGTCTGTATGCTATCTTTCACGCCTAAACCAATGAACCGATGGTTACGAAATATAACTTTCTTGCGATTGCAGACGAAATCGTGGGCACTTGTATGGACTAGCTTACTTACAACACATTACCCTCCTTAGCGTCGCGCAGTCGGGTAAAAATGTATAACAGAAGCTAGCTAGAGCAATTTAGGGCACATATCAGGAACACGGCCCTGGTTGGCCTGACCTAGATCTGAGTATAAAAGCTGCAGTAGATACATCTGACCTGTATCTGTTTGCTGTACCTCACCTCAGAGAAAACAGGTGTACCTATGGACGGTAGGAAGAGCAACATGTCTCTGAGGTTTGTTAAGCAGTTCATGGTAAACAAAAGTTGTGCAAAATTATTTTAAAAAGAGTTTTGCATTTTTGGGGATCATTAAGTTCTATTGGGTCAGCCTAAGGTCCCTTTTGACGCTAGCATCAATCATCACCCGTATTTAAGGGGACTACAGGAGCTAAATTAGCAACTCTAATTGTAGTGGTTCAAACTTCGTTTGAAATACTGTTAGAATAAAGTTCTAATCAGCGTGTACTATAAAGTGGTTGTTACGTCAGTCACTGCGGGCAAGTCAACATTTGAAGAGTCAAATCATTCTAAAAATAAAGCTCATCAAATTACCATAAAACGCCACAGACTGATGCAGCAAAATATTTACAAAAACCTGCCGAGTGTAGTATACAAGAAACCGGTAGTGCAGGGCACTAAAAAACTTCCAAAAGCGAATCTCTCGTGAAATAACGCTTTTAAGTTAGAGATTAGTAAGACCAATTTTACAATAGTATGAGTACTAAAATATTTTAGTCGTAACAGCAGTGTTGGACCACTATAACACTGTGCCACGAAGTGGGAAGAGCGGAGGCCAGCAATGGGACAACGTGGGCCGATCACGATCATGAGCCGTCACGTAACGGGACGCCTGGCAGATGTGAAACATCGAAATTATTTTGTACAAATAATATGCATAAAAGAACAGATTACGACCGGGACTAATAAATATGGCTTAATGAAAAAATAAAATATTACTAACTTTTCCATGAAAATTATGACTGTTTATTTAATCATTTATTTTCATTAAATACAAAAATTAAATAAAAACTTAATGGCTCGATTCACTAAAAGAAAATTCCTAGGCTGGGATCGAACTCGAACTCGAACACGAGATTTTAAACCAGCGCTGTGCCCCGAGACCAGCTGGCTTGTTGTAAACCGTGGCGAATATGTACCTAGATCTTATGCTGCTTCAACAGGTCGGTAATGTTCGGGATTGTTCAGGCCGGGTTGACAACTTGACAGTTCGCCAACTGACGCCACGGCATGCGTCGCCACGCCATTTTCTGATTATACCCGCGCCTATAGATGTTTCACATCAAAAACAGCAGACAATTACAATACAAACAGTAGGGGAAAAATAAATTTTAAAATACATTAGTTCTCGTACACAGCCTTCGTTTTACAAGGAAACAGCGTCCGTATAGCCAACGTGCTCGGATACCGAACCTCCTTGTCTAGCTTATACAATATTCACTCGAGGAGCGGCCTTCAATTATTCACGGTTGTTGTTGAGTGGATTACATTTACTGTGAGTCTTTGTGAAGAATAAGGAATTAAGGTTCAGGAATGGTGCCCTGAAGCAGTGACATGGGGTCGCGGCAGACCACGAAGGAGATATATGGCGGGACGAACTGGACGTCTTCCTTGAAAATTGGAAATAAATAACACAGAATCGTGACCGTTGGAAAGTATTCCAAATAGCCTATTAGTAAATAGGCTAGCTATAATAATAATAATAAACAAGGAAATTGAAGAACGGCTGGCAGGAGTCTTAAGCTTTATGTTATAAATTTAATATGATTTATGATCTTCCAGTAGTTCCAGTACGACCAGTGAACGAAAATGGTAAACAATTTTAATTTTATCAAACATGTTCATTTTCCATACAGATACAGCGAGCAAGCAGCAAGTCCTATTTTTAAACCGTCATGTTACTGTCAATTAAATTGTTATTAATTAATTGAATTATTATTTTTTCCCTAGCCTGCTCTCATGCTCTGTCCCACTCCTGGGCAAAGGCCTCCCTGCACTCCATGAACCACTTCTCACGAACATATCCGTTCTCCGTCCAGCAGGGCTATTACGTATCTTTCTGATATCCAGTGACTACCAAGCTTCGGTTGTACACCGAACTTTGATGACAACCGTGAATGTCATAATATTGGTATTATTTATCACACTGAGTGGATATCACTTTACGGTGACTAACAGGGTGGGTGCATAATACGAAACTAACCTTTTGACCGTTAATTGATGGATACTGAGCCCAGTTACTATCATTTCGAGCTGTCAACAGAGATACGTAATAGCCCTGCTGTTCGTTCATCCTGTAGCCATAAGGATTTTTTTAGGAAAAAAATTCTTACGGAGCATAATATTCTCATTCCTTGACTGTACATTTTAGCCTATTATTATAACACGATATAACGAACTAACTGTAGGAGATAGTTTTAACATCAGAGGTTGCCGCAAAATTGCGACACCTATGTCACGAAGTTCTACATACTCAACAAGCGTTCAAATACTTTTAGATGGCGTGTGCGATTATTGACACCACGCAAGCCTACGCCGCGCAAGCACAGAGTAACGAAAGACTTGACTTGCCGCATGCCGCGTCAAATAAAGGCTGCCTACGCTGCTGTTTCGTTCACATAATAATTTGAAAAGTTTTTTCTCACTTTTTCGGTACGGCCAAAAGGCACAATCTAGCGATCTAAATCCTTAAGTTTAATTTAGTTCAGATTTCGTTGGTAAATTGCTCTGTTTTTATAAATAATACTATCCTGTCTGAGACTAGTTTGTTTTGGTAGTTTTTTAAATGTTTTATATCTTGTTTTACGTAGTCCGTGCACGATTGTTTACGAAGACGTCGTGTCTTGCCGGAAGGTGACTGATTAACTTATGTTATTACATATTAATTGCTGCCTTCTATTAAGGTCAACTATGTTATGTTTATTTAAAGAAACGTTCGTGCAAGGAATTACATACTTACCGACATAATTACTTTATTTTTAGCTATTATGACTGGTTCTTTTTTTCTATGGCGGCCTTTATAGATAATAGGGTGGAATTTTAATGAGCATTTTCGTACAAATAAGTAGTTGTGTGATTAAGAAATAACTAAGTATTCAAACTCTACAGCTCTTTGCTAATTAACCACAAAAATATATTAGCAGAGGTAGCAAATTAACACTATAGAAATATGCTAAACACAACATGGAACATCTAATCATTTCAAGGTGAATCAATGTGATGCTTTAAAGTTTTAAACCATGACTATTATCATAGTACATAAGTCGAGACCCGGTAATTTAACTTTAAAGTGCCCGCAACTTCAAATTGCAATCTATAATTTTTTGACAATCGAATAAAATTACTATAATACTGCATAACCATTATTTTCGATGACTGATAGCTGTACGATCTTTTTTTACCAGCCGATCTGTTGTAAAATAAGTTAGTGACAGATAAGTTCAAAATTTCAGATATTAGTGAATTGTTTCTCGAAATCATTGTGATCTTTATTCTCACTCCATTAAGGATGTTGTTAGGTTGCCATCCGTGGTAAAAGAACTACAGTCACCATTGCGGGAAGTCATAATATCACTGACTAAGTATCCTTGTAAAGTGCGAACCATCAATATATTTACAAAGGGTATTGTTTAAAACCGAAAAATACATCTACCTAGGCAAACAAATTGGCTTCGACAGTCAAAGCAACTACCAAGAGGTTGAACGAAGGGCACAGCTAACATGGAATAAGTACTGGAGCTTGAAATAAATATTTAAGAGTAGCATGCCCACTCACCTGAAGACCAAGGTTATGAACTCTTGCCTCATACCATGCCTGACCTACGCCTGCCAGACGTGGAAGTTTAACAATAACATTAGAAACAAAATTAAAACGTGCCAACGTGGAATGGAGCGCAGTATGTTAAATATTAAAAAAATACATAAAATCAGACATACAAAAATACGAAACATGACAAAAGCAACAGACGGCCAGGCACAAGCACTGGCACTAAAATGGAAGTGGGCTGGGCACGTAGCACGTCTTCAAGACCAGAGGTGGACCAAAAGTGTGACGGCGTGGAAGGGACCAGTAGGCAAAAGAAAAAAAGGGAGACCCCGCACTAGATGGGAAGACGAAAAAAAACACACAGCGGGTCCAAACTGGATGCAAATAGCAAAATCCAGAGAAGACTGGAACAGTCTGGAGGAGGCCTTTACCTGCAGAGGGGTTCTTGCAGAATAATTATGCTATTATAATAATAAAAAGACTTAGTTATTAACTCATCAAGAGCAAACAGTAAATACTAACACTAAAAAAAATTTGTAAACCTTAATTCTGTAAGTAATAAAAGGCTTTTTTATTTTTATTTATTGTTTAAAACAACTGTGAAAACATAAGTTTGCAGACCGCAACATGAATGTCTCAGTTATGTATGAGGTTAACTTAGAAATAGTTTAATACCTATTCTGGAAACTGAACAGTACAACGCGGCGGTGAGAAGATGACAAATTGTACCTATTCACTGGCGTCTGGTTATTTAATGAGTGAGACAAATATTTGTTGTTTATCTAACGGTTAGTTTCGGCCCAGTTTACTCAATAGTGTTCAATGGCCGAATACTGAAACGTCACTCGAAATTTAAGTAGCACATTATATTTAACAGACACTCAAAAGTGACGTTTTGCCATATGAAATTTAAAGATTAGGAGCTGCACAAATGTTAAGCAGCCCTTAAATTTTGAATGACGTTTCAGTATTCGGGGGAAAAACTATCAAATAAGAAAACGTGGCAAAGTTATCCTTTACCTTACAGAGATTTCCTTGTTAATAAATTTTATTTATTGTTTTTAGTAAGTATTTGTTTGTTTGTATATAAATAAATATTGAATCGAATTGCACTAACTACTGTTTGTTTTGTTTATCACTCAAATATTGACTGGTAGAAAATACCTATGACCCTTTGTACATATGTGCTTCAAGTATTAATTAAACGAACAAAATGCTGCAGCAGACACGACCCCCACCTCCTACCCCTTTTTTTTATTTTTATTTTTTTCGGATGGGGTATCATCAAATGACTCCTCCCGCTCTGGGCGGAGCAGGAGGGAGTGTCAGACTTGTACTGACTAAAACCCATCCATGTTCCTTCATCGCCCTTTGTGTTCCGGGGCCACGGTATCTCTTTCGATTAGTCCCACAGCCCCGGACCTCCTATCCCCTGGGGTTGAGCAGCGTTATTGTTTCTTTTTTTTGTAATGTTACCTATGTCAGCATGGAGTTCGGTTTTGAACCACTTGATGGTTCAATACGCTCCCCCCGTATTGCCTACATGAGACTTGATTATGGCAACATAGGCTTGTACAGTCAGTGCCCTGCATTATCTGACCTCTTGTCCCCCTTCTTCTTTGAAAGAGGGGTCACGTATTGCAAGGCACTGTGTAGGTACTGTACCTTCCTACAACTCTGCCAACCCCTTCATCCCAGTACAAGCGTGTGTGCTTTATTGGTTGTTTACCTTTACTTTCCAACTAGAATATTAAAGAGCCAAATCCAGTTTTGTTACAAAAATAATCTGAACACGTTTACAAGACACTGGCTTATAAATCTCTACATAATTAGGAGGTATGGCTCTTCGGGGTCGCTGACCGCAGGTGGAGTCAAAAGAGACGGAGATAAGAAGCGAACCGGCGCCGAAATGTGATTAGTCCGATTGATAAGACTACCTGAATGGTCTCCGCTAAGAATAGAAAACTCGTAAATAGGAACCCCAATCTTGATTTGTAGTTATTGTTCCCAGTGAGGGGCAAAGACCTCCTTATAAAAGATAGAAAATTGGCTAAGTTTTACCGAGATTTCAAAGTCACGGATAGATCAATCAGAACGAATTTGTGCTGAATATGTCTGACATTTACATCTTATTAAGTACAGCTTTTAATGGATGGGTAATATAAGACTAGAGGAAGACCAAAGAAACGATGGACGGACTGTGCGAAGGATGATATGACAAGAAAGGAGGTGACAGCTGAGATGACGAGTAATAGAGAAAGTATGGAAGAAAAAGACATGCTGCGCCGACCACAAATGAATTGGGATAAGGGCAAGAGAATGATGATACAAGCTTTTATTTAACTTGCAATGTTTGTATGTTTGTTTAGATCAAATCTTGAATTTTAAAACAGTGAGCTGAAGTTTTGCAAACACGTTTCGTTTGGATGACAATGCAAAAAAAAAAAATACGTCGCACTTTTTTAAAATGTTTTTATTTACTATAACTAGGTTTTTTATTTCATTTCATTACTGTGAGTAGGGCTGATAAGAAGTAACTAGCGCGTATTGTCCCATTTCAGGGCAAAAGGCACCCCAATCGCTATTCCACACAATTCTGTCTTTCGTCTGTGCCGGCCACCTATGGTAGCTTTAAATTCTGCTTTAGTATAGATAATGTAATTAAATAACCACATTTAAAGTTTTCATAACCTTCAAAATAAATGAACACAACTACCAGACATGGTAACACTTTACTGCAACTTTCGTTTATTACTTAGGGCTCTTAATAAATTAACCTTTATTTATGCTAATTACACTCGGTGTCTGTGAGTTTCCTTAATTTCCTGTTATATTACTTAAAAAGGAGTAAACCCCTTGACAAGATTCGAACACTGATAAAGAAACATTAAAAACTTCAGACATTTACGATCTTAATTTAATGAACATACTTTTTATTTGATTTGAAAAGGTCCAGAGTTCGACAAAGTGATATTGGGGTTTTTCCTCTAGAATTTCTTAGTAGCAGCCCCCCGGTAAATGGCAATAGGGTAGCCCCTACAACATTGGACTAACATAACTAGCGAAACTCGGGGATTACAAGCGTAATGTGACGTAGGCTCAATACAGCCTAACAGTAACCAAATATTACCGTTCTTGCCAGTAAATAAATAGACACAGTACATAAGTGAACTAATATGATCTACCAGGTCATTTTCAAACCGTTCTGTCAATAAAAACTAATAAAAAGTTTACACTGCACTCTATCTTTCACAAATCTTAAAATCACCTAGTACTAACCGTTAAAAGTTCATGTTATGTGGGTCGAGACTTCGAGAGGAAAGTAAACAAGAATGATTAGAAGAATTTGAACTAGATAGATCTGTTATTTACCTTTAAATCTGTCGTGTACAGTTGGGAAAGTTAATTGTTAAGCACATTGAAACACTACATCAACTTGACGGCTGACAGTTCTGATAAGAATAAAGTAGTAGTAACAAAGGGCATTTAAGGCGCCTCACCGACCAAAATTAGCAACTCTATTTGTGGTGGTTAAAACATCGTTTGAAATACTGTTAGAATAAAGTTCTAATCAGTTTTCACTACAAAATGGTTGTTACGTCAGTCACTGCGGGCCTAATAGTGCGAAATGAGTGTCCGCCATTCCGCCATTTTGTTTTTTTTTTAACACCTATCTAAGGACACTTGGGTTTTTGAGACGAATCTAATGAGACCTTAACCTTAATCGTCGAAATCCATCCAGCCATTTAGAGCATACCAGCCCGATGTTGTCGATTCTTTCTTCGAAGAAACCCGTTTCTACGGTGGTCATGCAACTCGGGCAGGTTTTACAGAAATTTACAAAGAAGCTTAAAAGATACGCGTGAAAAACATAACCCTTCCTTGGCAGTCGGGTTTATAAACCTGGGCTTGATTTAGAAAGCGGTACTCCTGGACACGGCTCGTATTTATAGGAGGTTGTTTCCTTCCTTGCCGGATTGCCGCCATGGGATCTGGAGGCAATAGTCCTTGCGCGCCTACATGAGTGGCGCGCGGAGGCGCTACGCCGGGGGGTAACTCCGCTGCCGCGGCAAATTGTCGCTCAGCGGACGGACTTCCGGCGGGATCTCATGGCGACATGGAGAGAGCGACTATCGCAACCCCGTGCAGGGCACGCCACAATAGTGGCGATTAGTCCCCTCTTTGAGGAGTAGCTGGAGAGACGCCACGGCGTCCTCACCTTTCGCCTGACGCAGGTTCTTACCGGACACGGATGTTTCGGTAAGTTCCTGCACCGAATCGGGCGGGAGGAAACGCCCGGGTGTCACCATTGTGAGGATCGACCGGAGGACACGGTGGAGCACACGGTGAAGATGTGCCCCGCTTGGGCGGAGCACCACCGTGTCCTCGTAGCGGCGATTGGCGGCGGCGACCTCTCGCTCCCGGCCTTGGTTCAATCCATGGTCCGGAGCGAGACGGAATGGGACGCCGTCACCTCCTTCTGCGAAGCAGTCATGCTAGCGAAGGAGGTGGTGGAACAGGACAGGGAGAGATCCTCACGTCCCGGCCGCCGCGGGAGACGCCCCGGGCGTCCGTAGGCGCGGGCCTGTGGACGGGGAGCCATGGGCTAGCTCGCCGTCCGTACGTCTCATGACGACAGGCCGTGTCGACGGCGCGTTCGTGTTCCACGCGCGCCTCAAAGAGAGTCAGCAATAGGGAAGGGGTCCGCAAGGACCGAAGCCTGCCGGGGCTGCGGGACTATTCGAAAGAGATACCGTGGCCCCGGAACACAAAGGGCGAGGAAGGAACATGGATGGGTTTTAGTCAGTAAAAGTCTGACACTCCCTCCTGCTCCGCCCAGAGCGGGAGAAGTCATTTGATGATTTCCCATCCCAAAAAAAAAAAAAAAAAAGGAGATTGTTTCCTCTCAATTCCCTACATCGATGTATAATAAGTACGTATTTACAAACAAATAAGTATCTATGTATTATATCAACTATCAGGTGTCCACGACACAAGCCTCGTTGCTTAGTGTGGCACTAGATGGCGCTGTGTGTAATGTCCAGTAATATTTATATTTATTTATACCTTTAAAAAGTAACATGTCATCACGCCTGTAATCCCCGAAGAGTTAGGCAGAGGTGTAGATACCTCCAGGAATCCTCCATTTGACCAGTTGTGTAAGTCCCATGTAATAGGGGGTAAATCAATTACTTACCATCAAATCCAGACAGCCGGGGCTGCTACTCAGAAATTCTTGAAAAACCCAATAACATATTTAACCTATTTATTAATTGAACTTAGGTCCTCATACTCAGCAGTCACGCTTGCGACCACAAGACCAACGAGGAAACCCTTTTTTTTTTTTGGATGGGAATTCATCAAATGACTCCTCCCGCTCTGGGCGCGGAGTAGGAGGGAGTGTCAGACTTTTACTGGTTAAAATCCATCCATGTACCTTCATCGCCCTTTGTGTATCTCTTTCGAACAGTCACGCAGCCCTGGCAGGCATCGGCCCCCTTTCTTTTGCTGACTCTCATAACGAGGCAGCCCTTAAAAAGTCTTCAAAAGAATAGTAACGGTGTCAAAAGACAAACAACTGAGATGACAGTTAAACTAGTCTGACGTTATCAAGTTCTAGGTTATTCTGTCTATTCCTAGCCGGGGTTATTGACCTCGCTAGACACCCGACAGATGGAGCAATGTGCATGATAACTTCATTCGTAAACATATGACATTTCAAGTGTTACGTGGTTTTTCCATTGCGAATTTCTCAGTCGACGGAGGCTGGTTAGTGTGCCTGGTTATTGGCAATAGACTTGTCTTCTATTACATGGGGCGGAAAGTAATTCTGAGGAGTTTGTGCTGCCATTTCTTCTCACCAGCTAAGTACTAGGAAGTGGTGAAGGGCGGTCGATTTGAGGGAATGCCTTATGTTAAGGTGACTACAGGAGCTAAATTAGCAACTCTAATTGTGGTGGTTCAAACTTCGTTTGAAATAATGTTAGAATAAAGTTCTAATCAGCTTGCACTACAAAGTGGTTGTTACGTAAGTCACTGCGGGCCGAATAGTGCGAAATGAGTGTTTTTTGCGATTTACAAAAAATCTATTTATTGGACTAAAAAAATAAAACACTATCATGCTAATATGTTGCTTATAGAATTATTTGCCAAAAAATCAGAATGATCGCATGTATTTTAGTATGGTTTTTGCTCGTTAAAAGATTCTTTTAGAGATAAGTTCGTGATTTTTTTTAATCGAGTAAAATTAGTTGTATTATGTTTTCAAAACACTATCATACTAGCATATATCCTGAAGAATTTTTTTTTTCTGGTTTTGTTTATTGCAGTGAATCATAATATGCTTTTTTGCAATATAAAACTCGCGTTTAGCTTCTGAAGTCACCTTAATTTGATTACTGCCTCGTTGGTATGCTAAGCATGAAGTTCTGACTACGATTCCCAGGTCGGGCAAAGTGTTATTGGGAATTTCTCAGTAGCAGTCACAGAGCCTGGATTTGTGTCCGCTTAATAACAATAGGTTGGTCCTATAACATGGAACTTAAAACATAACTGGCGAAATCTGGTTACACAATTAGTTACACCTCTGCCTTAACGTCTGCTTTTGTTTGTTTACCAGGATGTGGTGAAGGGTGGTCGTTTTGTGGGATTGTGATTGTGATTGAGGAATAAAAATATTTAATGAATAAGTGTAAAATTTAAAAATAATTGATTCTAATTGTTGATTGAAGGATTCTGTAATAATAATTGCTTTGATGTATTTATATAACCATATTTACATTATATACATACTACAACTAGAACTCTATATTATTACAAAAATAAAACTAAACGTACCTAAGTACCTACATATTATAAACAACGACGTCAATAGGCGTCAAAGTACTCCTCCTCATCGCTGTCATCCGGAAACGTGCCCAGAAGACTGGCAGCCTTGCCACAATAATAATTGTATTTAATAAACTGGTATATAATGTATAACGTTTAAAAATTAAAAATCATGAATTAAATAATAATAATTGTACCGAAAATATTTGCACGCCATGAGAAATGGCAGACATGTCGTGAGTAGGGAATGCAATCTCGTACGAGATTTCCGCCTAGCGAGATCTCGCGAGACTCAAAACCCAGTCTCGCGAGATCTTACAAATTACGGGATCTCGCGAGATTGAGAGAATCGCAATTAAAACATATGCAAATGCTTGTTTTAAGAACTAGTAATTGACATGATATGTAATTAAATAGTAACTGCGTTGCTTAGTTATAAAAATAATGTAAGTTTTATTTTAAAAATCAACAGAGTACTTATTATTTTGTCTCTAACTCTAATAACATTTGTTTATGTCTATAATTATTATACCTACTGTAGCTAATCAGTTCAAATTCTTACAATGTTGGTAACAAAACAATAATTATCTATATTTAGTCCTTTGTAAATTATTACTTTAGTTTCAATAATTAAGAGTAATAGGAACGTTACTTATGGTAAATAAATACAACAAAACAAAAACTTAACTTCACAAGTTGTTAAATAAATGTTGTGAGATCGTATTAATCAAATAAAAAAAGTTTAAAGTAGAAGTCAGATGAAGTTATCAAGGTACGGAAAGGCAAGTTAGTTTGTCTGAAAATGGCTTCTCAAAAAACACATCATGTCGAGAGTATCATCTGACAGACGACACTTTGCAGTGAGACCATCTTGATCGCGTAAACAATGTTTCCATACTTCTAAAGAACTTTTATATTCACTGTACACTTTTGACATGGTTGGTAGTTGTATTGTAATTGTAGTGTAATATTTCTGCGAAACTAATTAAAACACAAAACTGTCTCCAAAACAAATTATTTCGTTGCAATTGTAAACAAACGCACGCGCGCCGCCTTGCAAAATGAGCCGGACGGCCGGACCTCGTCCCCCGCAAGCCCGCCTACCCCTCTTGTCCTGTGGCCAGCCAGGATTCAGTTCGCACCAAAGAGTATAATAATAATATGGGAGGTTCGCACTATGAAAGCAGCAGCCGCAGCCGCGCTATGAAATACACGTCGTCACGCTGCATTTGTCGATCTCGTTATCTCGCGAGATCTCGTACGAAATTTGACGAGATACAATCTCGTAAAATATGGCCGGGATCTCGCGAGATCGGGATCTCGGCGAGACGAGATTGCATTCCCTAGTCGTGAGCCACTCTTATTTAAGATCTTGCATGCAAGTATTATTTTAATTCTGTATGTAAACACATGTTTGAGCTAATAAAATTTCTTATTCTTATTGTTAATTTGACAATCAAACATTGATGATTTTCGGCCTAATATTAATTACTCTTGATTTTAATTGTACTATGTATAAACCTAGTCACCTGCCAACTTCTTAGTGAAAAAAAGCGCTTTTTATGTCCCACTCTGTAATTCACAATAACTTTAACCGTACTGTTTTAAACAAAGCAAATGTTCTAAGTAATGCACATATTTAAATATTTTATAACTTAAAAACAAGTGCGGCTCATTATTCCCAGTAGCATGAATAATTCTGTTTTAATTAATTACAATAATATTTCCTTTTTACATCACTTATTCACTTCTCAAGGTAACGCTCATTGTTTTAAAATAACATAGGGTCATGCACCGTGGTTGGTTGAAATGTGGAGTTTAAATTATATTTGGTAAGAATCATTTTTCTACGCAGATGGATGGATGTGTGAAAAAGGCGTAAATGATAGCGTGATGATTGATAATTGATAGGCGAGAATTGAAAAAAAAAAAACTTATGAAAAAAGAACCTTCTTAGAAATCTATTTCGAAGAAGGTTCCACCCATATTTTTTTAAACCCCTTGTTAAAATCTTCCCATAAGAGTTTAGCATGGAAAAAAAATCTTTTAAATTAAAAATTGTAGAGTAAACAACTTGCTTTAAAAAAAAATATTTCCGACGGTAAAAATTATTACCGTTTCGGAAATATAATTAATTTAATTAATATAAAATTTGGAAATTTCAACCCCCTCGCCAAGTTAAGGGTTGCACACAAAAGTTATGGCCGAAAAACCGCCCCCCGCCGCCCCCCATAGACGAATTCCACCCATTCACGAACTTAACCTAAGTTTTGACCCTTTCGATTCTTTGGCCAAGCTTGAAAGCAATCGGTGCTTAATTGCGACCTGTAGAGTGGGGCTAAATTTTTCTTGGCGCCCCACATACATACATACATATATGTATGTATTTATAAACGTTTTAACCGGCGATTGATTTGGGCTCTAGGGGTCATAACTCGAGTCGAGTTTTCCGAAAATTTCACCATAGGGTGTCTATGGTGAAATATTCGGAAAACTCGACTTAAGGTGCAAGACCAGTAGGTAGATTTTTTCTGACGAAATCTACCTAAAACTTGCTGCGTTGACTCCAAATAATATTATAATTATAGTCCTCATGACCGCATTTCAGCCACGGAGGTCAATCTCAGCGGATATCGGCGCGGGAGATATTATAGTGCACAAAAAAAAAAAAAAAAAAAAAAAAAAAAAAAAAAAAAAAAAAAAAAAAAAAAAAAACTGAAGGTAGGCGATTGGATCAACATAAGCTCCGTGTAATTAAATTGATTATAAATAGTAAATATACAGTCCAAAACAAACCAATCAGTGAAAGTTCATAATAATAGTGCAAATAACATGTGAAAGTATTATCTCTTCGAAATTCTCAAGAAAAGTGCATAAAATTACTCAAACAAAGTGACAGTGCAATCCAGTAAGATTTTGTTTACATAGAAAAATGAATCAACGAAACGTATAAACTTGGTTCAATACTAGTAAACACAGTGCAATCCATAAATAATTTCAGTGTTACAGTAATCATTGTTAAATATTCAAGTTAAGTGATTTTTAGTAGAAGAAGGTGGTCTCGGTTATGCGAATTGTGTGATTAAAAAAAAAAAACAACATACCTTCACTCAACAATACTTTGCTATAAACACTACGGAATCAGAACCATAATTTCACTTGTGTTTGTAAGTTACCCGCTGGCGTAGCGGCTAAGGACGCATCATTGCTTACGGAATCAAGGGGTATCAAGTTCAAATCCGAGTTCTTCGTAGTCTTTTTGTGAATGTTTCTGACTAATAAAGTCATAATTAAACACTCTCAGTAAAAGACGTTAGTAAAAAAAGAATAACCATGAATAGCTTTCTGGAAAACATCACATTTCGTCGTAATCGAACACGTTCGGTAACAACTGAGGATGACAGTGTCAGTATCTCACAAACCCTAGATAACACGGTAAACAGTATGCCCGACTTATCCGACCATGACGATAGTCAAGTAAAAATTCTAAATGACAAGTTACTAGATCTAGAGACCCAGCTACAAAGCGCTCACAGAGAAATTGAGTTGTTAACAACTGAAAATTGCAAACTCAGACAAACAAATGAAGCATTATTAAAGAAGAATAGCCTATACAAAAAGATAACAAGTAGTCCAGTCATATATAAAACATCATCTCCGATCAAGAAGTCAAGTAAAGCCATAAAAGGAAAACAAACACAAACTAAAACTATAGAACAGAAATTCAGCGAGCCAACAACAGACTCCCACATAAACCAATCGTCACAAAATATTACTAACAGTACTGACATTATGAAACAACAGGGACAAACCATGTGCTATGTACCTTCCAATAAAAACAAGGTCTGTATACTGAGCGCAAATAATAAAAATAAAATCTTGTCGATAGCTCAAAATTTACTTACGGACAAGTACGATATATGCCATTATATAACACCAAACGGAACATTGCAGCAACTTCTTAGCGGAATGGAAACAAAATTATGTGACTTTACCCTGAATGACTTTTGTATCTTATTAATTGGAGAAGAAGACTTTACAATTACTAGCAACTATTTCAATACTATTGTATACCTTCGGGATATTCTAAAACAAATTACCCACACTAATGTTATAGTATGTGTTCCTACCTTTAAACTTAGAAGCTACAACAATATCTACAACTGGAGAATTGAAACATTTAACAATTTATTGTACTTAGATTTATTAACTCATGAACATGCATATTCTTTTGATTCTAATTATAATTTGACGTATGATCACACAATGTTTAACTTATCGACAGGCTGTATACATAACTACGGTATACACAATATTTTTGAAGGTCTGTTGCATTTGATTAATGACATTGCTTTAAGTTACATGACTACCTCTACAGAAAATATTGTAAATACTCCAGAAGAAACATCTTCACTGTTTTTTCGACTTTAAATATCTCAATGTTTTACATCAGAATATAGCGGGACTATTCCGTAAATCTGACCAACTCTTAGTTAATATAGACGAGCTCAAAGACCAAAATATAGACATTGATGTAATATGTATCACTGAGCATTTTATGTTAGCAGGTTATGAGCAACACCTGAGCATACCTAATTATACACTAGCGGCATGTTTTAGTCGTACTTTTAATAAAAGAGGTGGAGCATGCATCCTAGTAAATAAGGTACACAAGTTCAGAGAACTTTCTCAAATTAGTAAATTGTCCATAAATAATGTAATAGAATGTTGTGCAGTCGAGTTACTAGATTTAAAAATTATAATAGTTTGTGTTTACCGTGTACCGGGACCAAGCAATCTCAATGTGTTTTTTGAAAGGCTTGTCAATGTCCTAAATCGAATTTCTAAAATGAATAATCATAATACTGTAATAGCTGGTGACTTTAACATAGATATCATGAAGTGCAATAATGCCACATTGGATTTCGAATGTTTATTGTTAAATTATAATCTTACATTAGCACTTAAGCAGCCCACAAGACTAGCGAGTAAAACTTGTATAGACAATTTTGCACATGACTTTAAAAAACAGTGTAAGACTGATGTGTTAGAATTCGGCTTATCAGATCACACTGCCCAATTAATTAGGCTTCCAGTTAAAAAAATATTTAAATTAAAATGTTGGCATAAAATGAAGCGTGACTACGACTCAGAAAATATTCAAAAATTTAAAGAATACATAAGAAACCTTTCTTTTTGTGAAATATATAACACGAGTGATCCAACAACAGCATATCATTATTTTATAGAAACATTTAAATTATTTTATGATTTGTGTTTTCCGCTAACTAAAATTACTGTGCAAGTAAATACGAAACCAAAATGGATATCAAGTGGAATTAAGACCTGTAGTAAGAAAAAAAGAGAATTACTATGGAATTTCAGACGGAAACCAACATCAGCAAACAAACAAAAATATTCAACATATTCAAAACTTCTTAAACGAATTATAAACCTTACTAAACGCGCTCAAAACAATTACAAAATAAAAACATCAACTAATAAAAATAAAACGGCTTGGCAAATTATAAATAATAATAAAATAAATATTCCAAAAGACTCAATAACTGAATTAAAAATTAACGATAAATTAACAACAAATGCTACAGAAATTGCCAATGCGTTTAATAACTATTTCATTGAAAAAGTAAATCCTATTTCAGGTGCTGGAAAGGAATCCACAGCCCTAATTAATCCCCAACTGAAATCAATGTTTTTATCACCCTGTTCACCTTATAATATCCAGAAGATTATAAGAAATCTCAAAAATACTAGCAGTGTAGGAAATGACGGTATATCGACTTTTGTAATCAAAGCAGTAAATGAAGATATCTCTCATCACGTAAGCCATATTCTGAATCTTTGCATACAGAGTGGCACATTCCCAAAAGATCTAAAATTGACAATTATTAAACCGAAATTTAAAAAAGAAAATAAACACTTATTGGAGAACTATCGACCCATAGCACTTATCTCGGTATTCTCAAAAATCTTTGAAAAATATATTTACAGTGAAATAAATAGCTTCCTAGACCAAAATTTAATCTTATGTGATGAGCAAAAAGGTTTCAGAAAACATAAAAACATAAATATGGCGGTTTATGACTTTTTATACGTAGTTTCTTCACAAGTTGACAAATCTTTACCTGTTTGTTCTATTTATTGTGACATGTCACAAGCATTCGATTATGTTGACCACAATATTTT
Source organism: Xestia rhomboidea (assembly GCA_963853795.1). Taxonomy (NCBI): domain Eukaryota; kingdom Metazoa; phylum Arthropoda; class Insecta; order Lepidoptera; family Noctuidae; genus Xestia; species Xestia rhomboidea. The sequence continues at coordinate 16,385,298 of OY970773.1, forward strand.
ACTAGATAAACTTGAGGCTTATGGTATAAGAGGGAATGTCCTTGAGTTGATAAAATCATACTTATCAGACCGCCAACAAGTAACTCAAATATCAAAATTTGATATTAAAACTAAAAGGGAACAAGTTTTCTCCTCTGATAAGAGATTTATAACATATGGTGTTCCCCAGGGAAGTGTATTAGGCCCTCCATTGTTCCTACTATACATTAATGATCTACCAAATGCAACTAAGGAACCCATGTCATTGTTCGCTGACGACAGTACTGTTACCATAGCACCTAAAGATAAGATAAACTACCATTCTGATACTAATGAGTCATTGAATTCTATAATTAATTGGCTTAATGATAATAATTTGAAAATTAATCTCAGCAAAACAAATATAATGCATTTTAGTCAACGAGAAAAGTTACGCAATACATCAAAATTTAATCTAGTATATAAAGAAAATATAATACAAGAAGTAGAAACAGCCCGTTTTTTGGGATTGATCATTGACAAGCAATTAAATTGGAAAACTCACATTAATGAACTTTGTAAAAAAATTAGTACTTCGTCATATGCTCTTTATAAGTTGGCACCAACTGTCAACGTGGATACTTTACTTACAGCATATTACGGGCTGGCTGAATCAGTGTTAAGATTTGGAATAATATTCTGGGGCAATTGAACTCAGAAGGACACTGCGTTCAAAGCACAAAAACGTTGTATAAGGGCTATGTTTGGGTTAGAAAAGAAATTAAAAAAAAAAAAAAAAAAAAAAAGTTAGGCTAGAAATAGACGTGAGAAGTATAGACTTTGGGTTCAATCAGTCTCCGCCAAAACAGCATTTAAAAAAAAAAGTGTAATATGCATGGCCCCATTAATATACAATAAAATTCCTAATTCCCTTAAGATATTAAATATTAATTCATTTAAGAGAGAACTAAAAAAATTACTTATTACTAAGGGATATTATAATGTTACAGAGTTTTTGAATGACAAATTTTGAATTTATATAATTTAATATGTAATTTTAGTTCTATTAATGTTATTGTCTTAATTATTATTTTTTATACTTTTTTTGTATTGACTGTAATTATGTATTTTGATTTAATTTTGAATATTTTAATTTTTTTTTTGACTAATTTTAATTTATTTTTTTATTTTTATTTCTTATTTGTAAAACTATTTTGTACGCCGAATATGGCAAAACATGTTGAACCAGCAATCTTCTCAACTCATATTCCATCCATATGTGCATATCCATGTATCATGTCACACATGTTTATACAAATAAATGCATCTTTATCTTTATCTTTATCAAGTGTGTGCGCAGGCACCTCTACCCCCACTCTCACAGTCCGATAGGAATGGTAAGTAATATACAGGGTGTTAAAGTAGTCGCGTGCCATAGCTTAGGGGTGAGCTCAGTATCGATAAAGGAACCAGTAAAAAATAAAACAAAAACAAATAGTAAAAAAAAATCACAAAATAAAATTGCAGGATCAACTTAATTTAGTATCTAGTAACTTAAAATAGCATTATAAAATAATTTTAATTCTTAACGATATGATGAGGCCGACAACAAGTCCCTATTACAATACAATAGTATAATAATTACAGTGTTTTAATACTTAGGCATGAGACGACAGGAGCTGTGCCCACATACTTGACGTAGTTAAAAAAACTACGTTTATCAATAAAATAATATTATAACTGACCTTGGTACAGAAGGTGCATCCGCAGCCGGAGATGAGGGTGACCTTATCAACCGTGGCGTCTTCTAAACAAAGCTTGCAGTTGATAGGGGCAGCCGACACGAACCCTCCACCGGCGCCGTCCAAGGAATATCTGAATAAGAGAAATAAATAAATTGGACTGATATTAAAATGGTCAACTAAACCATAATCGGGTAACTGACCATGTCTGGGGACCAAAAATTGTTAAGACATCCAACAACCCCTTACTTTGTCAACGTTGACGATTACGGCTTACGGATTTATCAGGAAACATGGTAAGTAGATTATATGTTGGGTCTGTTTGTATGTCACGCAGCGAGTGCTAGAAGGCGGGCGTCGTCGCTGACAGAGACCTAGAAAACAATGGCGTGTCGACTTAGAGCCGTTTGTGAGAGACTGGCCGGAGAAAACGTACGGAGATAAGAGTGAAACCTTTTTCAAAAGATTCCGGTGGAGTGGACTAGTCTTTATCACCAGCTTACAGCAGTCCACTGCCAGACATACGTCTCTTGAATCGATTCTCAGCTACTCTCACGACCACCAACATACCAACTCTACCAAGACATGTATTTAGTATTAAGTCATACGAAGTAGATATCAGTTATAAATCACGCAGTCTGTTGTGATCCCTGACCGCCTAAGGCTGTCAGCTGTACTGAAGAGGACCAGGTCCTCGTGTGACGTACCTGGAGCCACTGGCGCCGGCGAGGGACAGCAGCGACGAGCAACGGGAGCAGACGGAGGGCGCGCGCAGTCGGTTGTGAGCCCTGATCGGCTCGGAAGACTTCTCGCGGTCTGTAAGCGCGAGGACTGTTGAGCATTTCCGAAGACCTGGGGGATGAAAGGAAACTAATTACCGTTTACTGCGTACAGATTGCACGCAGAACAGATATTGGATTGTGCGATGGGGTCGAAAAGTTCAGCAGGCTTAGCCAAGTTGACAATCTACCATCGTTAACGCCAGTAGAAAGACATCATCTCAACGTTAAATCACGTGATAAACACAAACGAATAGAAAATTCGTAGACAAGTTTACATCGTTAAAAATGATAGAATAGAATGTTATCGTTTCTACAATGTTGATCGCTATACTCTTTGGTAGTAACGCTCACCATATACTAAAGTGTAGGGTTTTTCTACAGACAATAGAGAACGAGCGATCGACTCAGTCGTATCAACTTGGCTACTAATTTAGCGCTTTCTAAAATCGCTTACGCCGAGGCGTTTACGATTGAGAGAGAGAATCCATATGAAACGTTTGTAACTTGGCTAGGCCTGCTGGAATGGCGACCGCAAACCGGAAGACGTTTTGTTGGAAGGCATCCCACTAGGTGGACCGATGACCTGTTGAAGGTTGCGGAGATCCACTGGTTGCGAGTCGCACGGGACCGATCAATGTGGTGATACTGGAGGGGAGGCCTATGTCCAACAGTGGACGTCTTTCGGCTGAAATGATGATGATGATGGTGTACATGAATCTTCATTTACAAACCACACCTGGGCCCGCGTGGTAGATTACGGCCAACTCACTTTCACAGAGACCGGGGCTCTGTCCCAGCAGTGGGAATATTATAAAGTGATTAAATATGGTGTACTGATTGTTTGCAATTTCAAGTTAATAAACCAAGGTCTCTCTTATTGCAAGTACGACAAGGCAAGATTGCAATGCATTCCACATTCATTTTGCATTCATTACGAAATCCGAATGTTTTTAAAACAAATACGTGTTTTACAAAACATTCTAGATTTCAGAATCATTCAGAATTCTGTTCGTTTTGAGATAGCAATACTGTTGCAGTTGTACTTATTATACTAAACCACTAGCCGACACCAACATCTCTGTAATATTAAATCCCCAAAAACCTGCAAACGCTGCGGAGTAATTCCCTCGGAGATATTTGCTTTCAGCTTCAATAAGCTTACTAAAATGTCTGCTTCAATTGAAACTTATTGAAGCATAAATCTATTCAGATATACACTTGGCACGGCTTTTGTCAAAAGCTAATATCTCGAATGAAGTTCAGTTGGAATCGATTAGGTTTTTTAACTTTTCAAGCGTAAAAATGGTATTCAAGTTTAAAGCACAATTACACACAGTCATATAAGCACTGCACCAGATAAGCATCGTCTCCTCTATAAAACTAAATAACAGCATCATACCCGGATCAGGAACAGCTAGTTAAAAGTAGTTCTTTTTACTTCTCGTTTATAAAAAACCGGCCAAGTGCGAGTCGGACTCGCTCACGAAGGGTTCCGTACCATTATCAGATAGAACATTAGACAAAAATTACGTTTGTTGTATAGGAGCCTCCATTAAATATTTATTTTATTCTGTTTTTAGTATTTGTTGTTATAGCGACAACATAAATACATCATCTGTGAAAATTTCAACTGACTAGCTATCACGGTTCATGAGTCTTCAGGAGTCTTAGTAATAGGGTACCGTTTTTACCCTTTGGGTACGGAACCCTCTAAACAAACGTTTCCCCACACAAGTAATTTCTCCCGTATCGTGGGTGCGTTTACAGACATTTAAACTCACATACAGGCAGATCCGGAACAACTACCTGTGGCTCGATACGATTTGTACTTAGATATTTGTTCCGTACGGGGATCGAACCCGCGACACGCAGCGCAGAAGCCAATCGCTCAGCCACTGCGCCAACCGTGCCGTCATTCCGATCGCTTCGTTTATACGTGTGTTATTGCTTATTTAAAGGTAAAGAACCTGAACGATTCCGAATACGAAATGTACAAATAGACGCGAATTTAAATCAATGTAAGATTCCAAGCCAGCCAAGGCAACATTTTATGTATCAGGATGTGAGTACCTGAATTATATAAATTCAAGGATCATTAACGCTTTCGAACTTGACTTTCCAATTTGTGAAAGGTGAGCTTTTGACGGCCAAATTAATGTGATGTGGCGTTAAGGAGAAATAAAGATGAAAGTATTTTTTTTGGGACTTTAATATGTAGATCTAATCAAGTAAGACAAATGTTTGGCCAACACTTTGATACGTTTTTAGGGCAGAAATCAAGCCAGTTGTAGGTGAATTCAGTAATGTTATCACTTCTTTCTGATTTCGTGAAAGCTTGCTGCTCTACATTAACCCATGATCTGTCCACGAAGTAGACACAATAGTTGAACAATGGCGTCTCGCCCAAACCGGTCATTTGACAGATCATGATTTATGGGTACTACAGGAGCTAAACGCGAGTATTATAATGCAAAAAAGCATGTGATTCACTTCAATAAACAAAACCAAAAAAATATATGATATTCTTCAGGAACAGAACAGAACTTTATCTCTAAAAAAATATTTTAAAGAGTAAAAACTATACTCAAATACATGCGATCATTCTGATTTTTTGGCAAATAATTCTACAAGCAACATATTAGCATGATAGTGTTTTATTTTTTTAGTCCAATCAATATTTTTTTTGTAAATCGCCAATCGCTCCTTTCGCACTATTCGGCCCGCAGTGACTAACGTAACAACCGCTTTGTAGTGCAAGCTGATGAAGAACTTTATTCTAACAGTATTTCAAACGAAGTTTGAACTACCACAAATAGAGTTGCTAATTTAGCTACTGTAGTCGCCTTAAGAAAGTCGAGGAAATGCAGAAAAGTGGAGAACAAGACATCCCAGGAGAACCCTTGATTAATAAGGAAATGTAAAAGACCAAGTATAAAATATAAGTTCAAATGTTATTATTAAAGATCAACCAGAAATAAAGGGGTTGTCTCCACCGATCACGCTATCAGATCACGTTAGCCACGGATCACGGCGAGTTGTATCCACTGATACCGTGATCCGATCCGATTATTTTCTCGTTATCGTGTTACCCACTGATCACGATAATGGCAATCATAGGCGTAGAAATTATATTTGAAGAGCCAAACTTGTTCTAAAGGTCTGAAACAGGAGCTTTTCTTTCCAACGTGATTTACAATATGAAGGTAAACACTCGTCTAAAGAAAGCAGGAATTCTTGTAAAAAGTAATTTCGTTCATATTCAAACACTACCAAGAGGCAATATAAAATTCTATGAGTTTCATACGACACTTGTTCAAAAAAGCACAAATATTGACGAGGAGTGATGTTTTCCAATTACGGAACATGCCGAGATGCTTTCGTGCGAATATAAAATAAATAAACTTCTGAATAAAAATATTAGTTTTAACAACAAGTTTATCACCGACTTCTAAAAAAGGAGGAGTTTATGTATTCCACCGGCAACTTTTTATACCCGACTACGGCGAATCCAAAAGGAAGGGTTATGATATTAGCAGTATACAGGGTGTAAACAACCTTATCACGAAGCCGTCAACCAAGCATTCTTTACATCAAATTGAGTAACTTTACGCAAAAAATATTGCTGGGAAACGACTTTTTTTTTGGGGTGAAAAATCATGTTTTGTGGTAGAACTCAATGTAACGCACTCAAAATATTGTGCTGATGGATGGATTGAATAGTACGGGGGACGTGGAGGTGTTTAAAGTAAAAATCTTACATTAAAAACTTGTATTTAACAAATGTGAAATGACGGGGAGAACAAGTGCCTTTCGGTTTCGTTAAGAGGTTTTTTACACCCTTTATGTATGTTTGTATGTACGTATTTTCCTACGTTGTGCCTAAACTATTCATCCGATTTTGATGAATAAGGTGTCAATCGATTCGTTATTATGGCACGGGTAACCTAAGCTACATTTTAACCGACTCCAACAATAGGAGGAGTTGATTTATCCTTGTAAACTCCGAATTTAATTAGAGCGTGATTGTTCAGTAGTCGGGTTTTTAAGTTGTAGTATACCACACAAATTCTTGTTTGTATTTATGTACACTGATTACTCCGAGATTACTGGGCCGATTTACGAGATTCATTTCGTGGCGGAAGCCGGCGCGGTAGCCCCTTAGATAAATTGTATTAACTTTGCTTGAGTAGTATATGAGTTAGCTCGAATATTACGCTCTTTCTTCTTCTTGGCCTATGTTAACGACATGTTGGTCCCTTAATAAATTCTAGTTACACTGTTACAACGTAAAATTTATCATGACAATAATTTAGTTGGTACTAGCTTCTGCCAGCGGCTTCGCCCGCGTGAAGTTTGATAATTGTCCCACGGGATCTTACTACCGGGATAAAAAGTATCCTATGTGTTAATCCAGGTCTGTGTAAACTAACATCCTAATTAGAGTTAGCTAGTGAATACTGTTAATAGAAGAATTTAAATGATTGTGTTAGGTTGTTAGATATGTAAGTATGCTAATAAAGAAGTTTTTTTTTTTCTTTATAAACTATCTGTGTGTAAAATTTCATCCAAATACGTTAAGTAGTTTTGCGTGGAAGAGTAACAAACATCCATTCATCCATACTCAACTTTCTCATTTATAATATTAGTAGGATACTTACTACAACTAAATAAGGTTCCACGAAACCACTAAAACATACTATTATTCATTTTACTTTCGTAAGTCGGTGCGACTTTGTTTGTTTGCATTTTTTTAGAAGTCTATTTTTTTTTTTGCAAAAAAGTTTTTAACTATACAGGATCCAAGCTTGGTAGAATTCATAAATGTTAGAGATTGGCTCAAGACACAACTGTAAGAAGTAAGACTCACGGAACATCCTCACCTTCCTGCCCTGCCACCATAAAACTTGTGGTCGGCGCCACGCGTTTTATCTTCAATTTGTTTCTCCTCAACCGTCACGCTATTTATTATTCACTCTCTTTTCTTTCGTATCACTGACAGTCTATCTCTGCAGGCCTAGCCAAGTTACAAACGATTCATATCGATTCTCTTTCTACAATCGTAAACGTTAAGTCACGTGGTCAAAACAAACGAATATAAACTTTCAACAAGATTACATCGATCAAGATGATAGAATGAAATGTATTCGTTTCTACAATCGTGATCCCTACATCCCATATAAATCGTAGCCAACTTACAGTTTTGACTAAACTTTAAAGTTTCCATTCGTTTGTTTTGACCACGTGACTTATCGTTGATAGATGTCATTACCATACATTTGGTTGGTTTTCTATTAGCGTTAACGATTGTAGATTGTCAACTTGGCTAAGCCTACTGTTCTTCTATCTTTTTTCTGGTCAACGCAGGAGTGGAGAAGAAAAAAAAAGAATTGATATTCAAATCTGACTATATACAGATATTCTTTCACCAACAGAACACACATTAATGCGCGACAGAGCTGGCCTATAGGTATGGATAATGTCTATCCCAGACAATGTATGTATTGATTTTTTTATGAAACCGATAAAAATATGCAACAAAATGTCGGCACGTGTATTTAACTAATTGGTTATCACAGGCCTTTGAAGCCAGCCGTGCGAAGTTTGCCGACCTAATTGTGATGCGGTTATTTATTTATAGCAATTCACCGTATTTCCCCAGGGTAATGAGAACTGGCGTGGAAACCGTTTGTTAATTCAGATTACGTGGTTACCGGGGATTACTCAAATAAGCAATTTTGTTTGGAGAGTTTTAAACATCTTTTATTCGAGGCTGTTCGTTTACCTACTTACCAAAGAAAATATGCAAGAGGTGCACATGAATAGAATAGCGTTACTGTGAACACTTGACAAAAAACAAAAATAAAACGATTTTGTGTTGACCCCAAGTGACTTAGCCTAAGAGCACGAAGGAAAAGTTTGTTTACTGAGAGTTGAGGGTAGAAAATTCCATCCTCAATATTAAAGGGATGATCAATCTGATATGCTATTTCCCCAAGGTTGTTGTGGGGTTGCTGAATAAAATACGTTGATAGAGCGATGAGATAATATTAATAATAAATGTCAGTCGTAATCGTAGTTCCTACGATTTGTGCTAATAGTCTAGTACAATAAGACAAAAATGTGAAACGAAGTGACGACCACTATAAACTTCGTTCCATCTTTTGAGTATTTTTTGTATAAATGCACTCGGCTGTAAAAACATAATATAAAGGGTGTAAAAAACCTCTTCCAAAAAGCCCATTCCCTCTCATAGAGAGGAGGCGTGTGTCCCAGCAGTGGGAACATTAATAGGCTGATGATGATGATGATGAAAAAACCTCTTAACGAAGCCGAAAGGCACTTGTTCTCCTCGTCATTGCGATATTTTTTTTGTTCTACACCATACCTGGGAACCTTCTAGTTACGGAGGTATTGGGGCTCAAAGTTCCAACTTTTTGACAAGTTTTTTTTTTAATACAAGTTTTTATTGAAGATTTTTACTTTAAATACCTCTACGACCCCCGCACTATTCAATCCATCCCTCAGCACAATATTTTGAGAGCGTTACGTTGAGTTCTACCACAAAACATGATGTGTCCACCCCAAAAAAAAAGTCGTTTCTATGCAATAATTTTTCCGTAAAGTTACTTAGTTTGATGTACAGAATGCTTGGTTGACGAATTCGTGATGAGGTTGTTTGAATCCAGTAGGAATCGAGTTACATAGACCCTACGCCACCGGTATAAAATAGTTCTTACCTTCTAACAAAGGCTGCGGTTGCGACAGCACGGAATCCCTGGAAGCTGCCCTGCGGACTGGCTTTGCGGGCCTTGCCAAGGACTTGAGCCCCCCACTCAGTATCAGTTCCAGGGCTCGACGCCCACCCGGCCCGGTCGCGCCTGCTCCCACCTGGCAACAAAGAAACATAGTTTTAGATATCACTCGGTTTTTGCTAAAACAAGCATACTAAAAAATTGTGTCATCCGAGTAATTGTTGGCGAGTCAATATCTCCTGAATTCTTCTTTATCGTGTGGTTAGTGCCTAACCTGGTGTCAGAGTTTTTATGCCGCCCATGGGCCTCTGACTTGGCTTTACATGCCGTAGAGAAATATCTCTCAGGCATGCTGGTTTCCTCACGATGTTTTCATTCACCGAAGCATGTGATAATTATGCAATACGCACATGAATAAAACCAACCAAAACTTACAGGTTTGGTGCAAAAACACGTGACGACTTTTAATTGAATCGACACGTGTTTCGCCCCTCCACGTTCCAAACAACACGAATACGAGAAAGTAAGGGTAGCACGTTACGTAGTCGCACCTATTACTGCACGTGGCTTTTTTACGGATGGGGGAGGGCAGTGATCCAAGCCTGGATCTAATTCTAGGCGAAATAAAGGTGGTGGATGTTCCAGGGTAGCCCGCGAAATTCAAATTTTCTTACGTTTTTTTGCAATTTGCAGGCCAGTGCTAGGTTGTATATTGATTAAAATATTGCTCGCAATAAAATCGCACACCTTGACTTTTTTTTGTTAAGGCAGTTTTTTTTCATGAATCTGAATAAATATTTTAAAAAACAGACACACTAATTGAAGGTCTACCTCATTACCTTGCTAATGATATCAAATACAGTGTAAAAAATACCCATAAGAGGTTTTACGGCACAACACCCAACAAACGGGTAAAATTACCCAATTTCGCTTAAGAAATAATGAAAATCAAACTCAAAATTCTTGATCAAATTGTTTATTAATAAGGTGTATTCCCTCCCCTAGCCTTAATTACAGCTCTTAATCGGTTTTTCATGGACCGTATTAATATTACCATGAAATCTTGTGGTATAGCGTTCCACTCCTCTTCAATGGCAAGTTGAAGCTCTCGGAGGCGCGTAGGAGCAGGGCTTCTTGCTCGAACTCTTCTTTTTAGCTCATCCCAGACATGCTCAATCGGATTGAGATCAGGACTACGAGCTGGCCACTCCATCGCGGTGATTCCAACGTCTTCCATGTAGTCGCAAACTGTTCTAGCGACATGCGGTCTCGCGTTGTCGTGCATTAGGAGAAAATCTTCTCCCATAAGCCCCGCAAGCGGCCTCACATGTCCTTCGAGCACTTCTTCGACGTATGGTGCAGCCGTCAAACCTCTCGATCTCGGGCCGGTATTCGCTCCAGTGATGAATACAATGTCAGTTTTAGTGTCCAACATTATGCCACCCCCAAAACATACACTATCCACCGCCAAAAGCCACACGTTCGCTTATGCAGCATTGTGAAAATCGCTCTGATGACCTTCTGTAGACCCTAGAGAGCGTCCATCATGACCATGTAATGTCATTCTGCACTCATCAGAGAACATAACAGACCGCCATTGGTCATACGTCCAATTTAAATGTTCCCTGGCAAATTGTAGTCGGGCTTGTCGGTAAGCTGTGGTCAATTTGGGACCATTTGCTGGGCGATGTGAAGTCAGTCCTGCTTCACCAAGTCTTCTTCTGACTGTCCACCGACTTATACTGACATTGCGAACTTCTCGAAGCTCTTGTTGAACCGCATTCAGTTGCCGATTTCTTAAAGACCTCGACACAAGAAAGCGGTCATCACGCTCTGATATTCTTCGTCGCCGGCCAGATCCTGGTCGCCGAATGTAGCCACCGGTCTCTTGAAACCTCTGGTACACACGACGAACAGAGTAGCGGCTCAAATTTAGTCGTCGAGCAACTTCACTTTGATTAAGGCCTGCTTCGAGCAAGGCAATAACTTGAGCGGCTTCTGCGGGCGTGGTATCCATATTTTTCCGTATGCTTTCAGTAGAGATGTTATCACGTTGACCTTCGGTATGCAACTGATTAGAATTCCTTTTTTTTTTTTTTTTCGAAATGTCATCTCGCAGTTCAACCTGAGTGGTTGTCGTCTGCTTAACCGGACTTTCCTGTGGTGCCTTAAGTGTAAGGCCTCCAGCCAGGGCAAAAAACTTACAAACTAAGCGACTACACGCTAAGGGCACCCCCTGCGGGGTACGGGCCTCGGCTTAGGGCGTCGCTGGGAGAGGACAGAAAGGAGACAGGCTGGATCGGAGTGGTGTCATTATTTAGGGACTGACTTTGGACTACAGGCTCAGCAACGCGGGCTGGCACGAGCAAGGGACGGGGAGGGTTCGTAACGGGGCGTCGCGACGGGCCTCGACGGCGAGGACGGAATGACGGCTGTTTGCATCTGTGCTTCTTAAGCGTGCTAGTTTCCTTCCTGCTCTCCTGGAGGAGGGTTGTAGCGTCATCGGGATCGACTAAAGCATGCCTTGGGCGGCGGACCTGACTGATTCGCGAGGGTTCGTAACGGGCGGCCGCTGCGATCAGGGGATTACGATGTCTGACGGCAGAGTCGAAGAAGCGCTTGGAAAGGCGCTTCATGAACTGGGCTATTGTGGGGATTTTAAGATCTAAATGTAAACGGTCATTGCGGACATAATAGGGAGCTCCCGTGACTTTACGTAAGAACAGTTTTGGAGGACCTGCATCCTATGGAGATATTTAGGCTTGGCGTGAGCGTACACGACACAAGCGTAGGTCATGATGGGACGGATCACCGCGGTAAAGAGACGCAATTTGCACCTGAGAGACAATTTGCTCTTTTCCGTTATTAAGTAATGAAGCCTACTCATCACGAAGGCAGCTCGATCGCGAGCTGCTTTGATATGTGGCCCGAAGGTCAGGTGGTTGTCAAGTATGACTCCTAAGTATTTGGCTTGCTTCTCCCAGGGGATAGGCTTGCCGTACATGGTGATCGGAATGGGGGTGATTAGAATTCCAAAAAAACCCGACCCTTTTATACCTGCGGGTAAGGGGTGCAAGTAGTGACAATGCTAACGGGTGAATTTGGGGAATTTGGTGTACAGCTGGTTTCTGTAAGTTACGTGAAGGTCAATGATTTTAATTTTGTGTTTTTTTTAAAGCTAAGCTTGTATTCTTTAATAAAATTTTGCCTAATGATTTGTACCCAATATCTTTAGATTTAAGAAAAAAAACAGTTATAAACCAAATTACAAGAGGTGTGCGATTTTATTGCTCTCAAGTGTAGTTATAGAATTATAATCATCAACATCATCAATACAACCCTCCAAGCTCTTTATGCGCTTGGAGGAAAAATCATCAATACCTACTAATCCTAAACGTAAGAAAAGCTGAAAGGCTGGTTGGAGCATCCATCTTAAAAGATAACATTTTAGTTTTTCACTCGAACTAAACAAACTCGTTTAATAGCAAAAAAAAAACGATTTTACTATTACAAACTTATTATTTGCGGTTGGTGAAATAGCCGTTTCTAGGGGTCCAACAGCAAAGTTAAGTTTGTCCATTAAAAAGTTTGTACTGAACTCTCTGTGCGCGAGTCCGACTTGCTCTTGTTTTTGTTCTGCACCATACCTGGGAACCAGCTAGTTACGGAGATATTAGGGATCAAGGTCCAAATGTTTTTTTTTTTTAATTTAGACTTGAAATAATTTTTCTTTAAAATACCGCTATTTTTCACCACAAAAAAGGCATTTAAAGCTGCTTTAAATGCCTTTTTTGTGGTGAAAAATCGCAATGATGTACAGAATGCTAGGTTTGGATTTCGTGAAAGGTTTGTTTACACCTTGTATGAGAAAGATTACAAGATTAATTTCGAACTCTAACGGGGTTTCCTCCCAGAGATCATGACACTAGAAGTATGGGAATGTATAACGGCTTTACAACCAACATTGTGAACAACCAAATTGTCCTTTTTGCTCAGTAAATGTTGATAACTTCGATGTTTTTCTTAATTATTTGTATACCTAGTTATTGCGTCGTTTTTTGGTGCGGTTATAAGAAAAAAATAACCAAAAGGTTAACAACACCGGGCTGTAACGAAGGGCAAGCAAACAACTGTTGACTTTTTAATTTTTATGTGACCTTGGCGACCTTAATAAATTGAGCCTGTTTTAATTTTCGTGACCATATTATAAAGGACACTTTCATTAAGTATGGCTCGGCTAAATGCATATTAGTACACGCAGAGTGCAGGGTTCAGTCCAGGGGACCTTATCACCATTTTCCTCGAAATAGTGCCACAATAGTCTCTGGAGTAAAATGGCTATGCATGAGGACAGACGGATAGAGGGACAGAGGGACATAATGAAACTTGTGGTGTGTGGGTTCCGTATTCGCCATTTGGCTACGGAACTCTAAAAATACAAAATGCATTAATGATCCCTTCATTAGTGTATTTTAAATGATTTCTTTAATTACCGTAATTATATTTTTTCGGTTATTCAGAGGTACTGCAAGTGCAAAGGTAGAGAACCTCACATTTAAGACATTCAAGGCAAAAACGAACTAAGGACACTAGGTATTTCGTTTATATAACAATGTGCATCCCACCCACGTGGCTTGCCCAAGTCCTGAAATTGGGAACGCACGTATGTCATGTACCGTCAGGGAAATTAATTGCACTTAAAGCAAATTGTCTTCCAACTTAAATTGTCCGTATATTCAAATCCTAACAGTGGATTTTGACAGTTATATGAAATAGCAATAATACTGCAAATTGATCAATTGTTAGCGATAAAGTTGAAAATATATTAAAGAAATTTGACAGATTGTAGACTGTAGTTGCTTGATGTGCTGGCGCGCCATGGCGTCTGTACATTATATGTATTCAACATACACCATTATTTTTAGGTTGTTCTGGAACCGAAAGCATTGGGACTGTTTTTTTTTCAAAAAGTAACAATAAAAATTAAATTTATTATAAATTTAATTTACTTAATAAATAATAATTTAAAAAAAATAATTAAGAACAATAATAATAATTAATGTTAGGCAGCTGGATCAAGGGCTTGATTCAGAAAGCGGTACCTACTCCTGGACAGCGCTCGTATTGTTAGGAGGTTGCTCTCTCTGGAGCCCTGACCCTGTTCCCGATACCGGTGGGGTACGTTTTTTATATTTTTAAATGTTTTTACTTATATTTTTTGTAAGAAATATTTTGAAAAGTAATTAATTTGTAAAGAAATGAATAAAGGAAATTATAATTAACATTTTTTAAATTTAATTTATTATAAATTTATTTTTCTTTTTGCGTTCGATGATCGAGTTTATGGGCTTCGGTTCCAGAACGACCTAAAATTAACCGTGTGCCTATTATTTCATATTGTATCAGAAGTAAGAAAATCCAATTTACATCAAATAACGTCGCAGTAGACCAATCGTGACATTGTCGTCAAAATAAACACAATAACGTAAACAAACTCAAAGTGTACTAAGTGTCGTCACATCACTGCTAATGTACTAAGCTAATTAGCTGAGGATTCATGGCTCTCGTTTTAAGGTTAGCAAGTCAGTTCCTGTTCCGTTACACGTTAAAAAAGTGTAATTCCATATGCCAAGGCGTAGTAATCGTGTTTTTGCCTTTGTTTATGTGAAGGCCACTGCTAGGGTTGGCAGTTTTTATGAGAATAAAGACTAACGGCCTTATTTTAAAAAAAGTTTTTAAAAGTACAAATAAGTTCTCGTTGGTCTAGTAGTCGCAAGTAGTCGCCTAGTGCTAAGCATGAGGTCCTGTGTTCGATTTGGGAATCGAACATGCCTGACCTTGACCATGCCTCCGCCTGAATGATGGGTCATGGTAGTAGTCAGGCGGAGACATGCTTGAGGATTTTCACACTCAAAAAAAAAATGGGTTTTTCCGTCACGAATTTCTCAGTACCAGCTATGAAGGTTAGCGCCCGTTTGATGGAAATAGGCTCGCCCCTATTACATGAGACTTAAACATAACTGGCGAAACTGTGGGTGTGCTATTAGGTACACCAGACCTCTGCCTTACCCTTCAGGGATTACAGGCGTGATGTTTGTTATGTTAAGTAAATTACTTTCCTAATGGGTCTGAAACGAGATTTGGTGGCTTAAACTATTGAGCCATTTTTAACAACGAACTTTATTCTAGAAAAGTACCTTACTCTTTCTGACTTTGAACTCCATAGTCTAATAATCTAATAGGCATGACGATAGTATCAAATCAAATTGCAAATCTATTTAGTCCGTCAGTTAGAGTGTTGGAAATTAATGGACACGTATTTTTTGTTTTTGTAAATCGATGAATATTGACAAAAGATAAAACGCATCAAAACTCGGGAGTGGGGGCTCGTGACGTCAGAACTAGCTAAAAATTATACCTAGGCGTGACGTATTGAGACTTTTAAAAGCGTCATATCTTCGTCAATTTTGGTTTACGTAACGTAAAAAGAAAAAACACGGCTTAAATATTTTTTGAAAATCTACCTGACGGATTAATTAGTTTTTTTTTTGTCGTCTCGCATGAAAAACTTATACTTTCAAGTGTTTAAAACTCAGCTACGTATAAAACTATAAATATTTTATTACGCATACCGTTCTGCTCTTGCATGATTTATTACTTAAATGTGTTTTACGATATACCTGCCGACTTCAAACTATTGATAGAAATTGAACGATAATTAATTAAAAATAGTACCATTAAACATACAGTACATGTACTATCGTGGACACTCCCGCCTGATCACCACTAAGCTCATTTTTGCTTGCACTCTCAACATAGAAACGCCCGTTGACTTTGTATAGAAATAATGAATCAAAGACAATACCGATCGGCCGAGCGCACTGACGATGCACGCCAAACGAGAGTTATTGTTATTTTGCGCCCCAAATCGACGCTTTCCTAATAGGCTAGACTTTATTAAGGGCGCGTGGATCGGCGCCTCCGCATGATTTAAGCGAAAATTATTTAACTGATCAGGCGGAAAAGACCACGACTGTACATACAGTAGAGACCAGTAAATTCAAGTCAAAACTCGTTGTGTGTATGTTCAAAATTGTTTCATAATTTCAATAAATAAATAATAGCTAGAAAAGTTACAAATTTCGCCATCAGTAAAACTTTGATAGCTTATATTTCGGAAATGTACAAAAAAAACGTAGCTGCTATTTTGAAAATAAAGAAAAAGCCGATATGAAGTTAAACAAGCCAAAATATCCAAAGCCCTTTGCCTAACATGGTCACTTACTGTACATTAAAACTTCAACTGTAAATTAAAAACTCAAAATTAAAACCTGCGCTTGGCAGCCCTGCCTATCATAACGGTACAGCAACAAGCTCTACCGGGTCAGATGAATGGTACTTACTTACAACCAGAGCTTGGCAAACAATGCCATGCGGTTTTTGTATCTCCGAGCCTTATGGATCAAAGCTTAGCATTTTCCGGATTACACATTCGTTGTCATGCCGAGCGTGGGCAAGGAATTCTTTAAGGTGTACCAGAAGGATTTATACCAGCACGGAGGCGTAGAAAATTAAAAGGTTTTATTTAGAGCATTCCCGGGTGTTAGGTAGGGATCGTTTCCTCCTTTTTAGGGTTCCGTACCCAAAGGGTAAAAACGGGACCCTATTACTAAGACTCCACTGTCCGTCTGTCTGTCACCAGGCTGTATCTCATGAACCTTGATAGCTAGACAGTTGAAATTTTCACAGATGATGTATTTCTGTTGCCGCTTTAACAAAAAAGAAAAAAACATACTACAGTACGGAACACTTCATGCGCGAGTTCGATTCGCACTTGGCCGCTTTTTTATTTATTTTTAGCCTGTTTTCCCACTGCAGGGAAAAAGGCGTCCCCTTTGTCCTTTACAATTCTCTATAATTATTTTGGACTCGTGTGGATCGGTAGTCCTGAAGAAAAACCGCTAAACTCAAGACTATACACAGGGTGTAAGGTATTTTGTGGTAGAACTTAATGTAACGCACACAACACATTGTGCTGGTGAATAGATTGAATAGTACGGGGGTCATGGAGGTGATTAAAGTAAAAATCTTAGGTACATTAAAAACTTATATTAAAAAAAAACTTGTCAAGAAGTGGGAACTTTGACCCCCAATATCTCCGTAACTAGAAGATTCCCAGATATGGTCTAGAACAAAAAAATGATCGCTATGATGGGGAGAACCAGTGCCCTTCCGCTTCGTTTAGAGTCTTTTTACACCCTTTAGTTTGTTGCCCTATGAATAGAACAAATAAGTTGGGTATTCATTATTCAATACGTATGGGACGTTGGTTACAGTAACTATGTAGATCAAAGCTCAATTCATGAGCAGCATCACTAAACAATATTAGGCTTGAAACAAACTATCAAAACACGGAAATTACTGACGCTGCATCTGGTCAGTCACTTGACACATACTCGTGTAAACATCAGTCATATTCATATGTCACGGAAGAGACTAGGCGCCCTTCACAGCCTGATGCTTGTGACGCATCGAACGTCCCGCCAAAATTTGACGTTAATTGCTTTATAATTGAAACATCAAACTTGACAGATGAAATTTGATAGCCTCAATCTGCCTAACGTGTGATGTCATTTGGAGGTGAAATTAAAGTCGTGGTTCCAAGTATTTTTTGTTAAAATAAACGCCATCTTATAAAAACTTTAAATCTCTTAAATGGTTTCGGAATCAGCATACTCGCATATTAAATTTTACTTTACATAGAGAATTGGTTTGTACCGGATTGACCAAAACCTAAGTTAGACTTTCAGTCAAGACTTAACCCGTATCCAATAGTCTTTTTCTAGCCTTACAGGTGGTCCATGCATCTTCATTGTGTATTCATTTGTTTTACGGCCATGCTGCCCGTCTGCATAGTAAATAGCGAGTATTGTGTACTGTAAATGTTATACATACATGGCGTCTTTTGTTAAGGGTGCATTCGCATCTGGCTTTAGCACAGCCATTCTTAGGATTAGCGTAGGCGTGCGTTCGACGAACTGCGCGGTTATGCGGTGGAACTGCATTGCGAACTTGTTGAATCTAGCTGATATTTTTTTTAAGAGTAACCGTTGAGTTCATTGCCAATTAGCCGTTTCCATGTTGACGTTTCACAAATAACTTTGACTTGCAATCGTTTATAAACTACAGGTTCTAATTGAATGTAAATCAGGCCTAGGTATAATATGGCCTCTTAGTCACTGAAAATTCAGACTTCTAGCTTTATCTACAACCTAGTTACGGGGGGTCAGACAGAAATTACCTGAATGTCTTTGAGAAAAGGGTGGGTTTATAATACAGGTTTATTATAAAGCGTGTAAAAAGACCCCCTTAACGAAGCCGAAAGGCACATGTTCTCCTCGTCATTGGGATATATTTTTGAAGACCATACCTGGGAACCTTCTAGTTACGGAGATATTGAGGGTCAAGATTTTTACTTTAAACACCATCCACGACCCCCATTCTATTCAATCCATCCATTTGCACAATGTTTTGAGTGCGTTACATTGAATTTTACTGTATAAAACGTGATTTCGCACCCCAAAAAAAGTCGTTTCCCAGCGATAATTTTGCTTAAAGTTACTTAGTTTGACGTACAGAATGCTTGGTTTACGGCTTCGTGAACGGTCCGTTTACACCCTGTATACATATATTCAGCATAGATGTATAACAATCTCACTATTCTTCTGCTGGGACACACTTCATTTCTTTGTGAGAAGGAGTGTATCACAAGAGTCCAGTGTGTGTCGGTGAATGCTACATGTCTTCAATTTTTGGTTCTATCTAAGACATGCCAGTTTCCTTAGGATGTTTTTCTTCACCGTTTTAAGAACAAAACGATGAAATCAACTTGATAAGTTGCTTAGCAACTGGGTAATGGAGGCCAGATAGACAGCCGATCCATGTAATACAGGTATTCCGCTGTACCCCGTTTGACTGGAAGCCGACCTAAACAAGCAAGAAAATCGCGCACAAGGCTTGGCAGATGATGAGTTGATACTGGATTCTCCCAAAATAAACAATACAGAATAGGTACACGCAAACTCATTAAGATTCCCCCAACGCCCAACATTGGTTTGCAACATTTTATATGGGACACAACACGATACCTATTGAATTCCAATGGGGTGTTGAGTGTTGACGCAAAACCGAGTAACATTGCTAATGAATGTATCGAAACACATGCATTATTTAACAGGGAGATACCCTATTGTGTTTTTAGGTAAATACTATTTAATCATCATTCTGAACTCGTGTTTTATATTTCTCGACTGAGATAAATTGGCAAGTTACAGAATAGGAAGTGACCACACTCAACGACGCGGATGGGGCTTGCGGTATCGACTCGCATCGTCCGAATCGAAATGAGACGAATAATGTCGATAGTATCGACATAAAGCTGTTTTTGATTGCCTCAAGTCGTTCCGTGTCAATATGTGTGTGTGGTCACGGTCTTACCTAATTTATTATAAAGAGGTAAATTTGATCTTCAGATCTACTGAAAATTTTTTCACTAATGGTAAGCTACATTATCAGTGAGTATTATATTTCATTTCATTTATTTCAGTAACAATTTTAACATTGTATCGAAATTTTACACTAAATAATAAAAATAACAGAATTACAATAGAAATCATAGAATAACAATATAAATCATCGAATTACCATATAAATCATCGAACTATATAGGCTACTATATTTAAAACGTTCCCGTGTAATATTTTCCGACCATAACTCGGCCATGAAGCCACAAGCAACAGATAGAAGTTTTCGAGATCAAGCTTTACAAAAGCAAGCCATTCCTTCAAATCGAAATTAACAGTGCCATTATAATATGTACAGCAGTAGTGTACTGTATCCAAAAATAGATTTATAAGTACGTATGTGTAGTATGTACACGGTACAGTAAATAAAGAGTAATTCAATAACACAATATTGCTCGAACGTTGCGTAATGTAATATTATTTTATTTTGTTGAGTCGCGCACACTGACTGTCCACAATACAGATGTAGGGAATCTGTTACGCAATGTATTCTCATATGGCCCGTTGGACTAGTTTAGAACTGAGTTGAGTTGAGGTACAGAGTACAGAGAAAATAATATCATGGGGCCTAAAATGACCGCTTTAGCACGATGACGGCACGGTTGGCGCAGCGCGGCCACGCGCGGCGGCTGAGCGAAGCACTGCGTGTCACAAGGTTTGATTCCCGCACCGAACAAATATTTGTATGGTCTACAGGTAGTTGTTCCGGGTCTTTGCTGCTCGATCCCTAGAAACGGCTATTGCTCCAACCGCAAATAATAAGTTTGTAATAGTAAAATCGCTTTTTTTTTGTTATTAAACTACATATTTACGATTTTCAGACTTTTCCCTTTACATGTGCTCAGTGCTGTAAGACATTGTTTTTTGCCAAATTTCGTGATTCTAGGTCAACGGGAACTAGCATAATAGGTTTTCGACCCAAAACCTATAGGGTACTTCCGGTTGACCTAGAATTGTCAATTTTGGTTAAAAGCAAGGTCTTACAGCACAAGTAAAGGGAAAAGTCCGAAAAATTAAAAAAGTTGAAAATTAAGGTAAATTTTGGTACTTACAAATTTTCGCGAAAATCTAAATTTGCCCATATCTTTTTATCGTGTTGACTCGGGACCTTGATTTTTATACACCTAATAGGGACTATAGATCTCAGTATATGGTATAAATTTCAACTTGTTAGGTCCACCCGTTCCTGAGAAAGACAGTCGGTGGTGATAGACGGACAGACAGACGGACAGACGGACAGACGGACAAGAAAGTGATCATAAAAGGGTTCCGTTTTTTCCTTTTGAGGTACGGAACCCTAAAAATTGAAAATTCTCAGCATAATTGAATAAATAATGATCGATTTTGATTTTTATACAAAACACTGGTATTTGCATTCGGTTTAACTGGAAGCCCACCAACACAGGTGAGAAAAGGCTAGCCGGTTGCCTAGCCTAGATGATGATTTTATTTTTTACGAAGTAGTAATAAGATTACCTCACGCCTATAATCCCCGCAGTGTAAGGCAGAGGTGTAGCTAATAGTACACCCACAATAGGCATGACGACAGTATCAAAAAATTGCAAATCTATTTAGTCCGTCAGTTAGAGTAAGTATTGGAAATTAATGGACACGTATTTTTTGTTTTTGTAAATCAATGAATATTGACAAAAGATAAAACGCATCAAAACTCGGGAGTGGGGGCTCGTGATGTCAGAACTAGCTAAAAATTATACCTAGGCGTGACGTATTGAGAATTTTAAAAGCGTCATAACTCCGTCAATTTTGGTTTACGTAACAAAAGAAAAAACACGGGTCAAATATTTTTTGATAATCTAACTGACGGACTAATTAGATTTTTTTGTCGTCTCGCCTTTTCGCCAGTTATGTTTAAATCCCATGTAATAGGGGGCGAGCTTATTGCCATCAACCGACCGCAAATCCAGACTCCGTGGCTGCTACTGAGAATTTCCTGATGGAAAAGCCAATAACACGTTGATGAAGAAATAAATACTATGATTTAAAATAATATCTCAATCAATACAATTCCGTAGCCGTACATCGCGTCTTTATTCCGCGTTGAGGCATCATAACTTCGGGCCTTGAAGTACTACCGCGCTCCCTAACGGTCGACCACTTTTGACCCTTATGTCTTTTGTCATAAGGTTAAAAACTGGTCGTACCTTCGCACTACACTAAGCGCCTTCGAGCTACGCCCATTAGGTAAACGTCCCATGTACACAAAGCGAAGAGTCAATATTTACATTTAATTTGCAATTGCCTGACTTAAGTTAATTAGGGCCTCTAATTCGGAGTATCTGGTCCATCCATTATTGGATTATCTTTACATAGCATAAAACAAAGTCGCTCCCGCCGTTTGTGCGCTTAGATCTTTTAAACTACGCAACGGATTTTAATGCAGTTTTCAGCAATAGATAGAGTGATTCAAGAGGAAGGTTTATATCTACATTGCACCCGTGCAAGAGTATGAAGTAATTGTTTTATTGTTATAATAGTAACTAAATACGTTGTCTCGAGTAAAGTTGGCGTAGACTTTAGGTCTGACTGTTGAGACAGGTGTAACGCAAAACCAGATCCTTTGAACCCATCATAAAATCACGCCTGTAATCACCGAAGTGTAAAGCAGAGGTGTACTTAATGGTATATCCACATTTCGCCAGTTATGTTTAAGTCCCATGTAATAGGGGTCTCGCTATTGCCAGCAACCGGGCACAAATCAAGACTGCTACCGTGACTGCTATTGAGAAATTCCTAATAGAAAAACCTCAAAACTCACTTTGCCCGACCTGGGAATCGCACCCAGGACCTCTAGCTCAGCAGTCGCGCTTGCGACCACAAGACCAACAAGGCAGTCCTTTGAACTGTCTTGGATATTACGGGACCATCTGGTACACAGATAGCTTAAGACAGGAATGGCGATTGCATGATCATGGGATCTTGGGTTTGATGGGTTTTATGTGATTAGGAGTTTCCATTAGGAAAATCTAAGTAGCAGCCTGGTTAATAGCAGGATTTTCCGCTATTAATAGGGCTTTAAAGTACTGACACAACAAACCAGTGTCGTGCCTAGGGGCCAACAATAATGCAAGTTCATAAGGCAAGCATACCTACTGTTCAGAACAGCAGGGAGAGCAGCGGTGGCCCAGTGGTGGCGGCCCCGACATACGAACAGTAAATCGTGGGTTCGAACCCAGACAGGCGCATTACTTTTTGCAATTTATTTCATCACCACTGCTCTCAAAACGGTGAAGGAAAACATCGTGAGGAAACCAGCATGTCGTAGAACCAAATAATTCGAAGACATGTGACATCTACCAATCCGTGGGCCCGCGTGGTAGATTATAGCCCATTCCCTCTCTTAGAGAGGAGGCCTGTGTCCCAGCAGTGGGAACATTAATAGGCTGATGATGACTGTTCAGAAACTCTCACATTCTGAAGAATAGTAGGTTACAAGGGCAAGACAAGCATTTAGGCTTGTATCTGTCACAGTCAAAACTGTTAATCAGTCAAAACTACTTTTGACCGGTGAAAAACTATTTTAACAATCACTAACATTTACTAAGAACCTATTAGGTTGTTAGGTTTTTTTTTTGTGACCCTTTGAAAAACATCATGTAATTCTTAGGATTAAGGTAATACACATAGTTGTTAATAGAATTATTTTATTTAAAACTTTTACTGTCCTAATTAAATTATGTAATGTAAGGTGATGGCCTGAAAAACAGGTTTACATAAATCTAGATCGGGCAGGTCGCTATGTAACATTTGAATTCGACATTATCGATACTTGTGACTGTTAAATATTTTGTAGTTATAGTTTACTTATAAGCATGTATAATTAATTAGATACAATAGTTTAAGAAATAACACTACTGCACCTAAATGTCACTGTTGTATTATCTACTTTTTAAATAAATTATTCTTATTCTTAATTACAACTGAGGCGTTCTAAAACAACAAATTTATAATGCAGAAAACGCATTTTAACTTCATAATTGGATTTTGACACCAGTTAAGTTTTTTTGACCGATTCACAGTTTTGACTGTAACATACGTCACTAGGCGAAACGTAGGTACTCCTACACAATTAATCAGCACTTTTTGAGGGTCAAAAGAAACCAAGGACAGCTGGACAGTCTATTACAAACATATCATGTGTTATCATTCTACCCACGTTTAGTAGGATTGACGTCATCTTTTTACATTTCCTCAAAAACTGCTTCCTCCTTGTGTGGGAGAAACTAATACGCACTATCTTCCTTTATTTCTTTCTTATCTTTCCGTGTGTAAAACCGAATATTTCGAGACGATGCTGTAATGCAATGACATAAGATATACTAGGTCGTTTATTATTGTTTTCGCAGATAATGTGGCCATGAAATCAACGGTGATAGTGGGTTATGTAATAACGTCATTGAATGATTATAATTTTCGACAATAACACTGAAGTAATTGTAAGAGTTTCTCAACAAAGTAATTACTTATTGATAAAACGTTTTAAAAAAAACCGGCCAAGTGCGAGCTGAACTCGCGTGGAGTGTGTTCCGTGCAATGCCAAAGTCTTATATTGAGTTTACCACATTATTTTCAATTGATAGAATTCTTATAGGTTTTCCTGTAATCGACAAGCAATGAACTACTTATTTCGTATTTTAAAATTTTAGGCTCAGTTTCAAAATTTTAGGAATCGCAAAAGCGGTCATTGACCCACCTACATTTATTAAAGTTCTTAACTTTGAAATCCAATAATAAGCCTGTTCAAGTCTTGAATCGACATCTATCGTGATCTTCAACATTTTTTCTAATGAAAAACGATACATGGTTTATTTGTTTTGTTTCGTAGGATGAGATATTAGAGAAAGGGCAATGACCGCTATTGCGATAACTGCTTGCTTAACTGGCACCAACTATAGAGGCCAACCGCAGTTGACATGGTGGTACAATACCTATAGAAAGAAACCTCAAGCTAGTTTAAAGCGAGACCCGACCCGACCCCAAATAATGAGACCCGGGGGCCCAAAATGGCCGCTTTAGCAGAATCATAAAGGATAATAATATGAATAACGTTAAAATACATAAAATATTATGATTCTGGTCCCCTGATAACGAAGAAGGGTAGAGAAAGAAAGTTTCTGATTCAAACAATATTCTAAACTAAATCGTGATTGCCAGCATTATTACTAAGAGATAAGGCGAATAACAGATTTGCAAGATAATGATAATTTGACCTTCAAATTAATATTTTGAGTGCATTATACCTACAATTTGGTTTAAATTTCAATATGTCTTCTTAAATTATTAACTCTATGACTAGCAAATTATGCAAATCCGACCACATTCCTCAAAATTTACGATATAGTTTAACGAAAACTTGATTTCTTGAGCAGGACTTGAGTTATTTTTAATCTAGCTAGACGAAGCTTGGTAGGTTCCAGACTAAAAATAAAACACTTCCTCATCAAATGCCAAGGATTCTGAAACGGATTAATTTTAACTCACATCTGATGTCTTCCGTCTGGCATGTGTTCAAATTAAAACCACTTATAAATTTGTGATTATGCACTGAGAACAGATGTTTATCATGTTAAATCTCGCGCTATTTCAGAAATGTGGTGTTTATCCATACTGATATTATAAACGCGCACGTAAATCTGTACGTCTGTTAAATTTTCGTGCCTCGCTGATAGAAGAGAAGATTTAGCAGTTTTATACTCAATTAAAAATAAGCAATTTCATATTATTTTATATTCTAGCCAGCTGTATACTGTTGCTTAATCAAAATTCAAAATGACGCTGACAGTAAGAGACCTATTGTACAAACTTATAATATTATATCAATCATCATATTATGATGTCCTCGTAAATACGAACCTGTCAATTTTCCAGGACGAACAAAAAACTGTTTTGTTAATTATGTATATTGCATGCTTTTTGTTATTTTAATTATTATTAAATAAATAAAAAATAAGTTTTCTTGTACGGACGTAAAAAATCACATTGGCATGCTTGGTGTCTATTAATTTGTAGGTACGTGGTATCACTAGCATTTCTGTAAATATTTACTGTAACTTATTAAGTCTCACTCACTTTTTTTGACTGAGTTTGATGTAGGTTAGTAGATGCTAGATGTCACTACTTCCTACAAGGTGCTTTTCACAAAGTGTTTCCAAGTCTTGTTACGAGGTGTCACTAATAGCCAATTCTTAAGTGAAGTAAAGGTCCTGTACATACAAGGTATGACCAGAAAGATAGAAAATTGCGTGATGGACAATTTTGCATCAAAATGTAAAATTGACCAATAATTGCAGTTTATTTATACGAGGTATCCACATCTAGAGCGACGATATGCATTGCCGTTTTTTTAAAGTATGTTGGGGTCAGTTTCAGTCCAACCGGATGTAGCTGAATACCAGTATTTTACATGGAGCGACTGCCCACCTAGTCTATATCCCAGTTACAAGGTAAAACTGATATGTTATCAATATGCAATGTTTTAAATGTACGTTTATTAAAAGCCATGGTTTATGGTTGATCGAACGTCACCTAGCTTCCGCAGGAAAATTAATATCGATCGACGACCAAATGCACTTAATTGACACGTAACATGACATTATCGTGTTCTAATTTACAATTTAAATGGTACGGGAAAATAAACTAAAACTGTGAAACATGAAATTCTACCGAGTTCACTGACGGTCTAAGTACCACTTTTCACCCTTATGGTTTAAAAAATAAGGTTCAAAATTGGTCAACTGTCAGTAAAATCGGTAGTACTTCCACATACCGAGTCATATTCGTCTTTTTAATTAATGTTTCTGTTGTAAAGTACCACTAATCAACATAACATTACCGCTGGAATCCATTAAGGGTTAGGCCGGCGTGTACGTACCTAATGTAGGTACATTTCGCCAATATGTTTGTTTATACTCCCAAATAACTAATAGGGGGCGAGCTTATTGCCATCAATCGGGCACGAATCCAGGCATAGAGACGCGACTGAGAAATTCCTGATGGCAAAACGGCCTTTGCCCAACCTGGTAATCGAGTCCAAGACCCCATTGCCTGCTGCGGGACTGTTCGAAAGAGATACCATGGCCCCGGAACACAAAGCACAAAGGGCGATGAAGGAACATGGATGGGTTTTTTGTCAGTTCTTCTTCTTCTTCGTGTCGATGATTCCCATTTTTTATTATTTTAAATTTGTTTCGACCAGAACTCGGCCACGTCGACGGCGTTAGTGGTGGCTTCAGACAGGTCCCTTAAAGTGCAGGTGGAGTTGCACAAAGAGCAGGTCAGGAGGTGGGTCATGGTTTGGGGTGAGGCTCCGCAGTCGCACTCAGCTTTATCGGAATACCCCCACCGGACCAAGTTGAACCTGCAGCGGCCCACCTGGCTTCTAAGTCGGTTTAGAGTCTTCCAGGTGGGCCATGACAGTTGATGACCCGCTGGGAGCTTTTCTGCAGGCTCAACGTAGTGAGCCGGGGGGGGGATGTTTAAGGAGCCACAGCTTTTTGCGGGCTTTGTCAGTAAAAGTCTGACACTCCCTCCTGCTCCGCCCAGAGCGGGAGGAGTCATTTGATGATTCCCCATCCGAAAAAAAAAATAGGTATAAGTGATAGCGCTTTGGGCCCACTATAGCAAAGAGGCAGTGACGTGGCAGACACAACTAATCGCTGCACTAAAACTATTTAAAGATAAAAGAACAACATTAAATATTATTGTAAACACGTCATAACAGCTATATTAGTTTATCTCATTGCAGTGTTAAAACAATGACATACTCAAAGAAAGCACATGATTGTCATGAGCTCATGGAAGATAAGGATAGCGAAGATCAACATAATTTACATATTTATAATAGTCATAAAAGAGCATCCACGTGGTAAATGAAACTTCAGGGCATACCCTGAAGTTTCATTTACCCGTACTAAATTATCTGCATTTTAAAATTCCAACTGACATTTTCAACCGCTGCGGCACAGCTCCTATCAAGCCCGACATCCCTGTTAGAGCCGCCCAGCCGAACACTCCCGTTTATATTTCCCGCCTACACTATACCACTAAGACCGAGGACATCGTGGAGTACGTGTGCCAAAGGACCAAGTACAGGCCGAGAGTGCAGTTGCTTGAATCGCGCCGCAACGTTAACTTCAAGGCGTTCGTGGTGCGAGTACCTACTTGCTACCTGCACCTCGTCATGGCAGAGGACTTTTGGCCGCAAGGTGTAATGTTCCGTCGCTTCCGTGGACAAGTGCCACACGATCGCACAAAGACAGTGCTCGAGTGAAGTGTGTTTTACTAACATATATAGTTTAAAGTTTGAACACTAACACACAATGCACTATTATATATATGTTAGTCTGTAAGGTATTTATCTATGGGCCAAAGTAGCCTGAAAATAAAGGTTTTATTATTATTATTTATTGAGTGGTAGCAATATTTTTATTACAACTGTCAGCCTTTATTATTTCATGTGAAATGGCTATGGCTATTTTTTTTTGTTTAATAGGCTCTGCCATGTCCCACCGCTGGGAAAAGGCTTCTTCTTTCTCCTAAGCCCTAATAAATGAGTTTAATGTTCATCATCATACAAGAAGCATTCGCAAAGAACACCCCTTTTAAATCAATGTCCCTCAAACAAAAACGCCATTTCCACTATTAATAAATCTTCACACGGGGCCATACAAGAAATACTGGCCAAAATTCGACCTCATACGTCAGGCACACGATGATAAACAACCCATATTTCACCCCTCGCATCCCTTAACTTGCCGTAACACACATGGTTGATAATTTTTCACTGAGCTCCAAATATTTTCGCAACAACCCCTCTGGTCACGAATATGGCGGCCTAAAGGGCAAGGTCGGGTTAAAAAAAGGATTGGTGCGAGATATTTTTGGTTGAAGTAGAAAGTAAATAGAATCGGGGTTTTGTTGGTAAGGATTTTGTGGTACTGAGAGTGGTATATTGCAAAATTTTGCTACTTTAACTAAAAAAAAAAGGCTTGTAAAGAAATTCGAGGGCCTAGAATCTAAATAAAGTGATATTCTATCAGCAATAGCGATTATGGAAAAGTCGAAAAACTTATTAGATTGACACAAGCTACTGAAAAGCTTAAGTCGAAAAACGTATCAGTTCGACACAAGCTACTGAAAAGCTTAAGTCGAAAAAAGTATCAGATTGACACAAGCTACTGAAAAGCTTCAGTCGAAAAACGTATCAGATTGACACAAGCTACTAAAAAGCTTAAGTCGAAAAACGTATCAGAATGACACAAGCTACTGAAAAGCTTAAGTCGAAAAACGTATCAGTTCGACACAAGCTACTGAAAAACTTAAGTCGAAAAAAGTATCAGATTGACACAAGCTAATGAAAAGCTTCAGTCGAAAAAAGTATCAGATTGACACAAGCTACTAAAAAGCTTAAGTCGAAAAACGTATCAGATTGACACGAGCTTCTGAAAAGCTTAAGTCGAAAAACGTGTCAGATTGACATATGCTACAGAAAAGCTTGAGTCGAAAAACGTATCAGATTGACACAAGCTACTGAAAAGCTTAATATTTATGTCAATTCTGTTGAAGGCCATTGTCGGACTACCTCGTTGGTCCAGTGGTCGCAAACGCGACTGCTGAGCATGGTCCTGGGTTCGATTCCAAGGTTAAGCAAAGTGTTATTGGGTTTTTCGATCAGGAATTTCTCAGAAGCAGTCACGGGTTATCAATTTGTGCCCGGTTGATGGCAATAGGCTCGCCCTTTATTACATTGGACTTCAAAACTTAACGGACGAAATGTGGATGTACTATTAGGTACCTACACGTCTGCCCAAAACTTTGGAGAAAGCAGGCGTGATGTGTGTCTTTCAAAGCGATTGCCTCTTGAAGGCCTTCTGGAATTACTTTACTGCGATATATTCTCATTACAATCATATAACGCAAAGCCCAAAACTCGACTCAGATAACCTAGCCATTTGAATTGAAACGAAACCATAATCACAGTTTTTCAGGTGATTTTACTATGATTCTGGCGTTTATGAAACCTGGTTTGTTTCCATATCCATTAATCTATCAAAGCCAATGACGTTTTAATGTGCGTGTCATGAATACCTATTGACGTTAACTGTATGGCTTCGCTGGAGGGCGGGAAATGTGTCAGCACTGTTGGTAGGGCGGGCGGATTTTATCAAACCGAGATTACAGAAAGCCCGATTGGCTGAAGTATTACAGTTTTAATTGAAGCGTGAGCGGAGTTAATCTGGACCTGGCTTATGGCGAATTGATAAGTAGGGGGAAATGGTGGAAATCGAACACGTGACCTACCAAATGTTACAACCTGGTATTAAATGAATATACAACTCACTCTTTCTCAAACTACTTTTCAGATTAATTTCGTTGCCCGCGGGATCCAAGACAGTTAAATTGTTTCTCTGGGACTTCATCGAGCTTCATTGTCTCGGCGCTTTTCTGGTTGTCGCCACTGTTGATTCTGGCTTTCAGGAGTTACAGTGGTTTACGTGTTGTGTGGCGGGCTTGTCCCAATAAAAAAATACACAAACTGACTCTTTCCCAAGGAGGTAGACAGAAACGATAGAACGCCACCTCTGTTACAATCCTGCTGACATATTCCTTTCGCTTCGTCAACGTTCATAGTTCACTCAAGCCGATTGCGGGTCTTCACCATTCTCCTGCCCTTAAACCAATTCATTTGGGGTCGGCGCAGTATATCTTCTTCTTCTATACTTCTGTATTACTCGTCCACTCATCAAACACCGCGTCTTGACATATCATCCTTCACACAGTCCATCCACCGTTTCTTTGGTAAATTGAACTATAAAATAAAGTAATTGAATACTTCGTTATACTCTTGATTTAGTACTGTAGTGGAATGTACAATCACGGAAATAAATTCATAGCAGATTGGCGTACTTCATCAATTTGCTGAATTAAAGTAATTTCATACGACTGTCATTTGTATAGATGTTAGTCAATTCAAGTTGATTGTCAATTTGCCTGAATTCATTTTCCCTGTTTATAACTAGGACATCTTATGATTTTATTATGATGATCTATCTATGCATCATCACGCTCCGTTCTGTAAACAACATGGGTAGAAGTCCAAGCTATAGCTACCTTATATACGTCGACAGTCGACACAATGACTGATAAGTTGATACGCCGTCGATCGAAGCTAAATGGTTTTATCAATCTAGTAAGTAAACAATTTCCTGCACCTTGTACTATTGGTAATTAATTTTGACCTGTTGGTCGATATAGGTGATAGTTGAACACGGTGTAACTGGTGTGAGGACACATCACCGCGCAAACTTTTACTGGATTAGACAAATGGATGATATTTTTCTTAGCAGCGCCATCTTGGTGCCTCAAGTTATGTTGGCCAAGTTGTCCATAAAAGTAAAACCCTAGCACATTTTGTATGTCCGAAACAGCTAAACCGATTTTAACGAGACTTTTACTAGCACATAGCTGCTTTTATAAGGTGTAACCTTTTATTTTTGGAAAAAGGATTAGGGTTCCGTGCAAAAAATAAACCCTTGAAATTGTTGACAAAATCCGATTTACATAGGGAAGTAATATTTTTATAAAAATTTCACGCGGACGAACGTCGCGGGCAACAACTAGTTTGGACTAAATTCCTATAATATTAATTATTTAAAGAAAACTACAAAAAACAATCAAGATAACAATCAAATCAACGAAAAACAAGCCCGTGATTCACGCAAGCATTACGATTGCTCAGTAACGGAACAGATTGAGATTACTCAACTCACGACGGCATCAAGTGTAATAGTCCTAGCGGAAAATATTTGAAGCCTTGAACCGGCCTTGGGCAAGTTGGCAGAGTGCCAGGAGCCGTAACGATACAAGATTTATAAAGAGTAAAGACTATACAAGATCCTTGGATATCGCTGTCTGTATCTATGGCATTGACGTTAGGACATACTCTCATTTTTCGGATTCATATGCGTATTGTATTATTATCACTAGCTTCGGTGAAGGAAAACATCGTGAGGAAGCCAGCATGAGTGAGAGATATTTCTCAAAGTCAAGTCAGAGGCCTATGGGCGCATAAAAACTCTCGAGCCAGGTTAGGCACTAACCACACGATAAAGAAGAAAATCGGAAATTATTCACTGTAAACCCGAAAGAAGAACTAACCAGGCAGGAATTCTCCGGAAAAGCTAATCAACACTAAACTAAAATCAGCTCATCACCACCATCATTGTTTTACCTCTGCAGAGTATAGGCTTCCTCCCTTGTAAGTTAAGCCTCCAGAACGAGGTGTTCCGGCAGAGAACCAGAGTTGACGACATGGCTCACAGTTTAAGTAAACTGAAGCGGTCTTATTAGCCGTAGAACCGATGACCGTTGGGGTAGACGTGTTCTTGAGTGGACACCGCGAATCAGCAAGCGTAAAGTGGGATGCCCTTATGCTCGATGGAGCGACGATTTTCGCAGGGTGGCTGGTAGCAACTGGGTGAGTCATGGGTCATGAGAGTTGCCGAGAATCGAGTTAAAAGTTTAATCATAGCTTGGGTGCCAGAGGTTTTAACTCAGTGGTAAGTATTTATACAATTTTTAAGTTTATATAGTCTCTAAGCTTAGCCAAGTTGACAATCTACAATCGTTAACGCATAGAAAACTAACCAAATGTATGGGAATGACATCATTTCAACGTTAAGTCACGTGGTCAAAACAAACAAATAGAAACATTAAAGTTCAGTCAAAACTGTAAGTTGGCTACGATTTATATTAGATGTAGCGATCACGATTGTAGAAACAAATACATTTCATTCTATCATCTTGATCGATGTAAACTTGTCTACGAAGTTTCTGTTCGTTTGTTTTGACCACGTGACTTAACGTTTACGATTGTAGAAAGAGAATCGATACGAATCGTTTGTAACTTGGCTAGGCCTGCGGCTCTACATAGTGATATTCTGCTAAATTGTAAAATTGGAAATAAACCATTTATTAGTTACGTGGTGTGCGATTGAAGACGCCTATGTCCAGCGGTGGACTGTTGTAGGCTGATGATGATGATGCAACACTAACGTCAGCAACAATTATAACTATAAAAGAAAGAAGAATTCGTTCAGTCCATCCAAATATCTTCTGGAATCGAAGATGTTGCTACTAGGCGATAAGACCACCATTGTACCCAAAGACTTATAGACCCAGAGACCACAAATCAATTGTATCTAATTGCAATAAAACCTATACGAGTATCATGTTTTAGTAGAGATGTTAAAATAGTGGACTTCACACAAATAATAAAGATGATCAATCAAACTGATGAGGAAAACCGGCTGGACTTTGAAATCATTATTAAAACACACAACATACAGATTTGTTTTTAAGAGTTCCGACTATTTTGATATCGAAAACATAATAATTATGTGATGCGGAGAAATGTGGCAAGAACTGTTTTTACTTATAAATCAATATGTGTGATAACATAGATGGCCAAAAGAAAACAGGTCTACATTATACTAATGGTTTATGAACTGTTTAAGGCGACTACAAGAGCTACATAAGCAACTCTATTTGTGGTGGTTCAAACTTCGTTTGAAATAAAGTTCTAATCAGCTTGCACTACAAAGTGGTTGTTACGTCAGTCATTGCGGGCCGAATAGTGCGAAAAGAGTGTTTTTTTGCGATTTACAAAAAATCTAAAAAAGGACTAAAAAAATAAAACATGAAATATGCTAATATGTTGCTTGTAGAATTATTTGCAAAAAAATCAGAATGATCGCATGTATTTTAGTATCGTTTTTACTCGTTAAAATAAATTTTTAGAGATAAGTTCGTGATTTTTTTTTATCGAGTAAATTTGTTGTACCTATTATATTTTCAAAACACTATCATACTAGCATATATCCTGAAGAATATCATATATTTGTTTATTACAGTGAATCATATGCTTTTATGCATTATAAAACTCGCGTTTAGCTCCTGTAGTCCCCTTAACTTAAGTCAATAACATTAAAATTAAGTCAGTTTGTGTAACTAATTCGTTGATTTAGTAATTACACGCTGTCTGGGGTTTCGGCGTTACCTATTAGAAAAGTATCTAAGAAGATAGGCCATAATTAGATCAGGGGCATCCAGAGGTCAAGGTTGAAGTGCAAATCAATTACATAATTGATCAGAAAATCAATTAGGATGAAACCTCTGGGCTGAATGTTAAGGGACGAGGAAGAGAATTTTCTGCGGCATACGAAGATCTAGCTCCTTTTGTAAGCATCACTAGTTAACTAGTTAATTGAAATCTTCACAGCTACATCGTGAGATAACCGGGATGTTCTAGAACCAAAATTTTGAAGAGAAGTGATGTGACATCCACCAAACCCACAGGCCTGCGTGGTAGAAGCCCCATTCCCTCGCAAAGAGCTGAGGTCCTTGTTCTAGCACTGGGATCATTATACGCTGATCGGATTATGTTAAACAATGTAGTACCGAGTTCACTGAGGGTCTGCCTCTTGTCACCCTAATCTTATACCCTAACGCCGCTTGTACACGCTAAGAAATTTCACCGCGTCTGCTGCAGATAAGACCAACTCATCATGTACACGGCAAGAATTGTGTCGGATCTAGGAACGAAAATGTATCTCATTTATTTATTTTCGCGCGTCGGGTCTAGCGCAGTCAGGATTTTTATCTTGGTCAGCGTCGAAGCAGTGTACTTAGGGTTTTTCATCGAGAAGTCTCGAAGCGGGAATTCCCGGGAAATTTGGCCTTAGTCGAGACGGGAAAAAAAGGGTTGAGTACCCGGGAAACGAGAAATTAAAAAAAGAAAAACTAAAAAATTGCAATTTGACGTTAATTCCTGTATAATAAGTATATTACAAAAATTATATCCTCTGTCTCCTCTCCCCTTTTACATCCTTTTACTACCCAATAAGGCACCCACCTCCTGCCCGCCCCACCCCGTGTTTTGACGGCGTAGCTTGTGTCGGTGCGCCTATCTAGAGTCGCCGGAGACTTGTGTTCCAAATATCAGCCTTCTTAATAGAAGTAAGTACCTAATATTATATTTCTTGATTACTTACATAACTTATTTATGGAATAAGTAGCAAATAAATATGAATATCCCTGTTGTTGTGAAATTAAGCTAATAATAAAAAAAAAATTGTCTGTGATAGATATTTTGTTAATTTTAAAGATTTTCACGTAAATATTATTCTAACACTGTTTTAAGCTTTCACGGTTCATATCTATACTTAAACAAACAATAATCACGGAAGATTTCCCGAGTAAGTGACATTTTATTAATATTATACTAGTTTTAAAACTCTGTGATTATAAATCAAAGTGATCATATTTGTCAGTAACAGCTAATTATAAAAAAAAATGTCTACGATTGATATTTTGGTAATTTTAAAGATTTTACTTAAATTTTATTCTAGTTTTAAAACTCTGTGATAATAAAGGAAATTAAGAAGGCATATTTTTTAGTTCATTGACGAACACTGATTAAAATGAACATATTGTTATAAATGTGCATTTTATTTTCAAAACCTTTTTCATACATTTTTATTGAGGTTATTCAATTTCCCGACATCACAGGAATTCTCGGGAAATGGTGCTCGAGAAGTCTCGGTAACCGGGAACAAAAAAATTCGGGAAATGAAAACCCTAAGTGCACTGTACACAGTTCGTGTGTAGAAACGACACGAATTCTGGCATAGGCCCGGCGATTTTTCTTAGCGTGTACAAGCGGTCTAAGGTTGTGAGTGCTCGATATAGTCAGTGAACTCAGTAGTATTTGACTTGAGATTAAATTGGATCGGATTTCAGAATGCGGGTCGAGTTCACCAAGTGTTCGTGCTTAATTTTGCACCTTCACAAAGACACGCACGTCACTACATTCGGAAACCATTACAATGAAAGAAACACGATAATATTATTATGCGTTTATAGTTAACGTCATCAAGACGCACCCAAAATACATTATTGATAACAAAGGTATCTGTTTCGTGACGTCAACATGCACCTTTGACGTAAACAAAGCTTGTAAATATGCAAGTTTTATTGGGAATATTTATTATAATTAAGGCCTAAGTTGACATGTGCGATATTTCTGCTGAAGTGCTGACGTATGAAAATGCGAATGAAAATAAAATAAGCCGATGGCAGAAAAAACGCATTAAAAATACAACAACAATACAACCACCACGGTATAATAAAAACTTTTTAAAGGACAAACTTAACTTTGCTGTTCGATCCCTAGTAATGGCCTATTGCTCCAAACGGAAATAATAAGTTTGTACTAGTAAAATCGCTTTTTTTTTTGTTATTAAACTAAGTAGTTTAGAAACAAAACATATTTACGGTTTTCATACTTTTCCCTTTACATGTGTTGTAAGACCTTGCTTTTTGCCAAATTTCGTGATTCTAGGTCAACGAGAACTACATGGTTTTCGACCCAAAACCTATAGGGTACTTCCGGTTGACCTAGAATTGTCAATTTTGGTTAAGATAGGTCTTACAGCACAAGTAAAGGGAAAAGTCCGAAAAATAAAAAAAGTTGAAAATTAAGTTAAATTTTGGTACTTAAGTACTTTGGTACATAAGTAGTTTTCGCGAAAATCTAAATTTGCCC
Organism: Xestia rhomboidea; assembly: GCA_963853795.1. Taxonomy (NCBI): domain Eukaryota; kingdom Metazoa; phylum Arthropoda; class Insecta; order Lepidoptera; family Noctuidae; genus Xestia; species Xestia rhomboidea. The sequence continues at coordinate 16,421,736 of OY970773.1, forward strand.
ATATCTTTTTATCGTGTTGACTCAGGACCTTGATTTTTATACACTTAGTAGACCTCAGTATCTGGTATAAACTTCAACTTGCTAGATCCACCCGTTCCTGAGAAAATCGGTGGGGAAAGTCGGACAGACGGACAAGAAAGTGATCTTATAAGGGTTCCGTTTTTTCCTTTTGAGGTACGGAACCCTAAAAATTAGGATGCTCAAGGTCGGACTTAACTTTAATTAGATGTCGGTTAAAAAAAAACAGTGACCCAAAGTAACTACTTAAATGCGTTTATCGGTCAAAATATTCAAAACATAATTCTGTCACTCTCAGTTTCAACGGAACGCCAGTAACAGAACGAGGTTTTTTGCTATTTTCTTGGAATCATGCATTAAATAATATAATTTTGACTACGACATTATTGATAGAGGAAGATTTGTTGCAAAACATATTTTGCCTAAAATTATAATAACTACAGTTTACATTTTATCGACCTATGCAAGTGACTTCTCCGTTGAATTTATTATTGTTTTAGGAATTCCGGACGTTTTCATTTCCCCCGCATTCCGGACACTGCGATAAAAACTGGACATGTCCGGAAAATTCCGCACGAATGGCGGCAACCCTAGGCACAACTGCTATTTTGTTTGAATCGATACAAGAAAGGAATCTGAGTCGTTGAGTACCTACATAGACAACTAACTAACACAATAAAGAGACAATGGTCTTGCTTATAAATTATTGACAGCTGTGTCGATCACAACAAACAACTTGTTTAACTGACATTATGATGGTCAGACGGTGGACTAAGGCCATGAGAATCGGGATTTTATATGTAGAATATTGATAGAATGAGTCATGTTATTATCATTTTAAAACGATTTGTATTCACATCTTCAAACTATCTGAGGATTTTTTTTGGGTTGATTGTTTGCATACAGTTCTTGCCTCCGCGTGCATTGCGTGCAACAAGCTAACATTGTATGGTCAGAGAATTTGATAGTTGAGCAGATTGACTTGTTAGGTACGTCAATTGCCGTGTCAGCCATTTCATACGACTGACTACAAATGACATTACATGAATTACAGAATCAGGCGTTACTTTGCGGAAATCCATGACATGAAAAGTTATGCAATATTTATTTAGTTTTAATTCCGCGAAAAAGATCCAGTTCTGGATGCAGGATGCAGCACCGCCATTGGCGCCATAGTATAAAACAGACGGACAAGAATGTGTTCTTATAAGGGTTCCTTCTTTTACCTTTTGAGGTACGGAACCCTAAAAAGGACCGCCTTCCCGCAAAAATATGCACATGAAGGAAAACCAATTATATTTAGCTGCCATGCACCGAAACCTATACTTTTATTTTACAAATAAGTAACAGTTGTAGTTTAAATTGACAGACAATTAAATCGAATATTAATCCGTTTGACTAACGGACAAATTAAGTAGGTACCTAAATAAACAGTTTCCCTGCCTGTTTATGTAGGATGTAGGTACTTATAATTTATTTGCGGCACAGTCAACAACGGTTTAAAGAATATAATTTTAAATTGATAACAAATTACATTATCTCTCTCTTGTCTGTAGGTAGGTAGTTTTTAGGTACTTTTCCTTATGTACCAGTACATCTATACTAATATTATAGTATATCTATCTATACTAATAAAGAGGTAAAATTTGTTTGTATAAGTTTGAATGTAGAATGTAATCTCCTGAACTAATGATTAAATTCTAAAAATTCTTTATACTTTGGCAGAAAGCTACATTATACGTGGGTGCCATGGGCTATAAATATAGATATATATGTATAAAGGGTGTAAAAATCCTCTTAACGAAGCCGAAAGGCAATTGTTCTCCCTGTCATTGCAATCATTTTTTTGTTCTACACCATACCTGGGAACCTTCTAGTTACGGAGATATTGGGGGTCAAAGTTTATTTATTTATCACAAACACTACTAACATTACAGGGAAATCCTAATGCGTTAGCGTGGTCCTTAATTAAACTATCTTATATGTAACTATTTTAAATAACATAACACATACAACATTGTTTTTGTGAATTCATTCAGAGAGCAGGTAAATAGATCGATCCTTTCAGCAGTGTCATTCAGTGCGTGCAAGGCGCAAGTACCAACTATTTGACAAGTTTTTTTTTTTATACAAGTTTTTTATTTTAAACACCTCCACGACCCCCGTATTAATCCATCCATCAGCACAATGTTTTGAGTGCGTTACATTGAGTTTTACCACAAAACATGATTTTTCACCCCAAAAAACAAAGTCATTTCCCAGCAATAACTTTTGCGTAATCTGCCTCATCGGAGTACCCCCCACCGTATCAAGTTATGGCCCACCTGGCTTCGCAGTCGGTTTAGTCGTTTATTTGGGCCATGCAGCCATGCAGCCATGCATGGCAGTCAGTGGCCCGCTGGGAGCTTTTCTGCAGGCTCAACATAGTGAGTCGGAGGGGGATGTCTGAGGAGCCCCACCTTTTTTCGAGCTATAGGGTTGGTGACAACCCTATTGTTGTCAATTAGTGATTAAGTCGGCCTAAGGAAGCTGTTCTGAGTCTTCAGCCTGCCTCGTGTCACGGCGTCTCCACATTGTAAATCTTCACACATTCACACTTCTTCATTCGACGCTGACGATGTTATCGATACTTATCGCCTTTTCCCAACTATGTTTGGGTCGGCCTACTGACTGACTACCTATCTGACCCTTCAGTTCATTTTCTGGGTAACACGGTATCCCTAGGTAAGATTGGTTAGCAGACTTTCAGGCTACTAACTAAAAGTAACGACTGTCGAAGATCTACGAATGCCACCTAGGGTAAACAGTACCTGGCTGGCGGCATCCGTAGATCTTTATGACGTACAGAGGGGTGTCGGTATGTAGGTAATAGATGGTCACTCACACGCAGATCCACCTGGGCAAACGTTAGCTTAACCTTTGATCGAGTCGTGTGTCCGTTTACCAGCACAGTTGGCGTAGTAGCTGAGCAATTGATTGCTGCGTGTGGCGGGTTCGATTCCCGCACGGAACAAGTATTTGTATGGCCTAGGGCCTTCTTCCGGGTCTGGCTGTTTGAGTATCTGAGTTTAAATGTTTGTAAACGCACCCACGATACAGGACAAATTCCTAGCATGAGGAATCGTCTAAAAAAAAATTATATATATCCACAAATTCTGAACTTGATTCAGATTTAGTTATTCTAATTATCCGTTGTTATAAATACCAGTTCGTAAATTAATGTTAAAGTGCTTTATGAACGAAAAGCACGAAACTAAAAAATCTATTCACAAATCTATTTATAGAATCGAACTAGGTTATTCTAGACCGTTTTTATCGAGTTTATTTTTAGCTAGCCGCTTATTAGATTGTGAGCGTATGTGGCTTCGCCAAAATATCGCTTACCGTTAACCGACAGACATGTAATAAGACACGGAATGACGTGGCTTCTATTAAATCTTCATTCATGAGAATAGATTACTCGGACCTTGTATTTGAGGCTGTTCGTACTGCTGAAAGAAAGTGCTTACCCTGAGAGTTACATGCATCATTATCCTTCTGCCCTCTCTCAAATATGTATTTGAGGTCGGCGCAGTATGTTGGTGTCTTCTTCTGCCATACATCTCTATTACCAGTCATGTCAGTAGGGTAAACATACCATACTAGACCTACTTAACTTAACAGTCCTCTCACTACCACTCATTCTCCTCATCTCTCATTCTCATGCCCCAATTCATTTGGGGTCGACGTAGCATGTCTTCTTCTTTCATACTTCTCTTTTACTCGTCATCTCTTCAGACACCTCATTTCTTGCCATGTCATCCGACACACAGTCCATTTATCGTTTCTTTCAAAACTTTCCTCATTCCTCCGCATCTCATAAAGGCTTAAACACGTTTTTGAAACCAGGACTAATTTAATGAGGATGAAAATATGAAGTATAAAACATTAATAAAGTGTAGACATGTAAAGATATGAACAGAGAAGGAGGTTTCAAATAGTTCAAGTTTATTGTGGTATCTTTTTGCCAGCTGAGAGCCTACTGTGTCTATGTTAGCTAGAACAATCGAGACACAAAACACCAATGATGGACGTTTCACGTTTAGAATATTTGCCATGTAATGTACGATAATAGTTGGATTGTTTTGTAATTTACTTATTCACGTGCGTCACGCTAAAGCCACTGACATTACTGCGATTTCATATTACGTGGAATTTGTTACCATCATCGACTAGAATTTGCCCGCGGCATTACTCGCGTACGTCGGAAACTATTCGACGAGAATGTATAACCGGGATAAAAAGTAGCCCATGTCCAAAGCCAGGTCTTAGTCTACTTTTGTGTCAAATTTCATCGAAGTCCGTTCAGTCGTTGACGTGTGAAAATGTAACAAGACATCCGGAGTTACTTTCTCATTTGTAATATTAGATTTATCTTATTAATATGATTGGATATTCGTAGTTTCAAACTTGCCTTTAAAACAGAGAAACTAAAGAGCCGTTGCAGATGCTATGGTCGCGTGATTCGAAGACACGAGGAATTTGTAGTGAAGAAGGCAATGCTACTTGACCATAAGAGAAGTAAAAGACGACTTTTGGCTACGTATTGGACTAGCATAACGACTCTTCTATTGGAGGAAGAACTACCCGACAATCCAGAACAGATTGGCCTGGCGCCAGAAAATTAGAAGAGCCGACCTTGCCGGCCTTAGCTACGAAGAAGAAGAAGATGATTGGATCTTTTAAAGATCCTATCTAGATGTGGCTGGAGCCCAAGGAGCAACACACACGGCCACTTTAGTAGTGGCAACTACTAAGTTAAAACTTTAGTTGGGAGAGAGATTGAGAGAAACTGTTTTTAAAACAGTGAAGATAATATGTAGAATATAACACTTTATCTAGCTCCAATGGTGATTGATTAATTCAAAGAACATAATATAATATTCGAGCTGTAATGAAGAAGTCATAAAAACTCACTTCTAATTCAAAATCCGTCATTCATTGCAAGATAATCAGTTTTATAGGAACAAATCACATAGAATGTAGACCGAACCGTCTCAAGGGCGCCTGACTCACCGACGATCCGCTTTAACTTAACCTCTTGTAGCCAGCTGATAATTATAAATAGTCAGAGTGCGATAAACTTGATATTTTACTTAATAAATAGTCATTTGAATACACGCTTTTCTATCAAAGTTCTTTAATAGAATAACCTGTATCAACGGGACAGTTAATTGAGGAAAATGTTGTCAGGAAAGTTGTGAGCACAAAATTTGGTGTTCAAAAGCGCTGAGCAGACGATGGACGATCTTTCCTCAATCAATGGATAAAAAATCGACGCAGCAACAAATGGACAGGATTTATTTGCGTCTGCTCAGGGTCTTCGAGTGGGAGAAGTCCAAAGAAATGATCGATGGACTATATTGTGAAAGATGATATAACCAGAAAGGGGGCGGGGGGGACTACTGAGATGACTTTTAATGGAGGTATGGAAGAAGACATGTTGTGCTATTCTCATATAAACTGGGATAAGGGCAAAGAATAATAAATTGCTAGAATAGCCTGTATCGAAGGTGCCTTTTACAACAGTGGAGTCTGTAAGGTTGAACGAAGGGCTTTTCAAATCGGTCACGATTCTGCCTCGAAATTGTACGGGATCCAGTCTAATCGTCGTCTGTGTAAGGCCTACGACACACTTGACGGAAATTCCGTCGCGGATCCTCCGCGTCGGAATGTCCATACATGTTATTGCATATAGGTAAATGAGTAATAACGGGCACACTACGCGGAAGATCGGTCGTCCCGTCGCGGACCGCACGCCCTCTGCGCCTGTGACCTGTGACGGATTTACCGCAACGTAAATTCGGCGTCGGAATTTCCGTCAAGTGTGGCGTAGGCCTTACTCTTGCCGAAGATTCTATAGCGCTAGTACAGGTTCGATGCCCTGCTGAGTCGTGATTATACACTATGATTAAGCAGGAATTGATCGGTTTTGATTAGATCGGATTTTGGTTAGATCCGACCGATCTAAACAAAATCCGTATCGTGAGTGAAGTGAATTCATTAAAGTATGTTATGATATAATAGACTGGTATTTTTATTAGTTTCGTATCGTATCGCTTTCACTGTCACGATTGTTATAAGAACATTGGAAGTTTCCGTGGCAGGAAAGAATTGGTAAGACATTAGGTATAGGTACAGTAAAGTTAAGTCCAGGGTTTGATCTGCGGGGTCCGCAAGGGCCGATGCCTGCCGGGGCTGCGGGACTATTCGAAAGAGGTACCGTGCCCCCGGAACACAAAGGGCGATGAAGGAACATGGATGGGTTTTAGTCAGTAAAAGTCTGACACTCTCTCCTGCTCCGCCCAGAACAGGAAGTCATTTGATGATTTCTCATCCGAAAAAAAAAAATATAGGTTCTGATCTGCAGCAATTAGATGAGGCTTTAGCACTAACCAACAGATATCGTGGGACAATATTATGCCTTACTTACCTAGCAATATCAGTAGGCTTAGCCAAGTTGACAATCTACAATCGTTAACGCATAGAAAACTAACCAAATGTATGGGCATGACATCATTTCAACGTTAAGTCACGTGGTCAAAACAAACGAATAGAAACTTTTAAGTGCAGTCAAAACTGTAATTTGGCTACGATTTATATGAGATGTAGCGATCACGATTGTAGGAACGAATACATTTCATTCTATCATCTTGATCGATGTAAACTTGTCTACGAAGTTTCTATTCGTTAGTTTTGACCACGTGACTTAACGTTTACGATTGTAGAAAGAGAATCGATAGGAATCGTTTGTAACTTGGCTAGGCCTGCAGGTCTTTAACAAGACTTCAGAAAATGTTGCAATCCTATTTCATTTATTATTATTTATTAATTACATTTTAGGAAAGCTTACAGACTAATGACATTATAATATGTTGGACCAAAACAACTTATGATACCTGCGACATTTCAACCTTGTCTTCATTGCAGTACGTAAATGGCACTTCTATTTAAAACCTGATTGTAAATAAAAGAGTAAATCTAATAATATTTACTGTAGAAGTGCTAACGCCATCTTGAATTCTTGACACTAATATAATTGCGTATTTGTTTATTGTTTAAAATAGATACCGATAGCGTATTTTTTAAATTCTGTTTGCAGAAAGCCCCAGAAGCAATGTCGTTTAGTTGGCCAAATAAATAACAGATTCGTAATGTTTCGGGTTTTCCATTAATAAATAAATAACAATGTAGGTCTCTCAATTAGGTATGTCATTTGTAATCTGTCACAGCCATTAACCCATTTAGAAATTATGGTAAATCAGCAATAAAAATATTTGTGAGCAAGCATGGCTAACAAATATAATTGTTTTATATTAAATATGTAATTAGTATAGCCTAATTAAATAACAGGTAGGTGAATTCAAGGACAATGATTGCTTATCACATGAATTACCCACTTAAATGGATAAATAACCAATTTAAATCATAACAATTCAAAACTACAAATGCGATTCTTTGAAAGTCATATGAGAAAGATAAAGTACGACGAACTGACGTACTCAATCACCAGCTCTGTGATCATCTTCTGCCGAGCCATATTTTACATGGAGCGACTGCCTCTCTGACCTCCACAACCCAGTTAGTACCGGGTAATACGAAACCCCTTGGTAAGACTGGTTGTCAGATTTTCGGGCCACTGACTACCTGTAACAACTGACAAAGATCTACAAATGAAAACCGGGACCAACGGCTTGACGTGCTTTCCGAGGCAAGGAGGAAACTCGGTATTTAATGGGTGTTCACCCATCCAAAGACCAACCCAGGCAATCGCGGCTTAACCTGAAGATCGACCCGAGCGGCTGTTATTATTTAGCCATGATTGCCTTGTGTGTTCAATTTAAAAAGTTACTTTACTCCATCGTACCATCAGGGAAATTCATTGTTAAGCAGAGACACGTCAAATTGCCATGACCACAACTTTTGCTTGTCTCAAAACCTTTAAATAAGTCATGAACGCTATTATTTATCTACGGCCCCGATATTGTGAGAATATTCGGATGTTATTGTTTACAAATAGTTTGAAATATCTACACAATCTGTCGAATACTTGTATTTACTTACAAATAGTTGGAATTATTTGGCATCAACACAATGTGACGTTTTTGATTACGTCAAGTTTTTTTAATAGGGGGAATTTTTAGGCTTTCTTCTACGAAATGACGTCAGGGTGTGTTTTCGTGGATAACAATTTTCCCCAATCAGGTTTTACGAGGTAGCAAGATAACCTTAAAGTTTAATGTCAATTATCACGCGTTCTCAGAACGCAGAGAAAAAACACATTTTGTTATTAAATGAATAAGGTATTAAGCGTAAGCAGATGTTTCAAATTGATTGGAAGCCTGTTTGTTGTATTCTAGTTTCTAAAATTTGAGACTTTAAGGCTGTCAAACTAGAAAGGATAAAATAATATCGGACTGGTTGCGGACACCGGACAATGACAGATATACTTCATTAAACTATCTGTCAGGATCCGGAGCCGCGACAGCAATTTGTCCGCATTGGTATGTCCGATCCGTGACCGGACATGAAAGCATAATGTGCTTAAGGGGACTACAGGAGCTAAAGGCGATTTTTATGATGCAAAAAGCATATGATTCACTGCAATAAACAACGCCATAAATATATTTGATATTCTTCAAGTTATATGCTAGTATGATAGTGTTTTGAAAAAATAATACAACTAATTTTACTCGATTAATAAAAATCACGAACTTATCTCTAAAAATTTATTTCAAAGAATAAAAACCATACTCAAATACATACGATCATTCTTATTTTTTGGCAAATCGCAAAAAAACACTCATTTCGCACTATTCGGTCCGCAGTGACTGACGTAACCGCCACTTTGTAATGCAAGCTGATTAGAACTTTATTCTAACAGAATTTCAAACGAAGTTTGAACCAACAGATTAGAGTCGCTAATTTAGCTCCTGTAGTCGCCTTAATAACCTTACCCTTACATGACATATGGAAAACACACATGACATGTGGAAATTTATTATTTTATATGAAAGGTTTTCTTGGATTTTATGTATTAGTTATGATTTTAATTTTTGACATCAATTTAGTTTTTGGTGACAGTTTTAAATATTTCATGATTTTTTATTTTTTATTATGTTGGAATTGTTTATTATTGTGATTTTTTATTAATTTAGTTTGATTTAGTGATGGTATATTTTTTATATTTATTATTAGTCGAGTTGTGGTTTTTTTTTCTGTTTATTTTATCAATTTTATTTAACTAATTTAGACTTTTTTATGTAACACATTCAGACACAATTGTTATTATTGTAATTGAATAAATGAAATGAAATGAAATGAAATGACATACCTCATTTGGCATTGCCGATAACTGCTTCAAGTCAAAATCAATCAATGTCAGATTGAGAACATAATAATCCTGGGGTCACGTGTTATCACACATTACTATCACTTAGCACTAACGCCATCGAAATTTACGTCATTTTCACTTCACTGATAAAACGATTCGATACTATTGGTTCGAGCTCGCAAGAATGTCGCGATAAGAAAGTGCTCTAAGCGACTGATCGCGTCAACAACCCGGTGGCAAGTGTCGTCGAGGCGCCACCGTGAAGCGCACGCGCATCCTCTCGCTTCCTTACTAAAAACAGGGAATGAATGGTTCTCTTGAATAACGGAAGGTTCCGTATCCGTATTCAGTTTCCTGATTCCGAAGAGATGTGATGAATGAGTGCGCTCGATCGACCGTGGCGCCACACCGGCGAGTTTTTGCCAAGACTAGAAAGTTGAAGAACGACTTTGTAATGCCATCGATTCGCGTGGTATGTGTAACGTAATAGTATACACGAATATTTTCGCACACATGTGTTATTTCTATCAAATAATCGCTTTTGAACGTTTGTTTTTATATTAGAGTCCTGTTTGAGTAGTTTTTCGACTTAAAAATTTTATATTCGTATATCACCTTAATTGCTATACAGACAAAAATACATGATCAAGAATGTGCCTTGGTTGGAGATATTTTACAAGATTTTATGCGATATTTAGTGGCCATTAACCCTGAATATTTAATTAGTTTTTGTATTTACTTTGTACACTGAAGTCTCTAATCTTAATTCTACTAAGGGCGGATTCGACCAAATGCCATGTTATATCAGAGTAACTAACCCTAGAATAATTTTACTCATTGATTTTACTCTCAAATAACTTCGTTTGCGTTTTTCCATCACAAACGTAGAGTAGCCAATACTGGGTATTGTTACTCTTTGAGTTGATGAATGAATGATGAATGATTTTGTAAGCCAACTAAAATGGAAATACAATTGTATAGAAAGTGGAACGCAAGATTTGATGTCCATATAATTTGGCCGGTATATATTGGAGTTAACTGTCAGATATAATATATTTACTCGAGTTGCCATGATTGTCATAGTTGAGTGCAGTTGAGTGAGGTTATCTTTCCGAGTTTTGTATTATTTCTGTTGTTGTAATTAAAAATAAATAAAAAATGTCTGAAGGAAAAAGGAAACGTAGCGGTAACTGTCATCATAATTATCGAAGTAATAATTGTTCCTTTCTCTAATTTGGAATTTATTCTTCAACACTGTCAGAATCTTCGATCATATTTCGTAAACGTTGCATTATTAAAATATCCTTACAAATAACAAAACTACAAGAAATTATCAATATGCGCTCAACTGTGAACAATAGACAATGAACTTTTTCAACAAAGCATACGAAAACAGATGGTAGAATGCAGCGGCCGCCATTATATTACTCTGTGCTATCTTGTTTACTCGGTGATTTTTGGCGGTATAGCGATTTACTCTTGGACCTATAGTTATTCCGGGATTAAGATTTGGTAAAACGAAAAGTTCTCTAACTCTAGAGTAATTAGTGATTTTATTCCCAGGATAAGACTTATCCAAGTTTGGTCGAATCCGCCCTAAGACAGTCTAAAATCACTGAATATAGATCACGCAGTCCATCACAATACCCTGAGAACCGAAAAACCGTGGAAAGTTTTTCAAAGGAATTACAAATGCTTTGCGGATTTCAAAACAGCGTATTTGCAATTCACAGGTTGAACTATGTTGTTTCAAAAATACACCGTTAGTCATTGTTTGCGCAGATGTCGTGAATATGGAGCACATACCGATAACAACCGCAACATGTGAATGCTGTCTAACTTAGTACTTACCCAGTTTTTGATTTGAGTATTGGAATAGACAACTACTACCACGGTAGCCCGCGAAATTCAAATTTCGTTTTTTGCAAATTGCAGGTCAGTGTTAGGCTGTATGTTGTACAAAATTATCATTCGCGACTGTAACACGTACACATGAATTTAATAATTAAAAACCTGACACTGACTAATTAATTTCGTATTTTGCGGACCTTTCTGGCGCTTCCACGGTTGGTTAGCTCGCCACGCATCCCTCGCCAGTCGCCACGCATCCTTCTTCATTCTATCTCCCTCTGGTAGAAACGCAGCCTAAGCATTTGTGGTTCCTTTAATCGAACGTAGCCCGTTTTAAAACTTATGTTGAGTTTAATTTCAAATATCAGAGTAACCGGTCAAGTGCGTATCGGGGCCAGGCGCAGTGTAGGGTTCCGTAGTAGCCCGTTATCACAATATAGAACGAACCCGTTGGTACAGCGCCATCTAGCGGCAGCTTTGTGAAACTTTTGTTAATTTATTATAGTTTTAATAGTTTTTTATTTTACCTTTAAAATACCTATTCAACGATACCCCCCACACGAAGGTGTAGACGACGAAAAAAAATTCATCCCCACTTCACATGTAGGGGAGCTACAATAAAAAAAAATATTCCAAAATTTTATTTTACCACTTTGTCGGCGTAATTGATATACTCACCCCTACAAAATTACAACTTTCTAGTACTAACAGTCTCTTAGCAAAACCTCGGACAGACAGACGGTCATGACGAAACTATAAGGGTTCCTTGTCAGGACTACGGAACCCTAAAAACGGCAGTTAGTTTCCACAGTTTCCAAATACCTACCTACATTGAAACATGATTTACCTAGATACCTAATAGTGATTCCATTTTGGAGGAGAACGTAATCTGAATTCGAAGAAGTGCGATGATTATGAACAGAGGAATATGGCGCCAGTCAAGAAGTGAGTATATTTATTAGTATTTAGTAACTATATATTTTCCTAACAAACCTCTGTGATTTTCTGGAACGAATATTCTGTCAATTGTAATGTAAATATGTTTCTTGATAATATAAATTTAAAAAAAATATATATATATACCGGTACAGTTTAAGAAACAATAAAAACCTACAACTTAAGATAATCATGAAAAGATACCCATAATAACAGCCGCTCGGGTCGATCTTTAGGTTAAGCAGTGCTTGCCTAGGTTGGTCTGTGGATGGGTGACCACCCATTACACGGGTTTCCGCCGTGCCTTGGAAAGCACGTTAAGCTGTTGGTCCCGGCTGTCAGTGGCCCAAAAAGTCTGACAACCATTCTTACCAAGGGGTCTCGTCTTGCCCAGTACTAACTGGGGTGTGGAGGTCAGATAGGCAGTCGCTCCATGTAAAATACTGGTATTTAGCTGCATCCGGTAATCCGGTTAGGCTGGAGGCCGACCCCAACATAGTTGGGAAAGGCAGATAGACGATGATGTTTAAAAAATTTAAAACATTATAAACAGACAAGATGTAATAATCCATGAATCATGCTTTTATTTTCACAATCATGAAGATTTAATGTTATTATCATTAAAACCAAGTTATTATAATCGTGATAACAAATAACTACACATTAAAGTATAATGTAGGAAAAATTAACACTAATTTATTAATAGTGATTGAGGGAGAACCCCAGCAATAGGAAAACAGGGTTCATAGGGTCAATTGCAACGAGGAAGAACTTCAAAAATCTTAAATTGTGTAGGTACAGTCATGGTCTTTTCCGCCTGATCAGTTAATTTTTTTTTCGCTTAAATCATGCGGAGGCGCCGAAGCACGCCCCCTTATAGTTTAGACCTATTAGGAAACCGTCAACTTTGGCGCGCAAAATAGCAATAACTCTCGTTTAGCGTGCGTCGTCAGTGCGCTCGGCCGATCGGTATCTTTTTTTCATTGATTATTTCTATACAAAGTCAACGGGGCGGGGCTAGAGAGCGTTTCTATGTTGTAAGTGCAAGCAAAAATTGGCTTAGTGGTGATCAGGCGGGAGTGTCCTCGATAGTACATGATATTTGGAATGACCAAAATTAATTTATCTTGAGTTGGACACACGGAATACCTAACTGTAAGGAAAAATCAATTTAGGTATGTATGTGGTCACCAATTCGAAATAAATAAATGTCTTCAACAGAACAATGAAAAATACATCCGGCTGAAATATGCAAGGTAAGTATGCACAAACGTGAATCAAAGTAAATGTAAAGGAAAACGGCACTAACAAGATCTAATTACAATTAGTTAGAGTTTGTGGACTGCATTCCACAACGCATTGTCTTAGGTCACTGCAACAATACAACTAAATGTGGTATAAAATGATACCTTACCTATGAAATATGCAGTTACAATATTGAGGATAAATTCCACCAAAATTGTTCAAGCTTGAGTGCAGTAGCACCGTGCTCCTCCTACGCAGTTACATTGTATTGGCATATTTTGTACTAGCGGACGTTCCCGTTCCCGTGGGACTACGGGGATAAAAATATAGGCTATGTTACTCGCTGATAATGTAGCTATATTGCTGAAAGAATTTTTCAAATCGGTCCAGTAGTTTTTAAGTTTATTCGTTACATGAAAAAATACAAATCTTTCCTCTTTATAATATTAGTGTAGAGGCCATAAACATCCGCGAAGTGACGCATAAATTATACAAGGGATCCTTACCTTATCGCTATCCGTTGGAAGGGTTCCATATCCGTACCAGCTCCTGGCGGCCTTTAGCCGGGGCTCGTCTCTGGGGGACAGCAGCCCGCTCCCCCACCTAGCGAGCCCTTCGGCCACTGCCGCCACACTCGGCGTGCTCGGGCTGCCATTCGGGGAGGGGCAGGTCGGCGTCGGCGCTGACTTCTCAGCAACCGGCGGCAACGTCGGACGAGCGCAACCCGTCCGCCTCTCGTAAATCCTCTTCAAAGGCTCATCTATATCCGTCTCCAACAACCCTTTCTTATCACTCCCTCTTTTAATCTCATTAACCCTTTTCGTTTCATCTTTCTGCGCGCGCTTTGCTTCAGCATCTTTCCGCTTGACACTCTCATTTGAGTCCTGACGACAAAGTAAAGCCTTTTTCAAACTCTCACTAGAATCTTGTTTTGAGATCTGACCTTTCTTATCCGACTCCTTGCTAGCAGATTTCTTATCGTCTTTTGATAGCAGTGCACGTTTTAAGCTATCAGTCGAATCTTGTTTGTTTATTAATTTGCGCGGACATTCTGTGTTCAAGGAGTCAGTCGTTTTCGATATGAGCAGTTTAGAGTAGTCGTAAGGACCATGGTCGTTTGAGGGTGGGTTAAGTTCGAGAGATCTTCGATTTTTGCGTTTGTCCGCTGGCGCTATCTGTGCCTTGGCGGGCAGCAGGCGACGCGGGAGGAGGCTGCGGTGATCAGCGAGGGGCGATTCCGGTCGCAACATCTTGAGCGGCGATACTGAACTGCCGCGTGACTGCACTCGCCTGCAACAAACAACAAAACAAGTTTAGTTTCCTGCTCTAAGCCAAATTAAAACAAACAAGTATCGATAGGGTCTACTGTTGCGTAACCAAAGAACAGCCTTCCGCAGTGTGCAGGTCATTAGAGAATTAATTATCTTTACAATGTAATCTCGTTAAGCCGGTACGGAGACATTACCGTGTCAATATCATTAATTCAAAGTCGTTGTTCACATCAAACATTCCAGTAAAGTCACTGTTGTATATGTGAATTCTCATATCACGCTTTAAACGAGTGTGAAATGTGTAAACACCAGATAACTCCGGGTATCTACAAAATCGTAACGAAACGTCACAGAATAATTTATATCTGAGTGGTCTGGGTTATCATTGTTTAAAGTTTACAGCACGGTTAAAAATAAACAATAATACATGTGTACTAGGACTGCTCACATTAATTATGAAAAAAAATCCGCAACGGAAAGTACAAAGTTAAATATTTACTCAACATTGAGCCCGGTTGATAGTAATAGGCTCGCCCCCAACTACATGGGACTCAAACATAACTGGCGAAATATAGGTGTACTTTAGGGTAAGTACACCTCTACCTTACCGTTCAGGGATCACAGGCGTCATGTTATGATGATGATCTTCGAATAAGACTAGCCTTTTTTTGGGGAAGTTCTTTGTACTGAGATTCAAAGGATTTTTATTAGGTTAAGAAACTGTACAAACGAAATCATAGGTAATTCGTAGCAGTTGACGCTAAAATGTTACATGTGGCGCTATTTTCAACGTTTTTTCATTTGACATATGTATGTTGTATCACGCTCGTGGATATTCCCAAATCTGCAGAAATAATATTTTCGTTGAAATTTCTAACTAAGATGTCTATGATCTCAAATACGATTATTTAAAATAATTAACACTATAATCAAAATTCTTTTACCATTTCTTAAACGGTTTCCCGTCAAAAAAGGCTCCGTAAACTTTTCTTATCAAATTTCCATTAAAGTTTTATCTTCATCGCATTCTGAGCTCTGAAGATGATAATCCAATTAAGTACTAAGACACAATACAATGAAAATTGACAATAACTAAGGGTTACTTACGCGTACAAAGAACTAACAAGTCGGAGTGGTCAGTAATAACTACCTAAAGAACATAACAATATGATACATGGATGACAAATAATGGAGGAGTTACCACAGAATAATACAATAGGTCCACATGATTATAGTGTTCTAACAAACTATAGTCCTTTGTCAGGTGTCATGACACAAAGGTATGGAGAAAACCGGTAATTTAATAAAAAAAAACTAAGTACGTAGATTTCCTGAACACCTAGATCGACATCAGGCAAGAACGATTAGGGAACATCAGGGGCAGGTTTAATGTCACCATTATTCCGTTGCAACAGAAGAAGAGATGGTACAGACGCCAGCATATCATATTAGATTTCTTTAATAGATTTCCAACTTCATCGCTAAAGCATTAGGTTCTAGGTTGATTGTGATTTTTTTCATTTTCGCGTGGCTTGATGTGCTGCGTCTGTATAATCGGTCATGATATAGGTCCATCTCTTCCTCGCACCGGAAAAATGATGGCATTACATACATAAAAACACGCCTTGCAATTCTCGACTGGTTAGGCAGAAGTGAACCCATAGGTGTACCTAATAGTACACCCACATTTCACCAGTTATGTTTAAGCCCCGTGGAATAAGGGGCGAGTATATTGCCATCAACCGGGCATAAATCCGGGCTCCATGACTGCTAATGAGAAATTCCTGATGGCAAATCCCAATAACACTGCCCGATCCGGAAATGGAACCCAGGACCAAATGCTTAACAGTAGCGCTTGCTACCACTAAACCAACGAGGCTGTGATGGCTTGATTTTCTGCTGTTGATATTTTTTATGTATTTCGTATATAGTCATTACAGTACTTACAAAGAGGTACATAATATGCTGCTACTATGTAGTAATACACAAATGATAAGCATTCAGAAGACGTGTCCTAAGTCATGTACGACTGTCATTAACGATAGTGCATGATTTTTAAACAGAACTGGTATCTATGGTGAATGACATAATATGAACTCATTGAGAACATTCTAGACATTCAAATAGGATTGGACAAGATGTCCACTGGGTTGAGGCTGCAAGAGTTAGCTCAAAAAGCGTGGAACAGAAAGATCGTCGAGAATATAAATGCCAGGAGAGAGAGAGTGACAGTCTTTATAGAAGTACTTGAACCGATTCTTCTAAGCGTGTCGATGACAAATTTTCTTAAATATAACTCGGCTCAAAATTCAGCTATTCTGAATTCCGCTCGCTGATGCAATCATAAGATCGTCGAGTGCGCAGGTGTCAGGACACAGAACATGTAGCGCAAGATGGAAGGATGGGCCATTGTCTATGGATACACGCCGCATACACACTTCAGAAAGAAAATTATCAGGGGTTCAAATTTTGTTGGGCCTAAAATATCGTAACAGGGACTCCGTTTCCAAGCCTCTCATTGCTTGTGCCAATAGTAACACCTCCATCCTTCGCCACATTCGTTCTAACCTCTTCGTTTTCCCTTCTCTTCTGAACCACGATATAAATACCAGATTCAACTAGCAAAAACACAAATATCTCAGTTACTTTAATATGCTTGACAGCACAGTATAGTTTCGTGAACATTAAAACAATAGACCATTACAAGAGCGCAGAAACTGTGACTACAACAATTAATAACTGAAATATCCTGAGAAGTAAACTTGGTTTACATTTCATCATTATTTAGAACTTTAGTATGTTTTGTACCTGGTTTTTATTCCTGTCTGGGAAGCAGTTTAATTAACGGTCCTAGTTCACCACGATCACAAATAATAAAATTATTATGATATCATCATTCTCCTCCATTCTGGGGTGCACGCAGCATGTCTTGTTCTGCCATACTTCTCAATTGCTCGTCATCGCAGCAGTCAAGCCATGTCATCCTTCACAGTTTTTACACAGTCCATCTATCGTGTTTTTGGTCTTCCCCTACTTGTATAGCCATCCACATTCATACTCAAAACATTCTTCACGATGTTTTCCTCATTCCTGCGCATCACTTGCCCATACCATGATAATCGATTGCCAATTTTTATAAAAGCCCGATCAAGCCTGAGCAGCAAAACTGCTAAAGCAACGCGATTTGACAGTCATAAGCTATGAAACATCAAATTGACGTGGCGTGTCAATTCTTCTACATAATCATTAATTTCCACACTGTATCACTTCACCGTTTCTCCATTTACCACAAATACTAAACTTTTTTGAGTATGATTTTCCTCATACGACTAGATTTTATTCACAACTGCACATCCAATTTTTGTCATAGTCAAATATTCAAACGAGCGTAGCCATGTCGAATCAACTTTAGTACAACTAAGCTGTTTAGATCCATGATAGAAAACATGACGACATTTCTTTCCGTTAGAAAGTGTCCTCATTTGTATAATGAATATCTATTGTTTGGCATGTTACCAACACCAGAGGTAATTGTCTACTAATTAAGCATTACTTTACCGGTACTTGTCTAATATAATACGGTGTTATCTTTTAAGAATTGCGCGGAAACCAGGTTAGGTATTGTGGTGGCAAAAAATGAATAGTCAAATTAGTAACAAAGGCAAATTAAATGAGAAAGTGCGGTCTACTGTAGAACATATTACTTTTACTTTTTATGTGGGAAAAACAAAAATGCCTATAATAGCGAAAATGCAACAGTATTACCATAGTGATACCATCACCAGTACCGATACTTATCAAACAAAAATTGTAACTACCTCTACTGCTTATTTGTAACTTATTGAAATGAGCAAGGTTGTTGTTTTTGATTTGGCAGATATATATTTTTTTTTATTGGTCATTTGATAGTCCTGTGTAATAGAAGGACGAGTCTATGCCATTACCCTTTCAGGCTCCGGGCAGATCCTTATTATTTTGAAAAACTCAGTCCAAGTGAGCTCGACCGCAGGAATCAGGATGACACTCGACATGGAAAAGAAATGCAGTAGCATCGTCAATACTGATGTCCAAAATTGGGATTAGGTTAGGAGCATTAATGACCATACTCCTGAAGCCCTGATTTACTAACTCCTCATCGGAGCTTGGTCAACATTTTGCCAAAAATAACAAATCTACCATTGTATTGTAGTACTTATGGTTAGATGAATTGTGCAACTTTGTCTAGACTTATGATATCTAAGCGCCAATCAACTTATATAAACAGTTTAGGAAAACATCGCAAGGAAACCGACATGTCCTAGAACCAAAATTACCACGACATGTGACTTCCAAAATCCTGCACTGCACCTGCGTACTGTATTCAGCCCATTCCCCTACTCAAGGAGGCCTGAATCCCAACAGTGCTAACACAAAAGCCTTCATTACACACTCAACCTTCATCAAATTCCCAAGGGCCGGTGTTGCAATGAGCTCGTGTCACCTACAAACTAAACCAATATCATAACTGCACACCGCGTCACCTGGTAATCAATAATGCACACATTCCCTCGGGCGAGGAGTGACGTCATTTGTCGCTATACCGTCATGCGCGATGAGACTTCGTGCCTCAGATCTAGTTTTAGCTCTCTAGTGAGTCACTGAGGTATATTTTTAGCTTTTAATTCAATGAAGCGGTAAATAATTTAGTTTGTTGATTTTAGATAATTTTTTCGTAGAATTTTTAGCCGATTAAAGAAATTAATAGGTTTGTTTGCCAGCAAACTTTATCAAACGTTTTATATGTAGAATTATATAAGTACCTATAATATAATTACTAATATATATACCGTTTTAAGATCTTTTGATTCATAATGGGTAAGTATTGAAAAGTATTTAAAATTTATTTATTTAATAAACACTCACTGTCTATACAGGATGACCCAATACAATAGTGGTTTGCAAACAAACACAAAATAAACTGAAAATCAACGTATGGCTAACAATACTTAAAAAAACCGGCCAAGTGCGTGTCGGGCCACGCGCAGTGTAGGGTTCCGTAGTAGCCCGTTATCACAACATAGAACGAACCCGTTGATACAGTGACATCTAGCGGCAGCTTTGTGAAACTTATGATAATTTATTGTTTTTTTAAATTTTAGATTTTGTTTTTCAATGCAAGTCTTTACCCGTTATAAACAAGCAACTATTTCATCTTAGTCACTTTACAGGATTTATTCTAAGGATTTTGTTTTTGGTACAAAATTATCCAACACCCAAGTTCAACAACTATTACTGCTAAACTAATAAAGTTATCTTTATCGCTATAGTTTTCCTTTAAATTTCATGAAATTCACTATCATCATGAATTTTTCCAGATTTAAGCAGATCCAAGATAGAAGTTTAGCTTTTAGAGGTGGGGGGGGGGGGGGCGCCTACTGGAACAAAGTTTAATTTCAGCACTTTAAAGTTTAATATTTCGTAAATAAAGCATTAAATCGAAAAGTAGTTTTAGCAATCTCTAAGTCATTTTAAAATACCTATTCAACGATACCCCACATGGGGTCTACGAAGAAAAAAAAATCATCCCCACTTCACATGTAGGGGCTCCCTTACATACCCTAAAAAAAAACATTTTCTTAAATTTTATTTTACCACTTTATCGGCGTTATTGATATACACACCTCTACAAAATTACAGCCCTCTAGTCCTAACGGCCTCTTAGCAAAACCTCAGACAGACAGACAAACGGACATGACGAAACTATAAGGGTTCCCTAAAAACTACAATATAACACAACAATATGTAGAAAGCAACACTTAACTCTATTAAAACACAATCTGAATTCAGACAACTATATAAAATTTTAAAAAGGAATAAAATCTTTACCACGTAATGGAAACAAAACGAGAACAGGTGGCCTACCACGAAATCTTAAAGCAGGATTGTTTTATTCTTATTCCAGAGTGTAAAAGGGATGGCGCTATACGTCCTCTATAGCACTGTCTCTTTTCCACACTTGAATGACATTAAAACAATCCTGCTTTAAAACGTCATGGTAACCCCCCAAGAACAAAAACGACACCACCACCCACCTGTTTCTTACAGTTTTTACGACTTGACCAAACATCAAGATTTCATTACGATATTAATATGCTTAATTAATATACGTTTATTATAATAAAATCTTCAACATAAAATTATATAATAAATAAATATCTGAGCGATCACAAAGATACATATAATTACCGTGGGATGTGCGGTAATAACACGGAATCGTATTACCGGGATAAGAATTATCCTATGAGTTAATCGAGGTTATAAACTGTGTGCCAAATTTCATCCAAATCCGTTCAGTAGTATTTGCGTGAAAGAATAACAAATTTCCATCCATCCATCCATTCTCACAAACCTTCGCATTTATAATAATAGGAAGACAGTTAAATAAAATGATCCAGCTCTTCAGAAAAACATAGTTTCTGTAGTTCATGTCACGTCTGAAAAACTCTCTCCACGCACGCACACACCATTTCAGCTCCACCACATAGGATCTCTAGCCTCCACTCTGAAATATCGAGCCCCAAGATCCAGACTAACTGTTTATTTTAGTTGCAACAACACCTTGTAACATCTCTTGTGTATAAATCATGATCAGTCGAATGACCGATTTGGTCGAGACGCCATTGTTTAACTTTTTTTTTTTTTTTTTTTTTTTTTCGAAATGACATCTCGCAGTTCAACCAGAGAGGTTGTCGTCTGCTTAACCGGACTTTCCTGTGGGTGCCTTAAGTGTAAGGCCTCCAGCCAGGGCAAAAAACTTACAAACTAAGCGACTACACGCTAAGGGCACCCCCTGCGGGGTACGGGCCTCGGCTTAGGGCGTCGCTGGGAGAGGACAGCAAGGGGACAGGCTGGATCGGAGAAATTGTTTAACTATTGTGTCTACTTCGTGGACAGATCATGGGATAATTGTACCTGCTTATTTAAATAAGCAGGTGCAGCCTGCTTTTATAATACCTGGATAATTATAATTAACAATTTCCTATTCTATTTCTATAAATAAACGCAACAAATCTCGGCGCCGAGTTATTAACTTACGCTAGCCGCCATATTTAGATGACTTCACAAAACAAAACATTATCCTGTTTACACCGCCACAAACAAAACAAATCACAAACATGACAGTCACAATGTAGGTACACAATTTCATTTTAAAACAATCGTTTACCAAACAAACAAGGTTAAGACAATGAGAAATGAATAATATGTAGCCATATTTTCAAGTTTATAATACTGGTATTATTGCAGGCAAGAGAACAATATTTAGATTGTTTTCAATGTATTCATAAGGTATGATTTTCTCACGAATGATAAATAATTTTACTAACGAGGATTTCGACGAAACCAGAAAATAAAACAATTTTCAGCTTGAATTTTCAACTCGAGATGTTTATTTAAAGCATGATTAATATTCCTAGAAATACCTGTTTTCCAAGATTTCATTTGCATCCAGAGGTGAGAGGAGATCTAGTTTATTGTACAATCGTGGAAATAAAGGTGAAAGGTGAAGCATCATTCGTTTTGAATGATTTCGTCGAAACAAGAAATGAATATCAATGAGACTTGGAATTTTCACCTGAAGATATTTATATAAAGCAAGATAACAAATAACATTCCTAGAACTAAGAACGACCTGTTTTCTACGATATCATTTGAATTCAGGGAAACAATTTTTTGTACATTCCTTGGAGAACTAATAATAATGAATATTTTTAGTTATTTTAAGAAATATTTCGTCGCAAACAAAAAGTATTCATCACTTTTGTGGCCCAACCTTTTAATCCATACAAGGCAGCAGGTCTAACAACCAGGAGCGAATCTGTATTTATGCTTTCGCGGTTGCACAACGACATGCTTTGCTCATGCTTTGCTTGGTAGCATAGATGCAGGTCTACCTTACTGCCTCCCTCAGAGGCGGTAGGGTGGCGGGGTCTTGAGGGGGAGCGCTACGGTCGTGTAGATCCTCAAGGCAAGTCTGGTGTGTTCACCTTCACGTGGTTGCCGCCCTGTTCTTGGTCTAATTCCATAAGAAATAGACGCAAGAAAAACCACCAGCATCGCACTTCGTATGATCAAATTCCCGTCATACGAAGTGCGGTGTGCGTTTCCCCTGCGTGACCCTCTGAGCAGCGGGCGTAGCAGAGGGCATGGCAGGGGAGTGGGGTCCTCCTTTTGCGAGGTTCTCGCAGAAGGAGGAGGCGGAGCGGCGCGGCGGGAGGATCGTGTTGTGAGGACATGATCCTCTCGCCGCGCCGCTCCGCGGGCGGAGAGGGGGGGAAGGGGCGTTTGCCCTCCCTCCTCACGGTGACGGGCGGGCGCCAGGCACGGAGGTGCCTCCGCCCGCATTGCACCCGTCACCTCGCGGGCGACTGGGCCGCCGCTTCCCGGCGTGCGTGCGTCAACACCATGCTGGGGAGCGAGGAGGCCTGGTCAGCGGTAGCCTCCTTTTGCGATTTCGCAAAAGGAGGAGGCGGAGCGCGCGCGGGAGGACTTTGATCCTCTCGCTGCGCCGCCTTGTGTTCGTCGGCGGGGGACTGGAAGTAAAGGCTGTGCCGGTTTCCCAGCCCCCTCCACTTTGACGAAGCGGGAATGCGCTGGGTCGTTTTAGTGGGTATACCGGGTTCGACCGTCCGGGGAGTCCCACATACCCCTCCCGTCCCCCGACGGGAGGGTTTGCGTAATGCATTTTTTGCCACAAGTTTAAGGGGCATGCGGGGGTGTTGCAGATTGTTTCCGTGACCTGCCACCATTTCATCCATCCCTCGTTAATTCTGTGCTTTAATTAGTACAGTCGTGGTCTTTTCCGCCTGATCAGTTAATTTTTTTTTCGCTTAAATCATGCGGAGGCGCCCGAGCCACTCCACCTTAAACTTTAGGCCTATTATGAAGGCGTCAACTTTGGCGCGCAAAATAACAATAACTCTCGTTTGGCATGTGTCGCCGATCGGTATTTTTTTCATTAATTATTTATTATAAAGTCAACGGGGCGGGGATGGAGAGCGTTCCTATGTTTTAAGTGCAAGCAAAAATTAGCTTAGTGGTGATCAGGCGGGAGTGTCCTCGATAGTACATCATTCCTTAATTTATCTAACTGAAACTAAGATAAGATATTTTATTTGCATAAAACATGGTATACAAGGTGTTCTTAAAAAAACATTAGATCAGACCTGTTTTGCTTAATTATTATTATTATTATCGTTTATTTCAGGCATTAACCCATATAACTCAGTTTACATTATTATTGCATAGATTAATTAATCATTAAAATTTACATCACATTACATTATTAAAATTATAATCAAAGTTAAAATCCACATTTAAATCAAATTCACCATTAAAATCTAAAACAAAAAAAATAAAAATCAGAATGAAAGTCAACATTAAAATCAATATCACTAGGGATGGCTTTTACCTTAGCCAAAGGCTTAGCGTTGCCACACAGCATGGTAACGCCGCCAGTCTCTTGGGGACATTACCAGTTGACAGCGTTGAGGAGAAGTTTTTTGACGCCATTTTTTCAAGTTTTTAGTTTAAGTTAGTTAGCTTAGTTTATTTTAATAGTTTTCATGTCAGTTAACTTTACAAACTTCTACAATATATAATCTTACATAGAGGCCTCCTTTTAATACAATTTTTTTTTGTCAAATAAAATATAAAATGTCAAAAAATGTTATACTAAATATTGTTAATACTAAAGCATGCAAACTTACGTACTAAATAAACATCATGAATTCATATTAAAAAAATCATTAATGCTATAGAAATTATTATTATTGAGCCATTTATATAATTGGATTTTAAATAATTTACAATTTAATGTTTTAAACATTTTTGGTAATTTATTATAGAGACGTACGTGACACACATACATAGCCAGAGAGTTTTTATTATATTTCGCTGATCGAGGCAGCACATCTAGTACAAGTCTGTATTGGTCACGCCGACTTCGAGAGCTTACTTCCTGTGCTGTTTTGAATAGTTCTTTGTGTTTTTGAACGAACATGCAAGCTTCATATACATATAATGAAGGTAACGGTAGCAAACCAAGCTCCTTAAATATTGGTTGACATGATTCGTCTGATGGAATCTCGTAGAGAGCTCGTAAACATTCCTTTTGGGCGACAAATGCTCTATTGTGGTCGGTACTATTTCCCCACATCATTCGTCTAAGTGAATCTTCTGTTATATTTTCGTTGAGTTGAGTACCAAATATTTGCACGCTAGCCGTCATGTCTGTTTGTTTGCCGTCAGTACTGCCCACGTATCATATTTGAGCTTGATATTGGATTTCATGGCCCCAATGTTTGACATTGGGCTTAGATAGACATATAATGTTTTTAACACCTTCTTAATTAAGTTAATTGATTAGGTAAATTAAGCTCTTGCTGCTACGAATGTGCGTTGCGAGTAGGGTTGCCAGGTCGCCAAACCTAACAGCCGGACAGACCAGCCAGTTTGGCCGGACATTTGGGTAAAAAAGCCGGACACCCTACATTATTGAGGAAGATTTTGTGCCTCAGTATTAATAGGTAAGTACATCAAAAAAATTGCATGTAAAATCAAGTTTTTTTGATTATTACCATGAATCTTGTTAAATTCTAATGAAATATAAAGAAAATGGAATGCCAAATCAGTCTAAGTACTTCATTATCAATCGGTCAAATAAAGTCATCAGTCAAAATTAAATTCTAGATAAACATTTATCAACACTTTTAAATTCTTCTTAAATTCTAATGAAATTGCACAAATAAGTCTTACTTACCTATAAGTACTTCTCTATAAGTAAGCGAAATGTAAAAAGCAGGATAAGCCGGACACCGTTTATTTTGGCCGGACACGCAATCAAAAAGCCTAACTATGTCCGGCTTTATCGACGCCTGGCAACGTTAGTTGCGAGTAAAGTAGGTATGTCTCAAAATGGCGAAGGTCATGAAAGTTTCATACCATTGTAATAAGAGAGCCCCCTTTCAACATTATTTCAGCCGCAAGACGTTAACTGCCGGACATAGGCCTTCCCCAAGTGTCGCCACATTGCCCGGTCCCGTGCGACTCGCATGCAGCGGATTCCCGCATCCTTCACCAGGTCATCGGTCCACCTAGTGAGAGCCCCTTTTGATATGTTTTTATTATTTGTTGTTATAGCGGAAACAGAAGTACACATTCTGTGAAAATTTCACCTGTCTACCTACTACGGACCATGATCAGATACAGCCCGGTGGCACTGTTGACAGACAGACGGACGGATGGACGGACCGTGGGCGACGGACGGACACTCTGACAAACGTTCTCAACATTTTATGGTTTAAAACCATCTGTCCGGCAACTAACGTTGACAAGTTTCTTGCAGTAAAAAATAAAAAAAAACAACACTTATGATGAAACTTGTCATGTGCAACGGACAGCGAAGGCTTAGTAATATGGTCCCGTTGATTTCCCCTTTGGGTCCGGAACCCTAAAAACAAAAAAATCTACCAACTCGCACTGGGGTCGTGTGGTGGATAACAGTTCAGCCACTCCCATAGATTGGTGGCCTGTCCCGTCCTCCCCCCTAAGCCCCTAGTAATGGGACCCTTATAGGCTGATTATGCTATGTTAAGTAAATACTTGTCACGTTCACGAATACTCACGGTTGACATAATATTTGTGAGTAAATACTCGGTACCGCGATACATAAGTATGCACTGACGTCATTGCCTTCAACCGTACCAGCTTAACACGGTGAATTAAGGTGCAAGTTGGCAGCGGGCGACACGAAGCCGCCGCAGACGACGTGTCGCAGCGTCACTACTGGTTTCTTTGTATTTCTATGAAATTCTCTTCGAAGCAAGCGACATGAAGCTAGTGACGCGTCGTCGAGCGGCAGACGCAAGTGTCGTCCGACCGCAGATCAAGAATTTTAATTTTTTAACGTGATTTATTTATGATTCTGCTAAAGCGGCGATTTTAGAACCCCTGTTAGTAGTGTCGCTAACAATGAAATGAAATCATGACTGCAACGACATGAGGCGGCGACTTGTCGCGGCGACATGAAGCAACGACACGTCGTCTGCGGCGGCTTCGTTTCGCCCGCTGCCAACTTGCACCTTTATCATTTAATTATACTCACTTACTCATTAAATTTTCTCATTCGATTTTGAAATTAAACATCAACATTTTATGATTAAAAATCATTTGAAGAAATTTGACAGTTTGTGGTAATTTGATGTGCGACTGTACATATGTAGCTCGAGGGGTTCGTCGCTTAGTAACAAGAACAACAGCCGGTTGATTTTCCAGGTTAAGCAATGTTCACCGAGGTTGGCCCGTGAATGGGTGACCATCCATTACATACCGAGATCTGCATGCTTTGGGAAGCATCTCCAGATTGTTATTTGTAGATCTTTGACAGTGGTTACGGGTAAGTGGAAATTACGGATTTTCCCACTCCTGCGTTATACTTTTCTGATTAATTTCGTTGCGGGATCCAAGCCAGTTAAATTCATTCTCTGGGACTTCATCGAGCTTCATTGTCTCGGCGCTTTTCTGGTGGTCGCCACTGTTGATTCTGGCTTTCAGGAGTTATAGTGGGTTGGGAATAGTGTGGTGGGCTTGTCCCATAAACAGTAGTCACGGATAGTCAGTGGCCCGAAAGTCTGAACAGTCTTACCAAGGGCTATCGTGTTACCTAGTAACTGTAAGATTGTGAAGATCAGATAGGCAGATGCTCCATGTAAAATACTGGGTACAGCTGCATTAAGTTAGACTGGACCTCAGCTATTTTAGGTAAAGGCCAGATGAAACATTTGATAAGGATTGAAATCCGTATCAATGAATCAATCTTATCTTGAGAGTGCTCGAAATATTCACAAACAGTTTGGTATGCAGACAATAAATAAACAACTTTGCACTACGAAACTAATTTATGGCTTTGTGTACTTAGGTACATAACTTGTTTTGTTTATTAACAAATTACTTACATTTTTTTTTGTTTGTACTCCTAACAACCCTACTAACGCTTTTTTTATAAAAATGTATGGACGTGTGTCTGAAATAAAGAATTATTATTATAAGTGTACTAAGAATAACTTTTTAGAGATGAGACACAAAATCGAGCAATTTTTAATTTAAATATTTGATTACCCAGAACTCGCACATCAAAGCTTAAAAATAATTGTAGTAGGTGCATATATATTTTTTGAAGTTGAAAGAGAAGAAGGAAGAATGTCGTGGTATGCATGTGATGATGAGGGACGAATCGCATGTGACTAAAAGAGTGATTAATATCAATGTTGATGGATGGAGAGGGCGAGGAAAACCAAGGAAACGATGGATGGATTGTGTGAGGAATGATATAAAGGAAAAAGGATATCATGACGATTGACAGGGGAAAATGGAAGAAAAAAACGTGTTGCGCCGACGTTAAATAACAGCAGGAAGATGAAGCAAGAAGACTAGTAGCAGCAAGGTTAAAAATTAAATTTCAAACAGATTTGTTTTCCGCATAGCGCATACTGCGCCAAGCCACCCTTTCAGAAAGTAATTTTCATTTAAAATTTCGTCATCGGAAAACCCCTTAAGCCCGCTTGTATCACAATTAGGTACCATAAATCACGAGATGTTTCGATTGCTAAAAGTAATTTAAAACATCGTTCTGTGTCTGACTTTCATTTGAAGATGACTGAGCAGAGTCAGTCATGCATTATTCACGTTTAGTGATTCGTGGTGCACATGCCAGTAAATCTCAAGCACCTTTTCATTCCCCAACTGTAAGTTTATTGTGTATTCTAGCAAAATCTGTTTGTCAATTTATCGTCAGGTTGGTGACGAAACTTGTTTGTATACTAGCCGTGAGTAGCCGCACGGTATTTATAGCGTCTGTAACTATAGAGTTGTGATTTAGCACCTTTTTGAAACACAATTTTCATTCAAAATGTTGCTATAACGTCTTCGGAAAAGTCCCCTGTACTTTTTCGTTTTAGAATGTCATCATTCTCTTGCCCTTATCCCAAGCCAAAACTATTTGCGGTCGGCGCAGCATGTCTTCTTCTTCCATACTTCTCTATTACTCGTCATCTCCTCCTTTCTAGCCATATCATTCTTCACACAGTTTCGTTTCTTTGGTCTTCCTCTTATCTATACTAATAATAGAAAGCTGAAGAGCTTGTTTGTTAGTTTGGTTGAACGCGCTAATCTCAGGAACTACTGGTTGGAATTGAAAAAATATTTTTTGTTGGATAGTCCATTTATCGAGGAAGGTTATAGGCTATATAACATCACGCTATGGCCAATAGGAGCGTAGCATAAATGAAAAATATTGCAAAAACGGGGAAAATATATTCCTTTTGTGAGCTTTTTCTCTCTTATGTGACGCAGACGAAGTTGCGTGAGTCAGCTAGTACTCTTATAGATCATATCTAATTTATACTCAACATTTTTCGCACTACATTATCCTCATTCCTCCGCATTTCATTCTAGAAGGTAAAGAAAAGGTTGGGCACCTTAATGCATACGTAATCTGTTTGTCAAATATCGCCACGCTGGCGACGGAGCACGTTTGTTTACTGGCGAGCCGCCCACACCGTTTATAGCGTCTATAACTAGAGTTGTGATTTAGCACCATTCCAGGGTTTACTGCGAAAACTAAGCGTGTCTTGTAGGTAGCACTTGAAATACGAAAACCCCTACTCATCTGCATTTTCCCAACTACATATATTGGGGTCGGCTTCCAGTCTAACCGGATGCAGCTGAATACCAGTATTTTACATGGAGCGACTGCTTATCTGACCTCCACAACCCAGTTTGTACTGGGTAATACTGTACCCCTTGGTAAGACTGGTAGTCACACTTTTTGGGCCACTGGCTACCTGTAACGGCTGTTAAAGATCTACAAATGACAGCCGGGACCAACAGCTTAACGTGCGTTCCGAGGCACGGAGGAAACTCGGTATGTAATGGCTGGTCACCCATCCACAGATCAACCTAGGCAAGCACGGCTTAATCTAAAGATCGACCCTGGCGGCTGTTATTATTTAGCCATGAGCTCCTCACCCGAAACTGCCGCTACTGCTACGAAATCAAGTCTCTTTCAAGGTCAAACTGTTGCCATGTACACACGGCGACATAATTATCAAGCTATACATTTCCAGTATAACATGGCCTCGCTTTGTATAGATTTCCCGTACAATTAGAGATCCGCATAAACTTGGTTTGTATAGCTTTATTGGTCGTGATGCGTACTACGAGTACTAGACATGCTTAATCTTTTCATTGTCCAATTGTACATTAGTTTTAGACAAATCTAACTTATGCCCGCGTGGATTTTTATAATAGTCTCACGGGATTATACTACCGGGATAAGAAGTATCATATGTGTTAATCCAGGTTATAAACTATCTGTCTGCTAAATTTCATCCAAATCCGTTCAGTAGTTTTAGCGTGAAAGAGTAACAAACATCCATCCATTAATTCTCACAAATTTTTGCAAATGATTTGACGGGTAATATAGATTTTTAGTTTTAGCACTGTCTGTTTCACAAATATCGCCACACCGGCGACGAGGCATGTTTGTTTACTGGCGAGCCGCCCACATCGTTTGTAGCGTCTATGTATAACTAGAGTTGTGATTTAGCACCATTCCGAAGGGTTTCTGCTCGTATATCATATTAGTAAGAAATCTAATCGTATTTGTCCCTAGCACAATCTGCCTTACTAACGTATTGGAGAACAGATAACCTCACTGTGAGAGGGAGTGGTCCACACAGGCCTGTAGCTGTACTGCTTGGTGGATGACATCATCATCATCATCCACAGCCTGACTTCACCGACTGCTTGATCCTCTTTGCTTGTGCCAAGCTTCACGTTCTTATCCAGGACTTGAAGAATATTCCCGCGATGGCAACAATGGATGACATAAAGGTGTCGATTCTGTTGTGCACAAACTAAACTTATTTTAGGCTATTGCTATCTTTTTCTCTTTAATAAAACGAGAAAGAGACAGACGTAATTTAGAGCTGTCAAATTTAATTTGAACTTAATATTTCCATACAAATGAAGGGTGCACGTAAAACATGTCAACTAAAACACGGTGAAGCGCAAGGCATAAACTAGTTTGACATCTCTTACTTAGTTCATAGCTATAGCCGTCCTTTTCTCGCACTGACTTTTAGTAAGATTAAATTAAGTTTAGCTTGTGCACAACCGGAATCGACACCAATGTCTTCGAATTTTTAGGACATGCCGGTTTCCTCAGTGTTTACACTTGCCTAGTAACTCACTTGAATTACGGAAACCACCTTTGCGATATAAAGTATCATTGCAGCAAAATCGTAACATAGATTTACCGTGTGGTAGACAGCGGCCCTGTGGTCAAAGTCAGTCGATGACGAAAATCGGAGATAGTTTCGGAATAACAAAAAGTAATTCGACTTTACGACATTTAATAAATCTGATAACAAAATCATAAAATCAAATTACTTTCTTCAATGATATCTATCCAAAGTTAAATGATAACAGATTCTATAATAATTATCACCATTTTACCTATAATAAATTTACAGACATAGTAGGTAAGGGAGGGAAGATATATTCGTATTACCCAGTACTAACTAGGTTGTGGAGGCAGATGTAAAATATTGGTATTCAGCTGCATCGACTGGATAATGGAATGGAATAAGACTGGAAGGCGATCCCAATAATTTTAAGAAGAGGCTAGGCAGATGAGTAGGTATCTGTAAAGATAGTTTAACTACTCTGTTATGTATTGAAAGTAAACAGTTACCTAGTTTACATTTCCTGTTATTCGGTTTTCATGGTCAATGGAAAATACTCTTTGCTCGTGAGATAACATTTGGCTGAATAATCAGAGCAGTGGGTTTTACCTTATTGTTTTTTTTACACAGCTGGTTTTTGTTGATACGTTTTGTACATTCTAATAACTCATCCTTTTTAATATTATAATTGCGAAAGTTACTCTAAGTATCACCGCTGTGAAGATAGCCGCCCCATTTCTCGGATCCCGTTTTTTTTTTTGCTTAAATCGTTTGTTCTACGTTAGTTCCGATTTGTTCCGACGATATTTCGTTTGTTCCACGACGCGAGATAACTTTTTAAAAAAAATCAAAATGGTGGCGGCTATCTTCACGCTAGCCGCCCCATTTCAGATTTTGCCTCTTTTTTTGGCTTAATCTATAGATCTTCGTTAGTTCTGATTTGTTTTAAATTAAATAAAGGATCACATTGGTTGTTATCTGATATTACAAGTCCTCCTGTCCTCACACAAACAAACATTACACAAACTATTTATAAGCACCGTCCTCACACAAACTATTTATAAACACCGCCCACATTCAAAATCGACACTCAAAGCAAACGTTGGCAAACAATATCTAACTATTTTGATAAATAATTGTCGAGAGCAGGCACTTGAAATAAGCACTGAAGTACCTACTTCATAAAATATCTGTGAAATTTAACAATGGATCATTTTTAAAACTCATCAATCATAATTATTTTAGACTGAAAACCAAAACAGAATTGCTTCACCATTGTTTTCCACCAAAACATGGACACAAAATAGGAAACTCTGCAGAGACGAATGATCGTTCTCAAATAACGATTTTAAAAATAAAATCATAATTTATTCCAATTAGTCTGAGATTCAGTACTTTTTAAATGTCAAAATGTTAGAAAATCCCTGGAAACGCGCGGCTGAAGTGGCGCTACGTCCCCAGCAACATCAAATTCTGTCTGATGTACAGAAGATTAAATCATACATTCTACACTTGAATTGTCAATTTTTCGCACAATCAACTTCGCAGTCATGTACCAAAATAGACTAAATCTAATTCGGGCGTCAGGCTTATCCAATGTTCACGTTGTATTGCACACACACCTAGTCATACATATAGGCTCGTAGCACACTTGGGCTGAACCTATCAGTACGGAATCGTTTTTCCATCCTATCTATCTTCTATCCTTTTCTGTCACTCAGAACCGTCATTTGCTAGAGCGAGAAACAGAGCGGGAGTGCTATCGCACGCGGCAGCGTCGGCGATGCGCTCGGCAGCACGCTCTGTTCAACCCCTATACGCACCGCAACGGATCGGCATTAACCCCATCTTATTAGCTGATCCCGATCCGAAGCGATGCTGGTAACAGAGGACCACCTCCAGTACACCAAGATTTCATCAGTTATGTTTAAGAGGGCCCTTCCCGGCCCGTCTATCGTCAACGCGAGCGTGGTCGAAAAGCTTGTCGTTTCATCCAGAGCCACAGCGGCGTTTTCTTTCAACTTCCCTGTCTTACTTAGCCCCGAACCCGCACTACTCGTCTCCCGCGCACCTCAAACCGCCTAACGCGAGGACATTGAACGATAAAAAAATTGTTCGAAAATTTATAAAACTTGTCCCAGGAAATACGTGTTTCTGAATAAGTCTTACCAGTTTGTGAAATAAATATTTGTCATTTAGAATCTCCACTACATTTGCAAGGCTTCTATCAGGAATACAGGATACTTTCTTTACTTCTACAATTTATGAGTACATTATGAACGGCCAAAGTTATAAGGCTTATACTGAATTTGTTTCTACGAATTTTTATTTTTTGCTTTGATAGAAGCCTAGATATAGGGCACAAGATACCTATTAGTTCAAAAAAATCGAAGATGTATGTTTAACAACGGCATAATCAAGTACGAACGTTTGTCAAAATTCTCGCGAAAAGTATGGCGGGTTGGCCGCTCTTAAGTCCCTTCCTTCTTTTCTAGTCTATTCTAACTGAAGGCGAGCCTACAGTCCTCAACCGTGGCTGCTACTGCGAAATACCTGATGGAAATTCCCAATAACATTTTGCCCTGCCTAAATAGAACCCAGAAACCGAATCTAATACAGGCCGCTGCTAATATCAACATCTTTTAATAGAAAGAATCTCGAACAGAACGAGTAAAGGCGATTCTCATTTCGTGTAGTGTCTAAAAGTGTGCGTTGACCTTTTGGCTATGAACTACCCACGTGGAGCTAGGACAGTGTTGCAAGACTTGCCAAGCACGTCTATGTGATAACACGTGTACATAGTAATGAGTTAGTTACATTATGTATTCAGAACTTTAATTCCCATGTTGAATATAAATATGCAACTAATGAAGGCCAGCGATACATAGCATAAACAAAGATGGAAAAGCCAGAGAGCTTACACTATTTGTTGAAGAATAACAATCGCTTTTAAAGCGTTTGGTATTTTAAAAGAACATTCAACAGAAATGACATAAGCTTTTTCTCGGAGCTTTATCAATCCAATGACAGGGAAGAAGGAAAACCCAAGTAAAATGGGACAGGGGTACGAAATTAATGTCAATCCAATACATTTTTTACTGTTTCATCATCAGTATTGCTGGTGTCAGAAAACTCCATGAAGCCACCAGGGTGCCGAGTCGGCTATTACAATAGTGTCTGAATTGTTTATCATTGATTTCTTATTTGTTGATTTTTAAATGTTTGGTAATCTACTAATATAGTGGCGTCATTATGACTTTCCAATGGTCACTCACTGACACTCCATTAAAAGAAATGGCATAGAATGGTAATCTCGTACACAATGACAAATGAATGACTGACTTACGCGGTAATCTGCTAAAATTTTGACACCTCCAGCCGATATTTGCTCAATTAGCACCATTTTGTATTGCAATAAATATAGGCTTCTTTATTATAGATAATTTAAAACACCTAGATGACAATAAATCAAAACACCTGTCGCTAGAAATAAAACAGATAAAACGTCAGTAAGCAGTAATGTCACATTTGACTTTGACAGCTAAACAGATAAAATATTATTGAATTGTATTGTTTCACATTTATCCGCGTTACGCATAAATTAATGTTTTTAGCTATTTCCGAACTTCTTACAACTTCAGATTGCTTATAACACTAATAAATAATATGTAAAAATATATATATAAATGAAATCTGGAATAATTAGATGTTCAAATTTAATTCTAGTTTTTCGAAAATCATTTCTATTAACAGGTTTTATAATAATGGCAATACAACAATGTCATTAAAACACAATTCTATTACGAGACCATTGACCGACCAATGATCGACCATTATGAATTTAGCAGATTACGAACTTTTTAGCAAAATGACCATTGTCATCGATCAACAATTATGAAATCAATGATAGACCATTGTGACACTATTCTAATAGCAGACTCGGCCCCCAGGCCGTAGAAAATATGATCACCAAACTAAACAAAGTATGCACAAGTAAACATATTGAAGACATATTACTTATTTTGTGTCTTTTTTTTATGTTTGTGTGCTTTAATTACTGACGTCAAATAAATATTTTTCTTTCTTTCTTTCTTTACATATTAAATTGAGGGTTAAGACGTGGCTATATGGACCTCTGTTGAGTAAAACATGATGGAAAGACCGGTAGCACAAATTAATTTCAAAACAACATTTTTAATCTAGCTTCGTCATTTACATAATTTGGGGCCGGATAACGAAAATATCGCAAAAATTATCATATTATCACGAATCCCAATATATTTGCAATCGCATTGCAGATAACTGGTATCAGATAATCGCACGTGTATCGAGTATCCAGTAAGAGCTATTTTTAAATGAAATGTCTCCAAGAATTGAACACCACGGAAATCAGCCCACGTTTTTATTTCCAATGCAACTTGAATTACCTTTAACCTTTTTACAGCAAGCAGGAACAGATTGGCTGTGATTAAATCATTAGTTAATTTTATAACAGCAAAAAGTCTCGACTTATTTATTGGTGCATACCACAGAGGACAGAACAGTCGCGCCGCGCCATCGTAGCGTCTGCTGAACAGACGGCAGGACTAAGAAAATTCATAGCCCCAAAACTGCATTCATCAACATTTTCCTGCCCTTTTCCCAATTTATTTGGGGTCAGCGCAGCATGTCTTCTTCTTCAATACTCCTCTATTACTCGTCATCTCAATAAACACCTCCTTTCCGCCATATCATCCTTTACACAGTTCAACCATCGTTTCTTTGGTCTTCCTCTACTCTTATAGCCAGCTTCGAAACTGCATTGAGAGCAGAAATCCTGTCAGACCCGGTTTCCAATAAACTGGAGACGAGGAGCGAAAAGGAAACCGGCAGGAATCGATTAATCGTATTGGTTGAAATCCACATCGGCTCTCTCGTGACTCCTATTACTGGTCGAGTCTTGCACGTCGCCACTAGTCTCCACTCGTCTCCGATTTGGTGGAAACCTAGTCGTACGATCTCCATTCAAAGCCGTCAGTTTCATTCCATCATTAATATAAATGAATATGAATTAATGTAACTAAATCACCTAATTTCTCACCGCTAACATAGTTCTTAAGTACTCTTTTACTAACCCTTATGGACCTTGTTGTTCGAAATAAATAATTATTTGATTTGATTTGATTTTGATTAAAATTTGACAGGCTTGGTTTGTATTCTTCTTCTTATCGTATCGATTTTCCTTCCATTTTCACGGTGTGGGCCCAGTAGGTGGCCACGTTTATTCCAGCGGTAGATGCGCTGTACAGGTCGTCAAGAGTGCAGGTAGACGGACACCTAGGACACTCCATCAGGTGGGGCATTGTTTGGTCCAGAGCCCCGCACTCGCACTCGGTGTTGGAAGAACCATTTATACCCCATTTTGCCTGGAAGAACCATTTATACCCCATTTTGCCAGGTTATGTTTGCAGCGGCCTTCTTGGGTACGCAATCGATTCAGAGCTTTCCAAATAGGCCACTGTTGTTCACTGCCGGGAGCCAGGTGTTCTTGGGGCTTTAAGAAGTCGTGTGGTGGGGGGGGCACTTCTCTTGCCATAACTTGCTTCTTACTTTAGGTGGCCTGTCTTGGATTTGGTTTGGTTTGTATTGAAGTGTTGGCAATGCTGCCTCCATCAGCGGCCGCCGAAGCGTCTCCTTGCTCTGTGATCGTACTTAATTGATGTAATCAAGCCATATTTCTTATGACGTTTTTCATTTGGGACCTATATCGAAGCAATACATGATAGGATCCTATGAATATGTGGCTATAAAGATAATTTAATTCGCCATTTTCCTTGTTATTTGAACGCTTCATGTGTGGTGCGAATCGGTAACGTTTTGAAACTAATAATAGTAGTTAATTGGACCTGTTTGCGGAACTAACGCCAAGCCATCGTAATGCATGATTTGTAGGTACTACAAGTTTTATTCCATGTGGGCGTAAATGACTTCTGCATAGCGGTGATTCTGGTTGATTTTCTAGAAATAGTTGTTGAATTAATGTTTACAATTTACAAACGAGATATATACTATAGTATTTTAAGCATAGTTTAAACAGCCTATAGGTAATGTTACCACTGCTGGGACACGGCTCCTCTCTGTGGCAGAAACTATTTGCTCTCACCATCATCACTATTCAGCCGAAAGACGACTATTGATGAACATGAGCCTCCTCAGGCATCGCTACAATGAACACTCCAACGCTTCGTATCTGGCGAAACAAGGCAAGACCTTAGAGCGCATTTCACCAATTAATTTGGAATTTAATTTGAAAATAGCTAAGATGACAACTCTAGTAACGCAGTGTAAATATGCTGATCGCGTTCAGTTCGCCCTAACCAGCAAACCCGCCTGATTGGAATAAGATTTTTACATGTTTGTGTGGATACTGATAAAAACCGGCCACGTGCGAGTTGTACTCGCGCACCGAGGGTTCCGAAAAGCTTCATAAAGCAGGCTCGGTTTTTTGTTATTAACCTACATATTTTCGGTTTTCAGATCTTTTCCTTTACATGTGCTGTACAAGACATTGCTTCAATGCAAAATTTCATGATTATAGGTCAACGGGAAGTACCCTTTTTTTTTTTTTTTTTTTTCGGATGGGAAATCATCAAATGACTTCTCCCGCTCTGGGCGGAGCAGGAGGGAGTGTCAGACTTTTACTGACTAAAACCCATCCATGTTCCTTCATCGCCCTTTATGTTCCGGGGCCACGGTATCTCTTTCGAATAGTCCCGCAGCCCCGGCAGACGGGAAGTACCCTTAGGTTTTGATTCCCTCGTGAAATCGCAAAATATGCGACATTAACGGTCATATCTTTTGATAGCGTTGACTCACAAGTTTGACTTTCACAGCTGAAAGAGACCAATTTCAGCTTGATACCTCTACGCGTAACAGAGAAAAAGGATCTTGACAGACATACAGAGAGACGGACAACAAAGTGATTCCATAAGGGTTCGTTTTTCCTTTTGTGGTACAGAACCCTAAAAATTGAGGTTTTGTATATCCACACAAAACCTTTAAACCCGAGGCATGATTAGACTTTCTAACCAAGGTTTACGAAGGCCGACAGTCTGTGATGTCATCAAAAGGTCAATGTAAAGTCTTTAATTTAAACCCAAAACATGAGGTTATCGTCGAACAAGTTTTTTATAATTATGAGTTTTATATGACGGTTGGGATTACTCGTCTGGTTTTCCTACAAGTTTGACTAGTGTTGTTTGTTTTTTAAGTCTTAATGTTCGGTTGAGATGTGTCTGAGGAGCTCGCGGCTAAATTATAACAGCCGAGCGGTCGATTTTCAAGTTAAGCCGCGCTTGCCTAGGTTGGTCCGTGAAACGTTGGTACGGGAAACTCGATACGTAATAGGCGGTCACCCCGACCGCCTATTACGTATCGAGTTTCCCGTGCCTCGGAAAGCACGTTAAGCACCTGGTCCCGGCTGTCATTCGTAGATCTTAGACAGTCGGTACAGGTAGTGGCCCGAAAGTCTGACAACCAGTCTTACCAAGGGTGTCATAATATTACCCAGTACAAACTGGGTTGTGGAGGTTAGATAGGCAGTCGCTCCATGTAAAATACTGGTATTCAACTGCATCTGGTTAGACTGAAAGCCGACCCCAACATGGTTGGGAAAAGGCTAGGCAGATGATGATGATTTACGGTCGGGGATGTGAAATGAGTAAGCAAATTTTAAACACTGCTTTTCCAAAGAAATAGTGGACATATTGGAAATGTTTCTGGCCTTTGACAGTACCAAGCACGGCAAAATAATAAAGCAAATGGACGGTACAAAAAAAAATGACCTAAAGGTACCTAATGCTTTTATTCCTTGCTTGATTATTATCTTTGAAAGTTCATAATAGTGGCTCTTAGAAAAGCTAATACGTATTTTTTGCAGCTACTAAGTGTGATGACAAAAGGAATGTATTCTATGAGGTGTTAAGAAATAAAATAGGTTGCAATCATAATTACATAACTAACGCCTCAGCATTGTATTGATGTAAATCAATAATGTTTCTAATGTAATTTTAAAGTAATTCAATAATTTGTGTTTGTATACAGTATCTAGTTTTGTTTTATATGGGTCCCGGACCTGAAATAAATGATTTTGTTTATTGTTGCGGTGTATTTATTAATGTCTTGTTTTCTAGATTTAATTAACTTCATTTATCACTTTCGCAGCTAAGTTAAGGAAGTTAAACAATTATATTGATCGATTAGTTTGAAAATCGCCTTTTTATGATTTATTTTTGCACTTCTCGCTTTTTATTTTGATGCTGGTGGAATATCCGTATTTTTCAATCTTGAATAGCCTTTAGTACGACTAAACGTACTCACGACTGTCGTGGTCGAAGCAAAAGTGAGCCTTTGCATATCACATGCAGATTCTGATGTCGCATTGGATGGTGACTCCCATAATAATGTAAATGATTAAAGACTATGAAGATGACTCTAAAACCAGTCGGTTTTATTCGACCTTGGGGCGTCTTGTTCGCATTAGCAGAACGGCGACGACGCTAGAATACCAATAGGGTGCTTATACTTCTTATCATTGCAGGAAAACAGGTTTAATTACAACTATGTTGTTTTACCGCTGGCCAGTGTGTTTTGTTTGTTTTCAACTGTAGTGAATAAGTTGGTTGTAACACGTGCAGCTTGGGTAAATAAACCACACTGTACGAGCGCTTCAAAATTATACATTTTCGTCTGCTCTCAAAACGGTCAAGAACATTATCATGTCCTGGAATGAAAACTACGAAAATATGTCAATTCAACTCAATTTATTTATTTTGTTTCATGTGATACATATTCAACCCGCATTGAGCCCACGTGATGGATCCCAATCTCTCACACAGAGAAGAGGTATGTGTCCCAGCAGTGGGAAGGTTGTAGGCTGATTAAGCTATGTATGTACTGTGTGTTAAATTGTTTG
Organism: Xestia rhomboidea; assembly: GCA_963853795.1. NCBI lineage: Eukaryota > Metazoa > Arthropoda > Insecta > Lepidoptera > Noctuidae > Xestia > Xestia rhomboidea. The sequence goes on from OY970773.1 coordinate 16,461,666, forward strand.
GGTAATACTCTAGTAGGTGACCATGCCGGCGGTGGCATGTAGGTTCAGTTGTATCTTTTAAGATCTTCAGAAACGCTGGTGTATGGTCACTTTGCACGCTCCAATCAGGGATGGAAATTTGTATACCAAGGAGCTACCACCACCAACTAAATTTCTGTTTTTTATGCACTCCGAAATTCAAAACTCCTAAACAGCAACTTATATTTATAAGCTTCTAAACTAAATATCAAAACATCACTTTACAGATAAACTGGCTCTAAAGTTTATTCGTTATTTTAGTCTAAAGAACACTTAAAGGTCAGTTGAGCTAAATTAGTAGTAATATTAACCATTAAAACTGTTATTGGTCAACATTTAGCAAAACTGGACTACTACTGGTATTCAGCTGCATCCGGTTAGACTGGGAGCCGACCTCAACATAGTTTGGAAAAGGCCTGGCAGATGGTCTGTTTATGGAGCTGTCATTGTCAATTAATTATATATTATCGCTTTAAGATAGTAAGCATAAATTGTTCAATATCCCATTTTGTCAGTCTGTAGGTCGATCCGCCTCCCCTATACCGCGTATGCTTACGGTGCTCAACGCGCTCGTGGAGACCAACCCTGGCTTGGACTCATTTGCTGATGAATGGAATACAATAATGTTAGAATGTTTATGGTTCTGCGGCAAGACAGAGTAAAATATTTACTTTACTCAATTTAGTATTAATGGCTAATGCTGTACTAAATGTAAGATTAATTAAATAAATGGACGAAAGAAAAAGAGGATATCAAACCAGTGCCTATTCTATGATCTTTCCCGATCATTCTAACGTTTGAAGTTTAAAAAGTCGTGAGTCATTTGCTATTCTGTGGTCTCTTTAATCCTTAGAACCGGCGAAAAAAAAAGAAGGAGTTTCTCAAGTAACGTGTTTTTTTTTTGTTTTGGACTTTGCGCTACGTGTCGATAGTTCGAGATACAGATTAGATATGAATTAGTGATTCTTTATGTCCGTGAAATGGCGTTTAAGCTGAGTGTCTGAAAATGACAAGGTATCATCCCCTTTCCATCCAATTTGGGGATGATTTTTTCATTTATCGTTCCACAGAGCTCAACTTCGTTGTAAGGAATTACATAACATGACGTCTGAAACCCCAGAATGGTTAAGCAAAGGTGTACCTAGTAGTACAGCCATATTTCGCCATTAAGTTTAAGCCCCATATAATAAAGGGTGAGGCTGTTGCTATCAACCGGCCACAAATCCCCACTCCATGGCTGCTATTGAGAAATTCCTGATGGAAAAACCTGACCACTGCCTGATCTGAGCATCGAACCCAGTACCTCATGTTCAGCAGTCGAGCTTGCAACCACTAGACCAACGAGGCAGTCTTATATATGTATAGGTAAGGAACTCCTCGTCCTTGTATGCTTGAGTAGTCTGTCAGAGAATTTAGGATTTTTATTAAGTAATTGCATCAATCTGACTAACATCACCTATCCACATTTTTAACGTTTTAATTTTTGAAGTGAAAACTTGAGCACTTTTGGGTGAACAAAAATCATGGAACTCGCGTCATCGTTCGTTTGTGCTCGCTAAAACTCGAGAACGGCTGGGCCGATTTAGCTGATTTTGGTTTTGAAATGTTTGTCGTAGTCCAGGGAAGGTTCAAACGGTGACAAAACAAAAAAAAAACACTTAAAAAGTTTAAGTAAAGAATACAAATCAAAAATAATAATCTAATAGCTCGACGATACAATTCACAAGTTACTTAGTTTTCACTTCTATCGGCAGTCCCCCAAAGACTGCCCCGCATTTTTTTTTTTTTCATAAAAGGTGGCTTTATTGTGATTGCTAAACTACTTGTTAGTTCGACAGAATGTAACAAACGTTTTCCGTAATTTTCTTAGAACGATAAAATCAATTTCTTTGGCCTTCATCGCACGTTGTAAAGGTTCAAACGCAAACCGCTACGAACAAATTGCGATCTCAGCTCCGGACACTGACCGATAATATTCCTATTATACCTACACTACTAAATTGACGTCATCGACAAAAACTTTAGACTGGACTCCGCTCCAAAATGGTACATTTATAGTCCGGACAGATTGCAGACACCGGAAACTGACAGATTCTCACTCTCCACAATCTGTCCGTACCGGTTCAACCGAACCTTTAGATGTTACGTAACGTCGTTAATGACGTTTTATCTTCACGCTGCGTTACGTCACGGCGTGGATGGAAAGTGTCATCAACGGTGACTTTCACTGCGTTAGCTGCGGTGCCGTGTAGCTAGTTTGTTATGGTACTTGAGCTGTAAGAGCGGTTTCGCACTACGTCCGATCCGAATCCGAACCGAACTCAGGGCCCTACTCTCTAACGCTTCGTCCGTATTTTCTCATCTATCCGTCTCTCTCGCGAACGTCTGACGAGTGCGAGTGAGAGAGACGGATAGATCCGAATATACGGACGAAGCGTTGGGAGTAGGGCCTTCTTTCCGGAGTAGTCGTAGAACTAATTCTATGGTAGTTTACGCACTAGATTCGGCTACCGTCATACGATTTTGTATTTTAGTGTATTTTCACGGGTACGGATCGGACTCGTATCGAAAACACTCTTACGTTTTCAATCAGCTGTTTTGTTTATTTCCGAGGTTTTTTTAAGTCTGACTTGCACTAGCTACAACAGTTAGTACTATAGTTGGTGCCAGTTAAGATCGCAAAAGCGGTCATTGACCCACCTACATTTATTAAAGTTCTTAACTTTGAAATCCAAAAATAAGCCTGTTCAAGTCTTGAATCGTCATCTATCGTGATCTTCAACATTGTTTCTAATGAAAAACAATACATGTTTCATTTGTTTTGTTACGTAGGAACTATTGCGATCTTAACTGGCACCAACTATAGTAATGAGATTAGTCATCAGAAACAGGGGGCAATGTCCGTTTTTAGCAACACTAGGTGATACCTGAATAAATGCCTAAATAAAATCGTCCTGTTGGATTTCCAAAGATTGGTTCAGTGCCGAGGGTGTAAACTTCAACAGCGCAATGATATTTCGGCACTCAAAGCGTACATATTAATTACAGAAATCGGGCATAACATCTTTTAAATTATGATACTACTTGAGTTGGGCATTATTGATATTATTGGTATAGGTTGTGTTAAAACATGTTTTGTTTCTACAATAGCTTACCATTATGAAGTAAAACTACTGTGTGGCGTTGCCCGCTCCGCCCCCTGCAACAATTAGAATAATTCATCTTTATCAAATGCCTTTCATGTAAAATATTCGTATTCGGAGCTCGTGGCTAAATAATAACAGCCTCTCGAATCGATCTAAGGTTTTAGGTTAAGCCGTGCTTGCCTAGGTTGGTTTGTGGATGGGTGAACAAAGCCACCCATTACATACAGGGTTTCCTCCGTGCCTCGGAAAGCACGTTAAGCAGTTGGTCCCGGCTGTCTTTGACAGTAGTTTAGAGGAAGTCAGTGGCCCAAAAATAGTATGTCAACCAATTTTACCCAGGGGTATCGTGTTACCCAGTACTAACTGGGCTGTGGAGGTCAGATAGGCAGTCGCTCTATGTAAAATATTGGTATTCAGCTGCATCCGCTTAGTCTGGAAGGCGACCCCAACATAGTTGGGATTGGGCTAGACTATTATGATGATCAACTATGATGTTTTGTTTACTTCTGTTCGTTCAGTTGCATCATCATCATCGGTCTGTTTCTGCCAATCAATCAGAACCCCTTGGCAAGTCAAGCGGTTTTAAAACGCGGCGGTTTAAAAAGCATTTACCCAAAGTCTTTGCTAACAGTTAGCTCTAGTTATAATATTAACCGCTCACTGAATGTCATTATACTTATCGTATCGATTCCTGCAATAGATTGTACCGCCATTCGGCTTTTGAATAAAACCATAGACAATTAACTTAGTATTTAAATTAAAAGTGATTTGATAAAACATTAAAAAAAATAAGTATTAAAATCATAAACCTTACAAAACATAGTGTATTTTCACTTTACTCCAACGCAAACTATCGTAGATGCTTATCGGTAGGTTTCATTGCAGAAACCAACTAGCCATGTGCAATTACAAAAAAATGGGCCAGTACAAACTATAAACACATGGTTGGGTTTAAAAGCAAGTCATTGAACCCTATTCTGTATGTGGGTTAGAAGTTAAATTTAGTAGCACTCGTCGGCTTCTTTGTACATCTTTCTTTACCCATCAATTTCTTGTGGGGCTTTACGATTCGATTTTACGAGGTCGTTGGTCGACAAGGCTAGTCGATACGGTATACGTAGCCTAGGCAGCCAATGTTTCATTATGAGACAGTTGATTCAAGCTCTATGTAGGATAAGATCCGAAGAATCTGAATAAAACTGGAGTTAACGACGTAGCTTGCAGAATAAGAAAGCTGGAGTGTCGGTAGGGTTGCCAACCGTACTCAAAAATGAGCTCTTGCTCTATATAAATTTCGAGTTACAATGTTTGGAGTCATACAATTCTTTTAAAAACCATGAAAAATTATTATGTGCAGCAAAAAGTACTAAAAAATACCTTTTTAAAATAAATGATACTCTTTATTGTAAGTCCGTGCTCTTTATTTACTTCCTTTCAAATCAGATATATACCTACTCTACTTCTTCTAATAAAAGTTGGCAACCCTAAGTGTCAGTGTAGTGGCCATTATTGTGTATGGACCAATGGCCGATAGAGCGAGTCGGAGTGGAGATGCGTATCGACAAGCGTAATGTGGGACGCCACCTGAAAACGGTGGCTGGGACAACCTGAATGCAGAAGGCAAGCAGAGGCTATGTCTATCATTAAACTGCGATTAGAGTTGAGTGATCCAAAGTTCTGCACTACAGTAATAGTTCCGGATTCACTTCTAGTTCTTGCTGTAGCTCTATCGCAAATGATTCCGTTTATAATGCACCAGGTGCTAGACGTCCCACGCTTGCAATAAACATCTAATGAGGGGATGTCTCACTCCGTAATTGGCACACTATAACGAGCAGTTGTTCGTGTTTCTGTGCAGAAAAGAAACCGGTTTAAGGCTAAAAGATACCGCCTAAAGGCTAAAAGATACCGGCTAAAGGCTTCATCAGTTTTAATTAAGGGTTCTTACATACGAGCGGCACGTTGCCAACGGCAGATCAACTGCAGCCGTCGACGGGTCGCGATCATTGCAGTTATAGCATGCCGCGTAAATGTGTGTCGACGGCTGCTGTCGACGCACCGGCGGCAGCCGCCGACACCACAACTGCAAGCGTCGACAGGTGGCGACGGCTACAGTTTATCTGCAGTTGGCAACGTGCCGCTCGTCTGTAAGAACCCTTAGATTCTAATGGGTGTATTGGAACTGTGGGTAAGATTTAAGGTACATTTAAGGCAACGGCAGCCCGCAGCGTCAGTCAGCATTGTCGCCATCTGCCTTTCCTTGGAGTTATTTTTATAAACCATTTACGTTGTTGATTATAAATCTGATATTGAGCAGTGGTCGCCGTTGCCGTTTGCGGTATCCTCCCGAAGTGTGCCTTTGAAGCAAATCGTCAATTTTCAGTAGCAACCCGCAGCTCTGGACCTTGGATTTGTACTTCGCAATAAACTCGCCCTCAAAATACTTTGTACATGACCTAACTGGCGAACGGTGCACGGTGGGTCTCCATACATATTTGCTGCATGCAATTTAACGAGGAACGGAACCAGCCTTGAAACTTCAGACCAGGCCTGTCGACAACCGTTAAGTTTTATAATACACGTCAGAAAGTTTCATGCATGCTTACTATGTATTATTAACTCGTTTGCCGTCCCAGTTTAACATGAAAATGACCCAATTTCATTTCGTTGCATGACTGTGAAGCCTTATTTAAAAAATATATTCTTTGTATCTTGCTGTGGCCCAGTTTGGGAGAGGCCTTGTCCAGCAGTGGACTGTGCTGTGATAGTCTTGGTTGACTGATTGTTTGATATTACGATAACGTTGATCGCTTTTGGACTTTGACGCATTAAGTTATTGTCAATATTGTCATTACCACTCAAAGTTTACGTTGTTGACGCTTAATTTTTTTGTGACAAAAAGTTTTTACTTTGTCGAAGGTTTTCATTCCCCGACTGTATATGTATTGACAGACGCTTTTGTCTCCAAAAGTACTTAATGCCGAACAAAAATTCTTGATAATGTTTGTACCTAGTATAATAATTGTTAATGAAACAATTTTCCATTTATTTGATACTACTAGGAAGCTATTACTTAATGTTTTCGTAGTTAGTAATTACCACACATAATGAATGAAGTGAGATCATCAGTCAAGTGACAATTAAGTTTTTTTTTGGGTTTAAAATCGATTGTTTGCTCTGAAGGCCTTGGCAACTTGTAAAGATTATTTTTCGCCAAACCACAAAGCAAATTATCATCAGCTTGCGAAGAAACCTTTGTAGTTTATCAACATTTACGAAAAGTTAACATTTCCTCGCTAATGCTTCTACTTGGATCAAAGTATACTATATTGTTGGGGAAAAAGAACTGTGGTATCAACACGTAATCCATGAAATGTTTGTCTGTACATTTTCATGCATACACTGTACCGATGGATGGCCAGGGCTGCAGTCTCGACAGAGACAACGACAAAATCGCTAACTTTCGATTGCCAATTACTAACAAATAAATTCAGTTGCAATAATGATGCTTGCGGGAAATGCAAGCCTTTACATCCAAGATGCAATTTCTTCGTTAGTAATCAGCGATCGAAAGTTAGCGATATTGTCTTTATCTGTCAAGACTGCCGGCCCTGGAACCTGTAGATAGATCCAAAGGACGGGCTTCGCACATTTATGATTCGCTCCTGACTCAAAGACATTTAATTTTTAAATTCTTAGGATATCTTTATACTACTGGTGGCAAATTGTTCTGCCACAGGAAAAAAAACCATTAAAATGCGTGTATAATAGGCAACTTTTTTGACCGAAATATGTACAATTAGGCAGAAAAGGTTGCGCATAAAAGCTAAGCTAGCAAGCAAATATTATGGAAATCACAGCCGTTTTGGCATTCGCAAAACAAGTTCGTGGTTACTGTCGCGGCTGCGACCGCGGCCATATTTCGTTAACAATTTAACACCTCATGACGTTCATGAGTCGTTCTGGGCAGTCAGAAGTCCGAGAACCTTTCAAGTAGTCTTACCAATCCTGACAAAATCAACGATAAGATGTTGTTCGCGGTACGACTATAAAGGATCTTTATGTCATTAAAATTTAAAGATAGTCGTTACGTTTGACAGCAGTCAGAAGCCCGACAAGCTGAAAACAAGGGGTATCGATGTCTTACCCAGTAACAGGGTTTTGGGATGGAGCTCGCTCTACGTAAAATACTGGCATTTACTTGCATTCGCTGAATTGGATAGTGATTCCAACGTCCTCATCATCTGCCTAGCCTTTCCCAACTACGTTGGCGTCGGCTTCCAGTCTAACCGGATGCAGCTGAATACCAGTATTTTAAATGGAGTGACTGCCTATCTGACCTCCACAACCCAGTTAGTACTGGGTAATACTGTACCCCTTACGACTTTTTGGGTCACTGACTACCTGTAACGACTGTCAAAGATCTACAAATGTCAACCGGGACCAACTGCTTAACGTGGTTCCCGAGGCACGGAGGAAAACCAAATATATAATAATGTCAACATAGGTCCAAAAAATACGCAATATTCAATACATCATCAATAAAAGAGCATGTCAAAATTAATAAATGATTCACTTAAAAATTCATTTACATCATATTATGCTTTACTAGCTTAAAAATATTTTAATTTCCTTTTAAATCGTTTCTTTGGTCTTCCTCTACTCCTGTAGGAATCCACATTCATACTCTATAACCTAGGGAAAAGGCTAGGCAGATGAGGGATCAGCGAAGGGATTGCAATGATCTATCAGACACCTACTTACTTACTCGTAAGTAAGTACTAAGTACCCACTTGTTTACTAAGTTATTCTAAAAGAAATGACATCATCTATTGCATATTCTGATTCTGTTTGTGCCTACACAAACAGTATAGATATTGACTGAAACCAATTCTTCATTATTTTTCTATGAGTAACGGTTGCCCAGCAGAAACGGCCGCGGCTTACAGTTGTTGTCGTAGGTTTGAATCTAGGCTGGTAGGTAATTTCTTTTGTTACAAATGATTTTATCATCTCTGCTTTCAAAATGCTGAAGGAAACATTCTGAGGAAACCAGCATGTCCTAGAACCACACCAAAATTCGAAAACATATGACATCCTGATCCAACCCACACTGGGCTAGTGCGGTAGATCACAGTCTTGCTTCTCACCAAGAAGTGGCCTGAATGACCTCCCAGCTGCAGTAGGATCATTATCTTTGGCTGTTTATACTTCACAATTTATTTTCGTTAAGTACTTACATAGTTTTTTTTAAATAGCCCGTATTGTCCCATCCCGCTCCTGGGAAAAGGCCTCCCCTCATTCCTTGCACTTTTCTCGAATGTGTACTTTCATTTCCGGTACACAAACATAAAAAATCTGCTCCCCAACATTAATAATTGAATCGATCACTAAAACTAATTAGCAAAGTATGAGTTCAAACCATTCGCTCGGGCGGGTGTCGGCGAAAGTAGCAAGGGGCGGCGCCTGCGCCGGACCGATACAAGTGAAAGTGGCGACGAAAGCAGAGTGCGGAAGAACTGCTTTCTTGCGTTACCCCCAGTACCGCTCGATATCCTGTTTAAGAAGTACTTAGGTACTGGCCTGGCTGGCTGATTGGTTAGACTATACTTACGGTTTAAGAAATTTATTTCGCTCAAAAATAATACAATTATTCACTTCTATGAGGAAACACATAATAATTAAGATACAATAAAAGACGCTTTCGCGTGGTAATAAACTAAAATTAAGTTATAAAAACCGGCCAAGTGCGTGTCGGGCCACGCGCAGTGTAGGGTTCCGTAGTAGCCCGTTATATTTTAGATTTTGTTTTTCAATGCAAGTCTTCACCCGTTATAAACAAGCAACTACTTAGTCACTTTATAGGATTTGTTCTAAAGATTTTTTATTTGGTACAAAATTATCCAACACCCAAGTTAAACGACTATTACTGCTAAACTAATAAAGTTATCTTAACCGCTATAGTTTTCCTTCATAGTTCATGAAATGCACTATCATCATGAATTTTTCCAGATTTTTCAAGCTAGCAGTTTAGCTTTTAGAGGGGGGATCTCGTAAATGGAACATTAAATCGAAAAGTAGTATTAGCAACCCCTAAGTCATTTTAAAAGACCTATTCAACGATACCCCACACGATGGGGGAGACGACGAGGAAAGAAACCATCCCCACTTCACATGTAGTAGTATTAGCAACCCCTAAGTCATTTTAAAAGACCTATTCAACGATACCCCACACGATGGGGGAGACGACGAGGAAAGAAACCATCCCCACTTCACATGTAGGGAGCTACCCTAAAAAAATATATTTTCCAAAAAAATATTTTACCACTTTGTCGGCGATATTGATATATACACACTTCTACAATATTACAGCTTTCTAGTACTTACGGTCTCTTAGCAAAACCTCGGACAGGCAGACAGACGGACATGGACACACGGAACTATAAGGGTTCCTTGTCAGGACTACGGAACCCTAAAAACGGCAAAAACTTACAATTTATAAATTATTTAGGTGGTGTTTTAATAGTCTTTTAAAAGTTAGAGTGATTTCGATTCCTTGATTACTTTAGGTAAAGAGTTTTAGAGTTTAGCCCCTTCTTAAATGACTTCCACACCCTCATATACTTCGTCTTAGATACTATAGTAAATTTAGGTTCTTTTATTTCTTTTACAAATCAGCGAATCACACACAGCATCTGTCTGTGTTTTGGCGCAGCCGTGACGATCATAGGTACCTACATAATGTAGGTCATTCCTATTTTTTTAATTTTTTCGCTTATTTTTTTCGCTACTGGAACGTGTTTCTGGCAAAGGCTTATTTCTTACTAGTTTAGCAGAACTTGACACAGTGTTTTGCAATTTCAGAAAAAAATGAATTTCGTTCAAAATGTAAAATTGCTTACTTATTACATGTTTAAAATGTTTACATTGACCTGCATTATTTATTAATTAAAACCAATGTACTCTAAATTATGTAAATTCAGTCATCCTTCTCACTAGTGGGCACAGCTAGTATTTTTATTTTATTTTATAGATTACATGTTCTAACACACTTAACAAGGCACACAATTAGACCTATGGGGTCTGTTTATAGGTAGGCGCTTAATAAAATAAAATAAAAAGCCTTTTATTTCTACACTCAATTAAATTTGCGCACTTTATTATAACATTTTGTACTCATTCCTAGATAAAAATTAGTTTTGTTAGTCTTTCACTTAACCTATTTTGATAAATAGGTTAGTATAGGTATAGGTAGGTTAGGTGTTAGTTTATATTACTTAAGTAGGTGCTTACTATTAATTAACTATTTTTTCAATACAGTTGGAGACGCTTATACCCAGTAGTGGGCGAATTTGGGCTGTGAATGATTATGATGGGCACAAGTATAGACTCCACAGAATAAATAAATATTACTTTACAAAACAGCACACACAATGAACACTCAATAGTATTGTAACTCTAAATTAAATGATAATAACTGAAACCTCTTCATTCAACATTCTCCCGAGACAATAGCCTTAGTTTAAAAACATCAAGTACAATACCTGCTGGTTACATGATGTAAAAATATTTGAGTGCATGTAATACAGCAACATCTAAAGATATTATATTATTTGTAGGTGAACAAGATTGGTTATACTCACTGCAAATTCTGAATTGTTTAAATGTAACTTTGCTTGTACCTAATTTGCGAATTGTCGCTAGGTAGAGTGACAATCTTCGCAGGGTGGTTAGTAGCAAGTGGATAGGAGTTGCCGAGAATAGAGTTGCGTAATTGGAGAGACCTTTATCCAGCAGCTGACTGCTGTAGGCCGATAGTGATGGCCTGGATTTGACAGTTTTGTTGGTGAGAAAGCAATTTTTTTTTTATTCTTTTGACTCTAATAGTTGATAGTAGTTATAGTTATCTCAGTAGTAACTCCCTTGCTTAAGCATGCACAAGTATTGATTGTATCTTTGGTCTTCCCTTACCCTTGTAGCCATCCATCCACATCATACTCAAGACCTAGTGCCTTCCAGAAACCGTGACTTTTAAACTTGGGAATTATAATGGCTGAAATCAAAGGAAACAATGGTTCAGACTATAGTCTAACTAAACTGTGCATTTAAGCCTGAAATTCATTTGAACATTTTCAAATTTTTAGAAGATCTTTTAATGCTACCTTATCTAATTTGTATTTTATACTTCAACCAGGTTTCTTTCAACAATTACTAGTAAACAAAACAGTGTGTTGTTGTAACAATACAAAAATACCATATCATTGCAATTTGCATAACAAATCATACTTGAAACACATACATCCATTCTGTCAATTCTAGATACCAATTTGAATATAATAATGTTGTGCAGCCCATTCAACTTCAATACAAAGTCATTCAATTTTGCCTTATCATTGAATCTCATTATCGCATCAGTATTATTTTTCCTCAGATACTGATGACTAGAGCTAAATCTTTTTTGCAACTACCTAATTTGTAATTGATTTTTTGTGATGAATACTGAAGATCAGTGTTTTATAGTTTAGAATCATGCTTATTCTCTAATTAGTAATGCATGTTTCAGGTGAGTTTACACTGTGTATTAATTTTAGGTGTAAGCTTCAACCAATCACAGGATAGACGAGAGACCTGCAACTACATGTGATTGGTGGGTTTCCGCACATCTCCGCTTTGGTGGAAACCAGGCCTTATGCCTTCAGTTAGGAATCTAAACGAATACTATACATAAAAAGTTTGAAATAGGGGGTAATCTTCAGAACAACTGATCAGATTCCGGAAGCTACATTATTCCCAGGTGTCAAAGGCTATACCTACGATATTCTTGAGAGACAATTTCCGACTATTAAGTAAAGTCGTGGTCAATAGCTAGTGTAAATAATACTATGTTTAGGTACAATAAAATCTGCTCCAAACTTTAACGTAAGATTATCTTTAAACAAAAGGTTGGTTAGGTTTAATAATGGCATTGAAATGTTGCTAAATAATTAGTATTTTATTGTAATGTGTTTTGGCCTTTCATTTAATTTATCATGTTTGTTAGAGAGATTTTATCCATATAATTGCCCCTATCGATTGATGTAAAAAAGGTACAGAATGTAATTTTTTCGAACTTTAGTTGATTCATTCCGGGTTCGATGCCCGAGTGTCTAAGTTTCGAAAATCTGTGAATGCTGATTTGTTTCTTTTAAAAAATAAAGGAATGTTTCCTTTGAGTCAAATTTTCTATCTCCTGTATTTCGAGTTCTTTCCAGGTAGCATTGAAAAATTCCACCCTGTTTAAATGTTGTGCAGACCCCAAGTAACATTGGACAAGGGCACAAAAATGATGTTAGTATTTATACACATTGAACTACAGAGTCATTATAAAAAAACAACAACTTTATCAGATTTGTTCTGAGTAGTAATTAACGTCATTATCAGAATTTGATAAAAATCAATTGTCGACATACTTAATGATTAAAAATATATTGTTGCCTCATTTTTGCTAAATTCATTACTTTCTTTTCTTTGTGATTCTTTCCATACTTTACCTAAAGGCACATTAGACAGCTGTTTTTAACCAAATAATAATAATAAATTTATTATCAGAAAAGACACATTTAAAAGTTTCACAAAAACATTAACAATAAAAATGAGCATTTCCGACGAAAGTGAACTAGTCTAGTAGTAAAGATATCTAAAATGGTCGTTAAATACTTTCAAAATAAAGTAAAGTAAAATTTAAAATAACGTAAAGGTAATTTAAAAATAAACTAACAAAAAAAGAAAAAACAACTAATACTACAAACTAAAATTATATCAAAATTGAATTAAAATTAAGCTACTTATGTTGAATGATTGTGCTTGTGCGTGCACAAGAGTGCACAGGTGAATGTTTCTGTATGAGTGAGTGTATTTGTGATTGTATGTATGTCCGTTTTTCAAATATGTACATCATTCGATTGGTTTGATAAGATCTTTTGTTTCCTGGTAGTTTAACTTTAGTAAGAGGATTTGTAGTTCTTTTTTTATTCTATTTTGTTAATACGGTTGTAGAGACGAGAACTGTTTATATAAAAATTTCTACTGGTGAGGGCAGTTCTATGCGTCTGTATTTCACACACTATGTCCTTCCTGAGCTTGTTGTTCGGCTAATATGGAATTGTAGTGTGCTTTCGCAACACGGTCTGAAGCACATAGAGGTGTCTTGCTGTGAGTACAGAGCATTGTTGGTACAAGGTTACGGTCGGGTACCTAATACTAACTTATGGAAACAGCAACCTTGTAATGATGTTAGAGAAGAACACATAACTACCAGGCACATACGAGCCATATACCCAGGGGAGGAGATAGTTGGGAATTATATAATACTGTGCTACTTCTTTATCTCTAATACTCAAGGGTCAAGGAAGACATCCAGTTCGTCCCTATTCCTTTAGTACACATATATTTCACATGTTTCGTTTAAACCCGACAAAACAAGGGGCAAGCAACCTAGGAATTGGACTCAAGATCTCACCATAGCTAGGGTTTGCAAACTCCCTGATTGATGTAACCAATTCTGACTGATCAACAAACCGCTGAAGACAGAGGATGTATGTATTTTTATCTACTACTTAGTAACAAGTGATTAACAACACATTTTCAACAAACCCTATAATCTAACATAAAACAGTAAGCCCATACCAGAAGACCTTACATACATAAATAATATCTATACTTTATAATCTTTGTGTTTAATCTAGGTACAGATTGGGACAGCTTATTATTTGATTGTAATACACCTTTAGTGGTGTAATACAAAGAAGACTAAATCACGTCTGGAGTTGCTAAATCATGATTATATTGATGTTCTTTACTAACTGTTCAAGTTTATTGAAAAGTCTGTTTGTAGGGCAACAAAAATACAAGAATATTGTAAAAGAGCTCTTTAAAAAATTTGGTTTGCTTACTTTATTGTGGTCTATTTCTATATTTTACTAATTTGAAGAAGCAATAGTAGTGAGTGGAACAAGCAGATTGAGCTATGGAAAGCGTCCATAGTGCCAGCTCAAACGCAAAGAGTAAATAAAAGCAAGATTACATAGAAAACAACAAAAAAACTAGTATCCGTACCGGTCGTGCATCAACGTCGCAGCGGCACGAACGAGCCAGCATGGCTCTCACGGCGCAGGGACGCAAACAAACACCAATTCCTCACTCAACAAGGACACCTAACTTGATTAACTTCACCCACTGCCTTCACATCACGCACTATTTATTGACCGCACTAAGGAATCTTCGATCCTTTGACCGTAACACAAAACACACTTTTCACAAATCACTAAAATCTGCCCGGATATCTTCCACAGAAACAGATTGTACACAAATAAACCACCTCCGTGAGACGACTTGCGAAACGATATGTCAACTACCTACGTCAAACAATCTCAAGTTTACCAGATTATAACACTAGTTTTACTTAACATTCTATGTACTCACATGAAACTACTTTGATTCACTACTGAAATACATAATTTTGATCTAGAATGTATTGCGTCTTTTTCGTTTGGAATACCTTAAAATTTTGCGATAAGCAAACAAGCGAACCACCGCTACGCGACCCTATCGAAAACTGCCAAACTGGAACCGAACAATATTATTGCCAACCAAACAAAACGAAAAATCTTTCAGCTGACAGTGCCTTGACAAGTGACGGCAGTGGGGATAACATACATGTTATAAAAATTCTACTATTCTAACGATAAAAAAATGCATAATAATTAGAAGGACGTGCCTCCGCAGCCGGCGCCGCCGCCGGCTACCAAAATTTATGTGATTAGGAGCGGGCGGTGGACACGGGTATGTTGGCAGCACTGCATCAGTAACCGTCAATGTCAAAATGTGTCGCCATAGCAAAACGAAGGGCAATGCATGTATTTTTTTCTTTACTTACATGATAGTATAGTACTCTATACCCAAGAAAATAATTAAAAGTTAAAAGTAAATAATTAAGTTCAAGGACTGCTTGTCGCTCAAAAAAAATATTAAACTTCTACAATTTTCTACGACAGTTCAAACGTCCGTGACTGTCGCGGCCATTCCTGTCAAAGCGTTTGACGTCATTTCCCTCTATCTGCCTTGTTTTAGTCAAGGAAATTATATACTAACTGGAATGGGTACGAACAAAATGCAAAAAAAAAAATAAAAAAAACTCTATCTCAAAAGCTTAGAGTTTAAATTTGTACAATAGATTCAATAGAAAAGAAAAAAAAACAAAACGTTCCGAGCGAGAAACCGACAAAGGTGGATCTGTGTCTCTGTCTTGCCTTGTCACCGATGTAAACAATATGGCCGATACATTTTCGCGTCGAAGTCATTTATGTACTTTTATTATATTTAAGTAAAATAATCCGCTTTTTAAATATGGTAAAATTGTGTTGTTTAGAGGGGTGTAGTAGTAAGGGTTTGCAGGATGTGGAATTTCGTTTTTTATGGAAGTTTTTTAACTTGGGTTGTTTATTACGACTAGGGTTACCAATGTTTTAGATTGACAAACGGGAAATATCCAAACGACAACGATGTTCGAAACTTCGAACTTACTTAATTTAAGTAAGTTCGAAACTTCGAACTTACTTAATTTAAGTAAGTTCGAAGTTTCGAACATCGTTGTCGTACATAGTAATCAAAAGTATATTAAGTAAATTATAAATATCGGACATCGCACATGGTTTCGGTAGTACCTAGTTAGCTTTTTAAATACAAATATTGAAAAGAAAAGAGTCCGCCGCACCGTGCCGTGCCATGCCGGTCCTAAGGATTTTTCCATGCTTCTCCTGCAAAAGAATCCATTTGGCGAGCTGCGAATGAAAATGAATGGTTTCGGAATATAAAATAAATATTGGCGAATGTTACTGTATGTGTGTAAATGTAAGTATGTGCTCTAAATAAGCAAACATTGCAATGACAACATTTTAATAACATCTTTGTGAAACTATAAGTAGTTTTCAAATAAAATTATTTCTTTGACAAAAAGCGTTTGACGTCACTACCGGCGACGACGCGTTTTGAATTTGCGTTCCGTTTCAACAAAAACACGTTATATAAAATATTAAATTGTAAAATAAGTGTTGTATTAGAAAGTTAAACCAGTGTACCACAATGTTTATAAGGGCCAATACAAGATATTTATAAGGAATAAAAAAGTTTTGAATTTCTTGCATATTCCCTACTGGTTGGTTTTGTAACCTCGAAATACTTTATATATTCCCTTAAAAAGCGTATCTATTACTTTCTACAAGGTTCAAAGGAACCTAATTAACCGAACGTCACGCGTCGGGGAGCCCCAAGTCCCACCGCAACCGCCAATCCGACAGCCGGTGCCGGCTGCGGAGGCACTACTTAATTAGAAATGTTATTTTTTCGACCAATATCTGAGGAGGCTTTCGTTGGGCCGAGGCACACCGGAATGGCAGCGGTAATAATTCAAAATGGTTTGTGTAAGGAGTGGATATGAAAGCAAAAGGAGGAAATGAATGAAAGCGTGTCAGCTCCAGCTGACATTGGAGCATGTAAGGGAAAACGCGTTGCACCGACCCCATGGTAATATATGAAGAGGATCCAATGATGATTACTATTGTTATTAAGTAAGCGTATTTTGTCATATAAATCATGATCTGTCAAATGACCAATTTGCTCGAGACGCCATTGTTTAACTATTTTGTCTACTTCGTGGGTTGTTGTGTTCTTGGGTTAACTTCTGTGCTGACCAACTTTAAAACAGAACCAAATATACCAAATTGGTATAATTTTTATTTCCACTCCACCCTGGTAAACGTCACATGACGTCACTCGAAAATAAAGGTTCACAGATAATAAATTCATTTTATATCTATGGCCCTAAATGGCCAGCAAAGACAATTGACCACGATGGTTCATATAAATCACCAACCTAATTTAGATTTGGGACGTGATGTTGTTGATTGTGTTAAGGTGAAAGCGTCAGGCTAGCCCGCGAAATTCAAATTTTCTTACGTTTTTTGCAATTTGTAGACCAGTGCAAGGTTCTATGTTGATTAAAATATTGTTCGCGACTGTAAGACGTATGTAGTTACAGAATTATAATCATCAAACCCTCCAAGTTCATATAAGTCGAGGAACGACTTTTGCAAGGTCAAATCATTCCTCGACCTTTATGAACTCGGAGGGTTGTATTGATGATTATAATTCTGTAACTACATACGTCTTACAGTCGCATGGCTACCCTGGAGCATCCACCTTAAGATGATCTTGATTTTATTTATAGTTCCTGGGAGGTTGTTGGATATCATTTTTATTTTTTGGGAAATTAATGTACTTTTTCCGTGATTTGGTATCACGTATGGTGTCCATTGAAGTTGAAGCGCATGACATTTTTTTATCATTAAAGTGTTAGAAAACGAAAACCTACGAAACGAAATTCTTAAAGCTTTTTGGAATTAAACACCATCTCACACACACACACACACATCACACATCTATTATTTATTAATAAAATAAAACAAGTAGATTTTAAATCTGTAATCATGAGTAGGATTCTGGAGGGTCCCCAGAGGCCAGGGTACTCCACGCAGACAAAATTATGTAAGACAAGAATGTTACAATTCAATATTGTCTAAACATGCGGTGTAAATTACAATTTTACAATTATTATTATGGTTACCGTACCTACCTATATAATATTAACTACATACATTGCACTACTATTTTGAATTGTTCAAAAGATCAATATTGCAGTCAATAGTGAGACTTTTCGTTAGAAAACAGTACGATTATTTAAAAATAAAATTCAACAGAGATGTTTAACAAACTAAAAGAAATCACTGGAACATAGTTTGTCGACCTAATCAAAAAGTAAAATATTATAATCTAGTTAATGTCACATGGTAATGACATTAGATAAAAAAACCGCACGAAAAAATGTTTTAACAAATGACTGAAACATTTACACAATAAATAAATAACTAACACAACAAGAAGCTAATTATATTCAATTATACACTTGCACGGCATACACATGGTCCATTCACTTAATCAGTCTTACAATTTATTCAGCAAGAGTATGCTTCCGGGCAAACTGAACGGTCCAAGCCGGGATCTGATATCTACCGCTCGAACAGCAAAGTAGTACTTGAAGCCAGCCATGAATTGCGTCAAGGTGCACGCCATGGGTAAAGGCAGTGCTTTTACATCTCCAATCTTCTTCCATAATGCTGTGCTGGGAGGAGAAGACGTTTCTTGATACGCATACAACTGATAACTCGCTATTTCTTCGTAACTGTCCTCTTGATAACCTTCAATTTTCCATGAAATGACTATTCCGTTTTCTACCTTAGATAGTTTGAGATCTGGCGCTGGTGGTAACGCTTTCCAATTTGGTGGCTGGTACTGCTTCATGGCGTCAGGCAAAGGAGCTGGGTGTTTAGATACCCTGACTGTCGTAGCAGGTCTTCCCACTTGAGTATTAGGAACCCTTGGTCTTATACCTGGAACACAAACATACACAATTTGCAGAAAATTAAAAAAAAAAGAAAAAGATTAAATATCATTTAGTTCCAAACAACAATTGAGTGTCTTTGTTATATTATTGTAGAAGACTTACCTGGTGTAGGAACAGTCTTTAACATGATAGTCTGTCCAGGCCTTATATTTTGATTCTGTGGACCACTTATAGGAATGTAAACTTTTCTTGGACTGCTAACAGCTGCTGGGAAGGCCTGTCTTGGGTTTGCCATCAAACTTTGAGATGGAACCAATCGAACCGGAGGAGCAGGTGATGTCCGATTGTTAACTTTAGCTGGTGGTTCATCATCCGTCAGATCTACTGTCACAGACAAATTTCTATTACGCACCCTTTTTTCGCCCACTTTCTGGGAAGGTGATGGGTTTTTAATTCCATTGGGCATGGGAGAGACAACTTTGGCAGCAACTATTTGATTCACCATTGGGATCGTACTAGGAGATTTCATGGCAGGGCTGGCAGGCACCAGCCTAGGTACAGGTATGGGCTGGGAGGTGGCAGCAGGTTGTTTCGGCCGAAGGTTTGTATTTGGAAAACTCTTAGTACTTTGTCTGGTGTTGATGGAGTTTTGTAGCTGTGCAAGGTTTTTTCTTCGGGGCCCTGTTTTTTCCATATAAACTTGCATGCCCACAGACCGGGTTATCTTTAGAGGTGTTATAGGTGTGCCTGGTAAACTCTTTTTCAGTTCCTCCTGTACGGACTTCAAAACGACTTGTAGATCTCGATTCTGTTTTGTTAGGGACATGGTTTTTTTTCTATATTCTTCCATACCTTGAGCCACTGTTTTAAGTTTATTACTAATTTCACTTAAATTGCTTCTGTCAACGATACTCTCTACTATTCTGTGTATGCAGAATTCCTCCAAATCTTCCCGAGTCATATCAGATATACTCTTCTTGGCAGATTTGAGGAAATTGTCTGGAAGTAGTGGCAAGTCAGACGAGACTGGTTCAAATGGTTTGTCGTCTTCTTTGTCATTTATATTGATTTGCGAATTAGCATTCTTTAGTTTTTCTGGATGCGTCGAATCTGGAAAAAGAAACATGAGAACTTTATAATTATGCTGAAAATTTATAATTGGGGAGTGAACTATATGGGCTAACAAAGGTCTTAAAATACCTTGAAACTAGAGAGATCAAGCAGAAGAAGACTGACTACTGCTTTTGTTCAATTACTTTAGAGTTACCCAAGTAGTGATCACATAAAAATATATATTCATATTGTTATACCGAGTGGTCTTTTTGTAACAGAAGTTTCACTAACCTTTCTCACCGGAGTCGATAATTTCAAGAGGTTTTTCCCCAATTTCTGAATCAGTTTTGTCTTCTGTGGTGATTGGAGTATCTTCTTTACTACTAATATTTAAAGGTTGGGGTGTTTCAGTCTTACTTGTGTCCTCATCAATGAGCATGATATCATCATCATCTTCTATATTAATGCATTGCTTTTCATTTAAGTCAATTGGCTTAGGGGGTTCCTTTTTCAGAGGTTCACCGGCATCATCCTCATCATCGGACAATATGTCTAGTGTATTAGAAAGCTTACATAAAATAGGTTTATCTATAATACTACTAACAGGAGCAGAAGTATTTTCCATTGTTTGTGAATCAGTATCTTTTTCATCGCTCTTTGCTGTTTCCACAATTTCTTCCACGTCCATATCATCTTTTAACTCAATGGGTGATTGAACACGGGCACCGTTGCTTGTTATTACATCTGTAGAACAGACTGCTTCTTTTATCTCATTCTTGATCTCATCTAATTGTTTTTCTTTATGTTCCGAAGATTCTGCTTTGTCGTCATTTTCAGTAGTACTTGCCGGTTCTTCTGATTGTACATCAGGCACCGGTTCTTTTAATTCTACAACAGGTGTAGTCTCACAAATAGTATGAGTTTCAGTTTTTTCTTCTATAAACTCCACATCATCTTTAGTACCAGGCAAATCTTCTTTAACTTTTGTTTCATTATTTTCTACTTTAATATTTTCAGATTTAATTTTTGTGATATCTGGAATTTGGTCTACGGTTTCCTGTTCAAGGCTAATTATTTCTTCTTTAACTTCCACAATACCTTCTTCAACTATCTCTGCAGATTTTTCTTCCGATTCCTTGTCAATGGTGCTTGTGCACTGAATTTCTTCATCAGTGGCACATTTCTGGGATTCTTTTTTTTGCGTACCATTCGTGTCCGGAATGTTTACTTTACAAGTTTCTTCTGTAATTGCAACTCCGATACTCGACTCGTCTTCAGTATTTTCCAATTTTATGTCAAACGGAAAGTCAATTTCTGCATTTATGACATGTTTATTTTTTTCATCACTACTAATAACATTGTCCTCTCCGATGTTTTCTTTGTTCCCGTTGCAATTTTTCTCAATAAGTTTTTCAATGTCACCATTACCAACTTTCTCAATACGAATTTCTTCGATCGCGGACATGTCTCTTTGTACATCTAAAGCAGGCTCAGAATTGAGAATTAATTGCATTGTTTAACATTTCCTTATCTTCAAAGAAGAAGACGCCACACCTGAAACAGAAATAAAAAGAACTACTTAAGTAAGTCATTTAATTTGATGAAATTAGAGTGAGAGCAAGATTTACATGGATGATTCCATGTAAATCTTTAATTTTATCTATCAAACGAAATGTGTAGTTAGCCGACTCGAATCGTATCATGTTTCAATATCCTGATATCATTTAAGATAATTATGGTTACTGCCATCTATGAGATGAAGTCCGAAACAAACATTCCGAGTAAAAACCTTATTTTCGTGCTATAAGCTGCCAAGAACTCGACCAGTAGACAGTTCTGTTCATTGGCTCTGCACTTCACGACACCGCATGCGCGGAACGCGGCCTCGTGATCAATGGCTTCTTTTATACAAAAAATCGATCCAACCTGGATAATTGAAAGGAGAAACTTTTGTTGCGCAAGTTGTGCCTTTTATGCTATATTAAGAATTCGCTAATTGTACCTGTTATAGAATAGATGGATCAGAAAATGAAGGAAAAGGTAGGTACAGGTTCCATTACAACCACGCACGCTCTATCATCTATCTATATCTCCATCGCAACTACGCCCTACGAAGAGTTGAGCGACCAGTACCTGGCACAAATGTAAATTCAGGAAGACCGATTTCCTTATCCTTTACAAAAATATAGAAAAAACACAATTAATTGACTAAGACGACCTTAAAACGCAGGCCACAACGCTAGCTACCGGGCGAGCGAACGAGACGGGAGAGTGTACGTTACCCCAGCAGGAAAGTGTCTTCTAGAGTTATATGAGCGGAACGTTTAATTAGTGCCTTATCTGCTGTAAATGCCCCCACATAAAAAATGTGTGCCCCCTGTCGTTTTGGAAAAAAACTGAAAAAACGATTCCTGCGGTAAGGTTTTTCCAGCAGGAAAATTATAAACGAATGATCGGAGAGAGAAACATTGTGCATGGCCTTGTAGCTTATATTAGTGCCAAAATGTGCCCCCAAAAATAAAATCTGTGCCCCTTCAGGTTTTCGAGATATTGCATTTCTTGCTGGAGTAACGTTTTGCAGAATGGTATATCTCTAAAACCATTGCATGTGCCCCTGTAGAATAAACATGCACGAGTAGCTCTTAATGTGTGCCCCTTAGTGCCTCAATTAGATTTAAGAAAATATTTATAATTTCCAAGTTATCGCGGTTTTATGAAAACTCGAAAAAACATCGCAGCGCCTAAATGAGACAAAGTTCATACCTTGTCTAAGCCTTGCGAGCTTATGTTCGCTGAAAACTGTATTTGGTCCGTCTTGACGCTAATAATAACCATACAAAGTTTCAAAATTGGTCATGCATGCGTTTTGAATAATCTTGGTTAAAGTCAAAACGATGGTGTCATAACTTTGACGGCAAAATACAAGGAACCAGCTCAATCCCAGATGTGTAGGTGTAAACCAATAACTAGTGCCTTTAGTCAAAAATATATGGTGAAAATATTTGGAATGTTTCGCATTAAGTGAATATAAACAAAAAACAAAACATGTAAACAACAGCTGTTTATCCGACCAAATTCGAATGACTACTTAAAAGCGACGGGCGATGATGCCACGTGGTGGCCCCCGGCCACCGTAGGCGCGGGCCTGTGTACGGTCAGTTATGGCCAGCTCACCGTCCGTCTGTCTTATGACGACAGGCCGTGTCGACGGCGCGTTCGAGTTCCACGCGCGCCTCAATGAGATGTCAGCATAAAGGAAGGGGTCCGCAAGGGCTGATGCCTGCCGGGGCTGCGGGACTGTTCGAAAGAGATACCGTGGCCCTAGAACACAAAGGACGATGAAGGAACATGGATGGGTTTTAGTCAGTAAAAATCTGACACTCCCTCCTTCTCCGCCCAGAGCGGGAGGAGTCCTTTGATGATTTCCAATCCGAAAAAAAAGGGGGCACCCATTAAGAGCTACTCGTGTATGTGTAATCTACAGGGGCATATGCAATGGTTTTAGAGATATACGATTCTGCGAAACGTTTTTCTAGCAGGAATGCAATATCTCGAAAACCTGAAGGGGCACAGATTTTATTTTTGGGGGCACAATTTGGCACTAATATAAGCTACAAAATCATGCACAATGTTCTCTCTCCGATGATTCGTTTGTAATTTTCCTGCTGGAAAAACGTTACCCCAGCAGAAATCGTTTTTTCCGTCTTTTTCCAAAACGACAGGGGGCACACATTTTTTATGTGGGGGCGGGCACATTTACAGCAGATAAAGCACTAATTACACGTTCCACTCATATAACTCTAGGAGACACTTTCCTGCTGGGGTAACGTACACGACGGGAGAGGCACAACAACACAATAAATAAAATTAAAACTAGGTACACGCTACAACTGGGACCTAAATTAGCAGCTAACTGAAAAGCTTCGCGTCGCGTCGTAAGTGTTTCAAGGTTGCAAATATCTAAAACGTGTCTATACAGGGTTATTGAAAAAAAACTAAAACTATAACAGGTGGCTTCTTAACATCACATTTAATAACTTTTTAACCGACTTTAAAAAAAGGAAATATATATTTTTTTATATTTGTTCGCGGATAACTTCGTCGTTTTAAGAACCGGTTTTTATGATTCTTTTTTATTTGAAAGAGTATGCTCCTAAAGTGGCCCCATTTAAATATGGTGAAGATCTGACGCTGATCTTCGGAGATATACAAAGGAACTCTTCAAATATAGACGGCAAATCTGCCGTGATTGCTGCAATCGCTTGGATGTGTATACAACATCATGACGTAACATCACACCTATATGCTCTGAAGGGGTACGCAGATGTGTACAATACACCCAGATTTCAACAGTTAGGTGTGTTAAGTTCCATTTGGGGATAAGCCTATTACCATGACATGTATTGTTAACAATGTAAAATAAACTCATGGGAAATATTTGTTTGGGAACAACTAAAAATAGAAAAATAAACTTTTCTACAAAAAATAAATCCAACTTAAAAAACGAAAAAAGGGAAAAATTACTTTAGCTTCAGAAGTCGGTGACAAAAAAACTAAATCAATCAAACAAAGGTCACCGACTTCTGAAGCTAAAGTTATTTTTCACATTTTTTAAAGTCGGTTTTATTTATTGCAAAAAAGTTTTTTTACAATGACATTTGGAAATTCAGAAAAAGCCAAAAATACAGGCTCTTTATTAAACTGATCATCATCAGGCGTATCCCGCGGGATCAGTCGACCTACTGAATTATTGAATTGATCAACTGATCCCGTTGACCAATTTTATGATTTGTATTACTTACTTATTGTAGTTAACTAGAAAAGTTTTTTGATATTAATTTATATGGTGCTTCCCGTTGGCCCCATCGCCCGTGTTCACACTGGTGGGGCGGGGGTCGGTATATATATATATATATGTTGTTTTTATTTATTAAAAATTGTTTGAATGGTACGTGTAGTATTTGTTGGTAGCAAGGCTCATAACACTATTTATTGAAGTTAAGGGGGAAGCTTCTTAAATATTTTTACTCAATCACCCCCCCCCCTCCCTCCTCCCACGCCGCCAGCCTTTCTTTCCCTCAACTACTTACTTCAAAATAAAATAAAAATAATAATATTAAAAAAAAACCCTCTCCTCCCCCTTCCTAGGTTACTTTTAGGCCCGTAACTAGCACAACTGTACTAACACTACTCGATCCCATACAATGTTAAAAATACGGTGGGGGCAACAGGATTTTATTTTTATTCCTCAAATTTATATCGCTTCTTGCAACTGTTAAATATATTCTAGTTATAGTTTACTTTTGTGCACTAATTATACCATTGTTTGAGAAATAACACTACTGCACCAAAATGTACATGTCATTCTATTCATGTCATGTAATTCTATTCTATTCAAATTTGACATTCGAAAGCATTTTTTATTTTATTTTAAGAGCGGGACCAATCTACTAAAGGAAATGACATAAAAATAATAATTTAGTACACTGATCCCGCGGGATCCAAATGAGCGGGATCTATTGACTAAAGATCCAAAAAAAAATACTTCTCGTACAAATTGACACGATCAGTTGATCATTTACTATTAAACGTATTTTTTTTTTCTCCGGGTGTTAGATATAAATGAACAGCCTGTTTAATGTATTTTTCTAAAAGCTTACCGTGATAAGCAGATTGGTTCATAAAAAAGTTCAACTTTTTTTTTTCGTAGGAGTGCCTAGCAACGGTGCTATTCTGGGAATATTGATTTTTATTATTTTGTTTACCGTTACGTGTGTATTATACCTTCCACCTTCCTCTTAGATTTCTTTAATAAGTCTGTCACTACTTCACCACACCAATAAGGGGTGTAAAAGTACCCTTAACGAAGCCCAGGGGCACATATTTTTTCCGTCGTTACAATAGTTTTTTGTACTGAAACATAATTGAGTCAAACTTTTTCACTCGTTTTTTTTTTCATGTTGTTGATTTACTTCAAATATCTCCATGGTCCCTGTACTTTTCAGTGCATCCATCAGCACAATGTTTTGAGTGCGTTACATTGAGCGCTTCCATAAGCCGTCATTTAGAGTTGTTTCGCGCGAAAATTATTTCTGGGAAACAACTCTATTGTTTCCCAGAAATAATTTTCGCGCAGTGTTACTTAGTTCGATGTACAGAATGAACAGAACTTGGTTGACGGCTTTGTAATGGGTCCATTTACACCCTGTATATTTGTCCGTTAAGACAGGCCTAAAAGGTTACCCTACGCTTGACCTGTGTCAAGCGTAGGGTAACCTTTTAGCCTCTCGCGGGAGACGCCCCGGGCCGCGGGGGCCACGTGGTGGCTTCCGGCCACCGTAGGCGCGGGCCTGTGGACGGGGAGCTATGGGCTAGCTCGCCGTCCGTCCGTCTCATGACGACAGGCCGTGTCGACGGCGCGTTCGTGTTCCACGCGCGCCTCAAAGAGAGTCAGCAATAAGGAAGGGGCCGCAAGGGCCGAACCTGCCGGGGCTGCGAGACTATTCGAAAGAGATACCCTGGCCCCGGAACAACACAAAGGGCGATGAGGGAACATGGATGGGTTTTAGTCAGTAAAAGTCTGACACTCCCCTCTTGCTCCGCCCAGAGCGGGAGGAGTCATTTCATGATTTCCCATCACCACCATTCACCATTCACCAAAAAAAAAAAGGATCCGCCTCATCTTCCCAGCTAAAACACCAGGATTTGTCGATAGACGGGCGTTTTGGGAGACTAACTCATGTAAACTTTGACACGCAAAAAGTGTTGATTATTGGCCTTGTTTTATTTAAATAAATTACTTAATTGACTGATATACGTTGAGAAAAGTTAAAGGTGAAATTTTGAGGGTCAATGACCGCAGGTTACGTTAAATAAATATCACCGCGAGTTCTTTTTTTTAGGCTTTACGTACTTAACGTGATGGGCATTGATATCTAAAACAAATCAATAAAAAATAAACTCGGAAACTGAAAAAAACTATTTAATACAATTTTTTTTAATTTGGTTTTTCGTGTTTAATTTAAATATCTAATAGGTAATATCACAATCAATATAACTCATCACGTGTGTCAAGTTTCGCTGACTAATTAATTTTGACCGTGTGTCAATAATTCATTATGCAACATAAACATAGTAAAGTGGAGTAAAATATTATTCTAGTATAAAATCCTACCCTAAAATATCATCGTAATAGTCCATGGCCCCGCCCTTGTCCTCGTGTTACTTGAGCGAAAAATGTTTTTCCCTTCCACCCCGTCCTGTCAGCCTATCATCCCTGACACAATTCATTTATCTTTGTTTTGGACTCCCCCTCCGCTGCACAAAAGACACAAGAAATGCCCACGGGCGTAGAATAAGAGTAGGTAATCTAGATGTGAGGACCACCATTTATTGAAAACGCACAATTTATAAAGCTTCCATAACGTTTTTTTTTTTTTATAAAAAATATTGACAATCTATTTTTTTTTTTAATTCCATAGCAATTTTTTGTTCTGATGATCCAAATTTGGTCAAAACTAATCTCAATACCTAGATTACACCCCTACACTCCCCCCCCCCCCCCTCTACACACCCTACATTTGTGAAACTGCAAGAAGAATTAAAAAAATTTTTTGAGGTTATTTCATTAAACCTTTATTTCATTGAACCTTTTTTCTTAACTTGTTCGCTAGTCATTACAACTTTTCATTATTCAATAATAGCATGATGAGTACCTAGGTATGATGATGATTTAGTGCCAAACTTAACTGATCCAGTGGCTTTAAATGGAACTAACGAAATCACTATGCTATAATGTGACAAGGTTAGGTGTGTCATTTTCTGCCGACAGCAGCGCCCCCGTAATCGCGCCAATTGCTTGTACCTAGTGAACGTTTTTCTACTAAAAAGTACACTTATCCGAAATAAAAAAATGGCAGAGGTGTCAGGTGCACTGCAGCAATCAACAACAATTTTGATAGGTACCAAAAAAGTCAAAATAGGGCCCTATAGACGTTAAAAATCTAAAAAATACTACACAATGTTTTCGATCACCATAACAAGATGGCGGCTATCCGTTCTGTCGTGCGAAATACCGGAATAAATTCCCCGCTCGCTTGGTGGTGAGCTGCACCAGCGTTTCAAAGACTAAACATGTGACAGACTGCTGTTACTTTCGCCATTAGCGCGCGCAACGCGAGCAAGACAGAGATAGAGAGATTCCTCGAGGACAGACGAAAATAAACGGAACGAGGTGAATGTGGAAAGCAGTGAGTCGGGCTATTGAACGGGAGTCAGTGTCAGCAAAAATATGCAAAAAACTAGTAAGTATTGAAAACTCTAAAATATTGTTAAAAAGAAGAATTGTATAGTAATCCGTAATGATGGTCCGCTGACTATCGAGCACAAAAACTTTATTTTTGCATTTTTTTTTAAATAATTCTAGTATGAGAAAAGTAAAAAAAGACAAAAATGAAGTCAGAATATTATGACTATGACCGGTCATGCCAAAAAAAAAAACTAAATAAAAAAAAAACATGAATTACTAAACCTGATTCAAAACTATTGCATTAAACACACAATAATACGCGTACGATCTATTTCTCAATCAGACAAGTGAAAAATTAGAAGAAACAACAAAATGTGATAAAAGCAGCATAAACTTGTATAAGTGCAAACAATTATGAGTGTTACGCCTTCCGCATAACAGCTATAATCGCTTGGCTACGTTTGACAGGTAAAACGAGCACAAACGTTTACGGCACAAAAATAAACAACAATGAAATATCAACCAAATTATATTAAAGGACTGGAAAATAAGTAGTAAATAATAACAAAATAAACAAAAAATAAGTAATAATTAATCAGTATTAAAAGAACAATATTAACTGATAAATAAAATAATAAAAACAAATAGCGCTTCATGAAAACATAAACTAAAGAAGCAGTTAAATAATTCGAAGAATCAGAAATAATAATAATAACATACCTAATGTTTACAATCACTCACCTAAATGACTGCGCAAGAGATAACAGAAGTAGAAGAATAGACGAGAAGAATACAAAATACGAAATTATACGGGTGTCCGGTTCCGCGTCCGAAGCGACACTGACTGCAGATAGAGAGAGAAGAAAATGGCGGCGGCATTGTGGCGAGCGTGGCCGACAGAGAGCGTCAGACGAAACACGAACTAAATGCACAGAGTAGTGGATCCGTAGAGAATCGAGTTTCGCGCCGGTGAATTACGGATGAAGGCGCGAGAGCGAGATAGCAATACTGCCGTTCCTAATGAGAGAAAGGAAAAGCAAGCCGCTAGCGATAAGTCGCGAGTGTTGCCCCTGGGTTTGTTCACTACTCTGTACAATAGCAGCGAGGTCACGTTACGTTATCGGGCTCTCGTTCTCTTGCGTTCTACTTCTGTTTCCAGTTGATAAAGGGTGATGTTAGAGCTCGCACGACTAGCAAATTGAAGCTTTTGAAATTTACATTTTGCATTTAATCGAAAATACTTTACCTACCTAAATATTTTCCTCGAAATAGTCTGTACATACTTTAATGAATCATCACTACGGAAAAGAGTATCAGTCATTATATTTTGTTTAGCATTGACTTGCTGTTCGATTTGCAAAGTTTCAATGAGACACCGTGCGCTGTCATGGCGTTTGGGTTCTGTGGTTCTGCCTAAAACGATCTTTAATCCTTTGATTATTATTGGCCAGATTTCGAAAAAACAATATAATACTGGGCCACTCAAGTCTATATTTTTTAGCACACATTTCTTTAAGAAAATGACAAGAAAAATCGAAGAAAACTCGCAAAAATAGTTCTAATGATGAACTGTACGAGAATGGACGACACGTTGCCGTTCTTACGAATCCGTCCAAGTCGAGTGGGTCGTTCGACTCGTTGCCGAGATCACACGATCGAAGCCGAACATTCCCGACCAGCGCTATACGTCAGTTTTATACGTCATTTTATTAAATAGAATGTTTGCAAATGCTATAGTGTTTTAAAACCTAAATTTTTGTTCCCATCAGCAGGTCGGTCGTCTAAATACGCATTTTGAAAATCGGAAGTCAGAAAAGGCTTGATTTGAAAACATATCCAGTTTCTGTATTTTAATAGACAGTTATTTAGAGAATCTCAGGAATAAGGACAAGGGAGTTGAAGGGAGTTTAAATGAGCTCTGAGACAAAAACAGGGGAAATGCCATGCCAAACAATTTATGTTATTTCAAGGATTATTTACCTAGGTACCTACTACATACCTACTAACTTGTCAAATATTATTCGCAAGAATTTTATTTTGACTTGATCCATTTTACTCAAACTCATGGTAAACTGTTGTCACCTGTCTGTCAGGTGCACCTTTTATCATTCTACTGGTGTATGTATGGTTCAAATAATTTCGTCTTTCTTTTCTAACTTACCTATCTATTTTCTATTTTATCGATCTAAATAGGTACCTACCTACCGTAACAAAATAGTTTAACCAAAAGACAAGTAAGTATAATTTTTGATCGATAGTAAATTATTCTGACCTATCTCCTTGCTTGCGAACACATTGAACCCCGTTAACACCATTATGTAAAAGGTACAAAACTATGAACGCAGCATACATTGTATTTAATGTTGGGGTGCGCTACGCAAACGTTTAGATGGAGTCGGCAATGGACACAAAACAATCAAAGCTATCGACTGACTGACAATAGAGAAATGAAAAATGTACAACGATTAGTGCTGGAAGTTGAAAAATAAAATAATGTTTGACTCTATTTAAAGAACAGGCTGATCACCTTTTTTCAGTCATACGGTCATAGGTACCTAGTGACTGCAAAGGAGAACGGTTTTTAATAATTTGATATAATTATGATAACCTAACCTAATTAGATACCTACGTATGTTAGTAAAACAAGCAGTACATAACAGTAAACCCGAAATTAACAATGGCGCATAGAAAGATAGAGCGAGGCTGAACATTCGCAAATACGTAGGAGTAAGCGAGATAAGAAGAGTTACGTCAGTCACAACAATACAGTGCTTGACAGCAGACAAGATGGCTGAACGTAGACATACATAATAATATCAATCTGACATTTCCAAATTTTGGAAGAATGCAGGACTATTTCACAATGCCATCTATGTGATGCTCAGAAGAAAACGAAAAAAAATTTAATGTAGGTACCTAGTATGAATGAAACATAAGTTCGAAAGAATTAATACCTACGTAGCATTCGATAATAATTATATTGTAAAAAAAACAATCATTTTTAATTTTTTACCTAAAACCTATCCAACAGATCTATCAATCAATAGAACAGCATGGTCTAGCTGCATATTATCATAACCACCTATCACAACTGGCAGAAACAAAGGTATTATAAGTACCTAGTTAGGTAGGTACAGTTAGCAGAATGGCAGCGGCAGCGGTTTGGCAACGCTGCACAAACAAGTTCGTGACGGCATCGCCATTGCCAGCCTGCCAGACACCCAGCATATCAATTTTTCACACTCAATGTCATGTTTGGTAGGAGTGGCTGGGACCACATTTAAACTGATTGAAGAAAATACAGATAATTGACCATTCAGCTTGGCAACTAAACTATAATGAAATTCATAATCATTGGAATCTATAAAATTATCAGATGGAAGCGACGCGACCATTTCGTGGCGAACCGCGTACCAAATATCAACGTTGGCTGGTCGGTTGAACAATTGCGACGTTGCCAGTTTGCCATGCTTTCAATAGCTGCTGATACAAATTTACCTACAGCTACAAGATTACGCTTGTAAGGTGCAGTAAGAATTTAAAAGTCACTTATTACATAGCCATTTTTGCATATTGTTTGGATCAACAATGATTAAAACTTAAATATCTCCACAAACAGAACTGCCGTCTCCGATTGGCCTTGAATACCTAACAGAAGATTTGTAAGTCTTCTCTGAAGTTGCCCGACATACTTCTTGGGACAATTTTAAAATTTTGGAATTGGAAATCATTGTAGGTTCTTTTTTTACTTAGTTAGGATTACCTACATTTTACTAAATAAGATAGGTAAGTGAACTTACCAGTCTTCTTCAGAAACTGCAGTCATGCGGTAAAACAGGATGAGGACGCCAACCGCCAACGAACTCTCTCGAAGGAAAGAAGATATTCAAATGGACTTTAATTTCGTGCGTGTCTAGGTTTCCGCGCGGGCGAACGGCGACGGGCCGCCGCCATTTTGTTATACATCGCTTCGTGAGTTAAAGCGAGAGCACAATATATTCTGTCATGCTCTAGCTCTAACTCGTCCAAAGTATAAAATCACTGAGGCTTACTTCTATTCTCTCAAATGTTTTACTTCTTCCATGACTTACTCCTTCACAGTAAAGTTAATACTAATCGTTTGCTCTCAAAATAAGTACAAAAGTATGTACGTTTTGTGAAAAGATACAAAGCCGTTTTGACATTGTCGTACACCAAGTTTGTTTTGTTTTCAAAATTTTGATTGTGTTTTGTTTAGTTTCCATATTTAAATCTCCTGTCAATATTAATTTCAGTGCAATCGAGTTCAACTTTATAGATGGCAATAGCGGCTTGGTAATAAGAAAATATAATACAAATAGTGCTAGCTATAACCTCCACCTTTTTAGGAGTCGGTTAAAAATAGTGCTGATGTTTCGCCGGTTCAAAAATGTTTACGAAGTAGCACTTCATCAAATGGGACTCTGAATATTTCAACTTGCTTGACGTAGCTGTGCTAGATAAACTAATATGTATATTCCAATTAATTAATCACTAGTTGTAAAATAAAAACATCGTTTACATTATTATCGACAACTGCAATAACTATCATCAACATCATCACTGTTGTTTATTTTTAATTTGAGATCTCTACTAGTGACATCTATTGTAGATATTTAGGAAGTGTCGTGACACGTGACGGAATGCCTTTCATTAATAGCTTAGTTTAAAATAAAAGTATCAGATGGCGCTGTTACATTTGTTTTTGTTTATTATGATTTAATATGATGATAATAAAATTTCTAAGAAGTTTCTTCGACGTTTACAATTGTTTTGAAGTTTTAAATGATACAACATACCTTTGAGAATATGATACGAAGCTCTTCTCGCTAGTCCAGTTGCAACATTGCTGACAGCAGGAGCTAGCGTCTCTGGGTTGTTTTCGCATTTTGGAATTTCTGTAAAATAATTGAGAGTTTCAGTGGACATTATTAACTAAAAGGTATTATTGGCAAAGCGAACAATTATCATGTTTTGCAGAGCAATTTATGATGCTTGAATACAATAAAATAATAACACAATGATTGAATTTAGTGATATATTATTGTTCTTGATGTCTGTCAGTTGACTGAAAAGTACTCTGTGGTTGACTGTCAAACTGTCAGTGTCAATGTCACAGTAATGCATGACATTTCTGAAGGTAAATCTATTTCTGACACTTTCTGAATAGGTTATGCGAATTGTAAACAATCCAAATTATTTGATGAAATGTTTAAATGAGTTATCATTGGAACTGTAAACTATTTAAAATAGTGTTTAATTGTACAATTTATATGTTTGTTTAACTTGGTTTAGTTTAAAATGATCCATAACCTTAGAAATCCATCCTCAAGGGTACTGGTTATTTGCATCAAATTATTAACCTAAATTAAAATTTTTAGCGAGATTCTAAGTTTATGATCATTTCAGAGTACGTTATGCCTGAGCTGTCGAGTGTCCATCGTTTCAAAATGTTATTTCAGCGAAGGTCTTGATAGTAAATACAACGACACAGAGAGGGAGAAAATATTACAGGTTATCAACAACGCCGACACTAGTACTCTCTCTAGGTAAGAATACTGTAAGACATATTTCACATAGCACTGAACTCTTACATTTTTATTCTCAACAACTTCTGACATTAGTGCAATACTCCTGATCAGACTATGTGCTTGCTGTAGTGTCTTAAATGACATATAACAATAACATTCTTTTACTTAGCAGCGGTAGTAAGGCTGTCTTACGTTCTTAGGGTCCACTTAGCAGCGGTAGTAAGGCTGTCTTACGTTCTTAGGGTCCCGGGTCCGAATCCCGGTAGGAGCAAATGTTTGTGTGATGAGCACGGACATTTGTTTCCTAGTCATGGATGTATAAATGTATAATAAGTATGTATTTACTAACAAAAAGTATCAATGTAGTATATCAACTATCTGGTGTTCACGACACAAGCCTCGTTGCTTAGTGTGGCACTAGATGGCGCTGTGTGTAATGTCCAGCGATATTATTATTATTATTACTTGTGTTCTTGACGCTATGAACAATGCCTTTCTCTCTAAATAGTACAAAAAGTTGTGTACAAAATGTCAACTCAATCGGAAACCAAAAAAAATAGATAAAAGACCACCTTCCCTCTTAAAAATCAAGGACATTTTAATAAGTTCCTACTTGAAACTTATTGCAATCAAGCACACATTTGCGGTTGAACTGAATTTAACTATCTCTGTGATTCATTCAGCAAGGGTTGTTCCGGGGCTGCGGAACTATTCGAAAGAGATACCGTGGCCCCGGAACACAAAGGGCGATGAAGGAACATGGATGGGTTTTAGTCAGTAAAAGTCTGACACTCCCTCCTGCTCCGCCCAGAGCGGGAGGAGTCATTTGATGATTTCCGATCCGAAAATGAAATAAAAAAGAAGGGATGTTCTCGGTGTTACTACCGAAATATAGTTGATGCTGCAGTATTGACATCCAACAAACCAATAATAATTAGATGAATGTATACACCATCCTTAGATAATAATTTATTTCAGTTACGAAGTAAGTAAAACAAATATCAAGAAGTTTTCACAGTGGAAGAGTAGTAATGGACAAATAAAAACACTTTCGGACATAGAATATGTCGACGGATTCTCTGAACGATCTGCCAAGAAACTCTTCAACAGTATATTAAGTGGACCTAATACCGAAAAGAAAGTTAATGGTAAAATAAAAGGGCAGATATTACACCCACAATTATGTGAACGTGTCATAAAGGTGAGATATCATTAATTTGTTTCTTTCATTATTTCGTTTTTACTCTGACCTCTCTGACTTTATATAGTTGTCTGTGTCTGACCCATACCTTTGCTAAACTTGTTGCTTACTCAGTTTTCAATTACTAGTTAGAAATATTAAGAGTTTACTAAATATGGTGAGTTCATTTTTGTGTTGTTGGAGTCTCTCTTAATAGAACCCTGACCTATCTTATCAAGGGTATTGTATTACCTAGTACAGTCAGCCCCAAAAAGAAGTAAATACGGACAAACCATTTAGTTTTCTACAACCGTTATTCTAAAATTGTGTCTACAATGTAAAGCTACAAAACGCACTTAACAATTCATGTCACCAAAACCTTTGTGGGCAAAACCACAGTCTAAAGTTATTATAGTTGCTGCCAGTAATTAAGATGACAATAGAGGTCATTGACCCTACATTTATTAAAGTTCTTAACTTTGAAAACCAAAAATAAGCCTGTTCAAGTCTTGAATCGTCAGTTATCGTCGTGATCTTCAACATTTTTTATTTTATTTATTTATTTTCGGAAAACTTACAGCTAGGCAGACAATAGTTTAGTTAATAACAACAATATGGCCTCATGTACGAAAATGAAAAAGATACATGGTTCATTTGTTTTGGTTCGTACGAAGAGATATTAGGGAAAGGGCAATTACCGCTATTGTCATAACTGGCAGCAACGATATTAGATTATGAAGAACAGAAACACAAATGTGTTTTAAAGAGAACACAAAAAAAAAACAATTTTACAGGATTGCAAGTCCGTGTTATCAGTGTACATAACAGTTAACTCTGTGAGCTGGACGTTGATAGACAAGAGTAACTATGAGGTGCAAGACTGGAAGTACTATGGCATTGACTATCCAGAGGGCAAAAAGTTCCAGATCACTGATATATTGGATATTGTAAGTGGATCTCTTATTTTTAAATAAAAAAAAAAATATCTTCTGACATTTTTGCGGGAATTTCCTGGATGATGCACAAGAACGTGGAGTTTGGCACAAGCAAAGAGAGGCCTATACCCAGTAGTGGGTTAAGTCGGGCTGTGGATGATGATGATGTGCTTTATAAATGTTTTTTCTTCTAAAATAAGATGAAGAAACAAACACTACTTTGCTTTAATTTGTCAATACTGTGGGTGGTGGGGGTGAAATAGGAAGTTAGTGCCTATTTGGTCAAACAAAAGATAAAGCTAAAGTTATTTTTGACTTTGTTGTGTTTTTGAAGTCGTTTTTATTTTTTGGAAAAAAGTTTTTTATTTTTCCATTTTTAGGTATTAACCTATACAAATATTAGCTATACCTACGTAACATAACATCACACCTGTAATCCCCGAGGGGTTGGGGTGAGGTGTACCTAAACCACATTTCGCCAGTTATGTTTAAGTCTCATGTAATAAATAGGGGGCGAGCGCGGGCGCAAATCCAGACTCCGTGGCAGCTACTGAGACATTCCTGATGGAAAAACCCAATCACACTTAGCCCGACCTGGGAATCGAACCCAGGTCCTCATGCTCAGTAGTGGCCACCACTAGACCAACGAGGGAGTCATTTATTTTATATTGTCAACAATACATGTCATGGTAATAGAATAGGCTTATCCCCAATAAAATGGAACCTAACATACCTAACTGTCGAAACGTGGGTGTACTGTACACATCTGCGTACCCCCTCAGAGCACACAGGCGTGATGTTATGTTATGATGTTGTGAATTTTCTTCCAAACAAAAAAATAATCATCGAAATCGGTTCGCAATTGGCGAAGATATCGCTGAATTTATACACAAAAAAAAAAACAGGTGAATTGATATCGTCCTCTTTTTGGAAGTCGGTTAAAAATAGCTCATGAAGTAAGACACTCCATAGATTTTTTTTTGACCCCATCTCACCTATGGTCTCAACAGTCATATTCATAAACACTTGATAATAGTTGGTGCCAGTTAAGTTAGTTGCCGCAATAGCGGTCATTGCCCTTTCCATAACATCTCTTCCTACCAAACAAATCAAATGAACCATGTATCGTTTTTCATTAGAAAAAATGTTATGAAGAGGCTTAGTTTTAGATTTCAAAGTTAAGAACTTTAATAAATGTAGGTGGTGGGTCAATGACCGCTTTTGCGATCTTAACTGGCACCAACTATAGCTGAGTGGGTACCGAGGGTGTGATGAGAAAACACTGATATTATACTTTGAAAAGTTTTGGACAGGAGCCCAAAAAGATCCATTGAAAAACCTTGGGCTATCCTACCACCTAATAATTCATCCAGAATCCTTGTAAGAAGTAATTTATTTCTGTTCAGGCCTGGCGCATAACCCAGCAGATGCCACAAGCAGACATATACGTGATGAAAGCGGAAGCCACAAGTCTTCGCGCTGCCGGCAGTGATCCTAACAACCCCAAGGTCTTGGCTGTCAACCTGCAAAAGGCACAGATGGTTGCTATGATGGTTGCCTTGATTAATACGAGGAGTCATGGGGAAGAGCAGTAAGTTACGAAGATTTTTTAGAGTGCGGTAATAACTGCTAAACGTATATCGATAGAAAAGTTCACACACATTGACTAATGTGGCATTAAACGTAGGGTTGATGGAAAACACTATGTCGATGAGTACATTTACTTTCGCCATTTAGTATCTTTCAAAAACAGGTAGGAAAAGGAAATCGATAGCCGAATTGACACCTTTAAAAGCTACTGAAGTCCATGCAGGCGTTAATGGAGGGGGCCTGCCGCTTCCTATCTACTTAAAAAAAAAGTTACAATGTTATGCTTGAAATAAATTAAGACATAGTTTGGTAATAATATAAAGGGTGTCAATAGACCCTTAACGATGCGGAAAGTCACTTGTTCTCCTCATCATTGCGATTATTTTTTTGGGAACTAGTCTAGTTACGGAGATATTGGAGGTCAAAGTTTCAACTTTTTCACAGGTTTTTTTAAATAATAGCTTTTAAGGTCATAACTTTACTTTAAATACGTCCATAACCCGTTTACTATTCAATGTATTCATCAGCACATGTTTTGAGTGGGTTACATTGAGTTCTACCGTAAAACGTGATTTTTCACCCAAAAAAAAAGTCGTTTCCCAGCAATAATTTTTGCGTAAAGTTACTTATTTTGATGTATAGAATACTTGGTTCACGGCTTCGTGATGAGGTTGTTTACACCCTCTATGTACATTTTGACATAGTTTATAGTACATTATGATATAAGTGCGGTAAGTTGAAAATACAGCCGAGGCGATATTGTTTGCCCGAGCCGTAGGCGAGGGCGATAAAAAAGCAGAGGCTGTAATTATCAAAGCGCACGTATGTCATACGACGTTTTATAACATATTTGCGAGGAAATATAAAAAAACAAATAAAAACAATACAGCGAAAAGAAAAAGCGCGCGGAATAATTTTTACTCGTTCACAAATTAGCGAGGCGCGCGCTTCAGCGCTTTTTTTAAAGGCAAAGACACAAAAAACAGCCAGTATTACTAATAAAGTAAATTAATATTTTTGTGTTTTTTTACAGATAAATGGTTGTAATTTATTGTCAAAATTAATTAAATTAAAGAATTAAATGTTTATTTATTATATTTCATCTCCCAAAGTTAATTTTATTCATAAAATGTTGACCACTTTTCTGACATAAAACTCTTTGCTAAGATTTAAAAAAGTATAAACTGTGCATTTTACTTTACAGCACAAGTGCGAATTACGATATTGAAATTGGTGAAATAAGAGACCCTTTACGAGCAAATGTGTTATAAAAATAATAATGTACTTACAGACTACTTCTACTGCATACCTACAGATGCTGTTAATGTCAAATGTTGAAACCGTGGACATGTGGTGGTCTGTGCCCACTTGGGACGTGTAGAGTGGGCGTACCGCGTAAGCAATTTGATAAAAATATCCTCTATGTATTTCCAGGTGTAATGAAGAAAGTGACAAACACCAAGATGTATTAAAACAAAAAGTGTATTTCCTGAGGCCTACTCTTCCGTACAGGTATGTATAGACAATAAATATTATATTTACGAAAAAATCAAGGCTCTATTACCCCACGGAGTAGGCATAAAAAGGTGTAGATTGAAGTCCAGTAGAATTTCAGACTTGCCGTAAAAAACCAAAGATAGATGTCGCTAATAGTCATTATAGTTACACGTAAATGAACATAGATGGCGCTACTGGTCTCGTTAGATGAGTCTTTTTACTTGACAGATATTGAATCTCTCTTTTTAAACTCTATATGCCTGAAAGAAAGATTTTTTTTTTTACTAAAGTTTATTTAACGGGCTGTTCGTTTTTCTATAAAAAATAGTTTGCGCCCGGTCTGACCCACATGAATCGCCTTAGTGACTATTTTAAGGCATCCAAAGGGCCTTTCTTTCTCACGTCTAAGTTGTCAGCTAGTTGACACCATGTATTCAACATGGCGACATCTGCTGTCTGATGAGAAAGGTAACGTAACTTACCCTTAAATAAATAAAACTGAAAATGGCAGGTCATCGATATCGGCCTAAAGCAGTCTACTGATTCAGCAGTACAGACCTCTACATCCGCATTTTACCTCAGTCCTAAGCTACTCTCATCCTACTGCTACCAGCCTGCAAACGTAGTTACTTCTAATTTAAAACATTTTCCAGGCTATACGGCACCTTAGTCGGCGGCGAAAGAGTATCAACAGACCAAACAGTAGAAATGCTACTCCGGGACCTGAACGGTAGATCTCCAACAAACGCCCATGCCTACATCCCTGAACCCTTGCAGACCATGTTCAGGGCAAAGAAGGAGCTTCAAAAGGACATGTTAGGCCACTGTCTGTTACTAAGTCTAACCTTCATGGATTTGTGTATTTATAAGAATCAAGAGCGCATTGCAAAGTTGAGCAGGCGTGGTGAGTAATAATATATTGTATTTGTAATTTTTTTTTAAATATATTGTTGGATATACTTAAAGGGTGCTTTTATTTACAACTGACTGGTCTAAAATTCCATCAAATAGAGGGTGAGCCTTTTGGCATTAGTATTTTAGGGGTATCTTATAGAACTTTGTGTAAAGTTCCTCAATACTCAATAGAAAAGGAAGGATCTTCCGACCAGACGGGTTTTGTGCCTGGTGGGCTACTGCCCGACAGTTGTCGGGTTTTTCTATATAGTTTTAAGTCGCGGATAACTTTAATAGCGCGATTCAGAATTTTGATGTTAGTTCTACATTTTTGTCATAGATGGCGCTGTACTACTTTTTGTACTGTGTTGCTATAGTACTTTTTGTAGTGCCTGCCGCTGCAGTATGATCAATCAATCAGCCTAAAATTTTCCCACTGCTGGGCCTCTCTGTAAAAGGACCGGCCATGTGGGCCCTGTATAAGTTGGTTTTGGTCGTTAGCTAGATGTTCTTTCTTTATCGTGTGGTTAGTGTATAATCTAGTGTCATAGTTTTTATAGCAAAAAGCCAAGAGCCTCTTGACACTTATCCAGATTCTGTGGTGCTACGGTGTTGAGAGAAAATAATAATACCTAATTGTATCGAAATATCTCTTAATTATTCTTATTTGTGCATACTCGTGACATCTAGTTATTGAAATGTCAAACCATTATTTCCACTGTTGTTATTTAAAAAATATTTATTCCGTGCGGGGATCGAACCCGCGACACGCGGCGCACGAGCCTGTCACTCAGCCACTGCGCCAACCATGCCGTCAACCAATAAGATTGCTCGGGCCAGTTTCGAACCCAGAACCCTATGTACGGCAGTTTTACCTACTCTTTTTATTCATAGGGACCCGCTGACATCGCTTAAGTGACAGGTATAATATTTAAAAAAAGAAATAAAACTGCAACGTATTGCTTCAGTTGGACTAAAAAGTGTTTATTTGATAAAATACAACGAGCTTACTTTTTACAACATTTTACTTCTATTAATGACAAAAAAAAAACAAACAAAACCCTTAATACAATAATAATATACATAAATACGATGGTATCAACTTCAAACGTATCATAAACTAACATAAATGCAATTCTAGGCAAGATCATTACAATTCAAGTAAAATACAATCTAAAAAAGAAAATAATGTACTTAACTAAAAATAATTAAAATATATCTTTAAAGTTAAATATCAAGAAAAGTTCTAATGCAAAAATTCTCTATAGATCACACAATTACACTTTTGACCTAACCAAAGTCGAATTTTGTATTTAATACTGATATTATTCATTTTGGAAGAACTAGAAAATATATTTACAATTTTTATAATATTAAATTTTTGACAAATGCCAACGTTTACAATTTTTTTCGCCTGGATATCGGTGACCATTTCGCAACCAACTGTTATCTCCGAACAAAAAAATGTAGATAATAATGCTATGTAAAATAACTGAAGTCTGCTGTTAACTGTTGTGTGTAAAAAGTTAGATCTTGTATTCTGGGATTGTCTAAAATGAATTTCATATATTCTACTATCGGTGTCTCTGTAGGCATGTAAGAAAATATACTCTATTGTAACATATGGGCTGAGGCTGCCGGTTACTGATTCACTTAGGCCATCTTAATGAATATCATTATATTTATGTCACTGTTGCAGTATAAACAATCACCGTTCTATTGCTATAAAGTTGTGGCAACATAAAAATATAGTTTTCTAACTATGGCTAATGAAGGTGTGTAATCCACGTAAATAATATGTTTGAATCACGGAAACAACATTAGTTAGTTAATCAGTAATGGAACAGCCTCAGGTGATAACTCTGTAGAAACCTAACAACATTGTAAAATTACCAGTCTATTGTATATTACAATAAATATGTACAATTAATGATATAACAGCACCCATTAATGAAACCAAGTTATGCCTCAAGATACGCCGCCTACAACGCTTCTTAAATCAAATATGTATAATATCACCGCTTTATTGTATATGTCTATTGTATTGTATATAATTGTATATTCTGTATATGTATTGTACTATTATTTAAAACTGTTATTGTATGGCTTAAAATAAGTATTGTAGCAAAAATAAGCTGAATAGGCGACGTAGCTTCATCATTATTATACACGAAAACTTTGCATTCAATAAAATCTGTAAAAAACTCAATCCAGACTACAAGATCATTAATCTAAATATGTCCATATTTTTATTAAAAAATTCAACAACACTTATTTTACTGTGGAACTGTTTCAACAAGTCTCTATTGTGATAAAAAAATTATTACTGTATCCTTATTATTTCTGACAGCGGTTGGCGAGTGGCAGTGGGTACAATGATACGAGTATACTAACTTTATGAAATTATTATAGGCCATTTTTATGTTGGCTACCAATTATTTTATAAACACTAACAACTATTTTTAAAATAAGTCATTTATAAAATAAATTATACAATAATATCGCCAAAAAATCAAGTGTATTGCACTGGAGCTGCACTAACTGCAGGTATACGCTTTTATGTTTTAAACTATACAATTAATGCGAATAACACTTAAGCTCGGGTTCACACATTAGAAGTCAGAAAAATGTTTCATGAACCTCTCTTCAGTGACTATATCCAAATGCGTGAAGCTAAATTTACAAAAAAAAAAAAAATGTGACACATGTCATACGCCGTATTAATTAATCAGTATACTAGGTTGAAAATGGAAGACGTAGAAATAATTCGTAGCCAACTTCTCTATAAAACTAAATCTGTTACACTAAGCTCATTATAACATGCATTGATAGAAACACTCACCGGCACCATTTATGTACCGTTTTACTGTTTTTATTTGCGACCAAACCAAGAAGTATCCTATGTGTATACTATCCAAATGTATGGAAACTTGGCTTTGTTTTACATAAAGTAAATGGTAATGTAGAGTACACAATAACTTACAATATATTGCTTCATGCAAGTTTAAAATTACTAAGCATGTGGATATGTAAAATCGTTAGATAATAATCGAGAAACTGAAGTGGTAGGTCGGCTTAAACATTCGCCAATTTGTATCCTATATGTATGACAATAAGACATTACAATTTCACCATGAGATCACAATTAAATGCATTATTAAACGAAGGAATTAGTGAAAACTGTCAAGTTTTGAATCTAGTAGACTAAACTAATCATATTGTTACAAGTGCAGCAATGCTTCAGTTTCACTTACATCGCGCTGACATTGTATTTAATACAATTGACGTTAAGGTGATAATTATTATGTTAATATGCAAAGTATAGTTTTACAATGCAATCTTATTCTCTCCTTTTTAATATTTTTAACAACTTAAAAATATACAAAATTAAGTAGGGATATTGATATTGCGTTAAATACGAAGAAGAATTTCTTGCTTAGGTAGGTATGGGTAAAATTGCATTACTTTGCTATTGAAGTTTATTATATCTATATTCCAAACTCCAAGACGCTATGTGGATATAAACGTGTGCTGGAATTTAATTCCAATTAAGGAAACTTTTGTTAGACAAGAATTGGCAAAATGATTACAGATTCTATCTCCTATCCTAGGGGTAGTCGGTAAGAAATGTCATTGTAAGTAATTATAAATAAACATTACGTATTAATAAAGGTTAGGAACATGCTTGAAACCTAATTAATGTTATAAAATGAATCCTCGGGGTACATAATCCAAGAGTTACGTACATACTGTATGGATAGGTATCCGATCAGAACTGGACGGCTCGCTTATATACGGCATTATACTGTTTATTACGATTTTAATATTGAAAACTACAAGATTTGCCAATTTAAAATGTTCAAATATAAGGTCTGGATCGTCTAAGGACAACCGCAGTTTTTCAGCACTTAAAAATAGTTTCATAAGAAAGCAAAACCGTGCTCTCAAAAAAATATTTTACAAAAATCATTTCGTACACAATAAAAACTAATAAGATTAACTTTATAGGTATACATACACGTTTAATTGAGCAAAACTTAACAAAACAGTGAGCAATTCAAA
Source organism: Xestia rhomboidea (assembly GCA_963853795.1). NCBI lineage: Eukaryota > Metazoa > Arthropoda > Insecta > Lepidoptera > Noctuidae > Xestia > Xestia rhomboidea. Next base: position 16,505,274 of record OY970773.1, read on the forward strand.
CAGAACAGCCTGGGACGTGATTACAATCGCGGAATTTGCGTTTATTGACTAAACTCTCACAAAGGTCTGCGTTTCCACTGAAACCGATGGTACATTGTTGGCTTACACTTGTCTGCAACGTTTCGGTTTCAATAAAAACCAAAGCAAAAGTTTTTGTTGCGACATTGCCAAAAATTCCCAATGATATGTATTTACAATAACCACACTGAATGTAAGTAGTGAGTGACAAAAAAATCTTGAGAAATCAACGTGCATTAGAAGACTGATCATTATAAAGTTGTGCAAAATGGATAGCAGTTTCGATTCGAATCAATTTTCCACAACTCCCGCGTTACAAGTATCTGTACTTAGGTACCTAGCACGTTGCAAATACGACACTAACTTTAAGACTATTTCACATTTACCTTTTTAATAATATTGTATGTAATAAATGTATAAAATATCATCTGTAATCTGTGTATACTTAATCACTTCTTGTTTTATATTTAAAAATTAAATCCATTTGTATCGGTATAAAAATCTAATAAGTATAAATCTGAGGTTATATCTCGGCTATGGCACTGTGTTGTATGTTTGTATTCAAACTTTGTACTAGGGTGCGTCGCGCCACCCCCGCCCGATATGGAACAAATATATCGTTTATTGTATAAAAATACTTATCAACTATTATTGTATAAGGCTGCTTGTGTTTTGTGTATAAACTATAGAACTGAATCTTAGGCTATTGTAGTGTGGCGGCGGGAGCGGCGCGCGCGGCCCAACAGGAGGATCACATGACGTGTGAACAATGTGGAAAACTGTAGTCACGGAAGATAAATGTTTCTAATTTTCTTCGATAACGATGTTTTTTTCAATTGTAAACCTCCGAAAGTTTGATAGGAAAATCAAAATGGAAAATAAAATGCTAGTAGTGGCGCCAGTTGTGAACGCGGCTTTAGGTGCGCACGCGACTGTCTAAGCGCTGTTTGTTTAATCGATGGTTACGATCTAAAGCTACCATATGCGTGTTACTCGATTCGGAATCGATAAGTTTCGTATACAACATTATTTGGTTCGTTACTACAATTTCGCAACAATCGTTCGTGTGGATTGATTGACGGAATGCGCTTGCGACGTTCACAACTAGCAAACCGATTAATTTTCATAATTGCCCAATGCGATAAATTCGTCGTAAAATCAACACACAATAAACCCACTAAATAATAATATTGCATCGATCACTTCGTAGTGACAAATAATAAAATGCTATGTTATGTGACTCCCACAAATCCACCTTACTATTACACCTATTAGTTAATTAACAGTTCATATTATGCGGTAGGAAAACGAAACCATCACAATAATATAGTAAAATAAGCTATATAAGTTGTCTATACATACAAACAGAGATATTAAAACGTTAAAAAGTTTGCTGGACTATCCTGGCTTGTCCCGTAGTTTATAGTCTGTGAGACTCGCGGTTGCTGTGCGGTTTGTTCATGGTATTCAGCAGACATATAAATATATCTGTCTCATCCAAGTCTTCAGACTGTACGAATCATTTTATAAATCCACGTATACAGTTTGTTTGAGCTTTTTTTCTATTATTTTCTAATCCAAAAATGTGGACGCGGTAACGCTAAAGACTCAACTCATCACCAGAATACTCCAACAATGTCACAAATTCATATAATATTTTTATTCTTCCTAAAATTCTAAGTTATTTCGCGATGAATGATCGAATTGCTTGGTAATTCGAAAATCGATAGTCTAAGCTAAATTAGAAATAAGATTTACTCTGGCGTACCCTCCTTTCCTTGGATCAAACTACCACAAAGCACTTTGCGTCATCACACACGTTACCTAATTGGTAAATTTTACTAATCTCACTCATCGTAATAATGTTAATGTTATCAAATCAGTCAAGCAAAAGAAGGCGACGGGCCGGCACGACTAGCCGGCCACCGAAACAATCGAACATTTTAGATAATTAAAATTTAGGAACATAAATGATTTCGATATCAATTCGACTCACATAAAAATCAATTTTCTGTACAAAGCAAAGGAAATCTTGCAACCATTCACTCGAGCCCGCTGCGGGTACTCGTCAAGTCTCGACACACGAAGTTAAACGCTAAAATGAGCGAAATAGACACCTAACCTACCTAGCTATCACAGTCCTCTCTCAGTCTGACCCTTTCCTCTTAAATGCATCTCATTTTGTCACATCGTTGAAAAAACTGGTAACAACCTAAACTAGGCCAACTATAATACAAGCTGGTAGAAAAAATTTAAAAATCACTACACTATTTGGCACCTATAGTGTTACGAAGACATCTCAGTAATCTCACATGATAATGAAGAGTAAATGCATTCATTAATGTAACAGAACCTTGTGTAAGTACACACTAACAAAGTATAATGTTGATGGCAAAAGGTAACCTACGTTTTTGGTTTGCATTCATGATTGTGTTCTCACCGACGATGTTCGTCTATCTCCCTTAAAGAACTTGCGTCCGAACTCTGTTTACAGCTAACTCATAAATTCTTATCATTCTTTATCGTTACTTTTTACATATTTTGAGCATCACGGATTCCCGTATAAATCCCCATTTTTTGCCAGATTTTATCTCTTAATACTCGTAAATAAAATTAACTTAATACGTCTACAAAATATGTATGTATATTTATTACAATTAGGCACATCGTCGCGCCGGAAACATTCATCGCGAAATATTGTTATGTGGTAAAAGATCAATTCTTAATTTTTAGATTTCAACGAAGTGTTTTAAATCCTAATCTCCGGCTAGATTCGCTCGGAGTGTCTGCGAACATTTCAGCAGAATCGAGAATCACCGAGAAAACTAACTCTTACGTGGTAACTTAACGATTACGGGGCAAAAACGCTAACTGTACTCGCTTCTTCGACGGTAACACTACACGTGATGAACTTTGAAAATTGTACATCGCGACTGACCTCCCGGTGGAGTATAAACAGGACGTTATTTACAGATCGAAGCTCGTTTTACAGCGATCCGGTTAACATACATCGACTACTGTGCTGACGGGACAGGTCGCGCATCGTATACTTGTGTCGCCGGCGCCTAGTTGTAGAGGCGCTCGGCGGCGTAGAGGTCGTGGTGCGCGTGCGCATGCGCGGGCGCCGCGTGCCACCGCGGCGGCGGCGCGGGTCACTGCGCCGGCAGGCACGCCACCGGCGCGCCGGGACCCACGGCCGGCTTGAACTCGGGGCCGCCCCCGAACTGCTGGAACGGCGGCGCGTAGCACTGCGGGAAGTACAGCTCCGGCTTCACCACGGCGGCGGCGGGCGGCAGCGGGCGCGGCGTCTTGTTCGCGTCGGCGCGCCGCGCCTTGGCCGCATGCGGGTTCATGTGGTTGTCGATGTGCTTCTTCACCTCCGGCTCCGTGGCGAAGCGACGCCGGCAGTTGGGCATGGGGCAGCAGAAGGGCCGGTCGCCCTGGTGCGTCCGCGTGTGCTGGTCCAGGATCGCCTTCTGCCGGAAGTCCTTGCCGCACTGGGTGCACTTGTACGGCTTCTCCCCGGTGTGGATGCGCAAGTGCTGGTTGAGGATGGTCCGCTGGCGGAAGAAGCGCGGGCAGTACACACAGCCGTACGGCTTCTCATTAGTGTGTATGCGCAGGTGCTGCGTCAGGTGGGACTGCTGTCGGAAGCGCTTGCCGCATTCTGGACAGGGGTATGGCCGTGACTCTATGTGAATGCACCCGTGTTGTAGCAGCGTTGACTTCTGTTTGAACTCCTTCTGGCAAATCGGGCAGCGCACGTACAGGGGCATCGCCCGGCCCCCGAGTACGTCTGGTAGCTTGCCACCCTTCAAATATTGCAGAGAAAGCCCCGAGGTGAAGACTGAGTGATTGAGACCTTTCGTATCTTTAAAGTAAGCTGGGTATTGCGCCGTGTCACCTGGTGAGAAGCACGAGCCGCGCGGATCTCCGTTCTGTCCGTCCGCGTCGCCGAACGTCGACTGGATCTCTTCCTTGTTCTCATCGGCCGGGAACGGCACGTCCTGGGGCCACAGCGTCGGTGTCGTCCCGTTCTTGAAGATCAGATGCGGAGAGACATCTGTAAAATCGAACAAAATGGTCAGTCACATGTGGGGCAAATCAAAGCAAAGGTTTAACCGACGAGTGGGTTAATCAAACTGGGAACGGTTACAGGAACGTCCGGCGGTCGGTTCTGCGTCTCGCGGGCGCCCTGCGTTACACGGGCGACGAGGGAACCGATAATTTGTTTGATAGGAAGGCCAATGGATGCGAGACCGAATCGACAGTGCGGGGGGCGGCGGGGAGCGCGGGCGCCGGCGGCAGTGACCGGCGAGTCAGTGCGGGCGGCGCGCGCGGGGCGGGGGGAATATATGTGTGAATAGCGCTCGCCTTGGTGTGTGCGGACGTGCTGGTTCAGGATGGCCTTCTGGCGGAAATGTTTGCCGCACTCGCCGCACGTATATGGCTTCTCACCGGAATGGATGCGCAGGTGCTGGTTGAGGATGGCGCGCTGCCGGAACGAGCGCGGGCAGTACACGCACGCGTACGGCTTCTCGTTCGCGTGGATGCGCAGGTGCTGCGTGAGGTGCGACTGCTGCCGGAACCGCTTGCCGCACTCAGGACACCCGTACGGCCGCGAATCTGTGTGGATGCGCTCGTGTTGCAGCAACGTCGACTTCTGCTTGAAGTCTTTGCCGCACGTCAGGCACTTGAACAGGCGGAGCTCTGAGTTCGGGTTGTGCTTCCGCGGCTTCGGCGGCTCAGGCTGCACTATGTCTGGCAGGTGGCGGAGGTCAGGCGCCGCGTACTGGTCTAGAGGACCTTCGAGGGACAGCACACCACCGTTCTGTTTCAGATAGTGTAACGGGAAGCCACCCGTGCCGAGCATGTGGCTCGTTGGTCGCGCCTCTTTGAAGTACGGCGTGTACTGCTGCTGCAGTTCCGGCTGCGGGACGAAGCACGGCGTGCGGTCCAGGTGATCCTGCGATGGAGGCTGTGGCTGGGGTTGGCTCTGGAGCTGTTGCTCCACTTGCATGTGTTCAGGAGAAGTTTGTTGCTGTTGCTGCTGCTGTTGCTGTTGTTGTTGCGCTTGCTGCTGTGCCTGTTGTTGAGCGAGTTGCTGGGCAGCGTCCTCTGCGGCGCCGGTGGGGTCTGGGGGCGGCGGCGCGGGAGGGTAGGGTGAGGGCGCGGGTGACGCGAGCTGTGGCTCCGGCTGCGGTGAGGGCCCGCCGGGGCTCTGGTGCTGCATGGGCTGGTATCCGCCGTCCAGCACTCCGCCGCCCCACTGCGTTCCCGGGGGAGCTCGCTCCACGCCATCTTTGTAGAGGACGTACGGTGTTGTCGTGTCTGAAAACAAATAAAATCAATTTTACTACTGCTGGTGAATGATTCACAGTATTTGAACTTGTCAATTCGTAACCAAATGTGCCGAAATTCATGGTTAATCGTAGGAATAACGGGGCTCGTTGGTATCGTGTGATAAATGGTGAGCATATCGCCACAAAGGGCGGTGGCATGCGGGTGCCGCTGCCGGGGTGCCGGGGTGGCCGGGTGGTGCACAGCAGACTCGCGACATCGCGTGTCGCGCGCGATTCATAACACTCGCTGCGCCAAACGAATGAGAATTTAATAAAATGTCACGTTGTGTGCGAGACGTTTCGGTAGTTTCAGCCAGAGAACATTATGTGATGGACCCCGTGAAATGAGAAAGTCACTGAAACTCGATCACAGTGTGGTGCACCGTGCAAGATGCTAAGAAAAAAAAATACAAAGTATATTAAGCTTTTAATTTTTACGGAAATGAATAAGTGAACTTCTATTATCGTTTTGATTTTCAGTGGAATAAACCGTGCGTGATAATTGCACAAATAAAAATCCATGAACCACCTACGTAATACTTTTATACGTCTGTATGTTCTATAATACGCCTTTAATAGTTGAGTGAAACTAAGAGGAACTTATAAAATGAGCACGTTTCTAATGATTCACTTTCTCGACGTATTGAGTCTGTGGCATCACAAAAAACGCGGGAAAATGTGACCATTTTCTTTTCCCGATCAAAGGAAATGCAAATGGCGGGTGAATAGAGTTTTATCTAGAAGGTAATATTAAATTGTACTTAGTTGATTTATTTGAATAGACTTATGATAATCAAATTGTTTGTTTGGGTGTGTGGGTGGGATAATTGCAGAAATGCTCGAGTTGTGCCTGGTTTATGGCAAAAGGCTCGCCCCATATTACTGGAATGCGGGTGTACTATTGGGTCCCCGAAATCTGCCTAACCCTTTGGGGTTTACAGGCATATGCTATGTACGTTTTAGTAGAATTATCGCAGCAGTATTTACGATTTTAGTAGTCTATGACAAACTTTGGTAGCTTATAGGTACCCGTATCTATAAACAAACAATTCAGGTCTAAAAAACTGGCGGTGTAAAATCAGCGAAATTAAAAAAATAAAACACCGAAATTTGTTGCTTTTTTGTTGCTAATTAGTTGCTAAAAAAATTTTTTTTTAGCTCCAACCGATCGTGAAAAATCGGCATTAACGCTAACTTTTCATTAAGATAGCGTGGAAATCACTGGATGTGGAATGATCGATCAAACGAATAGCGGTCAATTTGTTGCTAATTTGTTGCTGAAAGATGCTAAAGAAAAAAAAAGAAAACTGTTTTTTTTTTTTTCCAATATAAATAATGTCCACGCCAGCTTAACTCTCGAGTTTTCCGTGAAAAAGCTGAATGAAAATTTGTTGCTGCTTTTACTACATCTTGTCCGAGTTCAGAGAGTCAGCAACAAAATACAAACTGGAAGTCAAGAAAGTTGGAGATCGGTTTACGTAAAAACCGGCCACGCCAGCTTAACTTTCGACTTTCGTGGAAAATGTATAGTAAAAATTTGTTGCTGCTTTTACTATATCTTGTCCGAGTTCAGAGAGTCAGCAACAAAATACAAACTTGAAGTCAAGAAAGTTGGAGATCGGTTTACGTAAAAACCGGCCACGCCAGCTTAACTTTCGACTTTTCTTGTAAAATCTATAGTAAAAATTTGTTGCTGCTCATACTGTAGCTAGTCTGAATACAAAAGTCAGCAACAAAATAGAAACCGAAAGTCGGATTAGTTTGGAGATCGGTTTAGAAAAAAACCGGTCATGCCAGTTTAACTCTTGAGTTTTCGTGGAAAAACTATAGTGAACATTTGTTGCTACTCATACTGTATCTAGTCTGATTACAAAGAGTCAGCAACAAAATAAGAACCGGAAGTCAAGAAAAGTTGGAGATCTTTATGCATATAAAGTAGCCAAAAAAGCAAAATTGAAAATTTTGAAAAACCCAACACGGTTAAAAAGTAATTGTAAAAGAATAAAATAAATTAAAAAAAAAAACAACTTAATAAAAAACCCAAGAATATCCGTCGGGGGCTGCCATGAAATGAACTCGTTTTGCAGTTTTATAGTAACTTGAATAATTGGAGATTTTTAGCGCTATACTTACACCCTGAATGGGCAGGCCGTGCCCCTACAGTGGGGCCCACCTTTAGAAGATGATGATTATACTTATTTTTATTTACGATGAAATTTAAAATAGTGATGGCAGCCCCCGACGGATATTCGTGGGTTTTTTATTAAGTTGTTTTTTTTTTTTTTTTTTTATTCTTTTACAATTACTTTTTAACCGTCGTGGGTTTATCAAAATTTTTAATTTTGATTTTTAAACTTTTTAGAGAGCATCAAAATCGGATTAGTAAATTTGGAGAAAAATGACAAACATGAATTTGCACAAACAAACATCCTCTCACCCCAAACGCATATACCTACCGTCTCCGTTCCGTCGTGGGTAAAAATACTGGTATTCAGCTGCATCCGATTAGACTGGAAGCCGACCCCAAGTCGGGACAAGCTTTTATGAAAGCTTTTCGTTTTCATTTACTAAAAGGTTTATTTCAGTGCATTTATATAAAAGTTTTTTAAGATATTTTAAAAAGGTTTTTCAATTAATAATTTTATAAATTTTTAGTTTTGTCGTAGGTAATCATTCAATATTTGCCGTTGAGGAGTTCCCTCGTGAGAAGACAATCCTGGCTGTAGGATCAGGTCATGATAAAAATAATGTTTATCTATCAAATATGAACGAGTCTACCATCTCGTGAGTTGTCACCGTAACACCTATCTAAGAATATGCACCAATAAAACCCACTGTACGGGGGTCGTGGAGGTGTTTAAAGTAAAAATATTACATTAAAAACTTGTAAGTAGGTACTTATTAAAAAAAAAACTTGTCACAAAGTTGGAATTTTTACCTTGTGGAATTGTGACCGTGCCTTTCGGCTTCGTTAAGAGGTGTTTTACACCCTTTATAATGTCTCATATATTTCTTGCCTTCTCTAAAATAACGATTAAGTAGGTACCTATTAAATTTAAAAGCAGCATCCATACACGCAACAGCTTATCCGGCTTGTCATTTTCACTAATAATTATTAATGATCAATAAATTAGTCAGCTAACAAACACGAAGTACGAGGAAGTACGCGACGCAAGCGACCAGTCGAAAGAGCGCGAAAAATTAACGCGGCTTACGTACGCAGTTACGCACGGCTGGAGCGCGACAGCCCTAGAGAGCTTGCATATATTCAATATGAGCGAAGCGTGTGTACTTACGACTAGCTGCAGTTTGACCAGCAACAAATTTTCACTATAGTTTTTCCACAGAAAAGTCTAGACTTAATCTGGCGTGGCCGGTTTTTCCGTAAAGCGATCTCCAACTTCTCTTGACTTCCGGTTTTTATTTAGTTGCTGGCTCTTTGTACTCAGACTAGTTGCAGTATGAGCAGCAACAAATTTTTACAATAGTTTTTCTACGGAAAAGTCGAGAGTTAAGTTTTTTTTGTAATCCGATCTCCAAATTCTTTTGACTTCCGGTTTTTATTTTGTTGCTGACTCTCTGTACTTAGACTAGCTGCAGTATGACCAGCAGCAAATTTTCACTATAGTTTTTCCACAGAAAAGTCTAGAGTTAATCTGGCGTGGCTGGTTTTTCCGTAAAGCGATCTCCAACTTCATGAGTTCCGGTTTTTATTTAGTTGCTGGCTCTTTGTATTCAGACTAGCTGCAGTATGAGCAGCAACAAATTTTTACAATAGTTTTTCTACGGAAAAGTCGAGAGTTAAGCTGGCGTGGCCGGTGTTTTCGTAATCCGATCTCTAACTTCTTTTGACTTCCGGTTTTTATTTTGTTGCTGACTCTCTGTACTCAGACTAGCTGCAGTATGAGCAACAACAAATTTTTACTATAGTTTTTCTACGAAAAAGTCGAGAATTAAGCTGGCGTGGCCGGTTTTTCCGTAAAGCGATCTCCAACCTAATCCAACTTTCGTTTCTAATTTGTTGCTGACTCTATGCTAAAACAAGCTGAGTTATGAGCAGCAAGCAACAATTTTTCACTACAGTTTTTCTACGGAAAAGTCGAGAGTTAAGCTGGCGTGGCCGGTTTATTTGTAAACCGATCTCCAAACTAATCAGACTTTCGATTTTTATTTTGTTGCTGGCTCTTTGTACTCAGACTAGCTGTAGTATGAGCAGCAACAAATTTTTACAATAGGTTTTTTACGGAAAAGTCGAGAGTTAAGCTGGCGTGGCCGGTTGTTTTATAAACCGATCTCCAAACTAATCCGACTTTCGATTTTTATTTTGTTGCTGGCTCGTTGTACTCAGACTAGCTGCAGTATGAGCAGCAACAATTTTTCACTATAGTTTTTCCACGGAAAAGTCGAGAGTTAAGCTGGCGTGGCCAGTTTTTTCGTAAACCGATCTCCAACTTTCTTGACTTCCCATTTATTTTTGTTGCTGACTCTCTGAACTCGGACAAGATGTAGTAAAAGCAGCAACAAATTTTCATTGAGCTTTTTCACGGAAAACTCGAGAGTTAAGCTGGCGTGGACATTATTTATATTGGAAAAAAAAAAAAAAACAATTTTCTTTTTTTTTCTTTAGCATCTTTCAGCAACAAATTAGCAACAAATTGACCGCTATTCGTTAGATCGATCATTCCACATCCACTGATTTCCACGCTATCTTAATGAAAAGTTAGTGTTAAAGCCGATTTTCCACGATCGGTTGGAGCTAAAAAAAAATTTTTTTTGCAACTAATTAGCAACAAAAAAGCAACAAATTTCGGTGTTTTTTTTTTTTAATTTCCCTGATTTTACACCGCTAGTTTTTTAGACCTAAACAATTCAAAGTGTTTACTATAATAGCTAATGTAATTACTATACGATTCTTATTCTGTAGTTTAGTAGGTAATTGCTTGAAGTTAGAACTGTCACGGTTCTTACTTCGTTCAAATTCTTGTTCATATGCATAAAAATGGTTGCATGAGTAATTACTTAAACTCAAGTAATTACTTTAACTTGACTATAGGTTGATACAAGTGTTAGTTTACTAGGTATGGTTGTCTGGGTGATGTACCTAATTAGTTCGGATTCAGTGGACCGATGACCTGGTATAGGCCGCTGGAATTGACTGGATACGAGAAGCACTGGACCAGGAAAAGTAGCAACGCTGAGGGTAGGTCTATGTCTTCATTGGACTTCTTTCTGCTCATATGTCGATCTCGGACCAAATAACCAAATAAAAAACCAAGGCAGCGCTGCGAACAATAAAGTGAGGCCAGCGCAAAACTACGTCTCGCTCTGTGCATACACGCTCACACGCACACATTTACATCAAACTACAATGAAACTAGGTCTCAATAAATGCACAACATGTTTACGAAACCGGCCTCGCTTCTCTGTTCGCAGAGTTCCGTCTTCACTTTTTTATTTGGTCTGAGATGACAATGATATCATCAAATCGAGCATATTTCTATATGCTAGACTTAGTTATTTTCAAGTAGCTGTTCCACCACACAACTATTATCACAAGGGATTAAGAGCAAACAACGTGAAGAAATATACAGAAGTGTTATAAACTTTCGTTTTATGTGGTACACCGTCACAGGTGAGTAAAACACGTGTCTATGGTAGTTGGAGAGTAATGGGAACTCACTTCTGCGGTCACGCTTGACGTTTTTGACAGCCACCGAACTTGTATCAGGTTTCTGATGTTTCTGGCATATCTATGGCGATGTACTGTCGTATACCAATGTAGAATTCAAGTTTTTTATTTAGATACAATTTATAGGAACTGATTTTTGATTGTATCTCTGCCTACCCCTTCGGGAGACGGGCTTGATGTTGTTATCTGGAACTGGTTTTTATTCATATCTTTTACAAGTAAACAAACAAGGTAATTAACCCTGGAGACCCTTCAATACTTATAGACGCAAATAAAACATTCGTAGCATTGTCTACGGCGTAGGCTGTAGGGCCTACGGCCTACGCCCTACGGAAACAAAAGTATCTATTTGCTACGAGTCTACGAAACTACAATTCAATTCAATTGATATAACGCAAGTAAAAATATAAATGGCATCATTTTAATTTTAGTCTAATTGTAGGGTTCGTAAATATAATAAGATTTTATGAAATAACCAGCGACTTGCCCCTGCTTTGGTTTTTACGACCTGACAAAACTAAGGAACGCTGGTAACGTATGGTAACTAAAGGATACTTCTTTATCATTTGTAACACATAAACCTTCCGCAATATATTATCTAATTGTTAGCGAAGATCGCATCAATATTCGTTTCGTAGTATCGTAGATCAACGCGAGCACAAATACAGACATGAAAAGCGATTTTAATTCAATAATCGTATAGCTTAGTGCGTAAGCTTGTCGTTTCCGACTGTACATGTTCGGAGTTTCCCTCCATCTCAGACCAACGGTTTATGACACATGATTAGTAAGTTGTATTGAGCCAGTAGCAACTTAACTCAATCGAGATGATGTCCGACGTTACAAACAACATGTTTTTAATTTCATAGTTAAAAAACAAAGCGTTAATGGGAGCAAATATGTTATAATTTTAGTTTTTTGAGTATAAATTCCAAAGGTTTTATTGATTAAAGTTGTGTACTGATAACAGACGTCAAAATATATTCAACTTAACGTTATACCTATATTTTTATAATATTCCCCCCCCTAAAATCAATCATGGCCGCTTAAACCTCATTATCATATAGCATAAGAAGTTAAACAAAATGTTTTTAAACCGAAGCAACGTCATTCGTCATCGGAACAACGCATTCAGCCTTATAAAAAATCGGGCACCATCTATCTTGGTCCGGCGAGCATCGTTAATAACGACCATAGACTAACCGTTGATAAAATCATGCTTCTTTATAAACTTATCGATACCACAATCGATTTGACTAACTGTGATGACTTGATCGTGTAGCGAGGTCGTAATAATATTTTCTTTCGCGCCTTTTTGGTAAGTTAGAATAGGTTAGTTTCCACCATCAATAAATTGCAAATCTATTTAGTCCGTCAGTTAGAGTATTGGAAAATAATGAACACGTATTTTTTGTTTTTGTAAATCAATGAATATTGACAAAGATACAACGCAACTCGGGACATCACAACGCACTAAAAATTATTGCACGGCGTGACGTATAGAGAATTTTAAAAGCGTTGTATCTTCGTCAATTTTGGTTTACGTAACAAAAGAAAAAATACGTGTCAAATATTTCTTGAAAATCTAACTGACGGATTAGATTTTTTCAGGACACAAGCCTATTGTACCTACTTACTGAAGGAATATTAGGTAACTACTCGTACTAGCTGTTGCCCGTGACTTTGTTTGGCGTAGAAATGTTGATGTTTATGTGTGAGAAAAAAAAATCCGTGGAACCGTTCTGGCATGATTGAGTTGCAAACATCCATCCATCCAAACTTTCGCATTTATAATCTAGACTAGAAAAATACTAGATAGACGATAGCCTAGATATTATTGATATAATATATTCAGGATGTCGTGATGGCCCAGAGGTTTAGGCCTCGCCTCCCATGTATGAGGTTGTGGGTTCAAATCCGGGCAAGTACCAATGTGACTTTTTCAATTCATATGTACTTTTCTAAGTTTATCTTGGACATCACAGACATCGGTGAAGGAAAACATCGTGAGGAAACCTGGACTTATAATTAATATAAGTCTGAAATCACCAACCCGTCTTGAGCAAGCGTGGTGATCAATGCTCGTGCCTTCTCTGTATGAGAAGAGGCCTTTGCCCAGCAGTGGGACAGTAATAGGCTGGTATTATTATTATTTATTATAATATATTCAGGCTAATTAGGTAATGAATTTGTATGTCTACGAATGCTATTTTAAAGGAATCCTTTCTAATTAAATAGGGCCCAGTGACATTATATTTGCGATAACTAGTGGAAAAGTCAAAATTTGTATTAAATTGACTTACCTACTCAAAAACTTAAGTGTTTGTATAAAAAATATGGTAGCACAGTTTTAAAATCGATGGTCTGGACTGGAATAGATATGACTACAACTTCTCTGCATAACTGAAATGGACACGAAAAATAAATAACAAGAGCGCAAAACTTAACGCTTTGTTTTGCAAATAATAATAACGCATTTACTTGGACAACGATTCCTTTTAGATGCAGCACAAAGACAAAGATTTATCGCCGAATAACATCTGTTTATAATCGAGCCACAGATAAAATAATTCTGGATGAACGATGAACGAATGAAACCATACCATTTCTTCATTTGACAGCCAAAGTTTTTAATGACGCGTAGGCAGGCCGGATGCCTGCACATGTGGGGTGTCATTTTGTATTAAAAACTTTTTTCTCTTAACCCTTTTTTAAATTATAGCGTTATGACGTATGGACGTTCGGTCTTTCGTATCTTATGGGAATCTTAACCCTTTCAATGTCAAGTTGGATAGTTTGGATGTTGATTTGAATATCTGAACGCGCGATTAAGGTCTGAGGTATTTGATTTGACCGGAAATGTTTTTAATGTGAACAGCGTAGTTCAAAATCTTATTTGGGTTGTGTTCAGTTTTAATTCTCTTCTACTCGTAGGTATTTTAGGGGAATTATTATGGGGATCAGTAATGCTCTTGTTTTAACTTGGGAATACTGTTTCTTATGGAAGACTTAATTATGATTACAGAAACCGTAATTTATTTTGGACACACAAAATACCTAAACAGTACAATATATATATATATATATATATATATATATATATATATATATATATATATATATATATATATATATATATATATATATATATATATATATATATATATAAAAGAGCACAAAGGTACTGTTTATTTCATAAGAAATGTCTTCCAGCAGACCTGCGAGAGGAATGTTGGATTAGATATGTAGACACAGTGTGTAGAAAAGTCAAAACAAGCCAATTTTAATTAAACCTTAAAAAAAAACTATATCTGTATAAAATAAACGTACATGTAAATACATACACATATAAAACATAAATTCTAGTATAGTAAGTCGTAAGTTTTACAATTATTATTGATCATGCATACCCAAGCACCCAGCATCCTAGGTAGACCGAAGACTTAGATAAACTGACATTCTATTAACGATAACCATGATGAAGAATTAAAAAAAATGTATCGGATTTGACCGTAACAATTGTCATTAAAAAAAATCATTATAGAAATAAATAAAGGCTTTGAAACCAATTGCCACTTGTGAAACCCTCAGGTTCCTTAAGTCAATAACCGAATCCAACATACGTCACCAGTTACTGATGCGCGTTCTCATATAATTTTATTAGTGACGTTAACGTTAACGCAAGGGTTTTGACCACGTGTTGACTCTTTCTTCGAGGACATATGGGGCTATGGGAATCATATGAAAGGGGTTTACATCCTGTAAGATTATTCTTGTGATTTAATGCGTGTGAGCGTTTGGACTCTACGGAGACAGACCGTAATTAACGTGTCTAATTGATGCTCTTTGGAGGAAGTGTGTGGTGTGTGATCCTGTTCCTTGGCAATCTAAAAGGCATCGTCCTCAACGTTGTATCTAATGTGTGATTTCTTCTTGACTCTTGCAATAATTTCACCAAAAATTGTTAGTCATTGATCGTCTTGGTGTTCCTCATTCAACAGTTGTTTTTTTTTATTATCTCTGGGAGATAAATGAGGCGGATTCATTTTTTTTACTGTTGTGCATTATTGTAATTAAAGAGAATTCGTTTCATTACCTATTGACTCAGTCGCGATGATGAATTGATTGTGTAGGACCGTCCTTAGACATCTCTCGCCGTTTAAGGAAAAACCGTTTGCGGAAAAAAGTTGTTGTCTCAAATATCTAGATGAGACTTTTCAAACCACCTTATCTCCACATTACGATTATTTTTGCAAAGCAACTCTCCTGATTATAGAAGCAGGTTGTAAAACAATGTCGTTCGGAATATGAGGCAGTAGGCAATGGATGCAGGAGCGCGGTTGCTGCCCGGTGCGCCCGCGCCTCGAACTGGTTCGGCCAGACCGCCCCTTTCCTGCGCACGCTACTACGTACCGACTGCAAATACGATTCCGATGATTTGTAGAGTTTAATTTCACTTTTTGTCTGCTTTCATGACATGACTAGAAAGATATGGAGCAACTTCTGAGGTGATGGTATGTATTTAAGAAGTAATGATGCGCTGATCATTAATGAATTGGTAATAGATATCCTATCCTACTAATAGGTTTGTGTCCTGAAAAATCTAACTAGTCAGTCAGTTAGATTATCAAAAAATATTCGGCACGTATTTTTTCTTTTGTTACGTAGACCAAAAATGACGAAGATGCGACGCTTTTAAAATTCTCAATACGTCACCCGTGCTATAATTTTTAGTGCGTTGTGACGTCACGAGCTCCCGAGTTTTGATGTGTTTTAGCTTTGGCAATATTCACTGATTTACAAAAGCAAAAAATACGTGTCCATTATTTTCCAATACTCTAACTGACGGACTAAATAGATTTGCAATTTATTGATGGTGGAAACTAGCCTATTATAAATGCGAAAGTTTGTGAGGATGAATGGATGGATGTTTGTTACTCTTTCATGTAAACTACTGAACGGATTTGGATGAAATTTAGCAGACAGATAGTTTATAACCTGGATTAGCTCATAGGATGCTTTTTATTCCGGTAGCATGATCCCGTGGGACAATAACCAAACTCGACGCGGGCGAGGCCGCGGGCATAAGCTAGCTCTGCAGTTTGGATCAGAAATAATCTGTGGCTAAAACTGGGATCGTAGATCTGAGATGAATGACGCTTCACTGGTGTTTTATCAAAAGTGATTTGACATTGAGAACTCATAAATATGACAAACTAACGCCTGTTAATTGTGATGGGCGATTCAAAAGAAAAGAGTGCTAATAATCATCAATTAAAATTGCTTATGATTTATAAGTACCTATATCATTCATCATAGTCATACATAAATCAGTTTAATATTAATAAGAAATCTCAATAACTGCGCTTGCACACCGTACAGGGTTCACGGATGGTCGGAGCCGTCACCCGCTTGGCAGCAGCGATCCACCGGATTAAATCCCTTACCAACTTCACAGCACCATCGAAAACAGACCACACCACCCGAATACTAACTACAAAAGGTTCAAAATCCCATGATCATGTTCTTTAGACTAGCAGACTTAATTTTGTGTAAGAGGTTGAGAATCGAACGCGTATAAAATATAATCTACATGATTTTTTGTGGTTGGTTTCGTACGGAGATTTTCGGACAATTATGTTTGATTGCACCTTATATTACGGGCGAGATGGTGGATGGTATGCGACCCATTCCGTGACCATGACGCATTTCTAATATACGGGATGGGCAGAAGCATCAGGGCTTAGAGGACATAAAATTAAAATCTGATATAATATCAAGTTAATCTTGTGATGATGATAGATGTACATTTGGAATCTTGATGTTTGTTGTCTGTTGTATTTTTTATAATTGTTTCCACAAATCGACAAACGCTGATAACATTGGGGAATGTATTCGTAAAGCTTCCTGAAAAACTGAAAAGCTAACATATATATTGTGCTTTTTAAAGTCATAAAATATTATTCCGTAATATTAAGTCCAATACTACTTCGCACTGATATCAAAAATAATGTTACATTTTTTTTATTAGCCCTTTTTTCCACTCCTGGGGAAAGGGCTTTCCCCATTCCATCCACTTCTATCTATGGTTTGCTTCTTCTCCAATTCAAGATGATGCCATATATCCAAGGCGCCTCGCCAATGACAATGTTACTTCATCTGCCTAGCCTTTTCTCAACTACGTTGGGGTCGGCTTCCAGTCTAACCGGATACAGCTGAATACCAGTATTTTACATGGAGTGATGAAATTGTTACTTGTTTAAGTTTACCTTTAGGTACGTAAGCTTCCAAAAGCTTAACCCCCATCCGTGACTTTAAATATAAAGAAATCATATACCTACCTTCAATTATAAACATTTCCTCTAACTACTGTTTTGACTGCTACAATTTGTATTAACTTCGCTGTTATTTTAGCGTCAGTGAATCATCCAGTTACAGAGTTGTATCGACAATGAAAACAGGATGCTGAACGCTTAGTCATGAGTCTTTGTGACTGTTTAGATGCCTTTAGCAGATTCTGTGCGAGTTCTTTGTACAGGTGCCGGTTTGAACGAGGCTCTGGGTTAAGGGCTGTAACTTGTGAGATTATAATATAGGGAACAATCATTTGTCATATATTTGTGTCAATGTGTTTGATTCCGGGATCTGTCATTGTAAAATCCAATGCAAACATTCTGCAATAAAAAAAATATTGCATCAAAAAGTTCAACCGAGTCAAAACCGAGTTCATTCGACAAAAACATTGACATTGCCCGACTCAAGGCGCCTTCCAAATTGACACATCAATAATTTATTTACAAAAACCAAGAAACTCCTTTCTTATGAATCATACCACGCATGAGAACGAACGCGGAAAAGACAAGTGAATGAAGACGTTACAAAAAACCGCGCAAGTGTCAGCGAACGGATAAAAAGTCGTCGGACATTCACAAATTTCACTGCGACGTTATACATGTAGCGGCATTCATCGCTGCGTCATCAGCGTTTCAATATGCATTACTTCAGGCAAGTGCAGCATGCGAGTGAAGCCGAGTGCGTAACGACGCGAAAGTGACAGGTCGTTTTGGCGGGAGACCGGCCGCCCGCCATGTCTGGCATTGGGTTCTTTATAACATCTACACGACATCGGTACCGGTTGTACGCACCACGCGACACTCGGCCGCGTCGCGACAATTTATTTCGGTTCGGGGCAATGCACTTATCGCACGCAGCCCTGAGATCTGCGCGTCGAATAAACGAGAGTAAACATGAAACACGAAGGGAAAAAATAAATGCATAGTACTTCGTAGCCGGCGACAAATCAAGGCTGTTCAAATTAGTTGACGTGCTCACGGCTCGGGGCCTGTCCACTCGAAGGACCACTTATTGGTAACCACTGGACGTGCAAGAGCCTACGACTGTCAAGTGACCTTTCACTCCATTCACGTTCACTGTGACTGTTATAGATCACCATCTATCTATAGAGAAGCCGTCAAACGTTAATTTTAATGTTGGGCATGAGAGCCCCCAGACGCCAAGCTTGATTGAAATCACTTGTTTGTCAATTTTATAGCTACACCATAACTCGACATGTCCCTTAAAGTATTGCAAAATTTTATGCTCTTTTAAATTTTCAGAATAAATATAATAAATCTTTTAAATGGTTTCGGCTGTAATTAATGGCATGTTCGCACACTCGCACCGACTAAAGAATGGCACTGAAGGCAATAAAAGTTTAATACAGCCGATGTTACACGGCGCACTTTGTTATTCCAGAAATAAGTGGACTTTACTCGCCCAAATCGTATCGCAGCACGGAAGTGCAATTCAAAGTATGCTAATTAAAGCAACTTTAATTCAAAACTTATTTTTATTTGCGAAACCTGTTTGTTAACAAGTGGATGGTAATAAAAAATCTATTAATTCAGTAGTCTAAGTGCAGCTGTGTGTGTGTGTGTAAAGTCTGTTCGCGGCTCTGCACGGTAATTTGTCAAGTGCACGTTTCGCGCCAAAAGTGACGTTTCACAAATCTTCAAAATGGCGTGCGGTGGTAATTAAACGCGCGCAATAACTGGCCATAAAGCAAACGAAGCGCATTGATGACGCGCCGCCCGCGCTATTTTCAGTGCGCGACGCCGCCCGACAAATGCTAACGGCCTCTAGGACACTCCAGCGGGGCTCCCGACACCACTCACCACAGACTACAGACTCGGCCCACCGCAACACTCGTTCCTACACTTTCCTACATTATTTGTTTATTTCAATGCCGGCTGCCAGGGTTAACAATCGCCAATCGATTTTGTGACACATATTATGCTTAACCTTTTATTATTGAAAGTGATTGGGAGAATATGATTTTATTGGCTTTGCTTTTCAATTATTTTGTGAATATTAAAACTCATGTTACTGGCAAGCAGCTGTAATGTGAACTTGAACGACATGATTCATTATGATCTCATTATGGTAGACGTTATTGTGTCCGACGGGGCTTAGGACATGACTGTTCTAGCTATTTAAAGGAACAAGTGTAAAATAGACCACACTCTACGTACCTAATTAAGGGTACCTATATCCCTACTTTTAGTTTATGTGGATTGTTGAAAAAACTTTACATGATTGTAGAATGAACCATCAACTCACAGTCTTGAGAGTCCTTGCCTATTCGGTATTTTAAAGACATCTCCACTTTCAGAGGAATTATAAATTTCTTGAAAGAAGTAGCGGATTTTGGTACCTACTAAGTTCAGATCATAAGGGTGTTTGTAGCTTCAACACACTGAAGGAAAATCCCTATTTTAATGTAGGGCAAAAATACGTTTGTAAGACCTGCAAAAATGTAATCATACCTGATATTCTCAAAAACAATTTTAAAGCATGTTTCTATGTTGACATAAGTATTATAAATCTGTCTTTTAATATTATGAATCAATATTTGACATTTAAAAATCTTTGATTTGACATTGCTCTGTGATATTCACCTACCTACCTAAAATCATAAGCAATTATCACATTTATCACCAGACTAACATTTATTTAGTCAAAATAAATAGAATATGCCAAAGTTATGAAAGATTTGGGGCAAACATTTTTCAGCAGGTATTCAAGCGTTACGTCATAGGTACCACATATTTAGGCTTCAACCACCTATAACTCATTGAAGTCATTACATCAATCAATCCAAAAGTTTGGTTATGTTGTGGACAAGTAGTTAAAGGAATCTGAATTATGAATAGAAAATGAAAATGATTAGGATAGGCTGCAATCATTAGCAGCCCGACATTGCGTGAAAATTGTTGCGCAAGAAAAAGTTTCATTAATTAAAAAGGATTAACAACTATTGAAGACATCTGCGAATTAATTTTAGTTTAATTTATATTAAAATATTAACCAGCATTGAGACAGAATATCGAATCCATAAATAAGATCAAATTATGCAAATTCCAATCAAAGACAAAAAAAAAAACTCAAGATGTACCATTATCTATGCACTTTTTGTGCAACAGACTAAAAAAGTCCCGCGAAAATCACCATAAATAAATACTGCATATTTTTTTAATTGGCGTTGGTACCTGTGGAACTAGATTGACTAGTTTTATAATGATTCATGTCCGCCTAAGGTCATGCCTACAGTTCTTGGAAGGATAATTTGTTCATTAATTTTGCATTTGGTTATTGAGGTAGGAAGTGGAATGCGTTTATTATTAAGATTCTTATTTATTGTAGCAGACATCTCATTACTCGGTTATTATATTCAGTTGAGAATGAAAATCAGTTAGACTAGACGGCGTGGGTGCACTAGTTAATCTATTGAGATTTTGTCTAATATTAATAGTAATTATAATGATGCTCTTGCTTTAATTAACATTTTTTTCCGTTACTTATTTTACTAGTCCAGTTATTTTAAGAGTGGATCTTTGATATAAATGTATCTCAGAATTCAAATACGTTTCCGGTATCATTGTGATGAAATGTAAGACATTTCCTTTCTTACAAGATTCTTGTATTTTTAACCTGTAATGTTCAAACTTTGTAACAAGTGCACCTTGCAATTTTAGGTAAAACTAACTAAAAAGGTTTAAGTCTACCTTTCAAAGTTTTATTAGGTCAGTTGCTTGGGCAGTTGACTGCAAAAACCCTGATGAAATGCAATGAATACCAAACATTTTGGCTTACATTTTGGCTGAATTCTTGCCTGATATTGAAGAAAAGGCCCTCGTCAACTCAAGATAAAGGACAAATAATCCCAAGTATGTATCGACAACTGTCATGGCGTATATCAAAGCTGGGTAATAATTAGGGAGGGGCACCGGTCTGGTCTCCGCGTTCGAACAGCGTCTATTTCCAGATAATCATCGGCCGACGGACGCGACTGCCTACGCCTCATACGATTTATATGTCTCATTTAATTATTAGTAGTTTTTACTTCTCGGAATGTCCTTGCTTGTAAGGTGGGGTTATTTTGAAAGTGAATCAAAAGCGTGGGTTTGGGCCTGTGTGCTGACCTGGTGGATTAAGCTGGTGGGTAGGCCGCCAAGGTGAAATTTTATCAGTGATAACGAGGATTAAAATTAAAAAAATAATACTGAATTGACATAAGCCATCGAAAAGCTGTTACAAAAACATTTTGTTTGTTTCTTAAAGTCGTTACTGAAATACGAACGCTTTGAAAGTGATTAACACTGGTTTAGGCCCTCAGGATCAAGTGCTGAAGTCCTGTGTGGTGGTGTTCATTAGCCCTTAGTATGGAAATAGCATACCTAACTTTTCTTTCCAAATTGCAATTCCCTACCTAACAAAACTATCAACAGCTTCCCAAAAAAGCAGCAAACAAAAATCAAGATCAGTCCACCCTGTCATGGAGAGTCCTTCTATCAAATTATGCGACGCGCGCGCCCCCTGGCCGTACGTGCCGAAGACTCAGCCTACCTGAAGTGGCTAGACTTAATTAAGGGCCCTGCATAACGATCCCTCGTGTTGTGGTCGGGCCATCAGGTTGGTAATGGGTGAAATGATGGGATAGGCATGGTTTTCATGGGAGGTAATTGGCAAAGTGTTATTTTTGGTAAGTGTCGTCTGTAATCCAAACTTAAGCCCGCAGTACAGAACCTGTGTAGTGATTCGAGGTTCTGTAATACAATCCATATAGTGTTCAAGAGGAGTTTGAAAGGTCATAATTAAACAAAAATCCTAGCAATTTGCAACTTTGATAGGACTTATAATAGAGACAGCGAAATAAACAATCGTAGGTTAGGTAAAAGGTTTGATTTTTTTATGTTGGATTGCACCGGAGTTATACAGGGTGTAAACAGACCCTTCACGAAGTCGCAAATTTAAAAATAATTGCTGGGAAACAACATTGTTTGGGGTGAAAACTTAAGTTTTACGGTAGACTCAATGTAACGCACTTAAAACATTGTGAATATGAATAGAGTCGTGGAGGTATTTGTAGTGAAGTTATAAGATTAAACATTTGTTAAAAAAAACACTTGCGAGATGTTGTCCAATATTTCCTGCTGTTTTCATTTAGACGGTTCACAGGTATGGTCTACAACTCAGCAGCAAAAAAAAGATCGCAATGACGGGGAAAACAAATGCCTTTCGGCTTCCTTAAGGGTATTTCACCCATTATTTTCGAGCCAAAATTTGCAATAGTCCTCCAAATAGCAAGAACATTCGCAATTTGTCCTCAATCATTCCACCATTCATGCAAAAACAAACACAATCCTTCTCCTCATACTATTCTTTCCCCAACATCTTCCATGCTTCATCGCCACTAGAGCCGTATTGCAACAAAACTTCCTCAAACAAGGCACCATTGAGACGTAAACGCCGTCGGCTAGTAACCTCGCCGGCTACCAGAGGGCGCTTGAGTGCCGAAGGGTGTATTTTTACCAGATTATGCACCGCAAGTTTTCTGACGAGGCGTGATGAAGAATGGGGTCTAGGATGCACTCTTGATTGTTATATCATGGTGTATTATAAGTTGGGTGGCTTTTAATAGACGGTTTGGTTTAGAATGCAGTTGTTTTTGTTTAGATGAAAATTAAAATTGGGGTCGGGGGGCTTTTGGGACCGGGACCGCGGTCCCGGATTCCCCCTGAATACTTTTGAGCCGTATTTATACAGTAAGCTAAAACCGACTTTACAAATAAACATTTTTTTTTCTAAAGAATTTGACTCAAAAACTTATTCATTGTACATTCATTTATAATCAGCATATAATGTGCCCATTGTTGGGAAACTGGCGTCCTGTGCGTGAGAGCGGGTGGGTCAAGTTATACTAAGTTTAACCAATTTTGTTGTAATTTAATGGAGTATTTAAAAAATATAAGAATTCGCACGTGTAACATAACCATAACACTATAAAAGCACTCATCTTAAAAAAAGAAAAACATATTATGCTCACACGTCAAAAAATCGTAAAACAAAAAATAAAAATCTACCACAAAAAAAAAAAAAAAACTCAAAAATTCCTTCAGATTGAAATCAAATTAATTAACGATACATATCGCTTACCTTTTTCTTAAACCTTTTAATTCGTCGAAAATAAACGTAGGGGCATTTAAGGCTAATACCAAAGCTCGCGTGCCAAGTTCTCGTCGTTAAATTAAAAAGTAAAAGCCATAAATAAACTTGGGAGCCATTGAACCTCTTTTGTAACTTAACACGCTAACTCCTGTGTTAAGTTTTGCATTCTGCAACTGGTTACAGAATGCTTTATTGTATTTGTGGCCTTAATCACGTCATTGCCCTTAAGAAATTGTTTTTTTTTACACAGCATCACGCCTGTTATCCGCGAAGGGGTGAACGTAGAGGTATACCTAATAGTACACCCACATTTCGCTAGTTATGTTGTAAGTCTCGGGCACAAATCTAGAATCCGTGGCTGCTACTGAGAAATTACTAATGGAAAAACCTGGAAATCAAACCCTGGATTTCACGCTCAGCAGTCGCGCTTACGACCACTAAACCCACGAGACAGTCGAGGTAGATGTTTTTAGTTTTTTATGTTTTTCTGTACCTCAAAAGGTAAAAAAAGGAACCCTTATAAGATCACTTTCTTGTCCGTCTGTCCGTGTGTCACCACCGATTTTCTCAGGAACGGGTGAACCTGGCAAGTTGAATTTATACCAGATACCGTCAGTATCTGGTATAGTCTATTAGATGTATAAAAAATCAAAAGATATGGGCAAATTTAGATTTTCGCGAAATCTTGTAAGTACCAAAATTTACCTTAATTTTCAACTTTTTTTTTCGGACTTTTCCCTTTACTTGTGCTATAAGACCTTGCTTTTAAGCAAAATTGACCATTCTAAGTCAACCGGAACTACCCTATAGGTTTTGGGTCGAAAACCTATAATTATGGTAGTTCCCGTTGACCTAGAATTACGAAATTTGGCACATGCAAAGGGAAAAATCTGAAAACCGTAAATGTGTAGTTTAATAAAAAAATAAGCGATTTTACTATTACAAACTTATTATTTGCGGTTGGTGCAATAGCCGTTTCTAGGGATCGAACAGCAAAGTTAAGTTTGTCCTTTAAAAAGTTTGTATGGAACCCTCGGTGCGCGAGTCCGACTCGCTCTTGGCCGGTTTTTTTTTGGGGCAGATACCTAACTTTTATCTAAAATAACTTGTGGGTGAAATTCGTAACTGATTCAGCCAACAAGGAGTGTAAAACTTCTTTTTTTTATTTAATGTTTTATTTTGATACTTACTCATCTGTTTGCGGTTGTCTAGCAAAAACGGTGCCGAAACTAACGACAAAGTTTCTTATTTTAGTTCTATTTCTTGACATTTCAGATAGGTTTGTTCCATGGAAGGTTTTTATTTCAAGCTTTAGTTGGACGAAATAAAAAAAAAGCTTAACTAGTCAAACTGGGCATTATGGTTTTCCGGGATAGTATCGGAATTTGTTACAGAAATACAGATTTATCTCAAAGAATCATCATGTATATATTGGCGTCATTAGTGTCTTTTTTAGTTTTACAGACGCAGCTTTTACATGAGTGTTGACTGAACATGATTAATTATAATATTTTTGTGAAATAGGTCATAGTTTTTATAAAGTAAAACATATTTACTTAATTGCTTGGATTCAGGAGCATAAAAAACTTGCAAAAATAATTAAAGCCATAGCTCTACTCGAAAAACAGAAAAAACACAAACATGTCAGCAACTTTCTTAAAAGCCGAATTTCTTTCACGCGAAATCCGTCAAAAGAAAAACTAAGCGTTTTCCATAACGTTCGTATATAAAGAGACTATATAAAAACATCTAGAGTTGGCCAAAATAAACCTTAACAGGTAAGACTTAAGGGCTTTTACGAATGTATAAAGACGGTCATTAAAAGAACCTCATTCGTTGAGTGTCAAAGGAAAGTGTGCTTTATGTGTAGGTGTAATAAGGGCGGTGCAGGTGTGGTAAGGTGGCGTCTTGGGGTGAACGGCCTCTGAAAGCTGAACATTTCAGAAGTTTGACACGGCATCGCTTCCTGTAGCACTGAGTGTTAGAATGTCGTGCATTTTTGTGTTCAACTTTTTTAAATGCATTGTTTTTCTTAATGAGTTTTTTCAGCAGTCGCTACAGACAGGCAGACGAGATTTTTTCTACGTTGATTTTTTTTCTACTTAGGTAGGTATTCTTCTTCCATAAGTAGTGTTGCTGTTTTAGAAAACAGTCAGTGGCCTGTGTTGCCATTATTAAAATCTACATAAGTTACTAACAAATAATACTGGATCGCAAGATTTCTCTCAATAGGTATCTTTAAACTAAATACTTCTAATTTTCAAAAGTAAGTAGATATATCGACAAAACATTCAATATTGTATCTAGTAACACTCACTTTCAGTAGACTCACTAAGTGATTTGTCAGTTGCAGTTGTAAACTCAACTTGCAACGTATTTTAGCCACATTATCCTAGGGGTGGCGCGTTGCATCAAACTTCATTAAACATGGAGATTGTAGACCAATGCCTGCTCTTGAAATATTTTAAGTAAGAAATCGGATGCTTATCTGCGCCGGTGGGAAAAACAAACCTAAAATCAATGTACCAAATTTGACATATCGATGGAAATTGTCTTGACAAGCAGCGCCACCTTGAACTGCACACTTGAAGTGGTCATACTATACCTAGATGTAACAAGCCCGTGTGTCCCAATCTTTACATAATATAAAACAAAGTCGCTCCCGCTGTTTGTACGCGTATATCTTTTAAAATACGTAACGGATTTTAACTGCACCGATGTCGTCTATTCTGCCAGGTTCATGTAGTGAATAAAACCTTTCATCGCCGCTTTAATCCCTATAAGGGTTAAATTTTTAAATCTTTCCATAGAGCACATCTTCGTTTCTTCGCTTGCTATATGGAGTTCTAGGAAAATTTGAAGCTTCTAACTAGGCCAAGTGTTAAGCTGTACGTCTGTCAGTGAATTTAAGTTATTTTTTTATCTAGTAAGACATTACAATCAACGTAGAAACATGTTTATACTTCAAAACTGTAACATATTTACGAAATGGGTTTGTAACTGGACCAAAAACTCCGTTTAAAGAAAGACCAGCACCTAAAAATCTCAACACGTTAAATACATCAGAACCCTAATACTGTTTAAACGAATTCCCCAATTTGTCAAGCAAATTAATTCCCCTCATACGTAAGATCACCATCCCTACAGATAAAGCACTCGGTATGCAACTTTCGCTTTCGGGACGCGAACTGCAACTTTACAATGTCAGTCGTTCATTAACTATTAACTGAGCCTACGTGTTTTTCAGTTTTCAAGGACGACAACGAAGTTTGAAATGTGCGAAAACTGGAACTCATTGTTTCATGTGCCTAGCCTATTTTTAACTTTGTTGGGGAAACGACTAGGCAGATGACCGACGGCTTATCGTGCTTTTCTTGGCATAGACACGGATGGACACCCATCCACAGATCGACCTCGGCCTGCGTTGCTTAACCTTGTAGATTGAATGAACGACCAGTGTGAATTATCCAAGAATGAATATAGATAAATCTATTTTCATTCTTGGATAATTATAAAATTAAAAAAAAAAAAAATAATAAAAAAAAATTAAATTAATAAAAAAATTAAAAAAAATAATAATTAATAAATTAATAAAAAATTAAATAAAATTTAATTAATTAAATTATTATTTTTTTTTTTTTCAAATTCAGTTCTAAAGAACTGAATTTGAGTAGAGATTAGTATGTTTGAGTGACAGTGATGGTTTTTAAGCGACCTAAGACCTTAGGGATTTCAGTCCAGAGTCAAGCAACAAGCGTGCGGTTTAAACGTAGGTAACATAAATATGTCTGTTTAAAAAATAAAAATATCCGTTTCACACATTATATTTTGATTATTTTAAGATTTATCTAAAGGTGATACTGCTTCTGCTTGTTGCAAACAATTTAATTAAAATGCATATGGAATAATGATAGTTAACACCGCACGCGCTAGGGCATCTATTCTAGACCGACCAGAATATGGCTCTAAGATGACTATACGCTCAGATTTTTAAACGATTTTATAAAATACTAGCACTTCGCCCGCGACTTCGACCACGAAAATTGTGATAGCTCGGCTAATTTGAATGATATCAATATAATGTATAGCCTATGTTGCTCGGTAAAGATGTAGCTTTCTAGTGGTGAAAGAATTTTTAAAATCGGTTGATTAGTTCTTGAGTTAAAACGTAACAAACACATAAACAAAAAATCAAATCTTTCCTCTTTATAATATTAGTTTAGATAAAGGATATTGCTTTGTAATGCCAATAATTTGACAGCAATAGTTTTCCCTGAGAATCTCAAGAATGAAAATTCATTTTAGTTTTTCGCCAGCGGAAGCGTCCTTGCTCTATCTCCCTCAAAGATCGCGTTGGTCGGTTACTTCGAAGCTTTTTCAGTAATAATCATAACAAAACATGTCAACTCACATTAATCGCTTAATTAGTCCAAACATTCCGTGACGTCACCCTAAAAGCTTATTATTTGCAGTGCCCGCGGTCCGCCATTACGCCGGCCATTTTTCAATTATGCCAAATGTGTATGGAGTATAAATCATTGTATGTATGTTAATGTATGGCTATACTGGTACATACAGGGGGTGAAGGGGTGAAAGGGAGGTATGTAAACATCCCGTCTGTTTAATTTGTAAACGGAATCGAAATATAGGAATTGTATACCCAATATCTGTGCCTGTGTCTGTGCTGCAGGGAAATAAAAAAAAATGCAGCGCGGTAGAAAAATTTTATGCGTTCGGATATTTTTATGAGTGGCGACGGCTCGGTTTATGGATTGAAACGTAATCGGACGGATTCTATTGAATTTTGTGGCTTTTATAGCTCTCTCTGTAGCTCTAGTTATGCATTAAATATGACTTTGCAATTTGCATAGTTTTCAACAGCGATAACTCTTATAGGTACCTACATTATAATATCTATGGTACTTATGGGTACCTAAGTACAAAGCTAGGTCGTACCTACATGCATAAATGTGTGTGAATCAACGGGAAATAGGTATAATCTCAGTCAAGCGTGACAATTCATCATTAAAAAGGCCATGAATTGGGTTAGACCTGAATATTCTAATGCAGTTCTTCTGTCCTTCGTAGTTCATCGTGTTTGCCCGCCACAAGGAAAAAGGATATCATCTCTACTCTGCAAAAGTTATACGTAGTCTTTGACTCTGCAGTACTAGGCGATAACAAACTTAATATTTTTAACAGAGGAACTGAAACATCTCATTTATAATTCTTACTGGCTTATTGCCGCGGCTTCGACCGCGTGGAGATCGGTACCTAATTGTCCCACGGGATCGTACCACCGGGATAAAAAGTATTCTATGTGTTAATCCAGGTTATCAACTATCTGTGTGCCATTTCATCCAAATCTGGTCCGTAGTTTTTGTGAAAGAGTAACAAACATCCATCCTTCCTCACAAACTTTCGCATTTATAATATTAGTTTAGTAGGATAGTTATAGGATTCATCATCACCTTTCTGCCCTTGTTCAAGTATTACTCGGCGCAACACATTTCACTAATAGTTCTCATTGATTTTCTTCATTATTTTACTTCCTCAACCAAAAACCTAAATGTACCACTCATTCAACATCAAAGAACCGTTTAAAAACCTACAGTTCCAATCGAATTCCATTTTTAAAACATGAAGCATTCGAAATTTTAAAAACTGAAGCCCCCGTGGTGGCCAGTGGCGCACGTTAATTCCATCGATCATTACTCCCGTTGCAATCCACCAATCATGAAAAATAAAAACACTGGCAACCCCACCTGCACCACCTCTTTGCCACCCCGTTCCCCCCTCTCGTCTGCGTCCAGGGGTTGTGATTTTTTCGAGCGTCACTCTCGATTAGTATGACTCTGGTTTACCTATATGTATGTATTCTGGAAATCAATTGCATGTATATGTATGTAGTTATGGTTTTTATTCTTTGTTTGGTGATGATGTATGTATTGAAATTGTACCTAGATTTCGTAAAGCGTAAGAGGATACTTACGCTATCTTCTAATTAAGTAAGATTTGTGGAAGACTGATTCAAATACAACGTTAGTTTCGTAATGACAATATATTTTAGTATTAATTATTATGATTTCCTTACCACAATTCCTATGGGTCCTAAAGTCGGAAGATTCTTCTAAAATACTAGGCTTGGATAGCGTACCTAGCTGTATTCATAAACTCTTCCATAACATATCAGATAGCCAATAACTTCACATGTGTTTACTTTAGATAGGTGGGTTTCAAAGCACTATATCGGGAATGTACGAAATTTTGGTCATTAAAAAAACCTACAAAACGGAATCTATCCACGATGTATGTGTGTATATGCCACCCCACACATAGACAACAGTTTTTGTAGTGTGCGTGCTTTGCAGGGCTGAGCTGAGCCCAGCCCGATCGCGGAGCTCCATGCAAAAATGTGCATTACACACCAGCAGCACTCGACCTCCCGCCCCGCCCCGAAACCCAACAAAATAAGGCGAGCGAGGGGGGACTCACCGCTGTCCTATAGCTCTTTTTATACTGGTCGTTGTGCTAGGGGTAGTTAGATAACGGCATGCGGGCCCCTCCGATGTCATGTATCACGTATCCAGTTTTTAAAATTCGAACGATGCGCAATTGTTTTGGGTTTAGTTTTGAAATAGGAAGCAGGCACGCGCCTGCCAGCAACGAGATTAATTAAAATGAAACCTACTTGAAAATTATTCGTTTGTTCTTGTACACATTCCCCTGGATTAATTCCAGTCCAAGGCTCCGAAAAAACGTCTAATAACGAAATTGTTTTGTTGCCAATGCGCACTATATCAAACGGATAAAAATGTAGCGCTTGTTAGTTAAACCATGAAAAGCATTTTGATGTCTAAAACTCGACTAGATTTCATTTCACAGATCCGTTTTTAGTTTTTAATATAGCAAGCTAAAAGCTTTTTTTTACTTATGCTCAGGAACGTAGAGTTTAACGAAGCCGTAATTATAATTCTCAAAAGAATTTCTTTTTTCACTAATGAAATACTTTTCATTAAAGTTTGATGAAAAGACTTATTTAAATACGATTTTTTCATGCTGAACGCAAGAGTTTAAAAAGTTCCGTAAGGTTGCATATTATACATTAATTTTGCTGTAATTAACGTCAACGTTATAATTTGATTAATAAAGTGATGGGAGTAAAACTTAGAATAAATTAAATGGATAACTTTAAAAAAAGTTATGTCGTTTGTTTCCTGTACCGCAAACAATTTTAAAACGTGAAAGACAATTCTTGACCTTTTTCATCAGTAGAAAACAAGCAGAAATCATGTGAAAAGTTAAGACTTCCAATTTCCTCAAAGCACCACTGACCAGAATGATGGCGTTGAAAGAAAAGACAAATAATGAAAACACGCCAAGACTGGCGTCGAACTCTGTAATCTAAATAATTCCAAAGTCAACAACAAAAAAAAAAAAAAAAGAAAATCAACGACGTCGAAACAAAAGTTCTAAATTCAAAACAACGCAAGTTTTTGCACAGAAGTGGACTTTTACGAGGCCACAAAGTTTTTTCTACACACACCGACGGGGGGTTGAATGGAGTAAAAAAACGGGAAAAAGCCAAGAGAAACTGTGTTATGAGGTAAGAAAGAGTGAGGCCAGGGGCACGTTCGCAATAAAAAGATGTCTGCGTAAGGTCGGCGTCGGAGACGGCGATTTTTTTGTCGCTTTTCGAGAGAGAGAGAAGGAAATTCTCTGCGATGTGCAACCGGCGCGGGTTTTATTAAATCATTTTCTAGTTGAACGATTTCGTTGCATGCAAAGATTAGATTAATCTGTACTTTTTCCGTTCAATTTCAAAGATTATTTTATTAGGTTTCAGTCTTTTAAGTTAGACCTCAGGCGGATCTAGAATTTCCTCTCTGAACGTGAAGGATTTCTGTGCATCTCAATAAATACACACAAAAATCTTGTCAAAAAATGTAGGCACCGTTATTTAAAGATGCGGCAGACCAGACATTAAAACATAACAATCGTACAATCATTGTCTTTGTTTTAATGCTCGCTATTAACATGTGGTTCAAACGCTGACACTAACCGTTGTGTTCACGGTCAAATTATTTTATTCAGAGAAAGAACAGTTCGCAGTGTCTGCGGTTTGTGACCGTAACCAAGTAATGCATCAAAATAATCAATGGATTTGCAACTATTACGCGCGTGGTAATAACGGGCCCCGGGCTGTTTTGGCAGGGTTGTCTACTGTGGTTGGGGAAACAGTATACCTATCTCAGAGCTAAGTGGACCTAACTAAATGAAAGGGTCTAAAACTTTCTGATTTTCAACAAAAAATTCAAAATATGAGGGAATTTTTTTGCCTTTTTTCTACAAAACAAGTTTCCTATATCATCTGATGATGACAAGATCTGAGAATTTCCCGTTTTTGTTCTTCTATCATATATTTAGAAGATTTTGTTCGC
This sequence comes from Xestia rhomboidea, assembly GCA_963853795.1. Lineage (NCBI taxonomy): Eukaryota > Metazoa > Arthropoda > Insecta > Lepidoptera > Noctuidae > Xestia > Xestia rhomboidea. The sequence continues at coordinate 16,537,271 of OY970773.1, forward strand.
AAGTCTTCAGACTGTCAGCCCTGCATAGGAAATTGTAGTCTACAATTCGATTGATCAACTTAGTCCAATTTCGCACGTAAGAGTCGAAAAAGTAGTCTGGACTTGTTATCTTATGATTAACAGAGCGCTAATTGTAAGTGAAAGGTGCAGAGAAAGGTGTACCGACTGTTTTTTATTCTCCTAACGAAAATAGATTTAGTCAGTGTCGTAGACACTTTCGTTCGACGGAAAATATACGAGATACAATCTCGGCTAATTATTATCTGTTTGTTACGCTGGATGGCTCTCAAGAGTTGAATGCGTCGAGATGTAATTAGGTATTGAATTGAATCAATGAGGATACATTCTCCAAGTCTGTACAATGTATGTACCTAGATACTTAGATAGATACCCGTTAGTATGTGTAGCATTTCGGAATATAAGAAGTACCTATCATCTAAACTTTTACCGTATATTCTACACAGTAAGAAAATGGCGCTACGTCTTATACGTAAGCACAACTTTCAAATGTTTGCGAATTTCAGTATTTCTAGTTGTTTACGTTAAGAATTTTCGCGTTGTTAGCTTTTAAGCACTTCACTATTGGTGCGCTTACAAACTTGGGGCATGTATTGACTTATGATCGGGGCAAAGCCCTAAAACAAGCATTATCGCGGCGACGCACACAAGTGCAGCGGCAAACACGCGCCCCCACCACCAACGCGATTCGGCGTTTTTATATTTTTGCACGTTCAAAAAAACGCGCGCGGCAGACAAAGATGGAGTGATGACGAGCCCCGCGCAACAATAGCGCGCGAGCGGGACGGACTCACCTCTGTCATTGCGAACGCGAAATAAAAATGTGCAAAGCGTTCCTTTTTTAAATGTGATGCTTTTTTTACGTTAGTCTGCGTTAGCAATTAGTGTTGTGCGGTTGTCGCGCGCTGAGCGTTAGGAATCTATGCAAATGATATGCTGCGAATCCCGACGATACTTGCAAAAGCTTTTAGGGCTCATTCAATGATATTATCGGATGAGCCGCAAATAGAGATCACGGAAGCGATGCCATTCAGTCCACCTACAAGGTCGTCTGTTCCGCGGCTTTATAGAATTAAACAGAGCCACAATGGTCGGTCTTCGCTAGGTACATAAGGACGTCTGCACTCGTTTTCTTGTTGAATCCTCTCCTCATTTTACCGCAATCCTTTTAAGAGCACAAGTTATGGCGATTTCTTGTAGAGAATTTGAACAAAAGGCTGATGATAGAATGTTTTAAAATTGTTTTCGGTTTAACGCTTTAACGTCTTGGAAATGTTGAAGAGCATTTTTGATATTCCTAGCGTTTATAAATCGTTTTCATTTTGAAGGTAGTTTTAGAGTGTTAAAGTAATTTGTCGTTATTTTTCTGAAGATGCTCAGAGTAGTGTACAAGATTTGCATTAAAAGGGAACGTGGAGGGTTGCGTAAGCCCTTCAGGTGCATCCGACTAATCAAAGGCAGGGACGTCAGCTCCAGCGAGAATGTCGCTGTGAGCAAATTTTAATGTGAATGGAAAAAATGCTGGCAACCCAATGCGGTGCGCGCGTGTGTGCGTGGGGCGCACACACACAGGCGCGCGCCGTGTCGGTGCATGCTTTACGCGCGGAAAAAAGTGCTGCGTTATTGATTTTTCTGTACAGCCACGAGGGGGTTAGGGGGAAATGTGGGGGTGGACGCCCGCGGCCTGAAAAACCGTCTGCTGAAAAAAACCGAGACGAAAAGGCACCCCTCCCTTTTTAATTGGTAACGTAGTGTCAATAGGGCTAATCCTGGGGCGGTAATAGCCTGCTTTTGTCTCGCGAATGCATTTTTCAGTGTTGCCATGCGACGGTTTGAGCACTCGTGGCTGTGAGGGATCTCAAGTTTAGATTCTGTGGCGGCTGTCTAAGCAGAGATGAATTTTTCATATTCTTGATTTTTGTTTGGAGTTTTGCCACTTCATTGTTGAGAAAGAATACGTAACAAACGTACCTATTTCAAGTTAGAAAGTAATGCCAATAGAACCTACAAATAAGCAAGTAAGTTCAAATAAGGCAGACATCAATAACTCGAACTAAAACTAATTAAATCACTTCCTACTTCATAAAAACCACAAGATGAGCACCGAAATGTATGTTTTCAGTAAGTTATTCAATTCAAGTTATTCATGTAATCATTTCACCCGTCAAAATGTCTTCTTAAGCCTTACTTAACCGTTCAGCTGACCAGATACCAACAAGGGTAATGGATAAGTATCTACATTCATTACCAGTTATTACTGAATAAATTGTCTCTTTGATATGTTTTTAAATCTTAGCGACTGTTATCGCTACAAAACTAACACGTTTTACACAAAGTGACTTCATAGTCTATGACGTTTTCATACAAAGCCGTGCTTTCAAGTTAAAGTACTCAAAGAATGTTTTCAAAGAACCAATGACCTAGTATGGAAACTGCTTCCAGTTTTATAGTACTTAATCGAATTTAACGCTAGTTTTTGAAGAGAAGAAATGGAAGGCGGGATAAGGGCAGGAGAATAAATGATGATGATGAATTGGTATTAAGGTGGATACTCCAACCAGCCCGCGAAATTCAAATTTTCTTACGTTTTTTGCAATTTGCAGGCCAGTGCTAGATTATTGTATGTTGATTAAAATATTGCTCGCGACTGTAAGATGTATGTGTTGTAACATCACTATTTAGTATTTAATTAGTGTGTACACCACTAGATATTATCTATGGTTACGGGTTATACCTGTCACTCCAGCAAGACGCTGCTATGTCTGATCCCGTCTAGAATACTACTCGTTAACTGTCTTAATAATATAATGTGTTCCTATAATAAAAAGTCTAATCAACGATATCTTTCATTCCAACAAACATAACAGTATGTAGTTGAATTATAATCATCAAAATCATCATTACAACCCTCCAAGCGCATAAAGGTGTAGGAATAACTTTGACCTTGAAAAAGTCATTCCTGCACCTGTACAAGCTGCAAATTGCAAAAAACGTAAGGAAAATTGAATTTTGCGGGCTACCCTGGAGCATCCATCTTAAACAACGTGTTTCAGGCAGTACACCCTAAATACTTGTAAGAACAATTCCTCGAAAGAGTTGTCTTTACAATAGGCGAGGTTGATTTACAAAAACAAAAAATACGTGTCCATTAATTTCCAATACGACTTACGGACTAAATAGATTTGCAATTTTTTGATACTGTCGTCATGCCTAATTATGCAATGTCAACGTTTATATGGTTTAGTTATAAAAACATCGGTGATGCTTCCTGAGAACCCGTAACACCCAACTTGTCCATATAAAACTTCCCTGCCACCAACAAACTAAGTAAAAACAATAAAGTCTTGTGTAAAATCTAATTGATACAGTTATAACGCACCCTTCAGGATGTCCCGTGGACGCAGACGATCGTAATTAGCGGCCGGAAGTGCGTGTTGACGTCACGTCCGGTCTAATTGAACCACTTGTGCGACAGAGGTCAGGGTTTTGCAGTATTTAGTGTGACTGGAGTTGATATTGGTATAATGTCGCTAAAAACTAAAGAAAACTTAGGTAAAGTCTGGGACATAATTAAATCCAACCTACTTTTATTATTATTATTTATTTACCTACGTAAATTATCCACATATTCAAATCACTATTGTCATACAAATCATCATCATCATTTATTTAGGTATTAGCATTGCCATTCAACGTGGCAATGCTGCCAGTCTTCTGGGCACGTTTCCGGAGGACAGCGATGCGGAGGAGTACTTTGACGCCTATTGACGTCGTTGTATATATGTATGTATGTAGGTACTTACGTTAAGTTTTATTTTTGTAATTATATAGAGTTCTAGCTGTAGTGTGTATATAATGAAAATATATATTTATTTATATATATATTTTTAATAAATTTAGGTAGGTATTTAATTTAGTGTTAATGGTTTTAAATACTGTACTAAATAAATAATAATATTAAAAATCGTCTTTCTCCTGCCTTTATCCTAATTTATTTGGGGTCGCAGCATGTCTTCTTCTTTGACAGATATAGGTATCAAATAGCTAACACAACAGATTGACGTACTGTGTTGCATTTTATGATTAACAAAAAGACGTATGGATTCCTCTTACTGGGAAATCTGAGGCTAGGTACAAATAAGGGCGCGACCACGCGCGATTTTTAAGCACGTCGAATATTTGTCATGAACAGTTTTCATGCTATATAATTAAATCGGTTCATGAAAACGCAAATACGTGCGTAACAAACACGGCAAACGACCTTTTGTTTCAAATACCATTATTTTAATTATATACGTAATGAAATCTGTAAGTATTTTACCATTTTTTTGTGAATTTTAAATATTACCGTTAGATAAAATATAATTTACTTTTTTGACGTTAAAGTACAAAGGTGAATGTTTCGAAGCACTTTGATTATGTTAATTTTTAATTCACATAGCCTGGCATGTGGATAATACACATCACTAGCAGATGACTTAGAAATTAAATGGCAATATAAAAAACATTGAAACAATTTTAAATGCCGTTACTATGGAGGTTCATGAAACCGGATCACTCTTTCAGACTCCCCTGCAGAATCCCTTCGACATTGTCGTGGAGCGACTGCCTATCAGACCTCCACAACCCAATTAGTACTGGGTAATACCAAACCCCTTGGTAAGATTGGTTGTCAAACTTTCGAGCCACTGGACTACCTGTAACGACTGTCAAAGATCCACAAATGACAGTAGGGACCAACGGCTTAACGTGCTCTCCGAGACACGGAGGAAACGGCTGTTATTGTTTAGCAACGCACGTTCGGAGGGAGCGTTCAGTAAGTGACATTTCATCATTACCTCATTCTGAACCTAGAAATTTTTCATAGGTAATAAAAAAATAAAAAAAAGTCGTTCCATACCAACACGGTTTTTAACTGTGTCATATCTTACACATAATATCTCTGCTTACCCTTTGTCCGAGTGCATCGGGTGCATCGACCGTGACCGTGGTTGCGTAATATTGCCACTTGACATCAATTCGCGACTGACAGACAGACGCAAGTTCAATGCATGGCAATTGCAATTACTTGCAACCGGTAATGTATGCAGAGGGACGCGTTTAGTTTAGAGAGGAATCTTAATATTACGCCTGTAGTCCCTGATCGGTTAATCAAAGATGTAAGTTAGTACATATTCACTTTTTGCTAATTATGTTTAGGTACTGTTAGTCCTGGGTTCGATTCCCGGGTCGGGCAAAGTGTTATTGAAATTCTCAGTATTTTGAATTTCTCAGTAGCACCTACGGAGTCTGGATTTGCGTCCGGTTGATGGCAATAGGCTCGCCCCAAATTACATGGGACGTAAACATAACAGGCGAAATGTGGGTGTATAAGATACACCTCTGCATCACCAATAGACGATTAAAAAGTTCAGTATTTAGTAGTATTAGGAGTTCCCTTTGCTCGATGGAATTTGATATGAGCATATTCACAGGAAAACAAGGGGATATGCACGTCAATCTAAGCTCTTGAGGAAACTGGTATTTCCACCACAAAGTAATCAGTACTCAGGTTGATGACCCTCCTTTGTCACCCCACATGACGGGACTTAAGGTGTCACCAGACACAAATGACGTTAAAATTTGACACATATCATAAATATCGTGTAACAACGACAATAAACTTAACGATATCAAATCACATAGCCGCGCTACCGCCAACTTTAGCGCTGTAAAATTTATAGATGAGGCTTCAGTGATAGCGGGGAGCGGGGCTGAAGAAAAGAAATAAAACTACTTATTCTATTATTAACATATTTACTGAGTACAGTAGAACTTGGGCCTGATTCACTGTTTCCCGATGGCCGTTAACCACCTGATAAACTGACAATAATGAAATAGAATTTGAAGGAAAACAAAAAATCCGGCAGGACAATGCCGGGAAGATTTAGGAAAATGCCTATGAACAATTCACATTTCATATTCTACTTGATTTTCTCAAATAAAATCTTGGCAAAAAACTGGTTTATCTTTTACTTTGGGCCAATTCAAGCTCCTTTGAAGCTGGGATTAAACCAAACGAATATAGGAAAGGAGCGAGAAAGAATGCTCCGTCCCTGTTTATAATTCATAGACTATGGATTCTTTTGTTTTGTTCTCTTTTCGCCAACACTGACACCACACCTGCAAGTCTAGGCATCCACGCGACATCACGTGATGCCTCCAAGATAAATAATAACTTAGAGCCTCCATGCTCTATTTATTGCTTATTTATGTACTATTGCTTTATTTCTTACGGCACGTCACTAACTGTGTTTATGGTGTTAAGTTTTTTGTTTATGGGAGTGACTCAACGATGGTTTGGCTTTGAAACTTTTGTTGGAATTATGAAGTACTGATGTTAGATTTAGAAGTATGCTATCGAACTGTTGTAATATTCTATAAGCTGGATTTTGCAGTGAAAGTATGTATTTGTAAATGACTTATTGAAAAAGAGTTTCACATACATACTTAGATTAACTGATTTATTGATTAATATAGCGTGGGATCTATTCTCCTTATGGAATGTTTAAGTTCATGTTTCTTTGGACCTACTGATATTCTTCTTTCTTTCTTCTTAAATAGCCAGTTATGTATGCCTAGTTCAATGACTAATCGCGCCTTTTGATTTCTTTTCAGTAAACTTCACGAAATACTGCCGTACTCCGAAGGTAGTCCTGGAACATCACCTTTTACCCTTTCTTCTTCTTAAATAGTGTCTTTTTTCTTTTTTTTAGGTATGACCACTCGCAGATGCAACTCGTGAGGTTGCTAGACTGCTTAACCGGACTATCCTGTGGTGGCCAAAAATTACTTTAAGACCCAGGGCTTACAAACTAATGGATTTGCTGGCAGGACAATATTTTTATTTTGTGGGCCTTGAACTTCACCTATTCCACGGCGTTGTCGAAAAAGAAGAATAAGATCGTTTAGCCCGGAATCGTTCAAAGCAATATAGGGAATACTTACCTTCCAGTATTCTTCCAGTCTTCAGCATTCCTAAAATGGACTGGACATTCTGGAATAGACATATCCATAAGGATATGTCCATAAAGTCCATTTTAAGAATTTAGAATTTTAACGTGATTCGTAATAAGATTCTGCTAAAGCGGCCATTTTAGACCCCCTGTTATTTTCCAAGCCTGAAAAGTAAGACCTATTTCAGATTCGGAGTAAAAATTAGATATTACTAACTTAGTTCTATTAATTGCGGCATGTAAGTTCACATTGAATTAACTACGATTAGGGCGTGCTAACTCCGTATCATGGACAGGGTGGCAAACAAAGGGTGTCTAGCATTAGGGAATAGGGCTAGATCGGTTCACCCTCTGTACAAGTTGGGGATGAGTCTAGTTATGACATTATTTGTCGAGGCGTTTTTGGACAAAAAGGTTAACAAGCGCGTTGGTCTTTTATTTGATTGGTTCTTTTCTTTCATTCAGTCTTCATTTTAGGGCTTATAAGTTAGATGTAAGTCAATCATTCCTTATAAGCAGTAATTTGTGCGCTCATTCGAAAAACAAAACTGTCTTGTAAGTTCCGATCCTAAGTGCTGGTGTTTTCAGTAAGGTGGTTTCTGTGGGTTCTTGCAAACGAACTTTGAACAACTTCCTTCTATACTATTACATAGAAACTTTTGCATGCGTAGCGGCTATATTTCTGGTGATGAGGAGTTTGTTGCACCATTTCTTCTTCCCATTTAAATAAAACTTTGGAAGGCCTCCCACTAGGTGGACCGATGACCTGGTGAAGATTGCGGAAATCCGCTGGATGCGGGTCGCACAGGACCGGCGACACTTGAGGGAGGCCTATGTCCAGCAGTGGACGTCTTTTGGCTGAAATGATGATGATGATTATTTAAATAAAATACTAGAAGGTGGAGAAAGGTGGGCAGTTTTGGGGGACTGTCTTATCTAGTTTTGACAGGATTGGTCCATTCTAGTACAAACAGAAAAGAGTAGAAAGAAGAAAGGGATGTCTTTTCCAGCAGCGGGACGAGACAGCCGGCCAAAATCAATGATCCCAATCACTGATTTTGACCGGCTGTCTCTAGCAAAGTGTAATCATAATTTTCACGATATTTTCGTTTTTTAGTTAGCGTTTATTTAGTTTTGTTTTCCTTCTCAATTTGTCCATCTAACTAAAATGGGCAGAAGAATCCGTTCCACCAATAGACAAGGAAGTTTAACAAACAGAGGGTTATCTATGAGGGTGAGTCTATTCATGTTCAACATATGTTGGACTGATTGCGTTACACGGTGTGTTGAACTTAAATGTTGATGTGATTGCTGACATATTCGCTTTAATTGCCGTGAAATTCTGGATTAAGAAGGCAGTGATATCTCTTTTGCTATTTTATTGGGGCTTTTTAACTGTAATGTTGGAAATAAGGGTATATTTTCTTGAGTGAGTAGCTAGGTATCAATTGTGTTTAGTGGCGATCATTCGTAAGATAGATGTGCAGTAAGCTGTTGGTACCTTATAGAAATAAATCGGTACGAGAAACTCATGTGAATAAAATAACCCACATTAATTAAAACTGCTCCAAAAAACACTCAAAACAAAAATAAAGCATCACTAACACAAAAGCAAGGGAAAGATCGCTCTACCCTAAATAAAGGGTGGTTCACACTGGTGTCGTTAAACAATAAAATCGTTGCGTAGTGACCCGGCACTCAAGGTCACCGGTTCAAGGGTAGGGGAGCGACCCTTACGCAACGCGCCCTACAGGTGGATGTTAAGAAAATTTCAACGATACTAAGACTTTACCAAACTTTTTGTGTGTAAACTTTTTTTTGGCGAATGTTTGTCGGTTTTTGTTTATGATAATTTCGGAGTTCTTGCTTCTGCGTAAGCGAAGATGGTTGTGATACTCATTTTTGTTTTTCAAATAGAAATTTTTGGGAAAAGTAAGTTGTCTCATTCAATAATTTATTCATCAAAATACTTACACAGCAGCTTCATATTCAATAGCTCTATTTCCTATGTAATATAATATTTCCTGAGTCTATAAAACTGCTATAAGACTTAACATTTTTTTTTCTCTGTTGTGATTTTGAACCGACGCACGGCCTTGAGCTGGAGCACAAATGTCTGTTTCACGGCGGACCCTTTATTTAGCCATTGTTTCGCAGTCTTTAGAAGACAGGCTTCTATTACTCGTTGTACTAGGACTACTTATATCTTACAACACGAGGGGTAGGTAATCAAATCTATTTGAATTCTAATATTCAAGTTTAAGTTCAGTTACAAAAAAAGCTTGTCATCCAGATTCCCGTAACAGTAAAAAAGAGACCTAATTCTAGTGTTTGTGAATGTCTTTTGAGGAAAGAATAACACAGATTTGAACAGACTTGTTCAGTCAGTGCACACATTTGTCCGTTATCGCGTAGCACAACTCAGAACTTAAGTAAGTGCCTGTTATCAAAACGACAAGTAAAAATCAATGCGAGGTGAATGTAACGGTCCATTCCTACACATGTTTATAAACAGAGCCGCCTGGCTCGCGATAACGCGCGTTTAGCAGCGATAGGAGCGCAATTAGTCGTTAAATTGGGCACGGGCCGCGCGGCTCACCTCACTCGGTTCGCGCGACTTGTTACCAGTGTGGTATGGGCTTTATGTTTTGAGTTGATATTATCAAGTAGTGCTGTTCATAAAGATTGTACTAGGTAAATACGTGGTGATTTTGGTGGTTTTTTTAGGACTGTTCGTTTTATAGGTTTTGTCTTTTGGCCTTTCACAGAAGATGATGAAAAACGGTTGCCTCTTTGGGATATAATCTGGGGGCAAGGGAGTGCCCCCGCCAGGACGAGCCAAGCGAAGCGCAAGGGCACTACCTACCTTTTCTCGAAGCGTTTCGTCGTTTTATTGAAACTTTATAACTTGGGTTTGGATTATACCAGATAAACAAAATTCACGGGATATTATGTTATATTTTATGTTATGTATGTCATATTTTGACTAAGGTGTAGAGTCTGTGAAGTTAGACCTTGTAGAGTTAGGGCGTGTAGAGTTAGAAGCTTGGCTCTAAATGAGATCTGATAACTTTTGGACAGTGCGAGTCATATGGTCTCGTCTTGGCAACATTTTACATGAAAACGTTTTTGGTGGGATAGTCTTATCTATCTATGTCTATACCTGAACCAGGGAGGAGAAAGCAGTTGCCAGTTGTTGTTGGGAGTTACCAGTAGACTATCTTGTGACTGAATTATCTTAGGAAAAGTTGTAATCATGACGATGATGGAAGCACACTTAAAAAAATCCACCATCATGAAATGAAACCAATTAAACTGGACTTGTAATATTCACCATTCAGTTTCATAACTTTGCAGTGTTTCAATAGATTTCAGCGGAACAAAAACCGGAAGACCCCAAATCTCAACTTCCTAACTTATGATCAAATAGTACGTTAACGACATTGTCAACACGCAGTTAACGATCACGAAGGCATAACACGCGCGCCATATCGCAGCCGGACGTACTCTAATCATTGCTTCTGATTAGAGTACTGTTTGTAAACTTAGTGTGGCAAAACACGTGACAACCATTCAATACCTTCTAGATCCAGGATTGGTAGTACGGTTTATGATTGTGGAATCTGCTGTTATAAGAATAAGCATTTGTTTCATTTGATTCATGTGCCTTGAGCGAATATGGAATACGTACTACTAGCCGTGCTTTAGACGTGCAGTTGCCGAACCAGCCCGATCTTTCTTTCTTCTTTATCGTGTGGTTAGTGCCTAACCTGGTGACAAACTTTTATGCCACCCGTGCCCGGGTCTCTGACTTGGCATTACATGCCGTCGAGAAATATCTCTCAGGCATGCTGGTTTCCTCACGATTTTTTCCTTCACCGACAATAATTGATAATTATACAATACAATAATGAGGTGCGTGTCTTGGGTTCGAACTTGAGACAGTCTGACGGTCAAACCACCAACTCGATGATACAATACAATACCCATAATGCCCGTTTATTTTCAAATTTGATTATACACACATAAGGTTAGTGCAGACATCTTTCAGAACAAACATGGCCAGAAGAGTTGAAACTTAAGAGGTATATGGGACGGGGTAAGTTTCTCGCGGCACAGACGGGAGGTAAGGCTAAAAAGTACTGGAGCGTTGACTGCGTAGGTATAGGAAAGCTTAGCGAAAGAGGCCTTTACGAGGTCCATTGGCGACCTGATGCAGGTTGCGAGAATCTCCTAGATGCTGCTAGTCCAGCAGTTCATAATTATCTCAGTTGTATGAAAGTTGATGAAGTAGGTAAATCTTATCTGGATGTGTGTGCCCGTTTGTGTGTTATTGCATGGGACTCACACATAACTGGAAATTGTTGAAATAAAATGATCATCAACAAACGAGCAGGAAACTAGCTACACGTGATTTTTATCGACAGCCTCGTATCGTAGCCGCGTGAGTTTTACAAACAATTTATGAATGGAACAAATAACGGTAATTGTAGTTTTTAAAACTTTCATGATTGCCGGAAAGCATGGTACTTAGGTTAGGATTGATTGACTGTAGGTTACCGTTCTACTTCTTCGTCATGAAGAATAGAACTCTACGACTTCAATAGGAGTATCAGTGGCTTTAGTCAGATCCCCAAAGGTGCAGGTGGAGCTGCACGAAGAGCTGGGAGTAGATGGGACATCGTTTATTTTCAAAGGGCACCTTATTGTTAAAAAATTGTCTCTGTCACTAATAATTTTCTTCTCTCTGCTTTCCTGGCAACGGGGTCTTACTTTACAGTTTACAAGAAAGATCTTTTCCTCCCAGTCACAAAAAAAACCTCTCAAAGCCAATTTATCAAGCTAAAAGGTGCGTAATCAGTTCGGAACTAGGGTAACCGCACCTATAATCGGCACCGGGCTACCGTAAAAATATTAACACCTGATTATCGGCGTACCGTGAAGCGGAAACGAACCTGATCGGTCTGACCGCTGTGGTCATTCGCCAATTGGTCTAAGAGCCAGCCCTTTCTACCTCAACTGTGATTACTTAAGAAAATTGGGATTGTTAGCGCTTGCTGTTTGTTTTATAAATTCTTGGTCTGCGATTTGCTTGTAATCTCTTGGAATAAGGAAGGTGGAGGGTAACTGTTTATGGTGTTTTCGTTTCTTCTGTTGTTTTCTGATTAATTTTGTTCCTGGCCCTAAGATACTCGAACCGTTTTGGGACGGGAATCGTCGAACCTTCATGCCTCGTCGCTTTTTTGGTATTCTACACAGTTGTTTCTGGCTTCTAAGAGATGCAAAGCTTGGCAATAGTGTGTCGGCCTTATGGTGTTGTACCATTAATATATTGTTTGAAACTAAATCCCGGAAAGAACATTGAATGGGAACTCCATGTGGGTTTGTTTGTATCAGAAAAAATTGCGATGTTCTAGTTTGGTCTTGCTTGCTAAATTCTATATGTGAATGCTATCATGATGATGTGATGCTGTGTGTGCTCTTATTATTTTTTTATTTGTTAATCTTTCACTTATGGAAACGATTTTAGAATGTCAGATGTGATTCTTATCAAGATGATTCACGAATGCATAAAGATCCTAAGTTCTTTGAAGCCACCGAAATTCATAGAAAGTATAAAATTAGTCGATTTAAGTGCAACAAGACGCGGCAGACGTCACGGGCAGTGATTCGGTGCGCGCTGATGACTTGACGCTTTTTGCCTAAAAAGTAATTGGGCGTGCGGGTATGACTACTGGTGCTTCCACCTGAGTAAAGAAAATCTAGCTTTTTTTGAGAGTTCATTGACTAATGTGGTATGTTATATTTGAATTATAAGAGTTATTTCCGACTCGTCACTGTTCATAAAATTTCTGTTCATACAAGATCTCATTTTTAGGGTTCCGAATCCGAAGCGTAACTAACGGGACCCTATTACTAAGCCTTCGCTGTCCGTCCCTCTGTCTGTCAGCGGGCTGTATCTCAAGATCTGTAATAGGTAGACAGTTGAAATTTTCACAGAATGTGTATTTCTGTTTCCGTTATAACAACACATTTTAAAAAGTAATTCAAAATTAAAGGGACCTCCCCTACTACGATGTAACCCTTCATGCGCGAGTCCAAGTCGCACTTGGCCGGTTTTTTTAATGTGTCAAGTAATTTATAAACTGATAAAGTGATGGTAGATCATTATGATTCTATAACACTGAAAAATCCATTGATACGTTTCATCAACAACATACTTGCACTTTTGCACAAGACACTATTAAGTTAAGCTTTCAAATATTAGCTAAGCCATTAACATTATTGTCTAGCTCCGTCGATCGTTAGAATTAGTTCTTACTTTTCACCATATTGTTAACTGAAGTACACTCAAGAACACAAGTGTTGTTCAAGTTTGAGTCGACTCAAGAAAATTGACTCCGCTGAACTTGCGCTAAGCTTTAATACATGAATAATAATTATAAATAACCTGAATGTCACGAATGGTCACTAGTTTAGCTGCTGTGTTACTATTTTGTTTATTTTGGTGAGATAAGTTGGCCGTTTTTAAAAGGGACGGGAAATATTTGGATATTAGCCTAGGTTGTGCAAAAATCGACCGCGTGCTTAAATATTATAGATAGAAACTAAATTGAAATTGATTTGGGGTTTAGAAAGGAATACAAAGCGTTGGTAAGTTACATAAGCTGAAATTATCATTGCATCGCATTAAATCAGCATTGCCATTCAACGTGGTGTTTCCGGATGACAGCGATGTGGAGGCGTACTTTGACGTCTAAGCGTCCTATTAATTAGTTAGTTAGTTTAGGTGTAGTTAGTTTATTTTACATAAATTAGTCCTTTTTTTTTGTAAATATTAAGTTTTAATTATTCTTTAAGTAACTTTAATTCATTTCAAGATAATTAATTATTGTCTTGTTTAATAATTTACCAATAAAGTTAACAAAAAGCCAAATACTAAAACAATCAAAGAATAAAATGAACTTTCAAAGGTCAATACGACTCCCAGCCTTTGTCTTACTAACACAATTGTTAAAAAATCTTAGCTACAACAAAATCCTTACTTTAATCCATCCAAAATCACCTCACAACACAGTAGCCAATTACAATCTTAGTATAAAAGACTAAATTGATCCTCAAGTATAATGTTAAGTGGGTATTAGCATACTACTGAGTACAGTGGAGCACACAAGTGTTTGCAAAGTGCGCTAGACGCACGTTGACCTTGAACTTAACGTCTCGGAGTGCAACGCATTTGCATATAAAAGTTGACTGCCTCATTGGTGTAGTGGTTAAAGCGTTACTGCTGAGCTTGAGGTCCTGGGTTCGATAACCGGGCCGGGCCAAGTGTTATTAGGTTTTTTCATCGAGGATTTTCCAGTAGCAGACACGTAGAGTCGTTTTGTGCCTTATTACACGGGACTTAAAAAACATAACTGGCGAAATATGGGCGTACTATTACGTATAGGTAAATACACCACTGTCTAACCCTTCGGGGATTACAGGCGCAGTGTTATGTTAGGTTAGAGGTACAGTGTAACACACAAGTGTTAGCAAACTGCGCTAGACGCACGCCGACCTTGAACTTAACGTCTCGAGATGCAACGCATTTGCATATAAACGCAAGCCGATGCGATTATCGACAAACTGGTTATATAAAAGAACGGCGGCGGGACGGAACGCAACTGGTTTTCTTGTACTGTTTAGCGATTAAGTGTTTGTGGAGTGTTATTTTTTTTTGCTTTTTCCTGTTCGGGGGAGGAAATGTGTCCGTTTAGACTATGGGTGAGTTGTTGTAATGAATTTAAGAGTTTACAAAAATGTATCTTTTTTATGCTTATTGGTTCGTTTAGAGTGAGTGCAACTTGAAACGTCCCTAAACGTATCGTGTAATTAGTTCACAATTGTTGAGTTTTTTTACAAGTTATTTCGTACAGTTTGGTTTCTTCACTATCTGAGCTTGCTTTCATTATTATATTTCTACTAGTGTCCCTTGTAAACAAGTAGGTACATATTTAATGATAAGCAAGTACAATTTTTCTGCGCGATTGTACTTATTCACTGCTAAAGGACGTGCACCAAATCAAATCACGGACGCGAGTGTATTATTATTTATCTGATTTATTATTATTTAGCATAAAATGTTTATGTTCACACTTGCGTTCTCATTTATTGTAGACAGAATACAAATGTTTAAGCGCTCACGGAGAGGATAACCAAAGGTGGCGAGAATGTAACTTAGAAGATTGATTTAGTTTTTTTTTTCATAAATATTAACATTATAAAGCGCACTATTTGAACTTTTTTTGATTATTACTCTAAGAAGATAAGCGCGTTAATAGGAATATTACAATGGAAGGCAAGTCGAATTGAAGGCAGACGGACCCGTAGTGAATTTGATGTTAGTAACCGAGCTTGCATACTATTACATATTGTTCGTTTTGTCCAGCTTTGGAAGCTGCATAAAATTTACTCACAACAGTTGATTCTTCAATAAAATGTATCTTCTCCTATAGCATAGATGCATCTTCTGTAAATTTTTGATTTTATTTTTATTTATTTGGGCATAAATAATAATTATACTTATTACCAAACCACCTTTGACTGCGAGTTCACACGGTCTATTGTCCGTAAATCCTCGTGAATATAAAACATTATTTTCACGAGGATATTAAATAAACTACCTGTCTAGATTTTCTAGATTGTTGAGCTAAGGTAGCTAAACAAGTTTTGATGAAAATTTTCAATTACATTGTAATTATGAAATGATCTCTGCATACGAAGTGCATAAAATAATATCCTTGAATTTTCTTGTGCATACGGAAGGTTCGCTAGAAGAATGGGTGTCGTTTTTGTGATTACTTGGATTTTAATTTGAGTTTTTTTTTGGTATGTAAGTTAACGCCATACTCATTTACTTGATTTTTCCTGAAAAATGCTCTCTCTCTCTTCTTCAACCTTTGGCTCACCTATCGGAATGAGACGTCTGATGGTTAGGGTTCCGTACCTCAAAAGGAAAAAACGGAACCCTTATAAGATCACTTTCTTGTCCGTCTGTCCGTCTGTCCGTCTGTCACCTTCGATTTTCTCAGGAACAGGTAGACCTAGCAAGTTGAAATTTATACCATATACTGAAGTCTATAGTCCCTAGTGGGTGTATAAAAATCAAGGTCCTAAGTCAACACGATAAAAAGATATGGGCAAATTTAGGTTTTCGCGAAAACTTGTAACTACCAAGATTTACCCTAATTTTCAACGTTTTTTATTTTTCAGACTTTGCCCTTTACTTGTGCTGTAAGACCTTGCTTTTAACCAAAATTGACAATTCTAGGTCAACCGGAAGTACCCTATAGGTTTTGGGTCGAAAACCAGGTAGTTCCCGTTGACCTAGAATCACGAAATTTGGCAAAAAGCAAGGTCTTATAGCACATGTAAAGGGAAAAGTCTGAAAACCGTAAATATGTAGTTTAATAACAAAAAAAAAGCAATTTTACTATTTCAAACTTATTATTTGCGGTTGGAGCAATAGCCGTTTTAAGGGATCGAACAGCAAAGTTAAGTTTGTCCTTTAAAAAGTTTGTACGGAACCCTCGGTGCGCGAGTCCGACTCGCTCTTGGGCGGTTTTTTTATAGATAAGTGAAGCTAAAATGCAGCAATATGTCATGAAATATGATAAGTTAATTTGCTGACGGGACTTGGTACTCAAACCTTGGACTCTGGTGGTTATTATAAGATAGCTAACTACCACTCTGGAAGCTAGATTCTTATGAAAACATTATGTTCATACAAATTACGAAGAATCGTGCCGTTTCTTCAGGCAAATCAAGATTACTACAGAACAAAATGTTAAGCTGTTTTCTACCCTGATATTAGTTAGCTGCTTTATAAAGAATGTGCTTTCGTAGGTGCGATATAATTATATTGCTTTATTGGCACACAAGATCGTGCTTAGCTTTTTCCCAATCATGTTGAGGTCGGCTTCCAGTCAGTGTTTTACATCGGACAACGGTCTATCTGGGGGCCTAAAAGCGGCCATTTTGTACCCTTGATCTGTCCAGTAACTGAGTAGCACGATACTCCTTGGTAAGACTGGTTGTCAGATTTTCAGGCCTCTGACTATTTGTAACTAAGTACTGTTAAAAGTATATGATCAGCTGGACCGACAGCTTAACGTGTTCGCTGAGGAACGGGCTTATTAGTGATGGTTACTTATCAATAGCCCAACCTCGTCTAGCGGTGCTTAACCTTGTCGACCGACCTGTAGGCCTTTTGGCATAGAAAACTGTGTGATTTTATTTTATAACGTTATGATTTTAATAAGGAATAGGCATGACGCCAGTATCAAAAAATTGCAAATCTATTTAGTCCGTCAGTTAGAGTATTGGAAATTAATGGACACGTATTTTTTGTTTTTGTAAATCAATGAATATTGACAAAAGACAAAACGCATCAAAACTCGGGAGTGGGGACACGTGACGTCAGAACTAGCTAAAGATTATACCTAGGCGTGACGTATTGAGAATTTTAAAAGCGTCATATTTTCGTCAGTTTTGGTTTACGTAACAAAAGAAAAAACACGGGTCAAATATTTTTTGATAATCTAACTGACGGACTAATTAGTTGATTTTTTGTCGTCTCGCCTATTGTCAAAACCACAGGGTAGGTAACGGTTTCACTTTATTTTAAAGTAAATATAACATAACGGAGTCTCGATTCGTACCCGGTGATGGCAATAGGCTTTTTTTTTTTTTTTTTTTTAGGATGGGAAATCATCAAATGACTTCTCCCGCTCTGGGCTGAGCAGGAGGGAGTGTCAGACTTTTACTGACTAAAACCCATCCATGTTCCTTCATCGCCCTTTGTGTTCCGGGGCCACGGTATCTCTTTCGAATAGTCCCGCAGCCCCGGCAGGCTTCGGCCCTTGCGGACCCCTTCACTGATGCTGACTCTCTTTGAGGCGCGCGTGGAACACGAACGCGCCGTCGACACGGCCTGTCGTCATGAGACGTACGGACGGCGAGCTAGCCCATAGCTCCCCGTCCACAGGCCCGCGTCTACGGTGGCTATTACTACTAAACTAATATTTTTTTGTTTTACTTAACCAATTATATGATCTTACACTTTCCGTCGGTAAAGATTTACTAACGAACTTTGCGTCTAGATTCCGTCGAGAAAAGGTATGTGAAGAATGGATATGTGCTAGTTTTATTTTAATAAAAATCAATAACCTGTCAAGTATATATTAGGATTTTTATAAACAGGTGACATTAGTGTAACCTTATCTTACTGCAATAAAAAGTTTAGTGTAAGTTCATGTGTGCGATACACTCACAATACAAAAAAGATGACGATGCATATTTTGTAGCAATCTGCAAAATACTGACTAACAAACCGTGAAAATAACAATTTTCGATAAGTTTGACCGACTGAGGAAACTTATGAAAACGCTCGGATAATCATTAAGAACAAAACAAAACTTTCTCTGTAATAATTGTTTGGATTTTTGTTGAAAAATACTTAAAAGAGCTAAAGATTTTTTTGTGTGGGTTGAAATGTCTTGTTGGGCGTTGAAACTTATATCGATTGTAAATTAATATGGTATCTTTCGATTTTAGCCGATATAAAAAGATAAAAATTATACAAAAGTCATTATCTGCTCAGTAGAACTGTCACAATATAAACTCCACTATGAGACACAGATTTAAGCTTTGCAAGTACAGCCGCCACGAAACTAAGGAAATATATTTATTTAAAATGCCTCGCATAACAAACATTGTTGTACACTTGTTTAAGTTTCTAAAACATCACTTATTTTACAATTTATTGTTTTATGCAGCATGTTTTTAGTGAAACGGAACGCACTCTCAAAAACGAGTCGTCCTCGATAATGCCGGTAGTGACGTCAAAGTCTATGTGTCAATAAAGCACTTTCATTTAAAAAGCAGGTAAAGTATCACTAAGATTTTATTATAATACGTTATCGCAATTTTTGCTTGAATAAAGCACAATTAGTAAAATAACTTTAATAAGGCCAAAAAAATGCAGATTGAGGTAATGACGTCACATCATGGCCGCGACAGTCACGGACGTTTGAACTTTCATAGAAAATTGCAGGAGTTTAATATTATTTTTGAGCGACAAGCAGTAGTTGAACTTAACTTTTAATACTTTTCTTGGGTTGATAATACTGTATTTTATTGATTTAAGTGAAGAAAAAATTACATGCATATTCCCTATTGGCGAATTCAGAGACTGTCTAATCACTGTGAATTAGTTAAATTGACGAGTAAGGAAACTAACCAGTGGTACGGTTATCACAACAAACTGCCCAGTACTGTCAAATTTTCCCAATTAATCTTGAACCTAATGCTTTAGTGATAAAGTTGAAAATCTAATAAAGAAAAACAGATTGTAGTAGCTATAGATGTGCTAGCCGAAGCACCTATAACTCTGGTTGTTACCTCTACACGCACTAATGGCTGGATGGATTTAGTTTAAGTATTAGTAGGAGATAGACAGTGATCTTAGTTGGTACATAGGATACTTTTTATCCCAGTTTGTTTCCGTGGGATTATATTTGGCGTCCAAGAGGGCAAAGCCGAGCGCAAAAGCTTTAAATCATCATAGTTTCCAAACACTTGAGTAAAGTCGTGGGTGTTGTTTTATTAGGAGGTTTCAGACTGGATACCGGGAAACAATCGCGCGTTTTTTTTTTAAAGTTCCTATACTTTACTCCTTGGACATTTGAAATGAAATTATTTATTCTGATAAAAGATTATTGAAATCTTTTAAACAATTAATGTTTAAAAGTAAGCTAGATAGAATCGACATTTCTTATTCGACTACCTCGTAAAAAAATGGCGAAATAAACTACAATATAAACCGTCAAAGCTTCAGTCTCAGTTTAAAGATATAACATAATATATTATACCATCACGCTTGTCATCCTCTAAAGGTTAGGCAGAGATGGACCCGATTGTAGTACACCCACTTATCGCCAGTTATGTTTAAGTCTCATGAAATAGAGGACAAGCCTATTCCATCAACCGGGCACAAATCTAGACTCCGTGGCTGATAGTGGGAAAATTCTGGATTAAAAAATCCGATGACACTTTGCTCGACCCGGGAATCGAACCCAGGACCTCATGTTCAGCAGTCACGCTTGCGACCACTGAACCAACGAGGCAGACTAAAGATAGTCTAGTACAGAATGCAGTGTGGCATCCATTTACCTAGCCTCACAATGGAGTATGTAACAATTTGTACAGTTCTTTGCGATCAGTGTGCAACCGGTCTTACCAACTCGTTGCCAGGCCATTCTGAAGGATGTCTTTAGAATTTAAAGGTTATTCTAAATCTTTAATATTTAATTTAATTTTTCTAGTGATAAGATCGCATACTGCATTAATTCTAATGAGAACAATTACAACTAAGCTATACTTAGTAGGTAGATAGGATGATTGACGTAAGAATGTAAAAATAGGAGTTACTATGCTTTTTTTTTTCTAGCTTTGACCGTTTGGCAGTGTTTAAAATATATTTCAGAAGATCAATATCTAATTCGAAAACCGTTAAATTTAGTAAAAGTGACATCCGATGTCAAAAATGTAGATAAATTTGAGGTAATTTATCAGTATTTTTTCTTTGTAATTCTTTGTCCCTCTAATGATACTTTGCAGTTTCCAGAATTTGATAAAATCCCATTAATTTCGTAGTTTTTAGTAACGATGAGAGCGCTGTTTAAAATAATGCAAAAGTAGCCAATATAACAATAATTATTGTAGATTTTAATCCAGTTGAAAGAACCAGTAGGTATCTTTTAATACCAAATTATAATAAACTTTAATTAATGCTACCTGCACAGATCAGCAAGCAATTATGATAATTAATTTATTCAAATAATAAGTGCTATTATGCGCTGCACCTAATTATAAAATCACGGAATACGAATTTTAAGGAGATAATGATTCAGATAAATGCATTGTATTTAAAAAAAAAAAATTGCAAGTACATCATTTCTTCGGTGTTTCCATCTTCCTTTTTTAGGTATTAAGTATAGACGAATAATAAGTTAATTTAATTATTATTCTTATGAATAATCACGTAATTATACTTTAAACATGTAGAATATAATTTTACATATGCTATATAATGTGCTCTATAAAGTTAAAATATTTTTAGGTATCTCTTTTTGTGTGCAGGTATACTAATACTAAGCTTCGAGTGGACCTACCACAATGTATAAAATCTGTATTCACTGTCCATCCCGATTTAAGAACAATTAATAAATAGATTTATGAATTATTGCCTTAATTAATATTCTTGACATACAGTTTCCTGAACTTCTAGACCACAATGTGTGCTTTTCCATAGGCTCGCTCGTTTGACCAATAAATACCTCAATAACCTCAATAACCAGTAACCAAGATGTGGTTGAGGATAGTGTGCGCTTGCATAAAAGTAGCTGCGTATCCAGTCTAGCCAGAAAATTCCCAGGTCTATAAATCGGAAAGCTATGAACATAAGTTTAGCCATATGTATGTCCGTTTAGATTTTTTTCTGCAAAAGTATAACTTGGTTAGGGTCGCCTTACTTACCAAAGAAGTTATATAGTCTATGCTATGACAAAGACAGACCGAAAAACCGTTTTTTATTTACAAAAAACGTGTTTTACGGAATGCAGAACTTTCAAAGGCGATTTAGCTCATTATAGAAAATATTCTTAAGAAACTTTTGGAAATATAAGAATAATGATTTTCCATGTCCGAGTAACTCTGTATTAGCATTATTAGTTTGAAAGATAAGTAATTTATATTAAATTTTTGTTAGTGTTCTATTAGAAATGGAACAGATACACACACAGAATCTAATAGAATGATGATTTTAAACCAAGACAATCTAATATGAAAACTATGAAGATCGCGGACGAAGCGAGACTGAAGAAAAAGCATCCGTTCACTTTCCGCGAGCAATGGGTTATATGTGGTTTTTTTTTCAAGAAAAATCTTGTTTATTGTTATAAATTATTATGAAAAGTAGCATTTTCAATGTACATTAAATATTATTTTTTTTGTGACGTTCAACTGTTCTTGAGATGTGGTTTTACATTGAGCTTAAAGCTTCATAAAAGTAAAATAAACAAAAATCTGGTATCGTTAATTAATGGCTTATTATTATTTTGTTGCGACAGAATTAGTTAAATTCAAAAGGTTATTTAATAAAATGGAAAAAAGAGTAAAATACTGATGAGGAACCGATAGCTTATCCGTCGGTCCGGTTCATCGTTAAGTTTTGTTATTTTGTAATTATTTCCTGCTTTTTGATTGACTATTCATTATTGACCAGGATATTAGTTTGTTATCAGGAAAAGCGGAAAAATCTAATACTGTAGAAGAAAAAAAACCTTTGCTGAACTTTTTCCCATTAAGTATATTTCAGGACTGAAAATCTGGAAATAAAAAAGAATCTTAATTGAATCTTACCTGTGTGACAGTAATCTTCTAGATAGTGCCTAGCAGCTCGCTGCACTATGGAGTAATACAGGCTGACAGAAGATGCAAGCGCCATGCTCTCTTATCTTCTCTTCTCCTTCCGTCAGTCGCTAATACAGTTTGTTGCCTATCTTGTTAAAGTTTCAAACAAAACAAAACGTACGTAAACTCAAACTTATTGAACTGCATCAGTATGTTTGTAAGTGCGAAAAGAAAAACTTGTAAAAACCAGTGAAAAAAAAATCTAGTTTGAACTGCGTAAAGTTGCGGTTATGAAAAATTTTTTTGCCGGTTAAAATGATTCTTGTTTTTGTCGAAAGAGTCACGGTGTTCCATTTTTTTTAATAATGTCCAAAGTCACAATTTGTTTGCACTACCGCGTCGCATACTCCGCTGTCCAAAAGTCTACGCGAAATGAAACACGTAAGGTAAAATAATATAAACGTTTTGGGTGCGGCCGGTCCGCGCCGCTGTTGCTGCGAGACTGAGCTCGACAACACGCTTTTTTTGTTTCCCTTCGACGCGGAGGATGCGGCTGAAATAAGTTCTGATTATCCGATTATTTGATTGTGTTTATGTTTATCTATTATACTGTTTACACTGAAACGATTGTGATGCTTTACTGGTTTGTGAAGTTGTTTTTTTGGTAAGTTTGTTATTTTCCTTTTTTATGACTGAGAAACGTGTTTAAAGCTCATTAAGCTCATCAATTTAAGTATAAATCTCAAACTGGTTACAAACAAAATCAAGAAAAATGAGAAGAAAATTCGCAAATTCCAATTAGATTCACATTAGCAATAACAAAAACAAATATGGCGGCCGGCGAGAAAACGCGGGAAAATAAGTTTCCCGCCAAGACGAGCCACTCGAGACATGCGTACGTAACGCAATGTTTACGTGTGCCTTTTTTTACTACTAGCCTCACATCTTACATGCTTTTTACAGCTTTTTTGTTCCATTCATCCGTTTTTCCTTTTTCTAAACAGATGTCCAAGTCTATTTGCTTCGTCTAGTCAAACATACCTGCAGTATTAAATAGCTCTTTTTGTATTAAAATTTAATATTCTACTTTAGTCAGCTACCTACATGATTATCATTTAAAGTTTTGCAGTGTTATCAAGTTATGCAAATTAAATGATAATCACTTGCAATTTATCAACATTTTAATCGAAGGTGATATTTTTGACTTTTGGTTATGATTCAAGATTGTTATTAGTAAAAGAACCTACGTTTAGTTGCCACGCCAACAGATCGGCTTATCGTTCGCGCTAACATAATCAGGAGCGGCGACGCAATTATGACGAAACCCTTTTTAAAAACGATTCGCGTAAAAATAAAGAAAAAAATGAGAAAAATGTTCATCAACGCGACACGACACCCTCCCGCCTCCCCCCACAACCCCGCGCTCCGGGCGGCGGGTGGCGTGTGACAGGGACGGCAACAGACTCTGTGTTCCTGTCTCAGTTGGTGCATCTCGCGCCACCAAGTTTCATACGAAAACTACCCGCGGTGCGCAGCTCCTGCTCCGGAGAGGAACGTAGCAACTCCAGTGAGCTGCACTGAAAAATTAACTTAATTTTTGTAAGTAATAGAGTCAGTTTCAGAAAATTGTTGATCAAGGATTTTCCGCGAACTCTAACACACTGGAAGTTTTGGTCTCTTGCAACTGTGAGACACAACTACACGCATACTAAGCTAAGTTTAGCCCTCGTGCGCACGGGCTGCAGCGCGCACACACGCACGACTTCCTTGTGCGCGTGTCTGTGTGCGCGTCCCGCGGCTGTGTGCGCACAAAAGTTCCTATACAAGTTTTCGGTGGACTTTCTTTGTGTCGGTGATTTTTTTCGCGGTTCGCGCGCGTGTGTGCGGGTCAGTGAGATTTTTTTCAAGTTTTTATTACTCATACATCGGCGCGTTTGTTTGTATGGGGCTGTGTGCTAGTGTGGGGGTGGCCGCCCGTTCTTTGTGCCCGGGGATTGTAAAAAATGTCGTATTGGATTCTAGCTGTGCTGCTAATGAATGATAGATACGAGTATGTACTCTCCCCCTGCATACTGCACGTTCGCATCTAAAAATCTGATGTGGGATTTGCAAATGTAATCCTTTTTTTTCCCAGCCGACATTTTTCATCATTGCTCTCTGAATATAGGATCAGTAATGAGATTCTGAGGAGTGGTTCGTTGCACCAAATAGTTTTTTTGTTTTAGAGCTTTTGTCGTTTTTGTTGAAAAGACTTCAACGCGTGACTATTACTGTAGTTAGGTATATGCTCGTTAATTTGGTTTGGAATTCAGGAAAAACTGTATTACCAACATTGTTGAGGTAGGACAGTCAGACTGTAAAGATTTTACACCTGCTACCAAATTCCAAGATTGTAGATGACTCATCATCGTCACTGAGGAAGTGCATTTTTATTTATTTATTTAAACTTCATGTAGAATAGTACATACACGGTACATAGGCGGATTTAATGCCACAAGGCATTCTATGCCAGTCAACCTTTTTTCTTTTTTTCTTTTAAGGGTTCCGTACCTCAAAAGGTAAAAAAAGGAACCCTTATATAAAGATCACTTTGTCTGTCTATCCGTCTGCCACCACCGATTTTCTCAGGAACCGGTGAACCTAGCAAGTTGAAATTTATACCAGATACTGAAGTCTACTGAAGTCTATAGTTCCTATTAAGTGTATAAAAATCAAGGCCCTGAGTCAACATGATAAAAAGATATGGGCAAATTAAGATTTTCACAAAGACTTGTAAGTACCAAAAATTTGGAATTTTCCCTTTACTTGTGCTGCAAGCCCTTGCTTTTAACCAAAATTGGCAATTCTAGATCAACCGGAAGTACCCTATAGGTTTTGGGTCGAAAACCTATATGGTAGTTACCGTTGACCTAGAATCACGAAATTTGGTGAGAAGCAATGTCTTACAGCACATGTAAAGAAAAAAAATCTGAAAACCGTAAATATGTAGTTTGATAACAAAAAAAAGAGATTTTACTATTACAAACTTATTATTTGGGGTTGGTGCAATAACCGTTTCATGGGATCGAACAGCAAAGTTAAGTTTGTCCTTCAAAAAGTTTGAAGTACGGAACCCTCGGTGCGCGAGTCCGACTCCGTCTTGGCCGGTTTTTACGAAAAATGATGCTTCTTCGGGTTTAACTTGTTTTTCTCTCCCTGCTCTACATATTCATCTCCGCTTGCTACCAATTGACTAGGACAACTTGAATTGAGTTGCAAGAAGATCAGGAGGCCTACCACGAGCTCTTAACGCGATCCATTTTAGGACCTAAACTGAACTGTTCTTCTAATTCGTACCATGACGTCAGTTTAACGATTCAATTTAGGCCATGCCATCTGACAGCGATTGACTCTAAACTGAGTTGCAAGTTTTGGTTTCATTCATTCAATTTTGCACTAGTTTGGTGCCATGACGTCCACAAAGCAGCTCAACTGAAACGCTCAACTGTCAAAATAAGCGATTCAATATAGGTTACTATTTCTTTATCTTAAACTGAAACGTTTACTGAATTAATGACGAAAATAAAGTTTTAAAACCAATGTAAGTGTACTTTAATCTTTCTTTTAAAGTCTAAAATACCTATTTATATGCCTTTTTTAACCACATTTGTTTTTCTCTAACAGATGTCTGATGAACAGCTTTAGTTTGAGTTTTTTGAGGAAGATTATACTAGACAATAAGTTAAAAACAAATAAAACGTTACTTGCTTCTGAGCGTGTCTGACACTAAAATGTGCGCGAAACAAGGTTATTTGATACTAATAGCGTTATCTCTTTTTCACCAAAAACGTTTCAAACGCGGTTCAGCCACAAATTGCGATCTTTCATTCACTTTTAACGATCCAAATGCCGCTGAGCGTATTGGACGTCATGGTACGAGTTTGAGCGATGCAGTTTAGGAACCTAAACTGAACTGTCTTGCTTTTGAATCGTTTTTAATTAGATCATGGTAGGCCTCCAGGTATGACCAAACGAAACTATTTGGTTACCTTTTAAGTATATATTTAAAACTACATAATGAAAAATACTAGGAAATGCAGTTTTTATCTGATTACCTGCAGTGCCCTGCTGTTACAGTACAGGTCGTTTGTCTTAGATGTTTTATGTCTCAGTAGGAGTCTAGATTTGTGGCAGACAACTGGCGAAATATGGGTGTAGGTACTATAGGTGCATACACCTCTACCTAACGTTTCGTGGATAGCAGGCGTGATGTTATGTTAAATGTCTTGCAACTTCGTTAAGAGCGCACCGAGCTTCTGGCGCTAATAGATTTTAGTTATTCCTAAGCAGGACGAAGCAGGACTAAAGTGGATAGAGGGGAAGCGTGGCGGCTCTGTAGGCTTAGCCAAGTTGACAATCTACAATCGTTAACGCTATAAAAAACTAACCAAATGTATGGGAATGACATCTATCATCGTTAAGTCACGTGGTCAAAACAAACGAATGGAAATTTTAAAGTTTAGTCAAAACTGTAAGTTGGCTACGATTTATATGGGATGTAGGGATCACGATTGTAGAAACGAATACATTTCATTCTATCATCTTGATCGATGTAAACTTGTCTACGAAAGTTTATATTCGTTTGTTTTGACCACGTGACTTAACGTTTACGATTGTAGAAAGAGAATCGATACGAATCGTTTGTAACTTGGCTAGGCCAGCTGGTTACAATGGGCACCACGCACGCTAATTTAGGTATTTCCTTCATATTATTCAAACAAATACACATTTCGAAAATGTAAAATGTATGCGTTATAGAAAACATGTAGTTTTGTATTACTAAACAATATACATTATTCAAATTCTGATTCTTCTTCTAATTTTGTTTTTTAGAGATTACTTTAGATTTTTTTTTCTATCGAGGAAACTAAAAGTAATCGTGTTTCTAAAGTGTACGATGTATAGAGTGAAGCCTTAAATATCTTACATATTAATTGAATAACTAAAGGATAAGTAATAATGATGCAGCAAGAGATCAAGCGAATGCAATTATTTTGGAATTACGGATCGTTTCCTCGGTGCGCTCTTAACAATAAGTCTACCAGTGACGTGTCTAGGAGACTGTTCAGAAACCCTGACGTCATGAAGAGTAGTAAGTAACAAGGGCAACCCAAGCTATTAGGCTTGTATGAAAGTGACGTCACTATCTACACCCAATGTCGTTGAAACTTCGTTGAGTAGCAGGCAGTATTCACAATGATGCACAGGAGATCAGCTCCTGTCCTAGAATCCGGGAGTCTATATTTGTCCCGATTATGCTCTACTATTTTTTTTATTCGCATTTACATTTATTTACATCACGCCTGTTAGAACGAAGGGTTAGGCAGAGGCTAACCTAACAAATACACCAACATTTCGCCAGTAAAGTTTAAGTCGCATGTAATAAGGGGCGAGCCTATTGCCATCAATCGGGCACAAATCCAGACTCCGTAGCTGCTATTGAAAAATTCCTAATGGAAACAGCCAATAACACTTTAACTGATCTGGGAACCGAACCCAGGACCTCGTGCTCAACAGTCGTTCTTGCGACTATTAGACCAACGAGGCAGTCAATTTTATTTACATTTCAGAATGTTAAACAAAGTCTTACAACTATTGTTTATACATAAGGCACAATGACGGACCCTGTAGGGTGCAAGTGTAATAGAATCAACCCCCTAATTACATTGGGACTCAAACGTTAATGAGGGTGTAGTATATTTACAACGCTGCTTAACCCTTGGAGGTTACAGGTATGATAGTATGTTACGTTATGTAATTTTATATAACTACTCTTCCAGCGATCGTTGACCCCGTAATCAGCTGTACTGTAATTGACTGCTCAAAAAGTTCCATTGGTAAAGCTAACGATCGGTTTTCTAATAAGTATTGGAACAGGTCTTTAATGACATAAATACTTAGTCTTAGTAAATAAGATGTACATAAGGTTATGTACTAAGATTATAATCCTTCGTCGCAGGCTGTAGTCAGTTGAGAAAAATAGGTCAGAGCACGTATACAGGGTGATACGAAAGAACGCCGTATTGAGGGGAAGGGGGCAGTAGGTACCTTTTCTAAAATTAACTGATTAATGCCAAGAAATTTCAGTTTTATTTCATTGACGTTGGCTGTCATTTGTAGATTTTTGGCAGTCATTACGGGTAGTCAGTGGCCCGAAGGTCTGACAACCAGTTTTACCAAAGGGTATCATATTATTTATTTAACACTTCAAGCACAAAGTACAGAGGTGGACTTAATGCCAAAGCACCCATGCATGTTTGCATGTATTACCCAGTGCCAATTGGGTTGTGGAGGTCAGATAGGCAGTTGCTCCATGTAAAATACTGGTATTCAGCTGTGTTCGGTTAGACTGGAGGCCGACCCCAACATAGTTGGGAAAAGGCTACGCAGGTGATGGTGATGCAGCTTGGGCTATGACGAGCTGTGGACTGCGATCAGCTGAGTGATCGATGCTACGAGAAGACTTATTTTATAGCAGAAGTTAACATTATTTATTTTATTTATTATTTATTTATTTAACTGTTTATGTACACACTACATACAGAAAAAAAAGAAAGGAATAGAAAAATAGGTACAAAGGTGATGCTTATTTCTAAAGAAATCTCTTCCAGCATACCCGCGAAAGGAGAGCAGATAAAAGAGATGTAGTCATAGTGTGTAAAAGATGAGAAAGTAGAATACCTACATAAAAACATAAGCAAATAAAGAAATTAAATATAACATACAATATAAGAATATACTTACATACATACAAGACAAAATATATAACACAAATATAAACTACAATATAATATATAATAATAAATATACTTTGCAACTATGGCGGCTATTAATTGCAGGCTACTTAAATATAATCAGAAATAAACAGTAAAAAGAAAAACAATACTTGTTTGAAATGCTTATTAGTAATATTAAGTTTTTAGCACATAAAGGATATTTCACTCTACCCTGTATGTATAGTACATAAGCGATGGGCCGCGAACTGTCACGCTAATGAGCCCCTGCATACTTTATGACCAGACGCTGTTGTCAGGGGCTCATGGCTCATGACTTCTAGACCAAGGTTCAGACTTCTGTTGACGTTGAGGTTGCAAAGTTAAATTAGATTACTTACAGAGCAAAACAATAAAGTATGTTTTTGTTTTGTCATAAAGTCAAAATATTAATGTAGAATGTAATTTAAAATAAAATAGTGCATGTGGTGTTAGCCTGTAACTAATTGTTGCACTTATAAATAACATGTATTGTGTAAACAATTTTAGGCTAACCTTAATAAATAAATAAAAAAAAAACAGGACTCATTTATAAATCAGCACAATATGTTGAACGTCAAAAATTACAAAAGACTCCCCAAAACGCCCACTCTTGCTACTTTCTAGTGTTTGAGCTGATGGTGAGAAGACTTACAGAGAGAGATTAAGACAATAAGAATAGAGATTATTCAGATCGTGCTTTGACCTAGACAAGTTCATGTCTATATGCGCTTGTAGTTCAAGGTTCTACGAAACTGGCTAGGCTAAATTCTAATTGGTTGCCAGTTTGACAGAAGCTGATGTCTTGTATTAAGTAATGCTACACACGTTAGTCGTAAAGAAATAAAACAACATAGCATTACGCCTGTACTACTAAAAGAGTTCAACGGAGGGATCTGTACAGCAGGTACTGTCAAATTTTGCCGGTTCTGTTTAAGTACCCTGTAATAGGAGACGGTTAACCGGGTAGAAATCTAGACTTTAGGCAGCTACTGAGAATTTTCTGAAGAAAACTTGAGTGTTTCAATCCAAGTGATATTTGCAATCGGCTCTCCGACTGAGATCCTTAACTTTAAATACTTAGAATGTACTTTGTGTAAGCGTTGTAATCACTTCTTACGGGGCGTGTTACAAAAAAAAAACATTTTAAACACAAATTTACTCGTTGAAATTATATGTTTTCCGTTCGTTGCTTGAAATAACAATTACTTGTTACAAATAGTTCGTTTTCTCTACTTCAATAATAATATAGCGAATTTTAGAAAACTTCTTTATTTATTTAGTAATAATCATTTTCCCGATGCCTGTTTAGGCAAAAACTCACGACTCTGATTTGGGACCTCTAATTTGTAGATTCTGTTGAATATATAGACCATTTTCATTTTTTTTTTCATCTCTCAAATATTCTATAGTTTCATAATAATAGAATACTTTTTCGTTATATTTTTATTTTAAGTAAATTGTAGGTACAATAGGCATGACGACAGTATCAAAAAATTGCAAATCTATTTAGTCCGTCAGTTAGAGTATTGGAAATTAATGGACAAGTATTTTTTGTTTTTGTAAATCAATGAATATTGACAAAAGATAAAACGCATCAAAACTCGGGAATGGGGGCTCGTGACGTCAGAACTAGCTAAAAATTATACCAAGGCGAGACGTCTTGAGAATTTTAAAAGCGTCATATCTTCCTCAATTTTGGTTTACGTAGCAAAAGAAAAAACACGGTTCAAATATTTTTTGATAATCTAACTGACGGACTAATTAGATTTTTTTGTCGTCTCGCCTATTAGCGTAACACCAAAATGTAAGAGGGCTCTTAATAAAGCAATTCGAAAATTACAAACAGTAAAATAATTATGATTGTATTGAGGAGCATTGAATACACGCAAGCCCGACTATCTTTAGCGTAGCCTATGAAGCAACTTCAAGCCATTTAGTTTCCAAACTATCGAATAGTAATAGTAAAGTCGTGATACACATTCGTTCATAATTCGGAGTACATCAGTAAAGAAAAGCCACTCAAAATAATGATATGCATTAGTCGACGGTGTATTAATCTGCCGAAAGCCAGGCTATTAGGAGTGAAAGAGACAAAAATATAAACAAAAAAACGAGTGAAAAAGAGGTCAGTAACTGGCGAGTGTACGGTAGCAGAGAGTACAGGTACAGGCGATACTGTTGCAATAAATGGAGTTCTGAACCTGAACGAATTATTCTATATTATATCCACTACAAAAACTGATTTATTGGAATATTTTTTACTTATAGTGCATAAAAGCTATCAGGTTCACAAACATTTACAAAACTGATTTTTTATGTTGTATGAATTTATTTCGTAAAAGAAAAACGAATTCAGAAAAAAACTCAGTTCTCGGCTCCATAACAACCTCGCCTGCGGCTCGGGTGTGAATTCCGCCTCGAATGCAATAACAAAGTTTCTCCACTTATATCAAAATGTACTGTACTGTAATTATTATATTACAATATAGTGTTTTATCTGGTTACTAGAGTACTTAATACATTCACCTACCTACGGTAAGATTAGGTAAAGTCCCTGTCTCCTCAACAGATAAAAATAATTGTATTGAAAGGTCAGTTCCGCCTGCAGGTGTACGTCATCTCGTACTCCACATATGTAAACAGTTCGCGATCAAGACGCAGACGTACCCGCTTGAGCGAGCATACAGTGGACCTTCCCTCGATTACAATTTAAAGAACAAGTTACTATTCAATAATTCACTGTTTTGCTTCTTTCGTAGACAAAGCTACGCACGGTCTACGAGTCATCGTAGGCTTATTTAAAGTGACTTTTTATCAGTTATGATGGAAAAGTCAAAAATATCTTGAATAGAATATTGAGATTAGCTACAAAAAGCCAATCCTAAAAAAACATACGATTCGCGTTTTTTTTCCATTGAAGAAGGATTTGAGGTTTTGAAAGCGGGTACAAAGCGTTTAGTGTTTCTATACTACAACGATTTTCTACGCGATTGATATAAGCCTTTCGGTAGTTTATGTCAGTTCCATGCATTTTGACGTTTTCATCATCCATTATACGAGTAGCTGTCACTTAACTTTTTTTTTGTTCGTATGGGAAATCATCAAATGACTCCAGGAGTGTCAGACTTTTACTGACTAAAACCCGTCCATGTTCCTTCTTCGCCCTTTGTGTTCCGGGGCCGCGGTATCAATTTCGAATAGTCCCGCAGCCCCGTCACTTAACCTTAGCCCTCAGATCAAAATAATTATCATTTTCTAAAAAAAAAAAAAAAACATATGTTCCATTAAAGAGCTACTTATTATTTGGCGGTCGCATCCACACAAAACTAGCGCAAAGTGAAGCATAATTACCTAGTGTCGGCGCTCCCAAAAAGTACAATTATATAGCCACGTGTATTACCTCTAGTATGACTGTGACTGTACCACTAGCACGCGAGTCTGATTTGTTCACCTGTTGCTATTTGTCTAGCCTGCTCCTAGTTATGCTAGACTAGTTGTGATCCACGGATTGGCCTGCGTTGATGTCGGAAATTATCCCACGTAAGACAACACGGATAAAAAATTATCCTATCTTTTAACCTAGTGGCGTGGTCGACATCCATTTAGACAGATCGACAGTCAGTAATACGTTCGCATTTATAATAATGTAAGTATGGATTCAGTGGGTTGTCAAGCAGTGATAGCCTAGTGGTGTGACTGTCGGACTGCCAAGTCATTTGGTGTCAAGTTCGAACCCAAGAACCCTTTGGTGAAGGAAAACAACGTGAGGAAACCACCATGAGAGAGAGAGAGAGATACAGAGATATTTCTCGACGGCATGTTAAGCCAAGTCAGAGGCCCATGGGCCCATAACCACACGATAAAGAAAGACAAGAAGTATATTGTCAAGCCATTTTCCAATTCTGATGATGTGTCATTGATTTTTAAAACTCACCTGGATTCAGAACGTTTTACTAACAAAAGTAATTCACTACAGTGATATAAAGTAAGTGGTATTCTTGCGAAGCAGAAGGTTTGAAGGTACTTTTCTTTTTGCCTGTTGGAAGTGAACAGTGAAACACTTTAAAAACGGTTGCCTCTAGTCGATGTCTTCAAAGGGTTTAGAAAAGCGATGGTAAATCAAAGCTGACATCTAAATACATAAATGTAATGCTGAATCTTTAGTGGATCCCTAGCCTAATGAGCTCTCAAACTCATGTGAGGCTTTCGGGCTACTGACTACCTGTAACGAATGTTAAAGATCTACAAATGACAGCCGGGACCAACAGCTTAACGTGCTTTCCGAGGCACGGAGGAAACCCATCCACGGACCAACCTAGGCAAGCGTGGCTTTACCTACAGATGGACCCGAGCGGCTGTTATTATTTAGCCACGAGTACCTACTGAGCAATTGAATTACTGATACCATATCTAATAAATTAGATAATTATAAATCAAACCTGGTGTCAATTAATACGGGCGACTACACTGGCCTGCAAAACTAAGTACTACACTTTTAAAATTTCAATTTTTTCTAAATTATAGAAGATAGGGATTTAAAATAAAAAAACGTTTTATAGCAATTTTTATCAGCTTGCTTTGAAACTATAGACAAAATTAAACTCTTTTTCGAGTCCTTTTTGTTTCGAAACTACACTGACCTGCAAAAATAAGTACTACACTTTTAAAATTTAAATTTTTCCTAGTTTAGTTTAGTTTAGTTTATTTATTAATAATTATGAATAATTACAGGTCAATTTATATATAAAAGTAAAAACACAAATCATTTAAAAGAGCATCGAATTACAAAATTAAAATTATCATCAATTAAAATAAACCCTCCTAAACTATAGAAGTTAGAGATTTAAAATAAAAAACGTTATTAAGCAATTTTTATCAGCTTTCTTTGAAACTATAGAAAAAATTAAACTATTTTTCAAGTCCTTTTTGTTTCGAAAGTATATCTTGTGTACTTTAAAAGTTATTGCAAATTTAAAAGTGTGATACTTATTTTTGCAGGCCAGTGTATTTTAGTTAATTATGGTCAACCAATTAGATCATAACATTCTAATATATGAGACTTGACAGCTTTGAAGTTTGATCAAGTTTTCAGTGTTCATCAATATACCTATTATATTAAATATTTTTATTCATATTACTGATAGTTGTGAAAGTAAGTTTGTCTATTTGTTTGCTTTCACGTCTGTGTGCTTCAAATACGACAGACAGAAAGCCACGGGTAGAAGTTAGTCGCGACTTCATCTTCGGGTCCTAAGTTCGATTCTCAGTTGGGGAAAAGTGTTATTATGTTATTCCATTAAAACAATTTACAGTAAAAGCTCGAAGTTTGAAAGTTGGCAGTATGATACCCCGTGCTTTAAAAAGCACGTAAAACCGTTGTTCCTGCACGTGCACCAGAACCCTCAACGGTCGTGTCGGATTGTTGTTCCACTGACTGTACGAGTGGTTCAGTGTTGTTACTGATCCTAGACGAAGACTTTAAGAAGTTAATTTCCATGATAATGACTCTTTACAATAGGCATGACGACAGTATCAAAAAAATTGCAAATCTATTTAGTCCGTCAGTTAGAGTATTGGAAATTAATAGACACGTATTTTTTGTTTTTGTAAATCAATGAATATTGACAAAGATAAAACGCATCAAAACTCCGGAGTGGAGGCTCGTGACGCCAGAACTAGCTAAAAATTATACCATGGCGTGACGTATTGAGAATTTTAAAAGCGTCGTATCTTCGTCAATTTTGGTTTATACATGTAACAAAAGAAAAACACGGGTTTAATATTTTTTAATAATCTAAGTGACGGACTAATTAGTTTTTTTTTGTCGTCTCGCCTATAGGCCAAACGGGCGGAGCTCGTGGCTAAATAATAACAGCCACTAGGGTCCGTCTACAGGTTAAGTAACGCTTGCCGAGGTTGGTCCGTGGATGGCTGACCACCCATTACATGACCGAGTTGCCTCCGTTCCTTGGAAAGCACGTTAAGTTGTTGGTCAAGGCTGTCATTTGTAGGTCTTTGACAGTCGTTACACGTAGTTAGCGGCCGGAAAGTCTGACAACTAGTCTTACCACGGGGTATCGTATTACCCAGTATTAACTGGGTTATGGAGGAGGTCAGAAAGGCAGTCGCTCCTTGTAAAATACTATGCGACTGGAAACCGACCCCAACATAGTCAGGAAAAGGCTAGGCCAGATGATAATGACATTAGGCCAAACTTTTTACGACGACATCACCTACTTCAGAGAAAAGAACCTGAGAAATTAAGAAGACCCTCAAAACCCTAGAATTCCACTATAAACAAAAAACAACCTAATTACACTATACACTAACAAACTTTCTTCCTCGCCAACATTAGTATGAAAAGACAAACACTATGAAACAAAACCAGCGTAAATTGGCAGTGGACGTGTCTGATAGGCGCGCCGTAGAAACGGAAAGTGGACGCCGCAAGGACGCCCGGTCCGGCTGCGTGCTTCCCTGCCATAGGACTTTGGTGTATGGTCCAGTTATAAGCGGTTAGCGGGAGATGTAAAGACGTTGTTTTTTGAATGACTTTTTTGGAGGACAAAGAATGTAGAAGTAACTGATAGTTTTTCTTAAAATTAATTATGATTATGAGATAGTGCAGCTGAAATAATTTGGAGTCTATTTGTAGATTATAACGGAATGATTTAAAGTAGAAGACAGGAGAGAAAGAGAGAGAAGATTTTGTGTCTTGCCATGTTATGGCAATTTGCCCAGTAACTCATAAAACCCACCAACATCACTCTTTGCTGCCTGTAAATGCAAGCCTTATAACTAAATTAATCATAATTGTCCGTATGTTTTATAAATATCGTATTTATTTCTTTTTTAAACAAACATACTAATTTCTAAACTCAACCATGATCTTGATAACTTTTGACTGCATACGGAGCGAACGGAGTTCGCGTATCTGAATTTTGGGCCAAAGATAGTTGAACTTTTACCATTGATACGCTAAGAGAAGAAGAACTCGATCAGATATGTAATACCTTTAAACGGACTATTCTTGTATATGTAATTCGAATCTCGGAAACGGCTCCTACGGTTTTCAGAAATTTAGTATGTAGTGGGTTTCGGGGGCGATAAATCGATCTAGCTAGGTTTCATTTTTAGAAGAAAAAAAAACCGAGTAAATGTCGGTCATCCAGATATTATTATATTATTAATCACAATAAGTTCCTTCTATTTAATATAAGAATCAGCTACGACTAAAATGAATAAAATCAACATTCTTACAATCCGCTACCCGCTCTTAACTTGTGTCCATTATTTTCAGATTTGTGGTCTGCGTAGGGGAGGTTTTTATGTTATCTCAAATAGTTCCTCATTATACATGGAAACGTGATCCGAAATCGTAAATAACCTTTATATTGAAATAAAACTATAGCTTATTGAAAAAAAAAATAGTAATTGAAGTACTAGTTCCCTTACTATGTAGGTAGGTATTCTGTAGTAAACCGGTATTATTATCATATTATTATTCTTAAACAAGAGATATTGAATCAACTCGGTTCACTATGGTCAGTTGGAAGGTTTCTATAATAATAAAACGTGTAAACAGACCTTTTCTAAACGGCACTAGTTCTCCCCGTCATTGCGATCAGTTTGTTGTCACTGGGCACTTTATAGTTGCGGAGATATTGGAGGTCAAAGTTCCAATTTTTTTACAATTATTAATGTTTTAACTTTATTTTAAAAATCTAGCTTTATATAGTATAATACCCATGACCCTCGTACTATTCAATGCTTTGAGTGCGTTTCGTTGATTCCCTAATTTCGTTTGATATTTAGAATGCTTGGTTGACGGCTTCGTAGAGGGCCCGTTTACAACCTGTAATATAGGTCATCAATACTTTATCTAAACGTAAGTTAAAATGATTAGCTAAAATCTGAATAAAATATAACTAAACCTTCATAAAATTCAACAAAGTATTTCGGAAGATTATTACATTATAAGTAAAAAATCAGTATTTCTAACATGTATGAACTCATGTTGTGTCTAATCCTTCATCAACTTTCGAAGTAAATGAACTGATCTAATTACTCAGAGACCTCTCGCCTCAAAAGGCTTCACCCAAATTATCGAAAACTCCTCAGTTTACTTTCATTTGGGACTCATGAAGTTATTATACAAGCATGCTTAATTGTTCTTTTTATCCAAGGCATGCACTCATTCAACTGGTAACCAGAAGAGTCATCCATCTTCGTCAGAGTCCAGACGCACTGCATTAGCCAGACGTTTGCAGACAAAACCACGAAAATATACCCATCCTTCTCTTTCACGAAGAAAACAAATGAAGCTTTTGTGTGGCACTGTCTTTCTCTATAGACTGAGTGATTCAGCAGTTTTGAAATTCAGAAAGAATGTATGTTTTGGGCTTGCTGTTGTGGTTTTAGACTGTATTTGACTGAAGTAAGGTTGGTTTTGGGTTGGGAGTGTGTTGTAGAATTAAATTTCCGAAGCAAGTGTTAATGTTGAGTGCAACAATCTTTTTCTCGGGCGCTTCTTGCAATGCCTGAAATTGGACGGTGTTATTCATTTGGCGACGCGCTCCGATAGACTTATTAAGTGGTTACGTCGTGTTTAACGCT
This sequence comes from Xestia rhomboidea, assembly GCA_963853795.1. NCBI lineage: Eukaryota > Metazoa > Arthropoda > Insecta > Lepidoptera > Noctuidae > Xestia > Xestia rhomboidea. The sequence goes on from OY970773.1 coordinate 16,575,150, forward strand.
GTTTCGTTGGCTTTTTATATGAGTACTGAGTTAACATTTGATTTTTTGTGTCTTTTTGTACTTTTGTTGGGCATTCGCCTTTATTGATATACGAGTAAGTTCTTGTTCGCAGAGTCAGTAGGACATTGTCGTTAATGTTTAAAAGTTGTAATTTCACTAGCGTTTGACAACTTTTTTCTATTTCTGGCATTTGAAATTACGATTCTTGAAGAAGCTTAAATTTAAACATATTAAATACAAAGATTCAAATATCACAATATATGGGTTGTACTGTACCTACACGATTCTAAAACACCCAGAGCAGATATCGTCGTTCATTATAAAAAAAATGCTGTTTTATACAAAAGTGCAATACCTGTCAAGATGTATGGAACAGCAGATTTTTATTTATCACCAACATGATAATCGTGAGAAGACTACTTGCTTTTATTTTGTCAAGTTTTCTTTTCACTTATCACAGTGCGACTGCTGAACATGGGGTTCTGGGTTCGATTCCCATTCTGGGCAAAGTTTTATTGGATTTCGCATCAGGAATTTCTCAGTAGCAGCCACTGCCAACAGCGGCGTCTGGATTTGTGCTTAGTCGGTGGCAATAGACTCGCCCTCTATTAAATGGGGCTTAAACATAACTGGCGAAATGTGGGTGTACTATTAGGTACACCTCTGCCTTTGAGCAGCGGTGGCCCAGTGGTGGCGGCCCCGACTTACGAACAGTAAGTCGTGGGTTCGAACCCAGGCAGGCGTATTACTTTGTGTAATTTATTTCATCACCGCTGCTCTCAAAACGGTGAAGGAAATCATCGTGAGGAAACCGGCATGTCCTAGAACCATAATTTCGAAGACATGTGACATCTACCAATTCGCACTGGGCCCGCGTGGTAGATTTTAGCCCATTCCCTCTCATAGAGAGGAGGCCGTGTCCCAGCAGTGGGAACATTAATAGGCTGATGACGACTGCCTTTGGGTATTACAGGCGTGATGTTATGTTATGTTATATTCAGCCGAAAAAATCCTATTACGAATCTTTTTTTGCTAATTTCTCCTAGACCAATTTCTACAACCATCATCTAATTACCAAGTCATTATCCCAGCTCATCAGTGGGCTATTTTTCAATTAGTACTAAGTAGAAGATGCGATCGCTCGTGTAAGCTATAGTAAAGGGTACAACAAATGCTGTGCACTGTAATCCATCTACTTCACGAACCGATGGCTGAGCGGTGCGGGGCGGGGATGAGCGGACCGAGGACGGAGCGGAAGCGGAAGCGGGTACTGATTCAACAACAAATTTTTCAATACACTTCGTCGAAAGCGGGTTCTTATCGCACTACGATTAGGTTCAACACAATGTATTTCACACGCGTGCGTTTTCTTCATTTTCCCTCACGTGTGCGGGAAAAAAAATCCACAGGTAACGTACACTTATACGAAGTTCAAAAGTGACAGATTTTTAAAACTCTGTTTATAACTCAGAAAATCATATTTTCAAGACTTTGACGGTTACAGCATATTGGTAAAGGCAAAATTCGTTAAATCACTTCTGAATAACGAATTAATGTCTTTGTCTTATAGCTGAAAAATAAAATAGCAAGATAAATAATCGGATTTCTCGAATTTTTTGGAGTTAAAGTGGCAAAGATCTAACTCACAAAAAGATTTATAAATGCATTTTCAATCTGAAACTTAGCTAAAATGTCGTGTTCTCGCTGTCGTCTACCACTTGGGCCACACCACAAGCTGCATGATGCATTAATCCCTGCTCCCCACGACGGATCCTTAATATATGATCGCGGGTTCGCGCCGGTCACGCCACGGATCTCTTTAAACTTGATCTACGCCCGATGAGTATTATTATTGCTAGTTTTTATGGGAAAAGCAAGGGTCCAGGAACATTATAAACCTACACAAAGATGTATGAACGCGGACGAGGCGAAGGTAGTACAGGACCTATGTTAAGATCGTAGCTGGTGGCGTTCTGGAGTTTCTGCTGACCCATAGGTTTTTTTTAAAATTTATGTAGTATGTTTAAGTGGGTATGTTCTTGTATGCAGTGGACGTCTTTCGGCTGAAATGATGATGATGATGATGAAGTATGTAGTACATAAAGGGGGTAAACGGACCTTTCACGAAGCCGTCAACCAAGCATTCTGTACATCAATCTAAGTAACTCTACGCAAAAATTATTGCTGAGAAACGACTTTGTTTTTTTGGTGAGCATTCTCGTTTTACGGTAAAACTCAATGTAACGCACTCAAAACATTGTGCTGATGGACGCATTTAGTAAACGGGTTATGGAGGTATTTAAAGTAAAGTTATGACCTTAAAAACTAGTATTTTAAAAAAAACTTGTGAAAAAGTTAGAACTTTGACTTCCAATATCTCTGTAACTAGTAGGTTACTAGGTTGGTCCAGAACAAAAAAACTATCATAATGACTGGGGGAACAAGTGCCTTTCGGCTTCGTTCAGGGTCTACTTACACCCATTATGTATACAGAGATGTACAAATATTAAAGTTAAAAAAGCTGAAAAACTCGCTTTTATAGTGTAACGTCACTTTATTTCTCGTATTCTTCTCAGAATCTCAGCACACCCTTTCATTTGATACCACTATCATAGGAATTTATAAAAAACTAGTCCACCATCTTTGGGGGTCCGCCATATTGAAATTAGAATAACGTCACTTAGCTTACCATGCATTGTCATCCAAACTAAACATGTATGCAAAATTTCAGCTTAATCGGAAACCGGGAAGTGGGACAAATTTATCTTCTTAGTTTTTTTTACATAGTTACAGGTGAAGCTAATAAAAGCGTGTTAAAAACAACTGCACGCCACTTATAGTATTATAGTAACACCTGTACTTGGAAAAGCGCCCTTAAGGTCATGGCACAGTATACCGGCACCGCTACTGCACAGCTATAGCCGGCGTCGCCTCGAATTTAGGCTACGGCTAGCCGCGCTAACTACGCGGCGTCCGTAGGTCCGCAAGCTCGCAGTCCACCTGCTGGCTGCGAGGCGTATGCTTGCTGTCATCGCGAACACAATTGTTATCTGGCATTTGTGATCGACGTTGTTTCGCTGGCGACACGGAGTCGGCGCGCTGCAAGCACGCTGTCGGCGCACTGTAATGCGGGCCGCTATAGCAGCGCGCGGACTACGCGCCGTGAGCTTTTTCATATTGACATTAGGAAATATATAATACGACACACGATTTATAATTTAGTGCTCCAATTTGAATTACAAGTTAAATGCTTGGTTGGAGCGGTGCCGGTATATGTGTGCCATGACCTTTACAGTCACTAAAGCTGCTCTCAATTTCGGATTGTTGCCTTGGCCAATCATGTGGAGCTGAATGTTTGACAACCACTTCGTTTTACAAAGGAGTTTCCTATTACCCAGTAACTTGGTTATGCAGGTCAGATAGGCAGTCGCTCCATGTAAAATACTGATATTCTCCTGAATCCGGGTAGAGAGGAAGCCGACTCAATCAATTGGGAAAAAGCTAGGCAGATGTGATGTGATAACAGGTTACTCGGGGTTTTCGTATCGAGACACTTATTTTTGTAACGTAACAAAAGGTTTCATTGACAACCCTAAGCCTGAATTCTTGTCGCGCTGTCCGTCGGTCGTGACGTCAGTGGGAACAAAATACGGCTGTCGGCCGCCGCAGACGTCAGCGTCGCAGTAGGGTGCTATAAAGAAAACAATGTATACTCGTACGCGACCGACCGTCAGCGTGACAGTAATTCAGGCCTAAGACGTTCGTTAGATTTCAGAGAAATGGCTTTTTGTACGCATCTTAGCTTTGCGTAACAGACAGACCCAAACCATTATTTTCAATCTATTAGATCTATCTGTACCAGCTCTTAAGAGGGAACAGGGGCTGCGATTCTCCATACATATCTTTTTCCCCTTTTTCTTGCTGAATTTTGCCTCTAGCTAGAGCAATCATCTTTTTTCATAAAAACATTCATTTCCTTTTTTTCGGCAACTAATACGGTAAGAAAATAGATCCATCCAAAAATTAAAAAAATGCTCTACTTTACGGCCGTTATTACGGGACTTCCAGAGAAATACGAAAAGTTTTTAAATTAAAAGAAATTTACAGGAACCTAGACTTCTTAAAATTTGAATGTAAAAAATTTAATCGGCTCAGTTTTTGAGGCGAAAAAGACGGATACGTACATACCGTTGGCGTCGATCTCGTCAAAATTTTTGTGATAAAATCGGTCTGAGCTGCATCTGTTTCTATCACACTCTACGGGGGCAGATTTGAGTTAGCGCGACGGCAATAGTTTCTTAAAATATATACCTATTTTCAAATTCCTCGCAGCCCCTGTTCCCCCTTAAGTCTCCATCAGAAATATTCATGATTCCTTATAAAATTGTCGTTTCTTTCGACCTTCATATACGCATTAATTTGAATTAATTTCAATATAAAGTTGTTTCAGAAAACACAATGTCTCCTTGCCCTTCGCATTAATTTAGTCAAAAAAGGTAAAGACATTTCGATCTAGGTTGAAATTAATGTCAATAAGGACGAACTGGTTTTATTGGGGAATTTGAATAATGGTAATGTCTAAGGACAAAGAAGTTATGATAGCATTAAGCACCTTATAATGTTTTCACTGCTGGGACACAGGTTCCTTCTCTGTGCCAAGAGTAAGCCAGTTTCCACCACGCGTGATCAATGCGGCTTACAGAGGTCGAATGTCTTGGAATTTCTGGTTCTATCATATAACATGCTGATGAGAAAACCAGCATGTTTTCACCTACTTAATTAAGCCTGATTTGAACCGGGTCCGGGAATTTTCTTACGTTTTTTGTAATTTGCAGGACAGTGTCAGTGCCGGGGGATTCGCGACCGTAACAAATAGGGCATCACTGAGTTAAAATCGTCAATATAACCCTCTAAGTTAATTTCAAAGTACAATTATAAGCTTTTTCAGAAATAAATCTACAAAATTTTGTGCCTGAAAGAATTGAAAAGAATGTAGGTAATGCTTTCACGGGACTCTGAAACATTATTCAGATGTTACATCTCTCTCACATGTTTTACATTAACATGTGATTTGAATTTATGACTTTATTTTCACGCTTGAATATTACAGTCAGAAGCTGATATACTAAACCTTCGTTGAAATATGCCAAAAAAACAACTTCTTCCGGAGTACATAGTCATACCAACACTTAAAGTACTTACGGGATGATGTCCGTGATATTCTTTTGATGCTATGAGCTCCCGATATTTCACGGTATTCCCGCGGTCATGATGCTTGCAACAGCGTCGAAATATCGGGAGCTCATAGCATCAAAAGAATATCACGGATATCATGCCGTAAGTACTTTAAGTGTAGTGAAAAACCGTCAAAGTGTAAAACAGTGTATTATCAACAAATTAGACCTTAGAAGGGATACATTTACACAGAGTAATAGACACTATATAGAGATCAGCGGTGGCCCAGTGGTGGTAAGTCGTGGGTTCGAATCCAGATAGTCGCATTACTTTGTGTAATTTATTTCATCACCACTGCTCTCAAAACGGTGTAGAAAACATCGTGAGGAAACCGGCATGTCCTAGAATCAAAAATTCGAAGACCTGTGACATCTACCAATCCGCACTGGGCCCGCGTGGTGGATTATAGCCCATTCCCTCTCTTAGGGAGGAGGCCTGTTTCCCAGCAGTGGGAACATTAATAGGCTGATGATGATGATGATGAATAGACACTATTAAGACATTAGGCCCCATTCTATTATACGAGGATACTTTTCACTTGCTTGATAAAATAACATAACATCACGCCTCTAATTCGCGAAGGTATAAGCAAAGGTGTAACTAATAGTACCTACACTCACATTTCGCCAGTTGGACTTGAATTCCATGTATAAGGGGGCGAGCATGTCCATCAACCGGACACACATAAATCCAGACTCCGTGGCTGTTACTAAGAAATTGCTGATAGAAAAACCCAGTAACACGTTGCTCGACTTCGGAATCGAACCAAGGACCTCATGCGCAGCAGTCGCGCTTGCGACTACTAGACCAACGAGGACGTCTTGACAAAATACTACTTCAAGAAAAGTTACCTATTGTTGAAGTAGTATTTTGTCAAGACTGCGCTGGCTGCTGTGTTTTGTCTTCTTCATGAAACTATTGGTACCTATAAGAAACGAGACGTTTTCAAATAATAATCTGGCATCAGCTGCCTAGCCTTTTCTCAACTATTGTAGGGTCGTCTTCCAGTTTAACGGGATGCAGCTGAACACCTGTATTTTACATGGAGCGACTGAATTTCTGACCTCCACAACCCATTTAGTACTAGGTAATAAATACGATACCCCTTGATAAAACTGGTTGTCAGACTTTCAGGCCAATGACTACCTGTAACGACTGTCAAAGATCTACAAATAGGAAAATTAAATAAATATAGGAACTGGCATCAGTCAGTACATGATCTAAAACGCAAACTATAGTTATAAAACATTCATTATATTCGCTGTTGCACTGCATCTAACAGATGCACTTGACCATGCACCCGCCGACCTCGGCATGTCCTTCTAAGATACTTTGATCTTTACATTTGAATAAATTATTATATTGTTTACGAATACCTGAACCGGAGTCAGTCTACTATGAAGTACTTAAATCTGTTGCTTTATACCGTATGTTTAAAGCCAGACAAACGAATCGCTGCATAACCAACTCCATGTCTGCCCTACCTCTAGAGTGTAATATAGCACAGTGGTTCTTAAGATTGCAGGATGTAGGTTCAGACTTACGGTACAGTGGTGGTCTTTTCCGCCTGATCATTTAAAAAAAAATCGCTGAAATCATGCGGAAGCGCCGAGCCATGCCCCCTAAAGTTTAGGCCTATTAGGAAAGCGTTCACTTTGGCGCGCAAAATAACAATAACTCTTATTTGGCGTGCGTCGTCAGTGCGCTCGGCCGATCGGTATCTTTCTATTCAAAATTTCTATACAAAGTCAACGGGGCGGGGCTAGAGAGCGTTTCTATGTTGTAAGTGCAAGCAAAAATTAGATTAGTGGTGATCAGGCGGGAGTGGCCTCGATAGTACTTTACTTTCTATAAGTTATGCTATCACCAGTACCTTTAAATGCTGAATGAAAACCTCGTGAGGAAAGTAGCACGTCCTAGACCCAAAAATTCGATGATATGTGACATACACCTACCCGCACTGGGCCCACGTGGATCCCGGAACACTTCCCCTCGCGTAGAGGAGGACAGTGTCCCAGCTGTGGGACCGCTAAGCTAATTATGTCCATACGTATATTATGTGCTATATGTGTGGTGTAAGGGGGAATAGCGCAATGGTTGGTAGGACCACATAGCGAGATTGACGTCAGTTCGAACGCCATTCGTTGCACTAATCATTCCAGCTATTACATCATTGACTTATATATGCTGCTTGCCGAGTTCACTCAGTGAATGGGTAACCGTCTCACTTTACAAATCGAATATGCATGCGGTTAGACATGGTTGCCATTAAGTTGGCAAAAGGTTGCAGATGATGTTGATGACTGTATTTGGCATTGCAGATGTCTACAGCCGACGGTAAACACTTACAACTACTTATACAGGTCCTCCCGTTCTCTGTGACTTCGTCTTATCCACCGAATACGGATGCTATGAAACTTCGAACGTCAGCCGGGAACGGTTGTCACAAGAAGATTAGTCGGTTAGCCTTGCAACTAGTCTCAGCAAGGGATACTGTGATGTTGAGTAACAGGGTTATGGATCTCAGATAGACAGTCGTTTCATTTTTTTTAAACCTTGTCCCACACCTGATATCGTGGGTGCGTTTACAAACATTTGATCTCACATACACGAACAGCCAGACCCGAAACCACTATCTGTAGGCTATACAAATATTTGTTCCGTGCGGGAATCGAAACCGCGACACACAGTGCAGCAGTCAATCGCTCAGCCACTGCACCAACCCCACGGTTAGCACAGTGGCTAATGATGAAGTGATAAATGCATAGTACTTTGAACTTTCCACTTTTGTTGCTCTTGTGGTCCTTTCAGAGAAATAAATAATGAATATTATTTAATACTAGCGGTCGTCGCGCGATTTCACCCGCGTAGTTCCTGTTCCCGTGGGAGTACGGGAATAAAATATAGCCTATGTTACTCAATAAAGACGTGGCTTTCTAATGGTGAAAGAATTTTTGAAATCGGAGCATTCGTTTTTGAGTTTATTCATTACAAACATACACACAAAAATACAAATCTTTCCTCTATATATTGTAGTGTAGAAATGAGAATATGTGATGTTAAAGTAGTACCTACACTGGAATAAGCAGTCATGTTCGAACTTCTGCATCGATAGGCATCTTTTCTCTGTAAACTATTATAGTGTAGAAGTGTAGATTATTATATTATAGTGTAGATGTAGATTAATATATTAATTCATTAATATATAATGTATATAGTGTAGACTGTAGGGTGTAGATAAAAATAAACAATAACAATGATAGTCTAGTGGTGTGACCCGTGTATTTTGAACCCGCACGTACCTCTGATTTTCCGGAGTTAATAAATAAATATCGCTGGACATTACACACAGCGCTATTTAGTGCCACACTAAGCAACGAGGCTTGTGTCGTGGACACCAGATAGTTGATATACTACATAGATACTTTTTGTTTGTAAATACATACCTATTACACATATAAACATCCATGACTCGGAAACAAATGTCGATGCTCATCACACAAACATTTGCTCCTACCGGGATTCGAACCCGGGACCCTACGAACGTAAGGCAGCCTCACTACCGCTGCGCCAATCGGGTCGTCAATTGTATTTTTTTGTAATATTCAATTATTTAAGTCAATTGTATAATGATCACTTGCTTCGGTGAAGGAAAACATCGTGAGGAAAACAGCTTGTCTGAGAGATATTTCTCGACGGCATGTAAAGCCAAGTCAGAGGACCTTGGACTGCATAAAAATTCCGACACCAGGTTAGGCACTAACCGCACGATAAAGAATACCACTAAGAAAGTTATTTTTAACATAAATAAGCAGGTGCTTAGTAAATAACAATTTGATAACATGGTTTGACATTTTCATGTCTTATAACCTTTGGGATTTTAAAGGTTTTGTGCACTTATCCGGTTCAAGATAGGTAGCTAAATGCTGATAGAAAATCAATATTTTACGTAGAAAAAAAAAACATCTCTATGTTTTTATTTATTCTTATTCAAAGATAATGATATCAAACATCAAATGATGTCCTGAAGAATAACGAAGGCTAAGACTAAGGTATGGCGAACTAGCCTGTACTGTACCACAGCTGGGCAAAGACCTGGGGAGGTCTTTGCCCAGCAGTAGGACAAAAGAAATGGGGGCGGCTCTTTTTCCAGTATAATATAATATTAAAATATTATTATATTATTATTATTATTGAATATTGTTTATTCATTTACATTCTTATAAATTAATAACATTTTTAAGTATTTCTTAAAATAAAACGATACACGAAAAAATATTATTATACATATATTCATATATTCGTTTATTTTTTTAAACACATATTTTTGACATTTTTAAATATTTCTTAATAAAACTATATAAAAAAACATTTAAAAATATAAAAAAATAGTATCCCACAAGCGCTGGGAACAGGGTTCGAGCTGCCGGTGGTCAGGGCTCTTGAGAGAGGAACCTCCTAACAATATGTGCCATGTCCAGAAGTACTGCTCCTCAATAAATTTATTTTACTTTCATTTAATTTTTAACTTTATTATTTTATTTTACTGCTTTCTGAATCAAGCCCTTGATCCAGCTGCCAAGCGAGAGCCTCCTAAGATGTTGGTCGAGGCTCACACGACTACTGTAACAATGACTGCTGTATTCAATAATAAATTATTATTATACTAGCGGCCCGTCCCGGCTTCGCACGGGTTTGGTAATTTTTTTTTTTTTGTTTTAGCTTATATGACACGTTCGTAGATTTACCATAGCAGCGCCATCTATTGATTACTTACTCAACCCAGTCGAATGGTATCGACATCTGTTAGAATCATTTGGAGTTAACAGATAATTTTGACTGTCAAATAATAACAGACAAATAATTAGCAATACATTAAAATTGCGACTATAATTTGAGATTTAAACTATCCTATCTCTCAAGTTGGATCGAACTGCACATGGTGTGCGAATTTTATTATAATCGGTTAAGTGGTTTAGGAGTCCATCGAGGACAAACATTGTGACACGAGATTTATATATATTAAGATTATTTTTACTTTTTGCCGGTCCCTTCAGGAGGAGTAATGTTCTAAATGATCAGTATAAAGTTTGCCCAATACATCCCGTTTCCAACTGAAAAATACCTACAACTAACTGGCAACACCAGGTCCCTCATTAAATTGAATAAATAATTTATCCTTAACAATATTAATTAGTCATTAAAACTGATTGGCGGTATTCTCTTTGTCATATCATCGTGTTTTCCATGTCCGGTGATAATTTGGTCGCCATATTGGGAATCCATTAAAATACCAATTATTTCATAAGTACACTTATTTACGTTCGAAAATTGAGAAGCGAATTCATTATTATGTTTTCGCTAAACTAGTATTGTGCGGTTGATTCGTCTGTTTATATTAAATTATTGAAATACGATAATGTAGTCAATAAACAAATTAAATATTAGGCAATGTGCATCGTTGTAGTAAGTACCGCATCGTTGTAGTAAGTACCAGTTTTCGATTGAAATGAGGTTTGCCCCGTTGCAATAGACTTGTGGTTCAGCACCTCTGAGTCAAGCTACCACAAGATTGAACCCAGGGGGTGTCCTTGGTTCGATTCCGAGTTCGGACAATGTGTTAAAGGATATTTATAACAGAATTCATGTTCAAATACGTTTATTTGAACATGAATTCCGTTACGCACAAATCCAGATACCGTTGTATCTGGATCTGTGCGTGTTATGTTACTTCAACGTATCTGAAGAAAAATTGGTGCATTATACACCTTTGCCTGCCCGTTCGGAGCATAGCCTTGATGTTAAATAACAAGTTGGTTCATCAAAAACATTAAGAAATTCAATTACCTCCCATTTCCAGTTCAATAGAGCAATTATGAGTACCTCCATTTTAAACGAGCGCACAAACAGACACCCGGCCGGACTGAACATATATTATTATATGCACGCGAACTCATTTGCAGTGGCTCTGTTGATTTTTCCGATTAAAGCGCAATGCGGATCGGCAGTATTTTGTGCTGAAGGGATCCGTGGGCTGTAGAATCTTACCTATAACTAATTACGGAGAGCTTTAGGGTAATTTTCGTGCGTAAATTAGTATGTTGAGTTTCAGTCCTTACGCTTACAGGGATATCTATACTAGTGTTCCGCAAAGTGTATGCTTTAAATTAATAGACAAACTAAGGAAAATTACCTACGTAAACAGCCGCAAAACTTCAAAACTTAGAAAATATTAATTAATATTAAGTAAAATTGAGTTTTCATTATGGTGTACCTTCAAAATCTTCTGATTTACTAGATGTACCTTAATCACAAAAATATTACTGACCACTGATCTATACCATCCTACTAATATTTAAAATTTGGCACACAGATAGCTTGTAACCTAGATTAACACGTAGGATACTTTTTATCCCGGTAATATGTTCCGTGGGACAATTATAGAACTTCATCCGGGCGAAGCCTGATCTAGAAGGTATTCTAACTATTTGCTAGCATTAATGATCTCATCCATCGTGCTCTTGCCACCGCCGGGGTGCCAGCTGTATTAGAACCCACTGGCTTGGCACGCGTCGATGGGAAGAGACCAGATGGTATGACCATAATGCCATGGAAGTTGGGTAGGCTTTTGGTGTGGGACGCAACTTGCGTCGACACCCTTGCGCCATCCCATCTTCCTAGCATAGTGGGCTGCGCTGGGGCGGCTGCTGCAGGTGCTGAAAACCTCAAACGGCGCAAATACAATAATTTAATTGGTAATTATGTGTTTGAGCCGTTTGGGGTTGAAACACTAGGGCCATGGGGTCCGAGTGCCCACCTAGTATTTCGAGAAATCGCCAAGCGGTTGGTCGACTCTTCACGTGACCAGAGGGCGGGCCTATTTTTTGGCCAAAGAATCAGCATTGCCATCCAACGTGGCAATGCCGCCAGCCTTCTGTGTGGGCACTTTTCCTGTTGACAGCGATGTGGACGAATTTTTTGGCCCTGTAACGGTTACAGGTTGTTACTTGTACATATTTTTATTATTATTTAGAGTTATAGTTTGTATAAAAGTAGTGTAATTATTTAAATAAATTAAATTTACGATTCACCCGATTTCAATAATTGTTTCACTTATGTAGGTAAAGCTATGCACACTATTACTGAGCTCCATAATATATGTGTTTTCGACGCTGACGGATACGCGGGCAGAAGCTAGTTTACTTATAAGTTTAAGCTAGTCATAGTCTGTTGGTGTATCTTCTGTAGAGTCTTCCACACGGGAATGACTGTAAGAACTATTTGAAATAACTGTTTTAGACTTTCACGGTTTTTCACTACACTAAAAGTACTTACGGGATGATATCCGTGATTTTGTTTTTGGTCGATGAGCTCCCGATATTACCAAAAACAAAATCACGGATATCATCCCGTAAGTACTTTTAGTGTATTTGAAATAAGTTCAGTATTCTCTTCAAAACAGGACTTTTTTGCAAACTCGTACTCTCATAAATAAAGTCGAGTCAGTTTTGATTCTGCAAATGTTCTGTTTCCTCACGATGTCTTTTTCGCCGTCCTGTACTTACTGGACTTATAACTAAGCTGCAAGTTACTTACATTTAACTGAACTTAATTGCCATAACTTTAAACTAATACGATTTAAACTGACGGAACCCTCTCGCAATAACACCGTTCACCGCTTCACCATTTTTTTCGGCAATTGATTGGCTGAAGCAAATAAAGCAAATGAAGTCCGATTGAATTTGTGATGAGCTTTCACCAATTTGTAGCTGGTTCACTCACACGTATACTTGCTACGAAAGAGTACATTATGTACTACATAGTACATACTTTTAACTATAAAATCGTTGTAATTTATTTCTGTTTACTTTTCTGGAGCATCAGTATAGACTGGCACTTGTCACATTCAGGTAAAACCAGAAAGAACGTTGCTCTACCGCCACTGTCATACAAGTTTGAATTCTAAATGTTGACTAAATCATCAAATGGACCTTTTTTTGGCCAAAAATAGGCATTGCCATCCAATGTGGCACCAGCTGCCAGCCTTATGGCACTTTTCCTATTAACAGGTTCCAGGTCCTATTAATAGGTTATATTATTAGAAATTCCATAATTTCTTATCAGCTTGCGATGTGTGGATTCAAAGGAAGTTTGCAGCAATATTCATCGATAGTCAAAGCAACATTTTCATTTATATATGAAATTATAATGCTCGTTGGTAATCCAAAAAAAAAAAAGTTAACAACCCCGCAGCGTTCATGTATTTAATATTAATTAAATTATAGTGATACTACAACTCTAATTAATATTTCACTTACTTACACTTGCGAGCAAAAGTACTAGTTCCAAAAATCGTAATACCTACCACAAAAAGCTATTTCTACATCAGAAAATAAAAAAATACAAAATGGCGGCAGTAACTCATTAAGTTCAAGAGTTCATTGTGGCGAAACTCTTTGGCTTGCTGAAAGAAAAACTAAAGTGATGTAGAAGTAAGAATTTTTGTGTCAGGAGTGAGTTTGAAGCGGGCGCAGTTTTTGCGTTCAACAACTTGGACCATTCGTCTTCGCGCGATGCATGGGAAAAGTTACTGACAGATCGGTACACTGGCGAGCAAATTGAGAGCCTAGTGAAGGTATTTTGGAAAAGATTTATGGATGGTTTCTTCATGAGTTTAAACTGCTGGTGGGCAATGGTTTATCTTCTTAATGTTGAATTATTGATTTCATATGGCTGAGGTTGGTTCATCGTAACATGGTGGCTAAATATTAATCCCTTGCATTAAATTTGTGTTTTAATTGGGACAGTTGCTTTCTCTATATTTGCAAAAAAATTGGAGAAACGTTGACGATTTCTTATTAAAAAAAACTGTAACAACGAGAATAATTTGGGTTTCAGTTTTTTCAGCACAGTATGGAAACAGCATTCACTTTTGTACAACGTATACAACACAACTACAACTTTACAACTTTTTACATAAAAAGCGACAAAAGACAAGGAGTAAAAACGTGCAATAACTTCGTCCGCCAGTGTACACCGGGTGCAACGTCACGACAACGACGTCCGCTAATTTATGGAAAACCTCTGAAGTCGCGTGGCCGCGCCAACTTCACCGGTGTGCACTTTTATGCGCCCCAAGTGTAACCACCTACATCGCTGTCAATGCTTACACTGGAGAGCATTATGATCGAGCTGTTGTAGGTACTTGCATTGTTACGCAGGGTTTGTGTCAGTCATTCGTAGAGCTTTACTAGGTAAGCAGATTAAGACGTTGGCTCCGACTGTCATTTGTAAAATCTTTGACAGTCGTCACGGTTTGTGGTTAGACTGGAAGCCGCAATATAGTTGGAAGAAGGCTGGCAGATGATGAATGGACACCACAGTTGTATCTTCCAAGATGTGATAGTAAAATATTCGCAAGTCATAGAGGTCGCAGGCTTAATCAGGGTGGTCAATTAATACCGTCTCAGCGCATAATGTCCTTTTCTCCAAATGTCCTTTCTCAAAAGGTCCTTTTCTCTAAAAATCCTTTCGTAGAATGTCCTTTCTCAAAATGTCCTTTTATCTAAATGTCCTTTTCTCAATATGTTCTTTTCTCGTTATGACCCCTTCTCAAATTCAACCATTTCTGAAAAATGTCGCTAAAAATTAAAACACGTGATTGAGTTATAGATGACAAGCAATTGCATGTGGCATCATATGTGTCACAAAATCATGCTCTATAGTCCTGCAAATAGAGTCGTTTATTAAACAGTTTTGTGTAGTAGGAAACCACGTGAATACCCTCTCGACCTACGAAGGTCGGACTAGAAACTTCGTATTCAGTTTGCAAATATGACGCATATGGTTGGAGAACCCAAGTGAATGTTTATTGAGACATTATATTTTATTACTCTTTTAGCCGAAGTTGGCCTGTGGATGGGTGACCATTCGTTACATATCGAGACTCCCCACAATTGACCAACGACTTAAGGTGACTATTTGAACGCGCCCCAGAAGGTGGTAGCCGTAAGGCTGGCCCGGGGGTACCGCACGATCTCCCGCGAGGCGGCGAACCTCCTTGCCGGATTGCCGCCATGGGATCTGGAGGCAATAGTCCTCGCGCGCCTACATGAGTGGCGCGCGGAGGCGCTACGCCGGGGGGAAACTCAACAAATTGTCGCTCAGCGGACGGACTTCCGGCGGGATCTCATGGCGACATGGAGAGAGCGACTATCGCAACCCCGTGCAGGGCACGCCACAATACTAATACAATTATAAACTGTCTATCGATATAATTAATGAATCCATCATACCCCTCTTAGTTTTCATCATGGTTGCGCTCTGAGGAATAAGCATGTAATATTTTAATTTGAATATTTGTAATATTTTAATTTGAAATTATTCTCTAATAATTTAGTTGGGCACGCGACAATAGTGGCGGTAAGTCCCCCCCCTCTTTGAAGAGTGGCTGGAAGGACGCCACGGCGTCCTCACCTTCCGCCTGACGCAGGTTCTTACCGGACACGGTTGTTTCGGTAAGTTCCTGCACCGAATCGGGCGGGAGGAAACGCCCGGGTGCTACCACTGCGAGGATCGACCGGAGGACACGGTGGAGCACACTGTGGAGGTGTACCCCGCTTGGGTGGAGCACCACCGTGTCCTCGAGGTGGCGATCGGCGGCGGCGACCTCTCGCTTCCGGCCCTGTTCGTGCCATGGTCCGGAGCGAGACGGAATGGGACGCCGTCACCTCCTTCTGCGAAGCAGTCATGCTAGCGAAGGAGGTGGCGGAAAGTGAGAGGGAGAGATCCTCACGTCCCGGCCGCCGCGGGTGACGCCCCGGGCGTCGGGGGCCACGTGGTGGCTTCCGGCCACCGTAGGCGCGGGCCTGTGGACGGGGAGCTATGGGCTAGCTCGCCGTCCGTCCGTCTCATGACGACAGGCCGTGTCGACGGCGCGTTCGTGTTCCACGCGCGCCTCAAAGAGAGTCAGCAACATTGAAGGGGTCCGCAAGGGCCTAAGCCTGCCGGGGCTGCGGGACTATTCGAAAATACCGTGGCCCCGGAACACAAAGGGCGAGGAAGAAACATGGATGGGTTTTAGTCAGTAAAAGTCTGACACTCCCTCCTGCTCCGCCCAGAGCGGGAGAAGTCATTTGATGATTTCCCAACCTAAAAAAAAAAAAAAAGGTGTCTTCACCTTAAGTCGTTGGTCATTTGTAGATCTTTGACAGTCGTTACAGATAGGTCAGTGGTCCGTAAAGTTAGAAAACCAGTCTTAACAAGGGGTCTCATGTTACTCAGTTAGTGTTCAGTTAATGATCAAAAAATAAAAATATTTTATTTCTTAAATGGCCTACATAAAACGTCGAAAAAGGGGCACGTTGCGCGTTGGTCCTTTTCATGGAGAAGAACCGGCTAGAAACTCCACAGAAAATACTGGTATTCAGCTGCATCCAGTTAGACTGAAAGCCTATGCCAACATAGTTGAAGGCTAGGCAGATGGTGAATTTTAGCCGCAGTTTCTGCACAAGAATATGCCTTAGGTGGTAGGTACTTCACTAAATGCACTTTTCTTCTAAAAGTGGCATACCAATAAGGCTGACACTATTAATTAATAATTCAATACTGGTTTCTATAATTTATTCCGTTATTTGACATTAAACGAAATACACAGGTATCGGGGAAAATTATAGTAGACTAAATAGAAAATAAATAATCATGTGACATATTATTTTTACGTATATATTTAACTACTTGCGCGTATAGACGTTGCTTAGGAGTCTAGAAGACGTCGCGTAGTCTTTTGCGGTACATGAGAAAATTATTGTGAAAACGTAAACAATACAAAAGCAATAATCATCATCATCATCATCTGCCTAGCCTTTCCCAATCATATTGGAGTCGGCTTCCAGTCTAACCGGGTGCAGCTGGATACCAGTATTTTACATGGAGCGACTGCCTATCTGACCTCCACAACCCAGTTAGTACTAGGTAATACGATATCCCTTAGTAAGGACTTTCGCACACTATAGACAAGACTGTCTTTAGACAGAATATTGCTAAAGGGGATACATAGCCTGTCTCGCTCGCACTAGTAGGGTAATTGTCTGTCTAAAGACAGTCTTGTCTATAGTGTGCGAAAGCTCTTGGACTGGTTTTTAGACTTTTGGGCCACTGACTACCTGTAACGACTGTCAAAGATCTACAAATGACAGCCGGGACTAACTGCTTAACGTGATTTCCGAGGCACGGAGGAAACTCGGTATGTAATGGGCGCACAACCAACCACAGACCGCAGCACGGCTTAACCTGAAGATCGCCCCGAGCGGTGTAAAAGCAATATTATATAAAAACCGGCCAAGAGCGTTTCGGGCCACGCGCAGTGAAGTTTTCCGTAGAGTAGCTCGTTATCACAATATAGGACGTACCCGTTGGTACAGCGCCATCTAGCGGCAGCATTGTAAAACTTATGATAATTTATTATGTTTTTTTTTATTTTTTTATTTTAGATTTTGTTTTTCAATGCAAGTCTTTACCCGTTATAAACAAGCAACTACTTAATTTTAGTCACTGTAATGGATTTATTCTAAGGATTTTGTATTTGGTACAAAATTATCCAACACACAAGTTCAACGACTATTACTGCTAAACTAATAAAGTTATCTTTAAAGTTCATGTAATGCACTATCATCATGATTTTTTTCAGATTTTTCAAGCCAGCAATTTAGCCCTACTGGAACAAAAAATTGCACTTTAAAGTTTAATATTTCATAAATGGAGCATTGAATCGAAAAGTAGTACTAGCAACCCCTTAGTCCTTTTAAAAGACCTATTCAATGATACCCTACAAGATGGGGTAGACGTGGAAAACAAAATTATCCCCTCTTCACGTAGGGGAGCTAATCATTTTTTTTACCACTTTGTCGGCGTAATTGATATATACACCCCTACAAAATTACAGCTTTCTAGTACTAACGGTCTCTTCGCAAAACCTCGGACAGACAAACAGACGGACATGACTGAACTATAAGGGTTCCTTGTCAGGACTACGTAACCCTAAAAAAAGCAAAAGCGTTGTTAAAAACATAAAACAAATAAAAATCTCCCATATTTGGGAGTGTCGACTAATTTAAAAGTATCGAGCAGTCACCTTGCCCGACCTACCACAACTATGTGTACTATACTATGTGTTTATATGCCTTTTTATTGTTTTATTTTACTTAAAACTGGACTAGCATCTTATGAGCGAGATGTGATCGTATAATAATAATCAAGTTTATTTTAAAAGTCCGTTATCGATTTAATTGGAATGTCTAGATATTATCATAGGTTTATAGAATTTGAAAATAATTTCATACATATATTATGATTCGAGGATTACTTAGGTTTCTATTACCTCTTGTCTGGATACAATGGACACTCGGACAGTGTACGATCGGTCGTTGAGGCGATAGTTTGGGGAGGCCTAATATGTCCAGCAGAAAGCGTCGTGGCTGAAATGATGATCTTTATCGTGTGGTTAGCGCCAAACCTGGTGTCAGAATTTTTATATCACCCATTGGGCCTCTAACTTGACTTTACATCCGTCGAGAAATATCTGTCAGGCATGCTGATTTCCTCACGATATTTTCCTTCACCAAAGCAAGTGATAATTATACAATACGCACATGAATCCGAAAAATCAGAGATTCGTGTCTTGGGTGCGAACTTGAGACCTGATGACTTTGGCAGTCCGACGATCAAACAACTAGGCTATCACTGCTGCTTGCTTCGATAGTGATGACGACAGTACTTGATGCAAGGCCATCTTTTTAAGACCAATGTTTCTTTGTGTTCTGTTGTACAAATATCAAGAAGTCACCAAAATTGCAGGCACTCTAGACTCAGCTAGGCAAGCATCCTCGTCTTCGCCCGCATCATCGTTTACCTACCATCAATCGCGATGAGAGCGAGTAAAATAAACTTAAAAGATCAGATTACTTGCAACTACATACTAACCTTTTCTGCCAACACGTAGACGGTGTTACACATATAAAATTATAAACATACGTAATATCACAAGGTTACAATCACAGTGCGGTGTCGCAAACAGTATCATAAGTGTCTGCCTTGATAATGAACGGAACGAAGGTCGTCACTTGCGGACTTGACCGTGCGCGCAGTCATGAATACTGTCACTTTGGTATAGTTTAAGTAAGGTGATTTTCACACGACACCGCTCGTCCGCGCGGATTTCATACATGCCAAGGCGACGTAAGATCCGCTTCATGGTCCTACCGCGCGCGGACGAGCGTTATCGAGTGAGAATCCTATCTGTTCAGGAGTTGGATGCCTGAGAGATATATCTCGACGGCATGTAAAGCCAAGTCAGAGGCCCATGGGCTGCATAAAAACTCTTTTATCAGGTTGGGCACTAACACACCAAAGAAGGAGCTCCTTGAAGGCTGTATAACTGTGATTGGATATGCTAGCCACTTTAGAGCACATTAAAGAGCAGCACACCAAAGCTCTCGACAACCACACTAAAAAGCCTTCGAATGCAGTCGCTGTGGCAGAAATCAGCTAGCCGTCATCATCATCATCATTATAACTGTGATATGGTTCCAGAGGTCCTGGAGACATTCTATTATTGATAACCCTGTTCTTCTTCTTAATGTTGCGATTTTCTAGTACCAATAGCTTGAACAAGTATCCAGGCCCTCTGGATGAGATTTTGATAGAGTTAGGTCTGTTCCTTTTCTCTTTCATTGCAAAATAAATAATAAATAAATATCGCTGGTAATTACACACAGCGCCATCTAGTGCCACACTAAGCAACGAGACTTGTGTCGTGGACACCAGATACTTTTTGTTTGTAAATACATACTTATTATACATATAAACATCCATGACTCGGAAACAAATGTCCATGCTCATCACACAAACTTTTGCTCCAACCGGGATTCGAACACGGGACCCTAAACACGTAAGGCAGCCTCACTACCGCTGCGTCATTCGGGTCGTCAAATGAATAAGATGAGATCATGTCTTGGTTATTATTACGGATTTGATAAAGATTGATAATATCAGTCAATCCACAAGTTGATAGGTAGGTAGGTACCCGGGAATTTTTAAAGAGGCGCCTATCGCTGCTTATTATACTCGGAATCCTGAGTAAATTCTAAGAAATATATGTGACGATCCTCTTACCTGTCATTACGAAATGTATAAGAATAATCATAAGACATTATATGGTAATAATAACGAAGAGAGAAATAACAATAATACTAGCGAGACCGCAAGATGGGAGCGGGAAAATTTTTAGATTTCGCGAATATTCGTCGTATTCATAGAAAACAACGAGATTGGAGAGGAAGATCGTTCGAAAGGAAAAGTTGCAGAAATAGCTACACATGCACGTCTGTAGAGCCTTCATGTTACAATGGCTTGGCTAGGCTAGACTTTGAAGACCAGAGACTGTTGGGGTAGCTACCCCAACAGTCTAGGTCTCAAAATGGTGACGATGAATCTGAAAGCGGGATTTTGCTAATAAATTGACTAACGATTAGGTACTCGGTTAAGGTTACGGGGATACCGATGCTTTGGCTTGGAAATTCGTTGAAAACACATTTTTCAAAACACTTCCTCGAAAACGGGTCCCTAACGCACTACGTTGAACCTAATGGTTCAACATGCCATGTATTTCACACACGTGGATTGTTTTCATTTTCCATCACCGCGTGCTGTGCCGCGTGCAGAAAGAAGCCAATTTCGCACGCGGCACAGCACGCGGGTGTTGGAAAATTGCCACAGATGAAACTATACCTATACTTAGTATAAATTGGTGCAATGCCTATAGTCGGCGGAGATTGTTTTTTTTTTTCGTTATTTTATTTAATTCTTCAATAGTGTATTGAAAAACGTCGTTTGATACACGTGGACATTTGTTGTTGCAGTTCTCGGCTCAAAAACAATTTAATAATAATTTTAATTCCGCCTCGGGTGCAATAACAAACTTTATGCACTTGTATCAAAATGTACTATTTGGCAATTGTGCAGAAAATAATAACGCACTTAGTCATACGCTTAAAAGGTGATTCAGTAATTTCTAGTGTACTAACTCAAATACAGGTTTCGCACAGTTGTTATAGATAGTCAGTGACCCGAAAGTTAGACATCCAGTCTTACCAAGGGGTATCGTAATACTCAATAACTGGGTTGTGAAGGTCAGATAGCTGATAGGTAGTCGCTCTCTGTAAAATACTATTATTCAGATGCATCCGGTAAGACTGGAAGCCGACCCTAACATAGTTGGGAAAAGGCTGGGCAGATGATGGCCATACCTACTGAAAGTCTAAGGGCTACTGAAAAGCCATCCTGTAGCCCCCAATTCACTTTAAGCGTGTGAGTCTGGCAGGCCCCAACGAGATTTATCAACAGGTGATAGTTTTTCATAAAGATATGATTTAACAAAAGAAAATAAATAAGATATATTTTGTGCCTCGACAGTTTTTGATTAAATTACATTTCTATGAAGCTAGCGGGCCCCTTATGATTGTTTTTATTGTTATTATACTTTCAGATCGCCCAATAGTGATCGGTGTTGGATACTACACTGGCCTGCAAAAATAAGTACTACACTTTTAATATTTCAATTTCTTCTAAACTATAGAAGTTAGAGATTTATAATAAAAAAACGTTTTATAGCAATTTTTACCAGCTTTCTTTGAAACTATAGACAAAATTAAACTATTTTTCGAGTTCTTTTTGTTTCGAAAGTATATCTTGTGTACTTAAAAAGTTATTGCAATTTTAAAAGTGTGATACTTATTTTTGCAGGCCAGTGTATTATTTACCTTACAAATCCAAAATATCGACTTTCTGTGAGCATGGCAGTGAGCAGCTAGCTTCAGAAGATATTCGTTATTTAAACAAACGTCCATCCAGCGGGCCCCTTTTAAATATTATTCTTTTATAATATACAATAGCATTAGAAGTTTGATACTATTTTGTGCCTTACAAATCCAAAGTTAACCAAACCCTTTAACAGTTGCCCAAAGTTGCTTCCTGTGGTCGTGACGTCGAACATCTGGTTGTTGCACTATAGTCACTGCTGTCCTTTGATATTGAACGGCGTGAAGGTCGCTACCGCGGACTTGACCCACGCTGACGTGGGGACATTCTCTAGACACATATCGTAAATATCAATCGGTGGTATGACGGTCTGTTTTATTTATAATATGGGTTTTAACAGAAAACGAATGAAAACAACGCGTTTAACGATATCCGCTCAAAAAACTTATTTTCTTTGATTATTATCTGTTTGTATAGAATATTTTCTTGCAGTATCATCTTCAGCAACAGTATTGCTGATGTATTGCTGTAGGCGATTCTCTCACGAGAACGCTCGTGCGCGCGGTCGGGCGGTGGCGGCGAAGGGGATGTGTGCAGTGCGCCGCGCGGAGAGGCAGTGAGCGCCGCTCGTCCGCGCGGTCGGGCGATGTACTTGTGAGAGTCGTCACAGTGCTCACACATATACCTACACAAGGTGGTATTAAAGAAGCTTTTACAAATTAAAATGCAGTTTTAACAGTTTAAAATGGCATCGCTTTGCTTTAATTTTTACAGATTACAATGGTTGTTTCATCGCTTTGCTTTAATTTCCAAAGTTTCTGCTTTTGTCCTAAAGTATTCATGTCAGAATTCGTAATAATATGTAGTTAGTATGCACCAAAAAGAATGTACTGAAAAGAGACACACTCTGGCGCTTAGCGGTGTCCCGAAAAAAAACTAGGAGCATCGCACGGTTTGCCCCCGAAACAGCTCAAACAAATATATGCGACACCCCAGCTTAGCGCCGACTTAAGAAGTTGAGCTTGATGAATCATCAATCAGACAGTTATTCCACAAATCGTTCCATTAAAGGAAAACCCATCAGCAATCAGGTGATTCGACCGCACAACAAAAAACTGTTTCAAATGAACCCGTGATCAGCGCCCGCGCAGTGAATCATTCAATACGATTAAGAATGTTGTATTCATTGATTTAACGAATAGCGATTAAGAATAACGATTGAATTTAACGACCCGAATTGCGCAGCAGTAGTGAGGCTGACTTACAGTCTTAGGGTTCCGGGTTCGAATCCCGGTTGGAGCAAATGTTTGTGTGATGAGCATGGACATTTGATCCGAGTCATGGATGTTTATATGTATAATAAGTATGTATTTACAAACAAAAAGTATATACGTAGTATATCAACTATCTGGTGTTCACGACACAAGCCTCGTTGCTTAGTGTGGCACTATAGATGGCGCTGTGTGTTAATGTCCGGCGATATTTTTTTATTTTTATTTATTTATTTATTTCAACTAGGAAAAAAATGAATAGGATCGGCTCACACGCACTCAAAATTGCCTCGTAGGTCTCGATGCTTGCGATCGCGACTGCTAAGAATGAGATCCTGGATACGATTCCTGGGTCGTGCAAATTGATTTTTGGTTTTTCCATCAGTATTTTCTTATTAACAGCCATAGAGTCTGGATTTGGGCCCGGTTGATACCAATAGGCTCGCCCCCTATTACATAGCACTTAAACATAAATAGCGATATGTAGGTGTACATGTACTATTAGATTCACCAGCTCTGCCTATCCCTTCGAGCATTTAAGGCGTGTTGTTAGTTATGTTTAAAAAATAAGGAAAACAATAACCACTCTCCTTTACACACCTCGAAAAACTAAAAAAAAAAGTCCCTTGAAAATTCGACCACTCTTCGTTCCACTTGTTTGTCCAATTGCAGTCGGGTACAGCTGAGATACTGGTTAACTTTATACTGTGGTAATAAATACTGTTTCTTTTGTTACTGTATCTTCGTCATGTAATTGATTTATTGAGTCTATTGCTAAGCTCGACTAGTGTTGTGTCGATTGCTTTGACCCTAGTTGACTTTTGATGGATATTTACAAACTGGTTTGACTTTTTTGAGCAGTTAGATTAAAAAGCGTCTGCAAGAATGGTGGGTCTATGAATTATCTGCAATATAACTTGATGGTCTAGTGGTAGCAAGTGTAATAGCTGAGCATGAGGTCCTTGGTTCGATTCTCAAGTCGGGCAAAGTATTATCGGGTTTATTCTTTAAGAATTTCTCAGTAGCAGCCACAGAGTCTTGATTTGAGTGTTGATGGCAATAAAATCGCCTCTTATTACCAACAGGGGACTTCCAAGATAACGGGAAATGTCGGGAATGAAAAACTAGAAATGTATATATATATATATATATATATATATATATCTATTAGGAACACCTCTGCCATACATAGCCTTTTTTTTTTCGGATTGGAAATCATCAACTGACTCCTCCCGCTCTGGGCGGAGCAGGAGGGAGTGTCAGACTTTTACAGACTAAAACCCATCCATGTTCCTTCATCGCCCTTTATGTTCCGGGGCCACGGTATCTCTTTCGAGTAGTCCCGCAGCCCCAGCAGGCTTCGGCCCTTGCGGACCTCTTCCTTAATGCTGACTCTCTGAGGCGCGCGTGGAACACTAACGCGCCGTCGACACGGCCTGTCGTCATGAGACGGAAGGACGGCGAGCTAGCCCATAGCTCCACAGGCCCGCGCCTACGGTGGCCGGAAGCCACCACGTGGCCCCCGACGCCCGGGGCGTCTCCCGCGGCGGCCGGGACGTGAGGATCTCTCCCTCTCACGTTCCGCCACCTCCTTCGCTAGCATGACTGCTTCGCAGAAGGAGGTGTCGGCGTCCCATTCCGTCTCGCTCCGGACCATGGCACGAACCAGGGCCGGAAGCGAGAGGTCGCCGCCGCCGATTGCCACCTCGAGGACACGGCGGTGCTCAACCCAAGCGGGGCACACCTCCACAGTGTGCTCCACCGTGTCCTCCGGTCGATCCTAGCAGTGATAGCACCCGGGCGATTCCTCCCGCCGGATTCGGTGTAGAAACTTACCGAAACATCCGTGTCCGGTAAGAACCTGCGTCAGGCGGAAGGTGAGGACGCCGTGGCGTCTCTCCAGCCACTCCTCAAAGAGGGGACTTATCGCCACTATTATGGCGTGCCCT
Organism: Xestia rhomboidea; assembly: GCA_963853795.1. NCBI lineage: Eukaryota > Metazoa > Arthropoda > Insecta > Lepidoptera > Noctuidae > Xestia > Xestia rhomboidea. The sequence goes on from OY970773.1 coordinate 16,600,420, forward strand.
GGCCATACATAGCCTCTGTCAGACTTTCGAGCCACTGACGACCTGTTACGACTGTCAAAGATCTACAAATGATAGCCGGGACCTTCGGCTTCAATATCCTGTACTAACCTAGCACCATCAAAAATATCTCCGCATGATTCGTCACCTCACCTTACAAAAGACTAAAACTAAGTGACAAACATAACTGAAAGTAATATACCGTTGTAAAAAAAGGCTTTAATCAGATCAGCTCGGTATGGATAGCTTAATGAGCATCGCTCATTAGTTCCACATCATTAGGCAGCTTCAGAAAAAATGGCCTATTTTTTTATGAACAGACAAGGAACGCTTGTTTTTTATCTGTAGTTTTGTAAAGTTGTTATAGAGTTCCTTGTAAAAGAGATTATCCAAAGGAATATCCATTATCTGGGCCCTGTCATGATATTTGCAGGGCAGGGGGTGTGCAGGGCAGGTGATATGCAGGGCATTGTTGTCGCTTTTTTGAATTTAGATAATTTGTCGTGCCAGAAAGAGTGCAAAGTTACATGAGAGTAGCTCATGTCATGGTGAAATGATTAGCTAGTCAGAAAGGTGTATTGGATTCCCTGGGTACTGCTTCAGGTATAACAGTATGAGTATCGATGTTCGTAGATTTATTTTACAGGCAGTCGAGAACGGAGTGCTAAGCACAGAATTAAAACTTGATGGATGAAATGGCGTCAGGTCACAGGAACAATATGCGACTCCCGCATTGCTCTTAAACTCAAGGGGAAGATTTATAAAACCATGGTTAGAGCTGCTGTCTTGTATGAAAGAAAGACAATTGACTGTGGTAAATAAGGAATGAGTACATAAGAGGAAGTCTGAAATGGGTGCCGGAGACTGAGAAGTTGTGTGGTAATCGGTTGTCGTGGTATGACGAGACGATGATGACGACGGAGATGACGAGTAATAAAATCAAAAAATCAAAAAATTTTATTTCACATAGGCCTAGATGGGCACTTATAAAACGTCCAAAAAGGTGCACGGTTCGCGTTGGTCGTTTCCATGGAGAAGAACCGTCAAGAAACTCCATGGTTACTCTTCTCAAATCATTTGGTTTTACAATATTATTTTGTTACAGCATTAGTACATAAGTATGGGGGGACAGCGTAGGCCCGACAATAGGTCGTTGCTTACAATACAAAAAGCGTAAAACAGACAACAAAATTTAACAAGCATCTGGGAAAAGCCTACAACGTTCACTCATTCACAAATAATAGGTAAAAAAAGAATCTATGCAAAGGTAGGAAAATTTTGTAAATTAAAAAAAAAAAAAACAAATTAAACAAGTGACACAAATATTGTCATCAGTGCTGTAACTATTCTGAGCAAAAAATGTAAAAAATAAAAAATGATTTGAAAACTATTGTAAAAATCTGAATGGAAAGAAAAGAAAAAATACGATTGAGAATAGTATGATTAGAGAAGTATGGAAGAAGACGACATGCTGCGCCGACCTCAAATCAATAGAGATAAGGGCAGGATCATAATGACTCGTCAAACAGTCATCATGGTCGTTACGTAAGTTGGAATAACACAATATTAATACTTTTCACATTGCTATGAGCCAATTCTAATATTAACTCTGGTTTTTCACAGATAACGTGTTCTGTTATCATTTTTATTAATTGCACTTCTAACCTTAGCTCTTTACAATAAACTCGATTTACCAGTTAGATTGTTGGATTTTTAGAAATACATATAACATTTTATGTATTCTTTGGTCATGTGATGTTAAGATCTTTCACGTGTCCGCAATGTGGCAACTGTATACTTATTGTTAAATAGGTTATTTTACAAAAGCCGACAACTTACGATTAATATTGAATTAATTATGCGTTGGCTCTAGAAATCCAAATTCGTTTATTTGGTGAACATAAGTCAAAAACTCATAAGTTAAAATCATCAGCCCTTCGCGTCCAATACAATAACGCATTCAGGGTGCTGATGGGGTTGCCCCTATCGGGGCATCAAAACATCCCTGATGCGCTGCAGTATCCTGCAGCGCATCAGGGATGTTTGCTGAAGCTCACGTAGACTGTTTTTACACGGTGATGCGGAAACGGTGCGCATCCCTGGTCCGTAGGGTGCGGGGCAGCGCCAACAGCATCCTGTCTATGATTGCGAGTAGGCTTGATTGAGCGTTTGTGAACCACTGCTGCAAGGTTTCAGCTGGGCCTGTCACCTTGCAGCAATGATGTCACAATCTGTCTCTTTTCTTTTGTTTTGTTTAAAAGTGCATTACTAACATAGTTTATAAGTATATTGTTACTAACACTATGAGTCTTGTTGCTCGAAATAAAATTATTTACATATTTTTTAAGTAAAAAATGGTGGTAAAATATATAAAATTCAGAAACTATCTATTTTTCGCTGTTAAATATACAAAATGTCTCTTTCCGTGCTTGATACGTTCCTACCACGGTCATGGTAGGGTACGGTGTAGTCATTTAATGGGTCCTTTATACTACATTAGCTTCTGCCAGAGGCTTCGCCCGCGTGAAGTTTGATAATTGTCCCATGGGATCTTACTACCGGGATAAAAAGTATCCTATGTATTAATCCAGGTTATAAACTACCTGTGTGCAAAATTTCATCCAAATCCGTTCAGTAGTTTCTGCGTGAAAGAGTATCAAACATCCATACATACATACTCACAAACTTTCGCGTTTATAATATTAGTAGGAAGTAGGATTTAACGAAAATGGGAAGTGTTGTTTTTTACTCACCCCCGAATAGTTTCAATGGAGGATAAAAGTTGGTATGGAATTTCGTGATTTTTGCCAATAACAATGCCATTTGCTACAAGTCCTGTAAACTACAATATTGTTACGTAAACTTTCGAAAATGTTTAATTCTATTTTCCATAAGTCCTTTTAAAACCAATACGACCTTATAAGTCAATTGTTCCCAGCTGTAGTAAGACGTAATCGGTCGTAAAAAAATATGAACACATTATTGGACTATTTGATTCGTTCGCAGCCGAATAAGTTCGGATCGGACGCCAGGACCGGTCCGACGGCTTTTTGTGGGATCCTACCCTCATCCGACGACCTGACTGCCTTTTGAGGTCCTTCACAACCCATCCGAAATTAAACCTTAAGTCCTAAAGCTAAATAGTTGAAAATTCATTACTCATATCCCCGTTTGACAGTCACGACCTAAGAGCAAGGATAAATGTAAGGATGGAGCGTTTCTCCAATCAATTTTAAATCTTAAACAGTAGTTTTAGAGTAGTATTTTGTAATGATAAATATTTGATGAATAGCTCCTTTGATTTTTATCGTACATTTGACCCATCAAGTCGAATGTCCTGGGAATGTTCGGAAGACGATTAAATAGTTATTTGCTGTGATTATAATGACGCCAGGTGATGGCATGGGTTAGGCAGAGTTGGATTACTCTTGATTTTCACCAGTTATGTTTAAGTCTCATGTGATACTGGTCATTAAACTAGTACAAAAGTAGGTCCCGGGCTGGTGCTAAAAGCAGATTGATAAAGAACAATAAAAGTTTGCCCAAACCAAGAATCGAACCGAGAATCACATGCTTAGCAGTCGCGCTTGTGATTACAAGACCAATGAGGCACTTACTCCTACCGGCGACTAAAATTCGCTGATATTAGTTAAAAGTAGTACGTAAAATACATTCAAAGATACGTACGTCGTAGAAACGCCAGCACAGCAAGCTATTGCAATCTATCAAATTTATTTAATCGAATTTCAACTTTATCGCTAAAGCATTAGCTTCATGGTTGATTGGGAATATTTGACAGTTACGGATAGCGTGATGTGCTTGATCGGGAAGACCATAAAAACACTTATTTAGACTTTACTTCAATTTATTGGTACGTACAGCGGTGCAACAATGGCGAGAGAGCGAGCCACAGATAAAAAATCTTTCAACTACAAAACTACAGATAACATAATCCTTGTGTTCCATTTTTAATTGAACTGTGCTGTCGTCTGTACTTACATAAACTGTCACTTGTTTCCAAACGAGGTCAGGAACTAAAGAACGTGACTTTCTACGATCCTTACATACGCCTTCTGCTTTGTCCACGTTCATATTTCTAGTCATAAACTCGGGTCAATCTTTAGGTTTATCCGTGCTTGCTTAGGTTGCTCTGTGGATGGGTGACCACTCCCATTACATACCGAGTTTCCTCCGTGCCTCGGAAAGCACGTTAAGCAGTCGGTCCCGGCTGTCATTGGTAGATCTGTGACAGTTGTTACAGGTAGTCAGTGGCCCAAGAAGTCTGACAACCAGTCTTAACAAGTGGTATCGTATTACCCAGTACTAACTGGGTTGTGGAGGCAGTCGCTCCATGTAAAATACTGGTATTCAGCTGCATCTGGTTAGACTGGAAGCCGACCCCAACATAGTTGGGAAAAGGCTTGGCAGATGATGATGATGACATTTCTAGTCATAAACGCACACAGTAAAAGGTACCAAAGAAGTAAGAATTAAACCAAAATATCAAAACGGACACAATGACATAACACCACCACACATCAACATTACAAACCCATGTACTTTCCCATGATTAATGTAAAAATAATTGCCATAAAAACACACCATATGACGTGTATGTTAACGACGTAGTTTTTATAGAGGACAGCAGACAAAAAGGTGATACCGTTGACAGAACTGGGTTTTTGGAGCATTTAAGGGGTTATGTCATTATGATATTTATTTATAGGGTTATGTGGTTATAATCATGGGTTTCTGTGGTGCCATGTGTGAACATTGACAGTTGGGTAAAATGTGGGATATTTTGATACATTTTTAGCCCTTTTTCGTGTAAGCACGTGAATGGAATTGTGTTGAACTGGAGCAAAATTATTTCAAACTTTCAAACGGCAGGGTTCATAACATAAGTGAAAACTTAAGAACTATGTTAGTAGCAAGAAACTTGGTGATATAGTTAAATCAAATTAAATTACATTCCTGTCACGTGCCATGTCAAATAATATTATCGTTGGCAGTGTCACTAAAGCAAAAAAACAGGCCAAGTGCGTGTCGGGCCACGCGCAGTGTAGGGTTCCGTAGTATATTATATTATATTATATTCAAGCAACTACTTCAGCATTTTGTATTTGGTACGAAATTACGCAACACCCAAGTTCAACAACTATTACTGCTAAACTGATAAATGTATCTTAACCGCAATAATTTTCCTTTAAAGTTTACGAAATGCACTATCATCATGAATTTTTCCAGATTTTTCAAGCCAGCAGTTTAGCTTTTAGAGGGGGAAAATTTGCAGTTTAAAGTTTAATATTTCGTAAATGGAGCATTAAATCGACTAGTATTAGCAACTCCTAAGTCATTTTAAAAGACCTATTCAACGATACCCCACATGATGACCCCCACGAGACAGACGACGAAAAAAAAATTCATCCCCACTTCACATGTAGGGAAGCTACCCTAAAAAAAATATTTTCCAAAATTTCATTTTACCACGTTGTCGGCGTAATTGATATACACACCCCTACAAAATTACAGCTTTCTAGTACTAACGGTCTCTTCGCAAAACCTCAGACAGACAGACGGACATGTCGAAACTATAAGGGTTCCTTGTCAGGACTACGGAACCCAAAAAAAACATAAATAATCCTTAAATCTATTGAGGGAAATTCGTATAAACTTATGTTTTCCTCATGTTCGGATATGGCTTCAAAAATATCACAAACACTTGGTGTTACAATCTGATAAATCATCAAATCTGAGAACTTAATCTTGTATCATTAGTATTTTGAGCCATCGTAAAGATAAATACTTATGTACCTTTAGACCTGGAACATCACAAACTCTTCAACAAAACATTCCACAACCCTTAATTGTTCGAATATTTCAAAGAAGCACATAAGCGCATTACTCTCGATGCATCTATAGTCTCCTAGTACTAATGGCAGGCTGGTCATCCATCACCCCGCCCCGCGCCCGCGCCTCGTGCCCCCCGCGCCCCGGCGCATCAATCTTATGCAACGCAGCCTGCACGCTCATGCTATCCTAGTAACTCTTTAGTAATTTGTTGGTATTCCTTTGTCAGATTTTAAAGGGATAATAATTGGAAAATGTTGGTAAGAAGTGAATCTTCAAAAAATACAGTATAATAAAGTGTATTTGTAGATTTGATTAGATTTTCATTTAAACATTTTGTGGACCTACTACTATTGGGAGGGATACGCTCCAAGGGAGTCTGATTACCTGAAATAGTCCTTTAAATACGACAGCAGCGACAGCTGACAATGTCAGTAAAGAAAATGGCATTTCAAGAAACAGATAGGGTTAATCTACTGAATCGAAAAGGTTTTAAGCATAGAGACTTAGATGCGGGGAACCACTGCAGTGCAAGTCTCATCATTGTCATAATTATCAGCCAAAAAGAAAAAAAAGCGTCCACAGCTGGATAAAAGTCTCCCCAAAGTGTCCCCTTTTCGATTGGTCCTGTGTATTTTCATCCAGCGGATAAACTATCGTTGTGGCGATACTTGAGATGTCCAGCACTCATCTTTTGTCTGTCATGATGAGGAACAGAGGTAGAGAGCTGCTCGTGGCTAAATAATAAAAGGGGTCGACCTTTAGGTTAAGCCGTGCTTGCCTAGGTTGATCCGTGGATGGGTGACCCATTACATACCGAGTTTCCTCCGTGCCTGGGAAACGTTAAGCCGTTCCGGCTGTCATTTGTAGATCTTTGACAGTCGTTAAAGGTCAGGTAGTGGCCCGAAAGTCGAAAATGTTTCTTTAATCACCCATTTCGGAGAAAACAATCTCTCACTTAAGGTGGATGCTCCAGGGTAGCCCGCGAAATTCAAATTTTCTTACGTTTTTTGCAATTTGCAGGTCAGTGTCAGGTTGTATGTTGATAAAAATATGATTCGCGGATGTAACACGTATGTAGTTATAGAATTATAATCACCAAAATCATCAATACAACCCTCCAAGCTAAAAAAAAAGTAAAAAGTAAACCCTGCACCTTTATGAGCTTGAAAAATTTGAATTTCGCTACCCTGGAGCATCCACCTTAAAGCAACTCTGAAATAATTACTTACTGTAGTAAAAAAAAACTGTCCACCTCCAAAATTGGAGTTAAAGAAATGGCATCTCGTTATAGCAACTGGTATTGTTTGCGACAGTACCACATTGTCTGCTGTTCATTACTGGTCTTCTGTTAATTATGTGTCCCTAGTACTTATAGTGTTTATTTTTTCTTGGATAGCGAAATTTTGAGAGATTGCATTGTTTCGTCCCCGTTTTTTGGTGACTCGGTAGTAATTAATAGTTTTTTAATGACTATTTTATAATGAGTGGTGATAAGAGGAACTGCCTCTGATGGTTCTAGTTTTAAACTCTGGTTGCAAAATTTACAATATGTGCACTTTTTTTTTTTTTTTTTCGGATGGGAAATCATCAAATGACTTCTCCCGCTCTGGGCGGAGCAGGAGGGAGTGTCAGACTTTTACTGACTAAAACCCATCCATGTTCCTTCCTCGCCCTTTGTGTTCCGGGGCCACGGTATCTCTTTCGAATAGTCCCGCAGCCCCGGCAGGCTTCAGTCCTTGCGGACCCCTTCCTTATTGCTGACTCTCTTTGAGGCACGCGTGGAACACGAACGCGCCGTCGACACGGCCTGTCGTCATGAGACGAGCGGACGGCGAGCTAGCCTATAGCTCCCTGTCCACAGGCCCGCGCCTACGGTGGCCGGAAGCCACCCCGTGGCCCCCGACGCCCGGGGCGTCTCCCGCGGCGGCCGGGACGTGAGGATCTCTCCCTGTCCTGTTCCGCCACCTCCTTCGCTAGCATGACTGCTTCGCAGAAGGAGGTGACGGCGTCCCATTCCGTCTCGCTCCGGACCATGGATTGAACCAAGGCCGGGAGCGAGAGGTCGCCGCCGCCAATCGCCGTTACGGGGACACGGCGGTGCTCCGCCCAAGCGGGGCACACCTCCACCGTGTGCTCCACCGTGTCCTCCGGTCGATCCTCACAATGGTGACACCCGGACGTTTCCTCCCGCCCGAATCGGTACAGGAACTTACCGAAACAACCGTGTCCGGTAAGAACCTGCGTCAGGCGGAAGGTGTGGACGCCGTGGCGTCTCTCCAGCCACTCCTCAAAGAGGGGACTTACCGGCACTATTGTGGCATGCCCTGCACGGGGTTGCGAAAGTCGCTCTCTCCATGTCGCCATGAGATCACGCCGGAAGTCCGTCCGCTGAGCGACAATTTGCCGCGGTAGCGGAGTTTCCCCCCGGCGTAGCGCCTCCGCGCGCCACTCATGTAGGCGCGCGAGGACTATCGCCTCCAGATCCCATGGCGGCAATCCGGCAAGGAGGCTCGCCGCCTCGCGGGAGATCGTGCGGTACCGCTTACGGCCACCACCTTTTGGGGCGCGTTCAAATAGTTGGCGGCTCGCTGCCTCAATGAACGCGCCCACAATATGTGCACTGAAAAATTAATTAGGTCAGGTTTTTCACAACATTCGTTTTGTAGGATTTGTTTCTAATCAACGGCATTATCGATCTGGGCCAATGCCTCAATGGTTGCCTATATTACCTACCCGACCTGTTTAGTATTATGGATTCTGTTACACAGGCTGTTTGTTTTTACAGAGCAGTTTCTGGATTTTGGTTTAGACCAACTGCAAAAACGGGAGCATATTCCCGTAAAAAAATAAATATCAGTTTTTAATATTGTTTTTTTTTTTTAATATTTACGTTTACTTAAGGCGACTACAGGAACTAAATTAGCAACTCTATTTGTGGTGGTTTAAACTTCGTTTGAAATACTGTTAGAATAAAGTTTTAATCAGCTTGTACTACAAAGTGGTTGTTACGTCAGTCAATAGTGCGAAATCAGTGGTTTTTTGCGATTTACAAAAAATCCATTGATTGGACTTAAAAAATAAAACACTATCATGCTAATATGTTGCTTGTAGAATTATTTGCCAAAAAATCAGAATGATCGCTTGTATTTTAGTATGGTTTTTACTCGTTAAAAGATTTTTTTAGAGATAAGTTGTTGATTTTTTTTTTTCGAGTAAAATTAGATGTATTATGTTTTCAAAACACTATCATACTAGCATATATCCTGAAGAATATCATATATTTTTCTGGTTTTGTCTATTGCAGTGAATCATATGCTTATTTGCATTATAAAAGTCGCGTTTAGCTCCTGTAGTCCCCTTAAGTCCTGTGATCATAAAGAAAGCCCACCCTGTACGTAGCTCACCTAACATTTGAAACACTTCTAACCTGTTGAACAGACCCAAGAATACAACAATTCATATCAATTTCCTATTCCTTCTCAAAACGTATTCAATTCTCAATATTTTCTGAAAACACTGAAAAAAAAAAGCACCATATTATTTCCCGACACATTGACACTTCAATTTTCCACTCTATTTTTTGTCAGTGAAGGTAGAGTTTACTTTGAAAACGGTTCTAAGTTAATTCCTTTAAAAGTGGTAGGTAAAGTTTGGTCGGTGTATGCGGGAGTGAGGCAGCCCGGATATTGTCTGCGGAGATTGTTTAAGATAGCACTTGTACTCGCTGTTCCCCTGGTACTTCTTACCTGGACTAGGTCGTTTTATTTCAACGTTTGAGTTAATTTTTTTCATGGCTTCCTCTTGCATACTATCGGTGCTGGACCGGAAGGGTAAAGAGTATGATAATCGGTTGTTTTTGACGTTTTTTATAGCTTTCTAAGATACTTTTCAGGGTGAAGGTACATTACAGGTAGTGACTTCACGACAACTTCATAGAATCTCATCTAGATCGTTAACACAAACGTTTTTCGATCTTTTCTTTCGTCACGAATCTTTGATAAAAATAAAATTTGTTTGCGCCTAATTTTTTAAAATATATTGCAAATCAGACTCGGGTAGACTGTTGAAACTAAAAATGTAATGTTTATTAACAGCTAAGCAATTTAATATATCTTTATCTTTTGAGCTCAAAAATTAGGCTTGATTGTAAAACAATTATTTTAGTTTATGTTTAGTACTTTTGCTTTTCTTACGGACCTTTTGGCAAATGCTTTTGGCCCACAGGTTGAGTAATCCTGTTGGGAGGTACACGTATACGGTTTCAGTTTCCCGTTTCTATGAATTTAACTCCATCAGACCAAAGATTTTAATGGAAACATGTGATTTCGGAAAAACGGTAAACAAAACAATATTTTAAGTAGGTATTTACTTTAATCAATTACATAAAATATGCAGAAATAATAAATGAAACGCATCAATTCATATTTAATTTCGCACAAATACAAAGGCTTAATCATATTTTATACTCGGATCAAACCATCATGATAGTTGTGAATTTTTATTAAAGTATTAACATGTGAAAAGCTATCCACACGTGGAAACATCATAGCCAATGACCAAAGTTATCCTATCCTATCTACATCCTTCAACAAAAATATCCATAAAAATCAAACATTTAAAATTCACAAAAACATTTGGATAAAAACTCAGTAATTCGTATCAAACAGGCTTTCACGTACAACGCAATCTCACATCACGCTCGGAACAGCGCTCAACGCAAAAAAAAAATACAAAAAAAGAGTTAAAAAAAACAATGCACGTCGAACGAAAAAACTTTATCCTGTCAAAAAATAGTAACAGGAATAATTATCGCGAACATTGCATTAATCAAATTCCGTGCACGGCGGTATTGGGAGGGGGGGGGGGGGGTCATGGGGGTCGCCTCCCCCTGGGGGTGCACGGAAAAACGAATGCTGCGGGCTCTCTGCGAAAAAACGCTGAAAATGACGGGTGCACAAGCTCTAGTGATCTGCCGATATCTCTCCGATGTTGGATGTGAATTATTTTATTCGATGACCTATATTTTGTGCTTCGTTTAAAGGAAATGAGCGATTCGTGTATACATGAGTTTGGACAACATTAACTTAATATCACGCCTGTAATCCCTGAAAGGCTAGGCAGAAGGTACCTTATAGTACACTCACATGTCGCCAGTTACGTTTAAGTCCCATGTAATAGGGGGCGAGCCTATTGCAATCAACCGGGCACAAATCCAGACTCAGTGGCTGCGACTGAGAAATTCGTGTTGGAAAAACCCAATAATAATTTTCCCGACCCGGGAATCGAAACCAAGACCTCACGCTCAGCAGTCGCACTTGCAATCACTAGACCAACGTGGCAGTGTATGAGTTGGGTTGCATAATATACTTGAGGATATTACATCTTTCAACTATTCATTGTGAAAGGTGAAAGACCGTGCTATCTTGTTTCTAAAAGTGCAGCAATATCACTTAATGCAGAACGGAGTCTGATGAAGTCTGAAAAATAAACTATCCTTGCAAAAAAAGAGAAGAAAAAGCTCCTTCATTGGTAAAATACATCTTATTCTTTGTTACGCAAGAGTCACTTATAGAAAGAAGGAAAAAGCACCCGAAAATCTTCGCACTTGTCCCCTAGAACTTACCCCGTGTATACCGCACGAGTCCAGCGCAGGCTACCTATATAGTCACAAAAAAAAACGGGGGCCCGTCACCCGGGCACAGGGTGGCCGCGGAGGCAGCCGGCCCTACTGCATTCATTAATTGCTAATTTGCAGATCGGCCCCGATGTATGTCCGCCGAATGTTTGTATAATTTTATGTAATACCATCAATGCTTTTTGGGTTAATCATTTGTATTATTGTGTTATGTGTTGAGGACGAGGAGCTCTTGGGTAAATAATAACAGACGCTTGGGTTGATCTTCAGGTTCAGCCGACCACCCATTTCAAACTGAATTTACTACGTGTCTCCAAATTAAGCTGTTGACAGTCGTTACAGGTACAGTGGCCCGAAAGTCTGACAAGCAGTCTTAGCAATGGGTATCGCATAACCCAGAACGGTTGCGGAAGTCAGATAGGCATGTAAAATACTGGTATTCAATTGAATCCAGTTACCCTGGAAGCAGCCCCAACAAAGTTGGGAAAAGGCTAGGCAGATGATAAAAGTTTTTGGGTTAATTATTTGTATTATATGAAGGTAAATAGAAGTTGTTAAGAGCTAGCCCGCCACACTATTTCTTAACTACTGCAAATACCACCAGAAAAGCGCCGAGACAATCAAGAGCAAGCCTCGAGTCAGCGCGATGCGATTGCGAAAGGTACGCTCACGCGTGTGCCTTGACGCCATCGCCAGTCGCGTCTCAAGTCGCATCCCCCAACACCGTGAACGCGGCCTTAGGAAGATGCCCATTGCAAATTGTATGATTGCCAGGGTCAACTCTATTCCAGTGCCTCGGGATAACGCAGTTTTCTGTAGGATATATCTTTCTTGACTGACTGCTTGAGCATCGAAATTGTTAAGCGGTATCCGCCTTCACGTTCACATAGAACGTGACATCATTTAAGTGCCCGTCATTATGTTGCGGTGTATGAAAAGAACTCGTTTAACTGTTCGACTGATATACTTGTGTAGATAATTACGTTCCCTGAGGGCCTGGCCAAAGTGACATTCTAATAACGTCATCGATGATGTTAAAGTAGAAATGTATGACATTGACAAAAGCTGCCGAAAACCAAATATTTGTAAAAAGTTGTTGTGGAACTACAAAACGCTTCGAAAGTTTTCTATTTGAATCGTGCAGAAATACACGAAGTATACACATGTAGTAGTATTATTGACAATGCGTTAGGACTATTTTCTGAAAGCGGACAATCCCATATATCACCCACGCAAATACCACCCCTTAACTGAAAATTTTGTACTTATTTCGGAGCATATTAATAATAATAATGCCCTCCTGCTCCGCCCAGAGCGGGGGGAGTCATTTGATGATTTCCCATCCGAAAAGAAAAAAAAATACAATAGAAAGCTTTCGATCAACCCATGAGACAGATCCGAATCATCTGAATCCAGGCCCGGACTGGGACCCAAAACCGGCCCGGGCATTTTAGAGACGGTCGGCCCTCCGCTATCAATAGAAAGGAAAACTACTAGTAATGTAAATTTTGAATCGACCGAAGAAAACATCTAAATAAAATGTTAGGCTGAAATGATGGGCTCGGCTTTGACAAAGAAGAGACTCGAAACTAAAAAATAGCGACGCTGTCGAACAAGGGCGCCGCCACCTTTTGAGCCAGGAGTCCCCGGAGGTGGCACAGAAAGGTGTGAGTAAAAACAGATTTGTATGGGTTAAGTTTTCTAGTTACAGATGCAACAGACGTTCTTCTAAGAACCTAAAATACTTGATTAAATAGAAGAAGTTACAAATTTGGAAGTTGTTTGAAAAGTCTAGGAACTAAATAATCGACTTAGGGAAAAACAAAAAGAAGTAAGGCTTTAAGAGCGAGCGTAGCGAGCTCTAACATTTTTTGACACCTTGCCATGGACAGGTTAGAATTGTTTTGACCTATTGGAGTTACTTGGTCACCTTATAATAGACAATGTAAAGAACCAAGAGAAAGTAGGTTGTAAGAGCGAGCGAACCGAACTCGAATTTTTTTACATCTTGCCTCAAATAAATTCAGTTTGCTCCATTTTTGTGACCTTGTGTATGCAGGCCGAAATTGCCTTTTAAGGCCTCGGAGCAAGGGGCTCCTAATTTTTTTCAGCCTCTGTCTATGCCGGTAAAATCCATTATAAATGCCAATCAGAGGCAGAGAAAAGGCCGCCAATCGGCCACACCGGCCCATCAGGCATTTGCACGATTTGCCCGTATGGGCAGTCCGGCCCTGTCTGAATCGTCCTCCCCATCTTTTACAAGTAATAATATAATCTGTCAACAGCACCAAACCAACCCCATGATACCTGTTTGTATCACTAAATCCAGTAATAGATTCGCACAAATACCTATAATAAACGCAACTCTAAATCAAGCTTACACTACGTACGTGGTGCGTCACCGGTTACCGTTCTCTGACGTCACGTCACGTCACATATTGTCATCAGCAGTCTACAGGCTCATGTGACGGATATAATTACAGGTGCAAGAGTCTGTTACGTAGTATTTGTGATGATCTTTTGACTGGTAGCTTAGGATTTCGGAGGATCTCAAGTGGACGTGCGATACAACCCAGACTATAATAGGTGTAAAAGTACCCTTAACGAAGCCGAAAGGCACTTAATCTCCCCGTTTATGCGATATTTTTTTTGTTGTAGACGATCTCTAGGAACTCTAGTTACGGAGATATTGGAGGTCAAATTTCCAACCTCTTCACAAGTATTTTTGAAATACAAATTTTTAATGTTATAACTTCACTTTAAATACCTTCACGACCCCCGTACTATTCAATGCATCCATCAGCGCAATATTTTGAGTGGGTAACATTGAGTATTACCGTAAAACGGGATTTTTCACTCAAAATAGAACGCCAAAGTCATTTTTTTTATTTTATTTCCTAATTTGGCCCCCGAAAATGACTTTATTTTTAATTGATAGAATTCTTATAGGTTTTCATGTAATCTACAAGCAATGAACTATATTTTGTACTTTTTTCAAAATTTTAGGCTCAGTAGTCTTGGAGATTAGGGGGAGGATTGGTAAATTTTCGTCTTCTTTCATGAATAAAATCAAAACTATTTATTTTACAATAATAAAAAAAAAAATTGAGATCTTCATAACAAGTCCTTTCATTTGATATGTGACACAGTAAGGTTTGCAAAACTTTTTTTTTAATTTCCTGATTTGTACCCCGAAAATGACCCTTATTTAAAAAATATATTTATTTACTTTGCATATCTGTGTTTGGGTCATAGGATTACACCATCATACCAAATTTCACCTGATTTGGTCCAGTAGATTCTGAGCAAATTGGCTGTGATAGACTGACGTACAGACAGACGCACGAGTGATCCTATAAGGGTTCCGTTTTTTTCATTTTTTGTACGGAACCCTAAAAAAAGGAATTTCTCAGCAATCATTTTTGCGTAGAGTTATTTAGTTTCATACGCAGAATGCTTGGTGGTCGGCTTCGTGAAGAGTCCCTTTACACCTTGTATATTGCGAAAAGTCGATAGCTATTGGGGAGCCTTACACCAAACTGATGGACCGCCTGAATCATCCTTTTCTTCTTTACCTTTAAATAAAACACTATTTTTCCTTCCAAGTAATAATACAGACTGACAACAGCTGAAACAAACACTACCTGTTTAACACCAAAACCATTAATCATCATCATCATCAGCCTATTAATGTTCCCACAGCTGGGACACAGGCCTCCTCTCTATGAGAGGAAATGGGCTATAATCCACCAAGCGGGCCCAGTGCGGATTGGTAGATGTCACATGTCTTCGATTTTTTTGGTTTTAGGACATTCCGGTTTCCTCACGATGTTTTCCTTCACCAAACCATTAATAGCTAGACGTAATTCTAAAACTAGTTTACCTACACCCACATGGTGCGTCAACTAAGAATTATCATGCCATATTACCTACTGTACTTTGACGTCACGTCACGTCACATGTCATCAGCAGACTACAAACTCATGTGACGGATATTATTTACTTGCATGTAAGATCAAGTATTTGTGGTGATTTTTAACTCAGAATTTGGCATCATAAGTGGACGTAGCCTAAAGCTAGAATATAAAGGATGTAAACGGACTCATCACGAAGTCTTCAACCAAGCATTATGTACATCAAAATAAGTAACTACACGCAATAATTGCTGGGAAACGACTTTTTTTTGGGGTGAAATATCACGTTTTTCAATGTAACGTACTCAAAACATTGTGCTGATGGATGGATTGAATAGTACAGGGCTCATGGAGATGTTTAAAGTAAAAATCTTACATTAAAACTTGTAGATATTTAAAAAACAACTTGTGTTAAAGTTGGAACTTTGACCCCCAATATCTCCGTAACTAGAAGGTTTCCAGGTATGGTCTAGAACAAAAAAATGATCGCAATGACGGGGAAAACTAATGCGTTTCGGTTTCGTTAAGGGTCTTATTAGGCTTTATATAGCCTAAATCAATTTTCCCTTCTTTACTTGCTACGAAAGTGTTTATAGGGTTCCGTACAATAATTTAAAAAAACGGAACCCTTATTTATAGGATCACTCGTGCGTCTGTCTGTCCGTCCGTCTGTCACACCCAATTTGCTCCGAATCTACTGGACCAAATCAGATGAAATTTGGTAAGATGTTGTAATCCTATGACCCAAACACAGATGTGCAAAGTAAATAAATATTTTATTAAAATAAGGGTCATTTTCAAATCAAAATCAAAAGCATTTATTTCAAGTAGGCCAGTTACAGGCACTTTTGAATTGTCGAAACAAATATGAAAATTAAATGTAGCTACAGTCCCAATCACAAGACATAAAAACTGTGAAAGTACTGTAGTTGCCTGTTTCGGGGGACAAATTAGGAAATTTAAAAAAAAGTTTTGCAAACCTTACTGTGTCATATATCAAATGAAAGGGCTATATATTTTTGTGATTATTGTAAAATAAATATTTTTGATTTAATTCATGAAAGAAGACGAAAATTGACCATTCTCCCCCTGATCTCCGAAACTACAGGGCCTAAATTTTTGAAAAAAAAATTATAAAATATAGTTCATTGTTTGTAGATTACAGGAAAACCTATAAGAATTCTATCACTTGAAAATAAAGTGGTAAACTCAATATAAGACTTTGACATTGTACAGAACCCTCTCCACGCGAGTTCAACTCGCACTTGGCCGGTTGAAAAAAAAAACAAACTCCCTACAGCAGAAATAAACATCATACCTGTTTTTAACACCAAAATCATTAATAGATTCGCATAACCTAATCGTGGTGCGTCACCGGTTATGGTGCTATACTGTACTCTGACGTCACGTCATGTCACATGTCACCAGCAGATAACGGATATTATTACTTGAACATATGCGCACTGATCAATGACGTCGTTCATTGTGCTTGGAGGGATGTTTAAAACAGGATATTTTATTTTCATTGATCCGTGCTGTGGTTATTGGGTTAGAATAGAATGGAATCTGTTTTATGTAAGAATATATTAATTCCAGTGTATTTTTAAATTATTATTGTACAAGCCGTGTCTCCAACAGCAAAAATGTTGAGTTTTCTCCAATTTCCCCTTTTGGGAATTTTACATTTTTTTTTAATTTCTCCTTTGATGGAAGAGAACTCTTCCCAGAATTTTTCGGGTTCTTAGATCTAATGGTTTGGGATGTGCGGTGTCTGTCAATGTGAACACACCAAAAACATTTTAATGTAAAATGTTGCCAAGAGACCATATGACTCGCACTGTCAAAAAGTTATAGTTATGTGATTTTTATTAACATTCATTTTGAAAAGTACTTATTATTAATTTTATTGGATTATTGTGAATGTGAGGACCATGTGGGTGACATTTTTTTTTTGTTTTTTTTTTATTTTTTCCCACAACTGTCTGGCAGTTTGAGTACTATAAGCGACTTACCCAAATGGCCTTTCTTTGACCTATTTTTCGTCGTTTCTTTGAGCTCCTTGAGATATAAATCGAGCTACACGATAACTGACAAATGCTTGCACTGACTGGACAGGTCCACTCAAATCTGTGTGGTTCGTTCTTCAAAAGACCATCTCAGACACTAATCTGGATAGTCCTCATGTGAATTGAGCAAGATTATGTCTGGACTTCAAAATAGACTATGACCTCTGAGTTTGTTTCGGCTGTTTCTTCTCAGAGTGGTCAGGTACGAAACACCAGCCCCATCTAGTTTTAAAAAATGATGTGTAAAAGTGTTTGTAAAAACCTACTTTCAAAATAAATATCATTTATCATATCAGATCTCATGTACAGCCAGCTTCTAACTCTACACGCCCTAACTCTACAAGGTCTAACTTAACAAACTCTACACCTTGGTCAAAATTTGTGGCTTGGCCATTTCGCTACATTCACATGGGCGTAAGGTGAAAAATGTATCCACTCCTCATTACTTTTCTGTTATACAATAGTTCTTGTTGCAACGAAAATGTATTTACAAGCAGTGTTTTTTTAATTATCGGTGAATTTCCATGTGGGAGCTCGTGGCTAAATAATAACAGCTGCTCGGGTCGATCTTTAGGTTAAGCCGTGCTTGCCTAGGTTGGTCTGTGGATAGGTAACCACCCTTACATACCGAATTTCCTCCGCGCCTTGGAAAGCACGTTAAGCTGTTGGTACCGGCTGTCATTTGTAGATCTTTGACAGTCGTTACTGGTAGTCAGTGGCCTAAAAAGTCTGACAACCAGTCTCACCAAGGGGTATCGTATTACCCAGTACTAACTGGGTTGTGGAAATCAGATAGACAGTCGCTCCATGTAAAATACTAGTATTCAGTTGCATCCGGTTAGACTGGAAGCCGACCCCAACATAGCCCAACTATGTTGGGGTCGGCTTCCAGTCTAACCGGATGCTAGGCAGATGATGATGAATTTAAAGAAGAAGAATAGAGTACTATGTTGTATGTTGAACTATTGTTGGTTACTGTGAACCTTGAAGAGATTCTGCTGATCCTCATAATTAAATCCCTTATCCTTGCAACAGATAAATATATGGGAAAGGGTGTGGCATACTTATGCGTGCTGAAAACCATAACGTCACTATCCGCAATAAAGTAATCATACCATCATTTCAGCCAGTCCCACATCCATATATTCATAGTGCTCCATCCTGGCTTTTATATAAATAACATTATACATACCCAATATTTTCCCTCTCGCTTGCACTCATGGGAACACCGTACACGTTAATAATCCCCATGCAAATGAAAAAATAGAGCATTGATGTCGTAGTGTGAGTGACATGGACGAATCGATCGCGATCGACGCGTGTGTGCAACGAAATAAACGAAAACACGCAGTGGGTGGAAAAAATCGCCACGTCAAAATGGACACGAGTTTTGTTCGGTTGTAGTGAGTTGGCCACTGTAGGGATGGAAACGGTTACATGGGTTAAATGCAGGTTTAAAATAAATAAAAATGGGAGTTTTATCGATAAGGTACACCTCCTCATTAATCCCTAATGTTAAAACACATGTAAAAAGGTGGTCCATGACATGAAATTACTCAGCTAACTTTTACATAAAAGTTTGACTTAAAAAAAAAAGTATTTCGTAGTACTTCTGTTTCTGGAAAAACTTTTCCTTTCCCACAAATTTTATTTATACATACTTTTGCTACCCACAAGGACTATATTTTTTTGCGAGTTAAGCCGTTAATCCCGGCTGTCGTTAGTAGATTTTTGACAGTTGTTACGACTAGTCAAAAGCCCGGTACCTAGTCCGACAACCAACGGGTATAACATTACACAAATACAAGGTGTTGGAGGTCAATCCATGGATATTAAAAGTTGCATCTAGTTAGACTGGATGCCGCCGACCCCAACATGGTGGGAAAGGGCCAGGTAGATAATGAAAGACTACAGTTTCCGTATGAACTTGGACTAAGCAAAAGGAGTGCCTATGCGTTCTGAACATTCTACCTACTCCTAGAGGAAAAGGCTTCAGTTTAAGAATTCCCAAATCCACCACCCACAATTAAACAACAAGTTACAATTTCCGTATCAAAACAACGGCCACTCTACACCAACCGCACAACACCGCTGCAACCGTCACCAAACAGTCTGGGGGCCTGGGGTGGCCCCTTAAAAAAATTGCACCGCTCCCGGGGCCCACGAGGGGGGAAGGGGGGGAATCGCCTCAACTTTGATGCGCGCCCCTCTCTAATTGATGCTGTTGATGCTGCGAGGCGATACTATGACGATCCCTGGTTGGTTTTGGGATTAGGCTCTAATTAGACCTTGTTGGTGATGTAATTGGAGCAGGTGCTTCAGTGGTTGAGTTTTGGTAAGAGAAATAGCGGAAATTAATGAGGTATTTTTGTGATAATTGCAGTTCAGTGGCTTTTCTGCAATGCTTCACGTTGCACTGCAGATAAAACTTCAGTATTTTCTACTGAAGTGCGCTTTAAATTCTGGATTGGTACTCTCAGGCTGCATTGGTGAAAATGATTGAAAGATCCGGAGTATTATTATTAGAAAAAAAAAAAAACGGCCAAGTGCGAGTTGAACTCGCGTTCCGTACAATAATAAGTCTTATATTGAGTTTACCACTTTATTTTCAATTGATAGAATTCTTATAGGTTTCCCTGTAATCTATCTATATTTTTTATTTTTTTCAAAATTTTAGGCTCAGTAGTTTCGGATATCAGGGGGGGAATGGACAATTTTCGTCTTCTTTCATGAATAAAATCAAAACTATTTTAAGATCCTCATAACGAGCCCTTTCATTTGATATATGACACAGTTTCAATTTCCTGATTTGTCCCCCGAAAATGACACTTATTTAAAAAGAAAATAATTACTTTCGATAAATGTGTTTGGGTCATAGGATTGCACCATCCTACCAAATTTCACCTGATTTGGTCCAGTAGATTCGGAGCAAATTGGCTGTGACAGACGAACGGACAGACAAACAGACGCACGAGTGATCCTATAAGGGTTCCGTTTTTTTTTCATTTTTTGTACGGAACCCTAAAAAACTACAGAGACACATACTGCTGTTTAATCAAAGGTCGTAGGATCTAGTTGAAAAATCCGGAGTAGAAAACAGTACCAAATTCTAATGCCATTGAAAATTCTGAACACTATGCAATTTTGAATCACAAGCTGTCACTGTCTGAATGACGCCATGGTATTCGAGTTACGTGTCGCTTGTGAAAACATCTGCATATAGGTGGTAGTTAACACAATCACAAAGCCCATAAACGAGGGACTGACCGACGACGGAATCAGCCTTAATGAAGACTAATAAAATCATCCTAAAGATAAATAGTTAACGGTCTTTTAATACCATAAATAACTACTAATCCAATACGGCCATGCGTCTCCCAATTATGTAAAACATAGTTTACAACCTAGTTCATTGCAGAGGGCGTCGCGAAACGACATTACACGCGTGTATGGTGGCCATCATTCTAATATTTTGTACACGATCCCTGCTATTTGTAGATGCGTAGTAGGGTGACAACGTGACAGTGATGGCTGATTATACTAATGTTAGATTATTTATTTATCTGTGGAATAAAATTGACGTGACGTGAACGTTTTCTCCACTTTGAAAATGCGTTGGAAAATTCGCCTCTTATAAGTCTTTTTTTATTTGTTCAGTCTTCAGGCTGTTTTTAAGGGTTGGTAACTTAAAGGACGTAGGGTACCGAAAAGAGTTTTTGGGGTAGGTACCAAGAAAACATGATAAATAAAAGATTTGTTGAAATTTTCTAACTGAGAATAATAAGCTATATACAGGTTGGAATTTTTCAATGCCACCTGGAGGGAAAGTACTCTAAATATTGCAGATAGCAAATTTTACTGAAAGGAAACATTCCTTAATTTTTAAAAAGAAACAAATCTGCATTCTCAGATTTTTACACATTCTGGCATCGAACCCGGGATGGATCGACTAAAGTTCAAAAAAATAACATTAATTCTGTACCTTTTTGACATCAATCTATATTGTCAATCATATATATAGGAAAACCATGAATAGAAGTACTTTATCATATTGAATTTATCCCACTGTGTAAATTCCACCCTGTATATAATTGCGATTTGTGTGTATATATTTTAATTTTTCATGCAATAAAGAATAAGTATAAGTATACAAAGCCCTTAAGTAGCAGAGCCGATTATATGTGCCGTTTGTTTATTTCTAAAAACAAGATCTACAGATATTTGTTTGCAGTCTATGTTTACATTGTATGATTTATGTCAGTCTCTCACGTCAACTGTCTAGTCATTTGCAAACGCAACGGTTTGGATGGATTCCTGTCTAATCACAGGCGTTTGAATATCAGTCTTTTTACGTAACACCATGGTCTTTTAACCTTTTCGACTGACTAGACAGACCGCTGAAGTTCGACCAGCATTCAATGGTTTGGCCTTACTTGATACTGGAAAAATGGAATTTCGGTTGCATGATAAATCATTATCTGTCAAATGACCAATTTGGTCGAGACGCCATTATTTAACTATTGTGTCTACTTCGTGGACAGATCATGGGTTAATATAACATTCTCATTATCCCATGGGTTAAAAATCCTCAGTAACAGTGTGGGTCGTAAGTCATCACGTGGGCACAGTGCGAGGTTGTGAAAGACGCAGTCTTCGAATACTCCGGTTTTTTAGTTATAAGGTATTTTCTGAGGTTAATCCGTGGATGGGTGACCATCATTACATATCGAGTTTCCTCCGTGCTTCGGAAAGCAAGTTAAGCCGTTGGTCCCGGCTGTCATTTGTGTGTGTCATCTCTGACATTCGTTGCGAGTAGTCAGAAGCCGACAGTCTGGCATATAATCTTACCAAGGGGTATCGTGTTACCCAGTTATAGGGTAAAATACTGGTATTCAGCTGTATTTGGTTGGACTGGAAGCCGACCGCAACTTCATCATCATCATCATTATAGCGGAAAGACGTCCACTGCTGGACATAGGCCTAAGTGTCGCCATGTTGACCGGTCTCGTGCGTCTCGCATCCAGCGGATCCCCGCAACCTTCACCAGGTCATCGGTCCACCTAGTGGGAGGGCTTCCAACGCAACGTCTTCCGGTTCGCGGTCGCCACTCCAGAACTTTTCGGCCCCATCGGCCATCCGTTCAATGTCCAATGTGCCCTGCCTAAGTTTGGCAATTCTAAAATTCAAAGACCACAACATAGTTGGGAAAAGGCTAGGCAGAAAATGATTAAGTATTATTTTAATGATAAACCAATGTCTAGGTAATTGACATAAGAAATCAAGAAAACCTACCCATCCCTTCTTTAAACCAACCGATTACGAAGAAAGTAAAAGGCGTTCAGTGATGACAAACTGCCGCAGAACTCAGAAGCCATGGCGACCACACTTGTCCATAAATTCGTCACTGGCAGAGAGCCAGCCGCTCCGCGTTAGCGCCTGGACTCCAACATTAAGATGTATTATTATACATTTGTTCGTATGTGTCGCTTCTTAGACTTATGGGAGAGAATATGTCTGGAAATGTCTAGTGGTTGAAATAGGCCTTGCAATAAATACATCGATAAAAAACCGCATCAAAAAATAAAAGTTTACGACGACCCGAATGGCGCAGCGGTAGTGAGGCTGCCTTACGTTCTTAGGGTTCCGGGTTCGAATCCCGGTAGGAGCTAATGTTTGTGTTATGAGCATGGACATTTGTTTCCGAGTCATGGATGTTTAATATGTATAATAAGTATGTATTTACAAACAAAAAGTGTCTATGTAGTATATCAACTATCTGGTGCCCACGACACAAGCCTCGTTGCTTAGAGTGGCACTAGATGGCTCTGAGTGCAATGTCCAGCGATTTTTTAAGTATAAACCATTGCCGAATCCTTTGGGACCCTTTGTGGCAGTGCGTTGTTATTGTATAGCATATAAAAGCTGCTAATATAAAACCAGTCTTACCAATTTAAGGGCTGTCGTGGTCAGACAGGTAGAAGCTCCTGTACTGCCAACCACTCGCACCTATCAAGACTGAATCGAAGCAAATGTTAGAGCTGATTTAGTTGTATTATTTATTTATTTTTTTATGTACACACAAAAAACTTTACAGGACAATATATTTACATAGAAGAGCACAAAGGTACTGTTTATTTCTTAAAATTTCTTCCAGCAGACCTGCGAGAGGAAAGTTAAGGATAAGATATGTAGACACAGTGTGTAGAAAAGTCAACACAAGAAAATTTTAATTAAAACTTAAAACGAAACTATATCTATAATAATAAACATACATACAAATACATACACTGTTAATGTAACCATTATTTTTGTGTGTTTTGTCCTGTGCGGGCTAATAAATGTTTTTTCCTTCTTTCTATATCTGTGCAGGTGGCTACATACTGGTCTAACACAATTTGAGTTCATCGACACGTAAAGAAGAAGAAGGTAGACGCTCCATGAAAAATACTACTCAGCTGCAACTGGTTAGGCTGGAGCCGAACCCAACAAAGGCTAAAGCTTAGGCAGATGCTAAAAGCTGTCTGTCACAATCTTTAGGTTGTCTGCTGTGCTATCTAGCTGCAAAAAGGTATTGTGGCATAGAGTGCAGGCAGAGTCCATTCAAATAATCACCAGGACAGCTGTTCCCGACCCTGAAGAGCCCTGTTACCTTAACGCCTGGTTAATTCTTACGACAGCATGCTCCATTCAAACTTAAACTAAGTTTAAGCAATACGAGAGAAAAACGACTTATATGCTCTTGCGGAGATGACCGCAACTGCAAGCTGCAGGAGCAAACCTGACCGAACCCAATGCAATAACAGACCGCAGCGTGACGAAAGGTTCCTATTGACCTTGATAAAACCGACAACCAGCAGAAAACTCGCCATGTACGAGTATGGAAGCGTTTTCATCATAGGTGCTCTTCAAACGATGCCATGTCCTATTCTGAGCTTGTTCTCAATTAGCAGTGTACAATAGTAAATTTTTCAGTGCATAAATCAGCATTTGAAGAAATAAGTGTCCTATTAAATGACTATGAGTAACGAAACGAAGAAGTATTCTGGCTCCTGTGTATTAAAATCTGCCTCCAGGAGACTGGTACAGGAAGGGGTCCGCAAGGGCCGAAGCCTGCCGGGGCTGGGGACTATTCGAAAGAGATACCGTGGCCCCGGAACACAAAGGGCGATGAAGGAATATGGATGGGTTTTAGTCAGTAAAAGTCTGACACTCCCTCCTGCTCCGCCCAGAACGGGAGTCATTTGATGATTTCACATACGAAATGAAAAAAAAAAAAGGAGCCTGGGACTACCTGTGGGTCATACTGGGTACTCATCTTAGTTCATTACAAAATCAATACATTACGCCTGTAATCCCCAAGGGTTAGGCAGAGGCAAATGAATTGCGATGCATTGATCATCGATCAAACATACATTCGATGTTTTGAACACTCGATGTTTAGTGTACGATATTTGAATGTTCGATTTATTAACCATTCGATTATGAACGTTCGAGTATTTATACGTTCGATTTATAGTTGGCCATCAATTGATATTCGATTATTTGGCATTCGATATGGCATAGTACACCCCCTATAAACAGTACACCCACATTTCGCCAGTTATGTTTAAGTCCCATGTAATAGGGGGCGAGCCTATTGCCATCAACCGGGCGCATATCCAGACTCCGTGACTGCTAATGAGAAATTCCTGATAGAAAAACGCAATAACACTTTGCTCGATCTGGGAGTCTGTTATATATGTGTAAGCAGGTTTAGTCCGTGTAGGTTGCAACCTCACGCACGCATGTCTCTTCTGTTTATAATCTACATGAAGACGATTACGTTTCGCCCTGTCTTGTGCGGCAGTAGGTGGGATATGAAGTCCCAGTACTCGAGATTCCGTTGACACAATTCCATCGTCTGTGACAGCTCCGCCTTCAGAAGCTACTGCTGACGATACTTCATTGTGATCATCTCCATCAGGTCAGGTCAGGTTCCGACTGTGATATGATTTCTTCTGTCGCATCGGAAACAGACAGCCCAATTACCACCGCTCATGTTACTAGGGCTGTGGAGGAGGAGACGGAGACTGATCACAGCGAAGAACCATGGACCTCATGATCAGCATTCGCAATGGCAATTCTTTCCAAGAAATTAGCAAATCTTGTGACTATACGACAGATGAACGAGGTATCTTCAAGTAGAACAAGTCACTTATGAGATACAAACCCCTCCTACGCCTCCCCAGTCATGTTCTAAATTAGCTCCAAAGAACAATGGCAAATTTTTCAGTGCGTAAATCAGCATTGGAATAAATAGGACTCCTTTTAAAGGACTATGAGTAACGAAATAGAGGAGTGTCGGAGCGTTAAGTGCGGCGCACACTGGCGACTCGCCAACTAAACTGATGGATTTATAGTGTGCACAGTTACTTATACACCGCTATTATCGGCTGGCACTAGGTATGCGGTCGGGTTTGCTTGTAATAAAGCTTTTTGGGAGTTTTTTTTTTTAATAAATTGGTATTTACAAACAAAAAATTATCTATGTAGTATATCAACTATCTGGTGTCCACGACACAAGCCTCGTTGCTTAGTGTGGCACTAGATGGCGCTGTGTGTAATGTCCAGCGTAATTTTTTATTTTTTAAAGTTTTGCTGTATAAGTAACACTAGTGTTGTGCATGCATGGTTGCATGGTTGTGTTGCATGAATGGTTTTTGGTATGAAATAAGAAACAAACATGTAAAACTGTAAAATTAAAAAAAGTTACTAGGAGTCCAGTAGACCGGTTTACAAAGATCCTCCCGAGAGACCAAGTAAATATCTCTGTTTACCCAACTGCGCTGATCGAAGCAAAGATAGAGTTGTACTTCACTTGCAACAACAATTGTGAAGTTCCTTTAATTTTCTGCCGGGGCTGCGGGACTATTTGAAAGAGATACCGTGGTCCCGGAACACAAAGGGCGATGAAGGATCATGGATGGGTTTTAGTCAGTAAAAGTCTGACACTCCCTTCCGCTCCGCCCAGAGCGGGAGGAGTCATTGGATGATTTCATCCGAAAAAAAAATTGTCTTAAAATGAACTATAAAATTTTATTTTTTACGATTTTTGTAAGTACCTATCTAATTAGCCTTTTGGTTAACATTAAACTTTCTTGATCGATGTCTTATGACCCTATAACATTTTCCATTAAGCACAAACTGTAAATAAATAATTAATATCTTAATAAATTAAAACAAATCCACCAAACAACGATCTACATGATCACAGCACACCGCCACGCTCTGCTCTGTATAGCGTACGCACATAAATTCGTCAGGCAAACCCTGGCGTTAGGCCAATAGCTACTGCCAATAAGACCTTAGCTGCAGCTATGGGAATATCATGTATTCTTGTTTATCTATTTGCCGTTTATAATTAACTGCAAACAAATATCATTTGTACTTTTTATTATAGAACGGTTTTACACACGGCATGCTTTGGGAGCAGTCGTGGCCCCACAGGGTAGCTCAGTGCTAACGGCTGTGACTTTTGTGTTGGTCATAGGTTCGGACCCAAACAGACACGTTGCTTTTGCGTAAATTATTTCATCACCTGTTTTATCGTTAAATCCTGTGCGAGTAAATAAATACTTTTTCAATACACTTCCCCGAAAACAGGTTCTTATCACACTACGACTAGGTTCAACATGCCATGTATTTCACACACGTGGATCTTTTCATTTTCCAACACCCGCGTGCTGTGCCGCGTGCGGGAATGAGCCATTCCCGCACGCGGCACAGCACGCGGGTGTTGGAAAATTGCCACAGATAAAACTATACCTATACTTAGTCCAAATTGGTTCAATGCCTATAGTCGGCGGTAATTGTTTATTGTTAGTTATTTTATTTTTTTCTTCATAAGTGTATTGAAAAACGTCGTTTGATACACGTGGACATTTGTTATTGCAGTTCTCGGCTCAAAAACACCCTTGCCAACGGGTCGGGTGTTAATTCCGCCTCAAATGCAATAACAAACATTCTCCACTTAGATCAAAAAGTACTATTTCTTTCTTTCTTTTCTTTCAACCCGCCTTCCTGCCGAGAGGAGGCCATAGGGTCTCAGCAGTCAGGAACGTTAGGTTAGAGTTAGAGAAATCATCTGCAAAGTCTTGTATTAGGGGCGAGTCTCACATCAATCGAGCCCAATTCTAGAATCCTACTAAAAATTCCCGATAGAAAACTCTTAACACTTTGCCCAACCTTTTTTTTTTTTTTTTTTTTTGGATGGGAAATCATCAAATGACTTCTCCCGCTCTGGGCTGAGCGGGAGGGAGTGTCAGACTTTTACTGACTAAAACCCATCCATGTTCCTTCCTCGCCCTTTGTGTTCCGGGGCCACGGTATCTCTTTCGAATAGTCCCGCAGCCCCGGCAGGCTTCGGTCCTTGCGGACCCCTTCCTTATTGCTGACTCTCTTTGAGGCGCGCGTGGAACACGAACGCGCCGTCGACACGGCCTGTCGTCATGAGACGTACGGACGGCGAGCTAGCCCATAGCTCCCCGTCCACAGGCCCGCGCCTACGGTGGCCGGAAGCCACCACGTGGCCCCCGACGCCCGGGGCGTCTCCCGCGGCGGCCGGGACGTGAGGATCTCTCCCTGTCCTGTTCCGCCACCTCCTTCGCTAGCATGACTGCTTCGCAGAAGGAGGTGACGGCGTCCCATTCCGTCTCGCCCCGGACCATGGCACGAACCAGGGCCGGGAGCGAGAGGTCGCCGCCGCCGATCGCCACCTCGAGGACACGGCGGTGCTCCACCCAAGCGGGGCACACCTCCACAGTGTGCTCCACCGTGTCCTCCGGCCTATCCTCACAATGATAGCACCCGGGCGTTTCCTCCCGCCCGATTCGGTGCAGGAACTTACCGAAACATCCGTGTCCGGTAAGAACCTGCGTCAGGCGGAAGGTGAGGACGCCGTGGCGTCTCTCCAGCCACTCCTCAAAGAGGGGACTTATCGCCACTATTGTGGCGTGCCCTACTTTGCCCAACCTGGGAATCGATTCCAAGACCATGAGGTCCTGGAATCGATGCGCATGAGCGCAGCACTAGAGTTTGCGATCAGTAGACAAACGAGACAGTTAGAAATAAATTAAATTTAAAATTATTTATTTCGTAAATAAACTACACTCTGATTTATTCTTTAAATAGGATGTCCACACCACAAATCGTGATTCCAATTTCACCTAAACACTATGCTAATAAAAAAGCACCCAAAAAAACAAAACGTTAACCAGCTACAATCAACATCCATTTGTCTACTAATAACCATAATAAAATAAATGTGAAAGCAAAAAGTACTTAACTGAATAATCAATCAAGAGGTTGAGGTCAATCAAACAAGTGATTTACAAAGTAACAGAAGAAAATCATGCAAAAACTCTTAACGTGTGAAATAGATGTTACTATTACAAAAACTCCTTTAGCTGTTTAAAGAAAAGAGGCTCTTATTCGGTATAGCAAAACATTGATTGTTGTTAACTTTGTAATCTTCCATGAATCCATTTCTTTTGTAGTAGAAATTGAATGAGGTTTTCTATAGATTGGTCTTGGGAAGTCGCAAAGAAGATTGGCAGAACACAATTAAAGTTTTTCTTGCAGCAATAGGTCATCCATTACTGTTCAATTCCAAGAAAATGACAGAATAACCCCTATTTTTGTTACTTCCTTAACGAAGATTCACTGTTGCAGTTCTTACTAATTCGTTTGAAGATAATTTCTTTATCGTGTGGTTAGCTCCTAACTTGGTGTCAGAGTTTGAATGAAACGATAGTGATTCATCATTCGTTCCATCCATTTTATTATTCAATGAGTAATGCTAGATCATACGACTGTTTTTGCGTTCATTAGAAGACCTATCAACATCAGTGAGACTTTTAAGGCTGATTGATAGACCGTCCAGTAAATCAGTTCATACAGGGGATGGAACTGTAAACCTAATTGAGGTCCTGCCAGGGCTGCGGGACTGTTCGAAAGAGATACCGTGGCCCCGGAACACAAAGGGCGATGAAGGAACATGGATGGGTTTAGTCAGTAAAAGTCTGACACTCCCTCCTGCTCCGCCCAGAGCGGGAGGAGTCATTTGATGATTTCCCATCCGAAAAAAAGGGTATATCGCGTACCAAAATTTTCTAGGACCAAATACAAATAGATACATGCGGATTACTTGGGTCAGATAAAAAGGCAATACCTATTGAAAAAATATTACATATTTCAATGAACTTTCAGAATTTAGTAGATAGCCTCGTTGGTCCAGTGCTCACAAGCGCGACTGCTGAGCATAAGATCCCGGGTTCCATTCCCGAACCGGGCAAAGCGTTACTGGGTTTTTCCATTAGGAATTTGGATTCTGGATGCCACGGAGTTTAGATTTGGCATTTCTTTTAGGCAAGTTTTGTTTTTTTCTAAGTTTTATTTTTTTCTGTTTGCTCGCCTCTTATTACATATATGGGACTTACATCACACCTTTGCTTAATTAACCCTTCGGGGATTTCAGGCGTAATGTATAAAACTAAAAAAAAACTACTAAATTACATAGGTACATACTGATATGGATGTAATTTTGGGTTATTCCCAAAGTACCCCATTTCCTTTGAACTACAAATATAAGAATCTCATATATTCATTCCTAAGTTACTCCAAGGAATTATTATTATTTAGAAATACTTGTCAATGTATATATATATACTTTAGAATAACAACTAGATTGGTAATAAGATAATATTCTTGTGTGGTCCAGCGCTTAGCAACTTCATTCTTTCTTTTCGTGTGGTTAGTGCTTAGCAACTACAGACTCAATTTAAACCATTGTGATGTGTAATTATCTAGTTGTTTTCAAATCTAAATTGGAATTGGAGATGCATGTTAGTTGTAGAAAAAAATATTGTGGATATATGTGGATATACAGACCAAACTGTTAAGCATTTTGTTCAGAGGAGCAATCAAGAAGATAATAGATACTTACATGTCTTATCGCTGGAGAAACTTTAGGGTATCGTACCTGAAGTTTAACCAAAAGGACCCAATTACCTGTCCGTTCGTCTGTCTGTCAGAGGGCTGTATCTCGTAATCCGTAATAAGTAGACAGTTGAAATTTTCACAGAATGTGTATTTCTGTTGCCGCTACAACAGCAAATAATAAATTAAAAATTAAAGTGGGCTCCCCTACTATGATGGTACCATGGAACCCTTCATGCGCGAGTCCGACTCACACTGGCCGGTTTTAACTTTCCAGATCTACACTACCTATACTTCTTTTAATTAATAACTACTACTTCTTCAAGAATCTTTTGCTACTCAATGGACGTCAACTGAGGGGTGGAGTTGGTCCGCCGCGGGAGACGCCCCGGGCATCGGGGGCCACGTGGTGGCTTCCGGCCACCGTAGGCGCGGGCCTGTGGACGGGGAGCTATGGGCTAGCTCGCCGTCCGTCCGTCTCATGACGACAGGCCGTGTCGACGGCGCAGGAGTGTTCCACGCGCGCCTCAAAGAGAGTCAGCAACTGTGAAGGGGTCCGCAAGGGCCGAAGCCTGCCGGGGCTGCGGGACTATTCGAAAGAGATACCGTGGCCCCGGAACACAAAGGGCGAGGAAGGAACATGGATGGGTTTTAGTCAGTAAAAGTCTGACACTCCCTCCTGCTCCGCCCAGAGCGGGAGAAGTCATTTGATGATTTCCCATCCTAAAAAAAAAAAGAAAAAAAAAATGGGTGGAGTTGGTGCACATTTGAGCTAATAATTTGTGAAATGAATTGAAAAATAAAGATGACTACGTTCGTTACAATCTTGTACACGTGCTAAAATATATCTGTATAGAAATGAATAAATAGTAAGTGAAGACGATAAAGTTATCAACGACTAGGTACAGTCACTAGCACTAATAATGGGTGCAAAAGTATCCTTAACGAAGCTGAAAGGTACTTGCTCTCCCCGTTTTATTGCGATATTGTTTTGTTGTAGACCATACCCTGGGAACCTTTTAGTTTATACAGAGAAATTGGGTGTCTTAGTTCCAACTTTTTCAAAAGTTTTTTTTTTAAGTTTTTAATGTTGTAACTTTACTTTAAATACCTTCATATCCCCCGTACTATTTAATGCATCCATCAGCACAGTGTCTTGAGTGCGTTACATTAAGTCCTACCGCAAAAGGTGTATTTTCAAAGCAAAAAAAAACAAATCATTTTTGCGAAGAAGTACTTAGTTTGATGTTCAGAATGCTTGGCCGGAAGCGTCTGTTAACACCTTGTATGTATATGTCACAGTTAAGACTGTTAATCAGTCAAAACTACTTCTGACCGGTGAAAACTAGTCAAAACTACTTTTGACTGGTGAAAACGATTTCAACAATAACTAACATTTACTTAGTTGTTGGGTTGTTGTTGTTGCTTGTTAAGTTTTTTTTTGTGACCCATTGAAAAACATCATGTAATTCTAGGACTAGGTAATTACAACTGAGGCGTTCTAAAACATCATATTTTTAATGCAGTAACATATAGCAACTTTTCAAAGTGATGCTCTTCTACTCTATTAATTGTAATTTTATGTCGTTATGTATTTCGGAGCTCATACAATTCTGAAATAGGTCTTATCTCAACGATACAAACGTTATATCTCGAGACAATCGCTTTTGAGATTTGCTCGATGTAAACATAAATATTAGTGCTCATGACTGTACTTACAGCTAACTTAAAGTTTTTGTTAGAAAGTAAGTGCTTCTTGCTAGTGATTATTTCGAAGCAGAACTAATTTATAATAAAAAAAACGTTACCGTCAATTCAAAATAACGGCTTTTGTCGATAGCTAGACTAAGAGTCGACTAAAAACTATTAAGTAGTTTGGTAGTTAGTTAGTTAGCTAGACGTTGATGATTCGAAAGCGGTGTGACTCCCGATTTCTTAAACAACAATTCAAAAATACTACAACACTTTGAAATTCGATGATAAACTACGAGGGCGTTACGTGAGGCGTTAAGGCATCGAGCCGAATCTCACCCAATCTCACGAGGGAGAAAAGGGCTTTCGGCAGATAACAAGATTTTTTCTTCCGCAAGAAACTGAAAAATTGCGTGAAAACTAGGTAGCTAATCTTTCTCTACTAAAATATGACTAAATCGTACACAAAATCTTTTAATAATAAGTATTCAATGAAATTAAAATAAAAGTTTTTTTTTTTAATAAATCCAACGCAATCAATCACGTAACGTATTTACACTTAACTATGCATTTGATAAATCTCATGTGAGATTTATTTGGGGGTCAAGTCAAATATCACGACGTCTCACTGCGCGGGAAGTCCCGGTCGGAAAAATCGCCAAAATTGCCGCTCGCAATTATTGGCTCTGTTAGTAGCTGAGATATGAAGACTTCATTTACACACCTTATTGGATAATAGGGAACTAACAATAAAGAAAGAAAGGGAACTAACAGATCCGCGGGTAAAACGTGCAGATCTTTAGATGTTCTTGAAATAAATGACTAGCGAGCTATACATACCTTCATTGTTATTAATGTTACCAGTCACAATTATGATTTGGCAAATCTGCAAGGATTCATATTTGACGACCCGAATGGCGCAGCGGTAGTGAGGCTGCCTTACGTTCTTAGGGTTCCGGGTTCGAATCCCGGTAGGGGCAAATGTTTGTGTGATGAGCATAGACATTTGTTTCCGAGTCATGTATGTTATGGATAATAAGTATGTATTTACAAACAAAAAGTATCTATGTAGTATATCAACCATCTGGTGTCCACGACACAAGCTTCGTTGCTTAGTGTGGCGCTAGATCGCTGTGTGTCATAATGTCCAGCGATATTTATTTATTAAAAAAAAAAAATCTGATTAAAACTTTTAAAAAGCTTATGGGTTTTATTTAAATCTGGCTCGGGTCGGTGCAGCGTACCATCGATATGGCGTAGTGACGATACAACGTATTATCGATATTGTATACTGTCGATACAGCGTACTATCGATTTGCTATACTGTCGATGTAGCGTACCGTCAAGAGAAGTGCCCTCCGCCACACGACTTTTTAAAGCCCCAAGAACACCTGGCTCCTGGCAGTGAACAACAGTGGCCTATTTGGAAAGCTCTGAATCGATTGCGTACCCAAGAAGGCCGCTGCAAACATAACCTGGCAAAATGGGGTATAATTGGTTCTTCCAACACCGAGTGCGAGTGCGGGGCTCCGGACCAAACAATGCCCCACCTGGTGGAGTGTCCTAGGTGTCCGTCTACCTGCACTCTTGACGACCTGTACAGCGCCTCTACCGCTGGAATAAACGTGGCCACCTACTGGGCCCACACCGTTTAATTGGAAGGAAAATCGATACGATAAGAAGAGAAGCGTACCGTCGATTTAGAGTACTGTCGATATTATGAAGGTAACCCATAAATAACCGAAGTTTAAACAACCTACTCAAATTGATTTACAACAACATGGAAGACAGCAACAGGCAAAGATACTTAGTTGCTTCATGCCCAACCCTTTAATTACCAATTCTACACTGTAAGTAAAAGCACGCATTGCCTAAACAAAGCTTCTAAACGATCAATAAATATCACATCTATGTTTACCATACCGAGTAAAACACCATAATTTGATCGCCAACCATAAATACGCATCAATATCAAACTGAGTATAACAACGAATTTAATTTCAGTGAGCATCCGACATCGAACGCCTCAGGTGCATTTCAGCCAATCAGCGATGAGCGCGGGGTCTATTCACCAATGAAAACGCTCGGGAGATATCGGGATTCATCGGCAATCGACGCACGAGCGGAAAATGCAGATAAATCTAAATGCGCGGACGCAGATGTTTGTTACAATATTAACTCGTACAGTGTGTTGCGTTTTTATGGATTTAGGTCACGTTTCGTGCTGGTATTGTTTGAACAAACACCTGTTTGAGTTATAAAGGCTCACCTTTAATTGAAGTAACCTGATTTGAATTCAGGGTGAACCTTAAAGTCATTTGCACCTACATATCGAACCTGACTTTTGGCCAAACTTTTCCTGGTGTTGTTTCCTTTCCTAGCTCCTAGTAATGTGATATTGCAAAAAGTTGTAGATCTATACTAATATTATAAAGAGGAAAGAAATAATTTTTCGTTTGTTTGTTTGTTACGATTTAACTCTAAAAATTCTCGAACGATTTTAAAAATTCTTTCAGCAATGGATAGCTAAATTATCAGCGAGTAACATAGGCTATATTACGCGGAACGGAATTACGCGGGTGAAATCGCGTGACGTCCGCTAGTTTTTAATAAACTTAGGTGCCGCTAAGCTTTGATCGAATTTCATTAGGACAAGCCAAATTTAGGCCTCTGCAGGAACTAACTATACCTAGCTACATAGATATAATACATATCATGCCAATGGTCGTTATATCATACTCAGGGTTTTCTCTACTTCTTAAGTAAATATAAAACAATTAACGGCAGCAGCAACTGCTAATTATGAGCCACTAAAATGAATAGAAACACGCCGAATGATTCTTTTTCTATATCTGTTCCTCTCATGAATCCGTGTATGTGATTAATTGATTGGAAATAAAATAAATTATTATGCAGTTAACTTTCAATGTAACTTGTCCTAATTGGCAAGTGATTATTTTGCACTTTATCCTTTCATTTTATAAAATGCGACTTTTGAGTCCATTCGTCGGAAAGTTCGTTAATGCACTTATAATAACTAAAAAAACTTAACTATCCGATGTTGATGTTTCTTTCTTAAAATCACAGAAAAGTCGTCTAGTTAGAAACACGTCAGTAGCCAGAAAGTCAAACAACCAGTCCTACCAAGTATCTGACTGGGTTGTTGAGGTCGGATAGGTATTCGCTCCAAGTAAAATACTGGTATTCAGCTGTATCCGTACCAGAAGTTGGGCTTAACTTAGAATAATAAGGCTAGGCAGATAAAGGCGGAAAAATGAACACAAATATTTTTTAAAGTAGTATATCTTATAAAAGAGCATACTCTATTAGCTCGTGCATGAAATGGACTATGAATATTAACAGAATACTAAAGTAGATAATCGGCGTTTAGTTGCGGTAATAGAGCAAACGTTGCGTTGGAAGGCCTCCCACTAGGTGGACCCATGACCTGGTGAAGGTTGCGGGAATCCGCTGGATGCGATTCGCACGGGACCGGTCAATGTGGCGACACTTGGGGGAGGCCTATGTCTAGCTCTGAGCTGTGAGCTATGGGCTAGCTCGCCGTCCGTCCGTCTCATGACGACAGGCCGTGTCGACGGCGCGTTCGTGTTCTACGCGTGGCTCAAAGAGAGTCAGCAAAAGGAAGGGGTCCGCAAGGGCCGATGCCTGCCGGGGCTGCGGGACTGTTCGAAAGAGATACCGCGACCCTGGAACATACAGGGCAATGAAGGAACATGGATGGCTTTTAGTCAGTAAAAGTCTGACACGCCCTTCTGCTCCGCCCAGAAAGGGAGGAGATGATTTGATGATTTCCCATCTGAAAAAAAAGGCTAGCAAGCAATTCTTCGGGATATGTCTGTTACTTTCAGTCTCCTGTGGATTTCTTCTTCCGAGGCAATGAAACTCCAACCATAGTACTCTCTATTGCCATATGGGTGACTTTTGTCCTTCTTGTGAGGCTGTCTCGCTGGTGTAGTGGTCGCAAGCGCAACTACTGAGCATGAGGTCTTGGGTTCGATTCCCAGGTAGGACAAAGTGGTATTGGATTTTTCATCAGGATTTTTCTCAGTAGCAGTCATGGAGTCTGGATTTGTGGCTTATTACATGGGACTTAAACATAGCTGACGAAATGTGGGTGTGGATTACAGACGTGGTGTTATATTATGTAATATATAAAGTTATAGCACAAAGTTAACCTACTGCATCTCTCTACTCTGTGGCACATACTCACAAAAAGCATTGTACAAAAGTAGTTTTATGCTTTCAGCATGCTCATAGCCATGAAACGTGACATATAACCGAATAACTGTACCATCAGCCGGCAGACATAATCGTGAATTAATGACTGAACACTAGACAACCAAAAAAATATTAAAAACACTACACACTACCTGGGTTTAGCGGTTGTATAAACTTTATCTTTCCATCTCGCTTTTGTTAGTGTGGAAGAAAGAGATGGAAGACGGATTAGGATTAGCTAGCTCGAGTGTGTATGATTTGTGGCTGAAATGTAAGATTTTTGTGCTATGTATGTATGTACTATGAAGTTAACGAACGTGAAATTAATTTGTTAAAAAATTTTGTTGGCTTGTGTTTGTAATAAAAGTTGGATGTTTTGAAGATTTACTGTTTTCATCGGGATAACTTCACACCTGTAATCCCCCATGGGTTACGTAAAGGTGTACCTAATAGTAAACCCACACAGTTAAATTATCTCTTGATCTGTCCACGAAGTAGACACAATAAATAACGACGACCTGAATAGCGCAGCGGTAGTGAGGCTACCTTACGTTCTTAGGGTCCCGGGTTTGAATCCCGGTAGGAACAAATGTTTGTGTGATGAGCATGGACATTTGTTTCCGAGTCATGGATGTTTATATGTATAATAAGTATGTATTTACAAACAAAAAGTATCTATGTAGTATGTCAACTATCTGGTGTCCACGACACAAGCCTCGTTGCTTAGTGTGGCACTAGATGGAGCTGTGTGTAATGTTCAGCGATATATATTTATATAATAGTTAAATGTCTCGAACAAATTAGTCATTTGACAGATCATGATTTATGTTATGTTTTGCCCGACCTGGGAATCGAACCCAGGACCTCATGCTCAGCGGACGCGATTGCGACCAGTGAACCAACGAGGCAGTCAATAGGCATTTTGTTTAATAATTTTATGGATTCCTTTCAGTTACAGACAACAACACGGCAATAGGAGAAAACGACATCACAAGCGATTTAAAATTCAAATGAACTTAATCATTTACTGTCTAGTCTTTTGCCAAACGGCTGGTTTGGTTGGGGTTTAGTTTCGTCTACCAATCCTACTAATACATAATAATAAATGCGAAAGTATGTGAGGTTGGATGGATGGATGGATGGACGGATGGATGGATGGATGGATGGATGTTTGTTACTCGTTCACGAAAAAACTACTGACCGGATGTGAATGAAATTTGCCACACAGATAATTTACAACCTGAATAAACAAATAGAATATTTTTTATTCCGGTACTACCTAAGACCACTTCACGTGGGCGAAATTGCGGGCATAAACTAATCTAAAATAACTGTAAAATATAGTAGGTAGGTACTGAAATTAGTCTTCAGTCTTCTGATCGGATTTGGTGCTTACACAGCAGTTTCGCTAGATAATCTATACACACAGCGACACATCATTTTATACATATCCAGTATAACCTGACCTCGTTTCGTATGTGCTTCCCGTACAATGAGAGATCAGCTTTATTTGGCTTTGGATAGATTGATTGCAAAATTTGACGGTTTCACAACGTTCTCCTGGTACCTAAACTACCCGGTGGTTAGTAGTCACACGTGAGCCATCACTAGATCACCTAAGCACTGCAAACGATCTGCCTAGCCTTTTCCCAACTATTTTGGGGTCGGCTTTCAGTCTAACGGGATGCAGCTGAATACCAATATTTTATATGGAGCGTTTTCCTATCCAACCTCCACAACCCAGGGGTTCTTACAGACGAGCGGCACGTTGCCAGCGACAGATAAACACACCGTCGACGCGTCGGCGGAAGCCGCCGAAGCGTCGACGACTGTCGTCGACAGGAGGCGACGCTTACAGTTGCGGCATGCCGCGTAAATGTGTGTCGACGACTGCCGTCGATGCGTCAGCGGCTGCCGCCGACGCCACAACTGCATGTGTCGACGGCAGCCGTCGACAGGTGGCGACAGTGTGTTTATCTGCCGTTGGCAACGTGCCGCTCGTCTGTAGGAACCCTTAGTACTAGGTACTACGATACGAAAGTCTGACGCCCAGTCTAAGACTGGCTGTCAGACTTTCGGGCCATTGACTACTTGTAACTGTAAGCACTACAAGCGATCATTAAAGTATCTATCACTAATCCAGCTACACGTTATGAATACGAATGCAATAAAACCAGGTTCAGACTATACAACAGTCAATACAAATCTTTTTAAATTATCATTGTATGTAATTACTTGGCGCAAACCAGACGGTCTCTCAAAAAGTAATCAGCATCAAAATAGCACGAGTAATGAATATAAAAAACTAGCTGACGTCACGCGGTTTCACCCGCGTAGTTCCCGTTCCCGAGGGAGTACGGGGATAAAATAAAGCCTATGTTACTCAATAAAGACGTGGCTTTCTAATAGTGAAAGAATTTTTGAAACATACACACAAAAATACAAATCTTTTCTCTATATATTATAGTGTAGAAATGAGAATATGTGATGTTAAAGTAGTACCTACACTTGCAATAAGCATGCACGTTCGAGCTTCTGCATCGATAGGCATGATTTTATCTTCAGCATAATCTTAACAACTCATTTAGACTATTTTATTTAAAATAAATAATAAATATCGCTGGTCATTACACACAGTGCCATCTAGTGCCACACTAAGCAACGAGGCTTATGTCGTGGACATCAGATAGTTTATATACTACATAGATACTTCTTGTTTGTAAATACATTCTTATTATACATATAAACATCCATGACTCGGAAACAAATGTCCATGGTCATCACACAAACATTTGCTCTAACCGGGATTCGAACCCGGGACCCTAAGAACGTAAGGCAGCCTCATTACCGCTGCGCCATTCGGGTCGTCAAGACAAAAAAGAAAAAGTAGGAAAGCAATAGTGTAAGAAAGGCCATAAAATGTATGCTAAGATATCTTTTATTGAAGAGAGCTAATTTCAGTATCATGAAACATTTATTTCTTTTAGTGGTATTACTATTTATTAAAAATGAACTTAAAACAATGCATTAGCAATATTAAAAAAAAATTAAAATAAACTAAGATAACTAACTTAAACTAAAAACAGAAATTTCTTAAGAAATAAGCAGTACCTATGTACTCATATTTTTTCATGTGTTTTCCTGTGCTGTGTACTGTGTGTACATAAATAGTAAAATAAATAAATAAATAAATAAACTTAAAAAATGGCGTCAAAAAACTCCTCCTCAACGCTGTCAACTGGTAATGTCCCCAAGAGACTGGCGGAATTACCACGCTGTATGGCAACGCTAAGCCTTTGGCCAAGGTAAAAGCCAGCCCTAGGGTCACGGGAAGTGTCAACTAAACGTTTGGAAATTTCCTTGAAAAGGCTGTGAGCGCTCGGACCCCACGGTCCTAGAGTTTCAACCCCAAACGGCTCGAAAATATAGTTACCAATAAGGTTACTATACTTTCGCCGCTTGAGGTTCTCCGCTGCCGCAGCGGCAGCCCCTGCACAACACGATGAACTAGGAAGATGGGAAGGCGCAAGAGTATCGACACATGTAGCATCCCACACTAAAGGCCTACCCATCTTCCATGGAAACAAAGACATGCCGTCCGGTCTCTTGCCATCGTCGCGTGCCAAGCCATTGGGTTCTAATAAAGCTGGAACGCCGACGGTGACAAGGGATCGACGGATGATGTCATTTAAATTCGCGTGCCGTGCAAAACGGCCCGCACTTCGGCTGCAAGACAGGCCGTGGTGTCCGAGGCTGTTGACAACTTCACCACAGTGACAGCGATGAGGAGAACAGCATGGGGCGCCTAGGCGTAGAGCAACAGCGAGGCGGAAAGTGGTGTCGTCGAGCAACGTGCCTATGCTCGACGACGGTAGTGCGTGAAGCCAAAGACCCGATTCCCACTCACCCACAGCCAGCAGGCGCGCACGCTCAGCAGTAGTAGCAGACGTGTTCAGTAGATTTATCTGAACTACTTTGCAGAGCGGCTCATCCCACCGTCTCTGGGAAAATGGGTGGTCGGGTTCTTCAGAATTCGGGCAAGCGAGTTTCCAAGCGTTGATAGCCTCGGAGAAGCACGGCACATCAAAATCAATCAGTGTGGAAGCCAGGATTTTCCTGATTAATTTCTCAGTGCCG
The DNA here is from genome assembly GCA_963853795.1 of Xestia rhomboidea. NCBI lineage: Eukaryota > Metazoa > Arthropoda > Insecta > Lepidoptera > Noctuidae > Xestia > Xestia rhomboidea. The sequence continues at coordinate 16,640,928 of OY970773.1, forward strand.
TGGACCGAGGATATAAAAGCCGGTAAACTAATACTAGAAATTTTGCGGACACCGAGCCCTCCCATACGAATGGGAAGAGTAGCTTGGGTCCAGGCTCGGTCGTCCAAGGCCACATTTAAAATGGATGATAAAGTATTTCTGATAATTTGATCCATTTTGTCTAAAAGATGAGTGTGCTTCCATAAAGAAGAAGCACGTAGGAAATATGTTAATTTAGGGCCAAAACAGCAATAACGGATAATGGTAATGGCCGAATGCATGTTAATTTGGAGTAACCTTTCCGAAATATCATTGAAATTTTGAATTTTTTCCTCGATGAAATCGGGAAAGGAAGTTTCGAAGATTGGAGACCCAAGGAGACGAAGAGAACTTTTTTCAATAATTTTGATGTTAGGGGCTATTGCGTTAAATTTAGGAATAGTCATTTGTCTGTCGGTACAGTCTGCTAAAAACAATTCACATTTTGCAAGGTTTAGGTCAAGGCCAATGGAGTGAAGATTATTTTTTAAGAAAATTAAATCATGTAAAACTGTATCTACATCGCCGCCCAAGGTTCCGTCATCAAGATACCAGACGTTCAATTTTGAATTTAGCTGTCTAACAATTGGGTGAATAGCTAAACTAAATATCACTGGCCCGAGGGGGTCACCTTGTTGGCAGCCAACAGCAGATTCCAAAAGGTTGTCACGGTACAGTAATTTAGAAGGGTGTCTGTAGCACTGCCAAAGAAAACTATAAATTTGAGGTAATTCTTTTTTAATTTCTGTTAACAAGGTGTCCCTATTAACTGAATTGAAGGCATTCTTAATATCAACCTTCAGGATGACCTCACCTTTGCCAGAATTTAGGTAGGTCGACAAAGCGTGTACGGCAGCCTCACAGCACCCTTTGGAACCATAACCTAGCTGCAGGGGCTGAAATTTTTCCGAAACAGCCTCACCATAAAATTTACAACAAATCTTGGCTGCCATACGACGGTAAGTAGTACCCACGGCAATGGGACGAATGCCGCCATCCCTCTTGCGCAGGGCACATAAATTGGCCCCGTATAAGACGTCGATGACGGTTTCGTTCACCTTGCCGGAGAGTAGAAGGTTAATCAGAGCCGTAAGCTCCTTCAAGAGTGATTCACCGGCCTCCCCGGCGCCTGAACAAATTAGGTCCTTTAAGTGCTGAGGACTTAGGCCGTCGAGGCCGCCGGCGGAGCCGCTTCGGAAAGAGCAAACGGCTGTGACCACCTCTCGACCTGTAATGGTGAGGGAGTGAATGTCCGAATCAGGAGGGTCGGGAAAAGAAAGGCCATCCGCGGGGGCAGGGTGTTTGGTCTCCAGAGCTGCGAGTGTTTCTGGAGAACACGGTGCCACCACATCGCTACTGAAGAGAATCCTGGCTGCACCGCTAATGTCACCTTCCCCTAACTTTGATTCAACCAGATGAGATATACCTCTCGAAGAGGTATATCCCTGTGCCGATAAATTTGAAACAAAATTTTGAGCCGAAACATTACAGTTATCTTTGATTTGAGCAGTCAAAGTCTTTTTTGTGGCCAAATTCTTTTGAACATGCAGAATTCGGTAAGGGAAGGTAAGCAACTGCTCCCAAGCACTTAGCGAGTTCTCTCGGACGACAAGGCGCACAGAACCTGCTAGGTTTTGTGCAACTAAGGGCCTAGCACCGCGGGGAACTCGCTTTAAAACAGGGACAGAGTTTTTGAATTTGGAAAGGGTTTGCCAGATCGGGTCGAAAGTGGATGTATCCGAAGTTGTAGGTGGAAGATTTGAGACAGGGTCTGAGGGTGCATTTGGAGGTTTATGTACCTTACCGATATGCACATTCAGACCCCGCTTACCTTTAAAAAATCGTGCCTGGGCGCAAAGCGGGCATCTCTCCAGGGTGTTCAGCGATGTTGAAGGTTGACTACTACTATTACCCACCGCATCGCTGCTGCTACTACTCATTAAATATAAAGTACCTCTTAAAAATAAACTTAATAAAAATAACTTTATTAAACTAAACTAAAAAACAAACACTGATCAGTCTATTGTAGGTTGTGATGAAAAGACAGGAGCGGAGGAACACACACTGGGGGCCTGGGGTATCGCACCGCCGAAGAACACATGTCGGCGCAGCCTCGGGCACCTTTGCCAGGTAAATGGGAGCCTGGTCTCGCCTCGCCTCAGCGTCGAACTCGTATCTCCTTTTAAAACTCTAATGTGTACCAGTCAACTGTGGTATGCTAGATGGTAAAATCAACATCATTCCTCAACAAAGATCCAACGAATTTTTGACATTTCAAGTCACGATAGTTTCCAACGCAGTGAGATGAATACACACGATACACACCAATTTGTCAATATAATATATATATTGTAGTCTTTGACACCAATGAATTTCCGAAACATACAATGTTTCGCACCAAATAAATAAATTAAATTAATTTATTAAAATTATGATTGCCTTTAGACATTTTTTGTCTTGACGTGCGCTGTCAAAAAATTAGTTTAATTTAATTTTAATTTCTTTTTAATTAAAAGTTACAAAAACTCTTTTTTTTTCGGAATCGATTTCTAATAGTGCATGAAATATCTAAACAAGGAGCTCGTTTCTAAATAATAGCAGCATCGCTCGGGTCGATCTTTAGGTTAACCCATGCTTGCCTAGGTTGGTTCATGGATGGGTGACTTACATATCGAGTTTCTTCCGAGCTTCGTAAAGCAAATTAAACCGTTGGTCCCGGCTGTCAGTAGCGGCTGTCGGTAGGGGTACCGTGTTACCCGGTACTAACTGGGTTGTGGAGGTCAGATAGGCAGTCGTTCCAAGTAAAATACTGGTATTCAGTTGTATCAGATTAGACTGGAAGCCGACCCCAACATGGTTGGGAAAAGGCTAAGCAGGTGATGATGATGGAACATCCACAAAATATACCCTGCCCGTTGAATTCAAAACACAAAGTAACCGACAACTCTCTTTTAAATGCAATGATAGAGATTTCTCTATATCATTCATTTGCAACTCAAAATTCTCATAAAATTTCAATTCCCAAGCACTAAACCTATAAATACGTCTTAATGTATACAAAACCGTTAATTAATTCCGTAGAACACATAACTACGTGTAAATATCAGTAGTTAAGGTTTTTAATTACACTGGCTAGCTAATTTTATGTCTCTATCGGTACGAGACTCATCTAAGTATATAGTACACTGATATTAAAAAGTTTATTAACATGGTTAACAACAAGATAGACTGCCTCGTTGTCTAGTGGTTGCAAGCGCGACTTCTGAGCATGAGGTCTTTTTTTTTTTTTAGGATGGGAAATCATCAAATAACTCCTCCCGCTCTGGGCGGAGCAGGAGGGAGTGTCAGACTTTTACTGACTAAAACCCATCCATGTTCCTTCATCGCCCTTTGTGTTCCAGGGCCACGGTATCTCTTTCGAACAGTCCCGCAGCCCCGGCAGGCTTCGGCCCTTGCGGACCCCTTCCCTATTGCTGACTCTCTTTGAGGCGCGCGTGGAACACGAACGCGCCGTCGACACGGCCTGTCGTCATGAGACGGACGGACGGCGAGCTAGCCCCTAGCTCCCCGTCCACAGGCCTACGGTGGAGCATGAGGTCCTGGGTTCGATTCCCAGATCGGGTAAAGTGTGTATTCCACGGAGTCTGGAATTACGCCCGGTTGCTGGCAACAGGCTCGCCTTCTATTACATGGTACTTAAACATAACAGGCAACACGTGGTACTATTAGGTACACTTCTGCCTACCCGTTCGGGGATTACAGGTGTGATGTTATGCAAACAAGGTATTTTGCTTCACGGCCCAAGAAACCTCTTTGTGCAAACATCGTGAAGTAATAGGCATTTCCTGAAACCGAAAAACTTGATAACCTGTGTCATCAACACACCAACTGTAGGCCCGGCTAGGTTGCCGGCCTCCTCACCAAGCTCACAGAATGGAGGCTTGTGTCCCAGCAGTGGGATTTGATGTTGTATGTTGTATGTATTGTACTCATGTTTGTGCAAATATATAAATGATGATGATGATGAACGCTATAATCAGCCAAAGAACCACCTTATCATCATCATTTAATTTTCAGCCCGGAATCACCCATTGTTGGGTATGGGCCAGCCTTTTTTTCTGCCATTCTTCTCAGTTCTGTGCGTGGGGTGCTATGATAGAACCCCTTTGATCATGATAGATCATGTCTTTACACTGCTGGACTTAACTCAACCCTCGATTACTCTCATGCGCTTGCAACCAACCATCGTAGAAAGATTATCACTCCACCTAGTCAGAGAGCATCCTATACGCAGCAATTCGCGGTCTCCACTCATGATCACGTCTACCCGGAATCTAAATAACATCACATCGTTTCGGTCAGTTATGGCCTCAATAAACGTGGTTTCTAAGTTTTTGAATTAGCTAAAATTTATGCGTTTAGTTTCAAGCAAGTTGTTCCAACTTATACACCAAGCCAAGAACCCGCACTGGACAAATGAAGGCCCACTTCCACTTCCAGTCTCCCAGAGAGACTGCTGTCTCCTCTCCGATGCTGGGATCAGCAGGCTAGCAATAGTATTCCAACTTATACTGATACTGATACTGTTAGCCTGCGTGATCCCACTGCTGGACAAAGGCCTCTCCCCACGACTTCCAGTTGTTTCTATCCAGGGCTAATGTGGACCACTGGTCGTTGGTTTTGTCCAGCTCGTCCCGCCATCTTCTACGAGGTCTGCTGCGACGCCTTCTGGCAGTGTAATATTCCAACTTAAAAGTCTAGCCAATTTCTCATTGTTCCAAAACATTTTTTGATGGGTGCATGCACTCGTATGTAGATTGTGTATCATTACTGGCGGTTTTAACATAATACATATGAATTTATAATTTGGGAGTTATTGTTACATGACCGGGGAATTCCGACGCGTGTAGCAAGGCGTTACTCGAAATAGAGGCAAGAGTTTTTTAAGATGAATCATAGTTATTAAGTTCTGCTTGTGTGTGTGAGAAGTGGCTTTTAGTCAGTAAGATGGTGAGGTTAGTGGGATAAGAGTAGAGGAAGACCAAAGAACCGATGGATGGACTGTGTGAAGGATGACATAGCAAGAAAGGAGGTGTCTGATGAGATGACGAGTAATAGAGAAGTATGGAAGAAGAATTTATTTGGATTTGAGCAAGATAATGGTGATGATGGTCGAGTTAGTGGTAAAGGAGCTGCAATCGCTGACCGCTGGAACAGATCCTTTAGCGTAGTGATGGGTTGGTTAAGATCAAGAATCATCATCTCAGTAATCCGTGCCACTATATAGCATGTGCATTCGCGGCACAACACATACATTTAAACCATTAGCCAAGTTATTTGGCTTCGGCGATGGAGCAGCCCTACCTAGACAAGACAAATGTGGATGCGGCCGACGAACCAAGAATACGTCGTTTGCAATATATTGCGATGGATAAATGAGCTTGTTTTATAAGATCATCATCATCATTTCAGCCGAAAGACGTCCACTGCTGGACATAGGCCTCCCCCAAGTGTCGCCACATTGACCGGTCCCATGCGACTCGCATCCAGCGGACTCCCGCAACCTTCGCCAGGTCATCGGTCCACCTAGTGGGAGGTCTTCCAACGCAACGTCTTCCGGTTCGCGGTCGCCACTCCAGAACTTTTCGGCCCCATCGGCCATCCGTTCTGCGAGCAATGTGACCTGCCCACTGCCACTTAAGTTTGGCAATTCTTCGGGCTACGTCGGTAACCTTGGTTCTCTTGCGGATGTCTTCATTTCTGATTCGATCGCGCAAGGAAACTCCGAGCATAGCCCTCTCCATTGCCCTTTGGGTGACTTTAAGCCTTCTGATGAGGCCCATTGTGAGCGACCACGTTTCGGTCCCGTATGTAATCACTGGCAACACACACTGGTCATAGACTTTCGTCTTGAGACACTGCGGTAAGTTGGACGAGAAGATACCGCGCAACTTCCCGAACGCTGCCCAGCATTGACCTCTTTCTCGAAGTTAGACCTACCTAACTGGACCGTTTGTCCCAGGTACACATAATCGTCTACAACTTCGAGTATAGAGTCTCCGATTTTGATAGGAGTGGGTGTGACATGGGCATTCAACATGAACTTCATGTTCATTTTAAGACCCACTCTTCCGGAAGCTCTACTGAGGTCATCGAGCATCGTCCTGAGGTCCTCCATGGTCTCAGCCATGACCACTATATCGTCGGCAAACCGAAGGTGAGTGATGTACTCGCCATTGACGTTGATGCCTAGCCCTCTCCAGTCCAGAACCTTGAAGACATCCTCCAGTGCAGCGGTGAATAGTTTCGGAGATATGACGTCTCCCTGTCTCACACCTCGCTGCAGGAGGATAGGTTCCGAGGCTTGGTCCTGAAGTCGGACTGACATAGTGGCGTTTTTGTACAAACACTTCAACACCTCGATGTACCGATAGTCAATTTGGCACCGTTGGAGAGACTGCAGTACAGCCCAGGTCTCGATCGAATCGAAGGCTTTCTCGTAGTCCACAAACGCTAAACAGAGGGGCAGGTTATACTCTTCGGTCTTCTGTATAACCTGCCGCAGCGTATGTATGTGGTCCACGGTGCTAAAGCCTTTTCGGAAACCGGCTTGTTCGGTAGGCTGGAAATCGTCAAACCTGCGCGTTATAAGATAATTAATTAATAATTTCACAGTACTGTATTTGCAAATTATTTATAATAAACTTATGTAGTATGAAAAAACGGGTTAGTTGTATATTTTTATTGTCTGGGAATATTCTCTCCTGTTTGAATGTTTTAGTTCAACTTAAAGGGCCAGCTCCGATTTTCTTCCCTTTTTAAAATGTAACCAGATGGAGGAATTATTTATTAGCTGTAGATAACGACGATGCACGATGGGACAATAAACAAAACGATGGATTGACTTATGCTACGAAAATGCTTAAGTCAAATTCTATATATGTATATATATATGTTCCCTTCAAAATGGTTGAGTTGAATGGTGCTGATCTATGCGTCATGTCCGTGAAGGGGCGCTGTCAGTTGTGACTGGTCATCTCTCAGTTGCCATGGCTTATTTTAATGAATTATTTTAGTTTTTGAATTGTTTTTTTTTTCTGTTTTGTTTTACTGTGGACACTTTTAACGTGCACATCTTGCTACATTGTTCTCACATAATATACCATCTCAACATGAATGATGTAACCAAGATTTTGTAACAATATTCTGATTTAAAAGAGTGTCCATGGAGTTTCTTGCCCGTTCTTCTCCATAGAGATCTACGCTAGGGAATGGGCAACTACAGTACTTTCACAGTTTTTATGCCTTGTGACTGGGACTGTAGCTACATTTAATTTTCATCTTTGTTTCGACAATTCAAAAGTGCCTGTAACTGGCCTACTTGAAATAAATGCTTTGATTTGATTTGATTTGATATAGAAACTCGTTGTAGAAATACGAAACGCTTTGAAAGGAATTATCACTTTCCAGGCTCTCTGGGATTAGGTAAATGTTAAATTGGCTTTCCAAAATGGATTTTATAAAAATTTATATGACACCCATGGATATTTAAATCAATCCATTTTAGGGACAGTACCAGTAGTGAGCAACAACATTTAAAAAATCACTACACACATAATTATTTCCAGCGACAGGAAATGACAAATTTTACACTATGGCGAATAAAGTGTTAATTCAACCAAAATATTAACGACAATATTGCCAAATATGGCTGTAGTCGCACAGTAAACAATTGTTTTACACACTAGTAAACTAAATACCAATAATTAACTGAGCTCGCCTCACATAGACCGGACCACCACTACTGTGTCGCGGTAACAGCACATACACACTACTTACTTTTTTATTTTAAGTTTTTTTAGTCTATAAATAGTAAAGAGGGCACTAACACTGGCTACCTAGATTGTCAAGGCTGTTTGAAAAATATGTGTATTGGTGTGTAGTCTGTTTCTTGGGCCTTAGTAGCTGATGCGGTGCTTTTTTTTTAAATTAAATAAATGATTTTTTTAATGGATTGTTTACTATTTGGACTTTTAGGTCAGCTTACACCAAAAATCGTCTCTAATTGCGCTTAGCGCCTATATGCAGGATGAATTTTTAACTGGGCGTAGATGGCCAAACAAAAACTATTTTTTTTTTTATGTTGTAGTTTAATCTTGCGATCAGTCTTTCAGACTATGAGCAGATGAGATGGTTCAGATGGCGTGTTAGGCGCTACTCCCAGTAGAGTCTGACCTATCTGTCATTCTTCTCACAGACTCTTCTGGTCGAAGATGTTCCGTCGCTTTATTAATCGACGGATGCTTTCTGGGATGGTTAGCTGCCCCGCAAGGTTATTTGGATGCTTCAGCAGTCGGGATTTGTAGTTGTCGACATGTGAGTTTATCTCCTCGTTGACCAAAAGTATATTGAGGATTTTATGAATCTCATTTGTCTAATAAACCTTGGTGGGTTGGATATTTGCTATTGTTTAATTATATAATTTTGTGCCCTTTGCACTTTCATTATGTTGAAGGCACTGGCTGATCCCCAAAGTTGGATGCCGTCCAGATTGGCTTTACTATAGTCTTGTATAAGAGGAGTTTTTTGTCTATCGCCAGTTTTGAGTTTCTTCCTTGAAGCCAGAAAAGACCTCTGTATTTTAAGTTCATTTCTTCTCTTTTTGTTTCGATATGTTTCCTCCATGTGAGCCTGCGGTCGAGAGGCATGCTCAAATACTTCACAGACTCGTGGTGTGAGAGTTGACTGCCGTTTAGGGTAACTGGGTCACAATCTTTCTTGCAGTGAGTAAATGTAATGTGCACAAACTTCGATACGCTGGCGGTAATTCTTCATTTAGCTAGCCATTTTTCTAACTATGAGGAATAGCGAAAAATACTCCCGAAAAGCCCTGTCGAAAGAAGATGCAGAAATACGAAACGATTTGGAAGCAATTTCCACTTGGTAAGTAAAAAAACTGATCTGTCTCAATGATTGCTACCACCGCTTCACAAGCCCGAACCGATTATTTCATCCACATTCAAATCCGCATAAATCAACAACAACAAGATTTATGTTGTGTAAATATTCGACTTGGGGTCTGTTGTCTGTCGGGCAGCGGAAAGGATGTTGGCACTGCGCCCCCTCGGCGTGCCAAGACGCATGCCCCCGTGCCATGGCGAAGAGATTTATGCTGATTTCTTCAATAACCCCCTTCCGTTTCTCCGGGAAGTTTTTATTCTTTGGCTTGGTGGGAAAATCTTTTAGTTGTACGCACATAGTTTTGATGTTACGCCTGATTTCTCTCTGTTTTACCCAAACGACTACAGGAGCTAAATTAGCAACTCTAATTGTGGTGGTTCAAACTTCGTTTGAAATCCTGTTAGAATAAAGTTCTAATCAGCTTGCACTACAAAGTGGTTGTGACGTCAGTCACTGCGGGCCGAATAGTGCGAAATGAGTGTTTTTTTGCGATTTACAAAAAATCTATTGCTTGGACTAAAAAAAATAAAACACTACGATGCTAATATGTTGCTTGTAGAATTATTTGCCAAAAAATCAGAATGATCGCATGTATTTTAGTGTGGCTTTTACTCGTTAAAAGACATTTTAGAGATAAGTTCGTGATTTTTTTTATCGAGTGAAATTAGTTGTATTATGTTTTCAAAACACTATCATACTAGCATATATCCTGAAGAATATCATATATTTTTCTGGTTTTGTTTATTGCAGTGAATCATATGCTTTTTTGCATTATAAAACTCGCGTTTAGCTCCTGTAGTCCCCTTAAGTCCCAGTCACTACTCCAGGTCTAGTTGAAAACCAGGGTCGGGCACTGTATAGTTGTTCAGCAGTTAGCTGAACTGAGACTATTTGATGCAGCCGTGAGGCACACAGTGTTTGTTTTTATGTTTAGTTTTTTAGGGTTCCGTACCTCAAAAGGTAAAAAAGGAACCCTTATAAGATCACTTTCTTGTCCGTCTGTCTCCACCGATTTTCTCAAGAACGGGTGAACCTAGCAAGTTGAAATTTATACCAGATACTGAGGTCTATAGTTTCTGTTAGATGTATAAAATTCAAGGTCCTGAGTAAACACGATAAAAAAGTATGGGCAAATTTAGATTTCGCGAAAACTTGTAAGTACCAAAATTTACCTTAATATTCAACTTTTTTATTTTTCGGACTTTTCCCTTTACTTGTTTGTGTATAAGACCTTGCTTTTAACCAAAATTGACAATTCCGGTAAACCGGAAGTACCCTATAGGTTTTGGGTCGAAAACCTATATGGTAGTTTTCCGTTGACCTAGAATCAGAAAAATCTGAAAACCGTAATATATGTATACTTAGTTTAATAACAAAAAAAACGATTTTACTTATTACTTGCGGTTGGTTGCAATAGCGTTTCTAGGGATCGAACTGCAAAGTTAAGTTTGTCCTTTAAAATGTTTGTACGGAACCCTCGGTGCGACTCGCTCTTGGCCGGTTTTTGTTTCTCTGGTTCTCCTTTCCCTGTTTTTTCTCTGCTTCATCTTTTAAACTGTGTGCACTTCTGGAATGTGCCCAATACATGTAATTTCTTTTTTCGTCTTCTTTCTTTCTCTCCATGTAATATCTTCATGCATGGAACGGTCATGACGACCCGAATGGCGCAGCGGTAGTGAGGCTGCCTTCTTAGGGTCCCAGGTTCGAATCCCGGTAGGAGCAAATATTTGTGTGATGAGCATGGACATTTGTTTCCCAGTCATGGATGTTTGTTTATATGTATAATAAGTATGTACCTATTTACAAAAAAAAAGTATCTATGTAGTATATCAACTTTCTGGTGTTCACGCAAGCCTCGTCGCTTAGTGTGGCACTAGATGGCGCTGTGTGTAATGTCCAGCGATATTTATTTATATTTATATTTATTCATAGTTTTGGAGGTAGAACGTTGCAGTATATCTTTCGTCTCTGAGCCTCCTGCATTAAATTTTCACCTGTATCTAAAATGGCAGGATCTGCACCCCAATAAAGTACGCACTTTCTATCACAATCCTTAGCGTTTTGAAGGAAATTAAAAGAAAGAAGAATGAAACGAAAACAAAGAAGTAGGAAAAAACAACAAAAAAACTTTTGTTTTAAAACTTCGTTAGCTGGATAAGTTCAATAACGTTATGAAAGTGGTTGTTATCGACGAAATGACAAGCATAGCAATTGTTTTTTTAAACGTTGCCACTGATTTTTTTCCTGTATCGTGGGTGCGTTTACAAACATTTAAACTCACACAAACAGCAAAGACCCGGAACAACTACCTCTAGGCCATACAAATATTTGTTCCGTGCGGGAATCGAACCCGCGACACGCAGCGCAGTAGCCACATTGCTTAACCACTGCGCGAACCCAGCCCTCAAATAATTGTAGGTTTGTAATCCGGCTGACGCTTGTAGAGATGGACAACTAAATACTTTCTATTCAGCTGAGTTGATTGATTGTTAAATAGGCTTTTTTGTAGGTAAATAGGTTATTTTGAGATAAACACAATTATTTTCGCTTTCAATGCTCTCAGAAATAGAGAATCTCACTATCACGTCGATCGTAAGCCAATATTACAAATGTTTTGCACTATTTTCATCAAATTGCATCCAAAAGCTTTTACTTCTACAAAACATTATACTTAGAACACAATATACAATCTCTAAAAACATAGACAAAATGAACAAAACTTTTCTCTCATAGACTTTTTACTTTAATTTTTACAAATTGACTTCCGATCCTCGATTTGCGATCGTGGAAACTGTCCATCTCGCGAAGATTTTCATGATTGACCACTGCTACTATACAATGGAATACACACCTTTCTGTCCTATCAATAAAGTCCAAAATTATTTACTTGTTTTCTTACACGCTGCTTCGTCTTAACTGCAGAAAGGAGCAAACGCAAAATTGGTCTTTACCGAAAAGATTTTAAAGTTGTTTTTGCGTTGTAGTCGGATAAATCTTAGGTTGTTTTTGATGAGCTTTTTAAGGAGAATGCTTCCGTTAATAGAATTTTAATGAAGTAATGTCAGTGGCGCGGCGGAGGTTGTGCATGTCATGCCCATCTCCTTACGTGTTCTGACGCATGCCCAGTGGCCAGTCGGTACCGACAGCAGGGAAACTAGAGCAAACTGCACGGTAGTTTTTTTATTAAGATTTTTAGCGATCATATTGTTTTTTAGCAGGAAGTTTGTGGAAACTCTTGAAAGTATCAATTAATTAAAACCTTTGTATTTAATTTTGTCAGTTTTTTTTCTGAATCATTTTAATTCTATAGTGAAATAAAGCCATTAGATCGCCGATTCATGGCATCGAACAGCAAACTTAAGTTTGTCCTTTAAAAAGTTTGTACGGAGCCCTCGGTGCGCGAGTCCGACTCACTTTTGGCCGGTTTTTTTTAAGATGGACACTGAATTTTCTTAATAAGTTTAACAATATTTTTTGTCCAACAAGCCACGCACACTTTTCTCTTAAATCTGCTGCCCCTACTTGAATGTGAGCGGGCATCTATATTTTGCCGAATCTATTCCATCAAAGTGAAGATAATAATTACAGAGGTACTGTTATAGATCGAGATACGGGGATGGCTCGATAATAGTCAACCAATCCCCGAAAGCAAATGGCTTTAACAGCTTTGTAACTAGCTGGTGCCTGCGGGTTTGCTTGCGTGAAAACCATGCCAAAAGCTGTGGGAGACCTAGAAAAAATAACCAATCTATCAGTAATGATGACGTTTGGATTGACGTTGTGTGATTGTTGTTTGTGATGATGTTTGGTTTGGGGCTGTCTGTGACTCCTCTTTGTCTTAGGAGTCACAGACAGCCCCCTGTGCCGTGCCTGCATGGAGGAGGACGAGACAGCAGCCCACGTGATTCTGCACTGCCCAGTGGTTGCAACATACAGGGCAAAGTATTTTGGTAACCCAGGTACTCTCCGCGAGATAGTCAGCAACATATGGGCGCTGCTGGCCTTTCTCGGGGAATTGGGATGGATCGAATAATTTCCCACCTGCACGCAAAATACGCGCTTTGACATGGAGTAGCGGACACCAGCCCGCTATACAATACAATACAATACAATTGGATTAACGTAAGTGTGGGATCCATCCACGGACCAACCTAGGACGAACGGTTTAACCTAAACATCAACCCGAGCGGATGTTATTTACCAACTAGCATTTTTTTTCGCAATATTTTAATATTATTTAAATTTTACTGTTACTGATAACCTCCAGCTCTTTATTCCCAGAGGACTATTACTTTTATTCATGTAGACCTGTAAGTGGACTAGACATCACACTTAGTGATAAAAGTGACCCGAATAAAGTGCAGCATACATTCTTTTGTGGTCTACCTCAGCTTTCTAACAACCGGGATTTCGGCGTATAGCAATTTACTCTCGAGGTTCTAATATAAATTCGTGATTTAATGTAGGTATCTAGTTCATATGGTGGTCAGAGGCAATAATCTTGGGTTGGTCGTAGATGCACTGTTGGTACTTACCTAATGATGGATTGATTGATCTTCTTGCAAAGTAGTGCATCCTGGAACTTTGTGACAAGACCACAAGACTTCGAGTCAGTAAACTGTCCGAGGAACATCGAATTTTTGGTAAATTCGATGATTCGAAAAGACATAGTTATAAGATAAAATAATAAAATAAATAAATTGTCCATCATAAATAATAAAATGAATCGAATAAAATAGTAAAAATACAAAAAAAAACATTTTTGCTGTTCAATCCCTAAAAACGGCTATTGCACCAACCGCAAATATAAAGTTTGTAATAGTAAAATCGCTTTTTTTTCTTATTAAACTATATCTTTACGGTTTTCAGATTTTTCCCTTTACGTGTGCTGTAGGACCTTGCTTTGTGCCAAATTTCGTGATTCTAGGTCAACGGGAACTACCTTATAGGATATACGACCCAAAACCTATAGGGTACTTCCGGTTGACCTAGAATCGTCAATTTTAGTTTGAAAAAAAAAAAATTGAAAATTAAGGTTAATTTTGGTACTACTTACAAGTTTTCGCGAAAATCTAAATTTGCCCATATCTTTTTATCGTGTTGATTTTTATACATCTAAAAGGGACTATAAACCTCAGTATCTGGTATAAATTTCAACTTGCTAGGTTCACCTGTTCCTGAGAAAATTGGTGGTGGCAGACGGACAAGAAAGTGATTTTGTAAGGATTCCTTTTTTACCTTTTGAGGTACGGAACCCTAAACAAAAGTTTTAAAATCATTAAAAAATTATACCATCCAACAAGCAGCATTGGGTCCGTGCAGTTAAATTACGGTCGACTCACTCTCAAAGATGAAGGCCTGGACAGCAGTAAAATTAATCTGATTGGGTTAAAAATAAGTTACGATCAGTGGTCTACATTGACCCTGGATAGAAGGAACTGGAAGTCATGGCGAGAGGTATTTACCCAGCAGTGGGGTGACGCAGGCTAGTAGTAATAGTATATTAAGGTGAATGCTCCAGGGTAGCCCGCGAAGTTCAAATTTTCTTACGTTTTTTGCAATTTGCAGGTCAGTGTCAGGTTGTATGTTGATTAAAATATGATTCGCGGCTGTAACACGTATGTAGTTATAGAATTATAATCATCAAAATCATCAATACAACCCTCCAAGCTAATAAAGGTGCAGGAATTACTTTTTCAAGGTCAAAGTCATTCAACCTGACACTGACCTGCAAATTGCAAAAAACGTAAGAAAATTTGAATTTCGCGGGCTACCCTGGAACTCCACCTTAATATGAACACTAGCGTACATAACTTGTTTATCCTGCAAATCTTTTAAAATCTCTAACAGTATTTATCTGTATGAAAGGTAGCCGTTAATTAGTCACTCAAATTAAAGACCTCATGATTTATATAGAGGTTTAAAAATAGAATGCAAAAGCACGCTTTACACTCATCTGTCAGCGCTTACTAGAGTAGCTCCAGTAATAATGTATTCAGCCCAATCTGTCAGTTTGACAGACAATTAGATGTCTCAGCCTGGGGGTCCCAGAACAGGTGAGCTCTTGGCCTTAATTACCTCTGCCTTTTGTATCTGTGGCAATTCGTGGAGTGTGACCGTGTGGTAGATGGTTACAGAGAATCAACTAGTGCCAAAAACATAGTAAGTATTTACGTCTTTGACTATTTTTCATAGCAATCCGGTGCCGTAGAGTAGATAAAATGGTGAATGGACCATTAATAAGCACCAGGAGGTACAGCTGTAGGGCCACAGACAGAACTTACTTATGAGGATAAACCTTTTGCATTACTAGTGAGGCGATATTATACTTTTGTGGGGCCAGGTAAAAAAAAAATGGGATTCTCCAACCACTTTCGGTCTAAAACGGAGTCCATAAGTTCATTGCTAGTAGTCAAATCCAAACTGTTGTTTGTCTAAATTATTGGCGAAATTCTAGACACAAGCCTTCTGAACTAATATTCTCTATGGTCATGGTATATTTGTGAGTTCGTTTTCGCACGCGCGACGATTATTCCACCACAGATTATAAATGACACGCGCGGATTTGGCGGGCAAAAAAAAATTGACAGTTCATTTCGCGGGATTTGGATTAGTCTGGCGTTGATTTTGTGATGGCTAGACGAATAGTTTTTGGAAAATTGATTGGGGAATCTCCAAGCCCTTGTTATGTACAGTTTAATGGATATTGATTGATAAAAAAACGGTGGGAATCCCTAACAACGTATGGCGGTAGGTAGGTGTGAGTAAATTGCTATCAATTAGCTGATGTGCCCAGGTACCTACTTGTAGGTAATTTGGTATGGTGGCTTTGCTGTTATTAACTTTCAGAAAGGCAGGTATGCACTTATAAGTATTAGGCGAGACGAAAAAAAAAATCTAATTAGTCCGTCAGTTAGATTATCAAAAAATATTAGACCCGTGTTTTTTCTTTTGATATGACGCTTTTGTGTCCATTAATTTCCAATACTCTAACTGACGGACTAAATAGATTTGCAATTTGTTGATACTGTCGTCATGCCTATTGTCAAAATACCTAAGGATCACTAAATCCAATTATTATTATTTTCAATTAAGTATTACTAACTAATCCAAATGGAGAACGAATGAACTCTTGAAGTCTTGAAAAACAACTAAGAAGTCAACTCTTGATTAGCGCATATTTGTATCTACTCTCATATAGTGTTAATCAGGTTCGAATACGGAACTTTGTGATCCCGTAGAGTACCAAGCTCACAGAATAAGCAAGCTGAAGGGGTAACGGGTCGGCTTGGTCGACTTCTAGGGTAACTGGTAACGGGTAACACTATTTGTGACTCGTAGCTGAGAACCGAGCTAAACGACATGCGAATGAAGAGGCCTATGTCTTGGAGTGGTGTGCTAAAGGCTGAAAATGATGATAATATTTTACTAGATCGAGCAGCTTCAACAATTCTTAAACCTTCATCATCTGCTTAGCCTTTTTCCAAGTATGTTGGGGTCGGCTTCCAGTCTAACCGGATGCAGCTGAATACCAGTATTTTACATGGAGCGACTATAACATAGGGTAGGTAATACGTTACCCCTTAATAAGACTGGCTGTCAGACTTTTGGGTCAGTGACTACCTGTAATATAACGACTGTCAAAGATCTACAAATGACAGCCATGGACTTGCTGCGACGTGCTTTTCGAGGCATGAAGGAAACTCGGTAAGTGATGTGTGGTCCCCACATCCACGGACTAACCAAAGCACGGCTTAACCTGAAGATCGAGCCCCTCGATCCTGCGAGTCCTGGCGAGCTTCTTGAACCCTATACTCTCGAAATTACCAAAACAGACTGGAAAACCCATATTATTACGCTACCATTAGTAAGTAGGTACCTACATTATATTTTTTACGTCCGTTCTAATCTGCTATCGAGATGTAGTAGATAAGATGCCGACTGTTAAGCGTAGGTACATAGCGCTGCGGTTATCAAGCGAGTGAAGACATAAAATGCTCTTAGATATGTACCGGTAGCTAGGTTAGGTTGTGGTACAGTGAGAGAGCAGCTAAGGCGATAATATAATATTTTGTTTGTCACCAGAAATATTGCAATATGAGTACAGCAATCGAGTTTTGGAAAAAAAACGGTCTGATGATAACATAAGAATCTTTATAACAATGGGGAATTTTTACTAATGTTTGTCACAACGCTTCAGTATATATCATTAAATGGCGCTGATCAGCTTTGGGAATATTTTTTTTAAGCGGCGGTCTAGTAAAATCCAATGTAAAAAGAATTTACTACGTAATAGATTATAGGTCAATGGTAAAATCTTTTAGCAGGGCAAAAAAACCTCTCCTAGACTCAATGTCAAACTCATTCTAAGTATGGTAAAATTTATTTATTATTCATTATTGTACTACACATATAAAGTGAGAACCGTAAAGAACCTTTTTCTGTCAAAAATTTTAACCTAAAAAGTCTACTGTTCTTTTGCATCACTGAACTGAACTACAAGTTTTGGCATTGTTTTTGCTATTATTCTTCTGAGTGTTTTTGTGTTACGTGTAAACTCCTGGTGCGTTGAGTCGAGCTTAGGTTCCTCCAAACTTCAGTTAAGGCTTTGTGGACATAAAAACGAGCCATTTTATTATTCCCAAGGTTGATCAGCGCCATCTAGTTCGTTCAAAAAGGCACTGGAAAATTCCCCATTATTTTTAAGCATTTTGGGCTTCATTGTCCATTGAAGACTTGTCTCGTGGTGTCAAAACCGAAATCGACACGCTATATTTTTAAAACTCAATATTCGAACAGAACATGAATTATTTGTCAAATTCATAGACTAGTCGATTGGCTAGAAAGGAGGTGAGTGCTGAGATGACAATTTATAGAGAAGTATGTAAGAATTAAGAAGACAAAGGAATGATGATTATGATAATAGACTAGTCGTCGCCTATTATTCGCAGTTTGTTTGTCTGTTGTTTGTTTTGTTTGTGTTTCTATGGATCTTGTGATATCTGAATTAAATGAATTTATTTTCATGCAAATAATACATTAGTTCGTATATAATATAAGACTTGTCACACCCACCCCAAGTGAGCAACAGGCGTCAAAGTCAGACATTTCCAAAGACCTTTTGTGACATACACACTCCTCCACATTTTAAAGTATCGCCATAGCCTCGCTTCCTCTACCCCACCTCCCTGCCGCCAGTCACGCTCCGTCAGACGGAAGCTCATACCAAAACGTCTGCGGATCACGAATGTTAAGTGCCTTCAATCATTAGCTGATGGCTCGCAGTTATGCTGAGCCGGTGTCTTCCAAAGGGCAAGTTACATGTAACGTGGGGAGGTGAAAGATCGGAGAGCTTATAGTTTATGAAGTTGATTATTATGTTCGTTTTATTCGACTACTTAATTTTCACACATGTATATCGGGCTATTGGGGAGTCAGCCCACGATCACAGTGAACCTATAATGTTCCCACAGGTGGGACACAAACCTGAGAGGACTCATTGAGCATTGAGGAGGAGTTCGCCGTAACGTAATCTGAAACCTGACTGTTGACTGGTAGAAAATGCCTACGGCATTAAGTCCGCCTCTGTACTTTGTGCTTGAAGTGTTAAATAAATAAATAAACCTAGTGACCTCTGGGGGGGGTTTGCATTTATGCTTTCGCGGTTGCACAACGACATGCTTTGCTTATGCTTTGCTTGGTAGTATAGATGCAGGCCTACCTTACTGCTTCCCTCAGAGGCGGTAGGGTGGCGGGGTCTTGAGGGGGAGCGCTACGGTCGCGTAGATCCTCAAGGCAAGTCTGGGGGATTTACCTTCACGAGGTTGCCACCCTGTTCTTGGTCTAATTCCATAAGAAATAGACGCAACAAAAACCCCCAGGCGCTTTTTCATATCATCCCGAAAGCCAAAATCCCAGGCCTAGGGTAATCCCACACCCCACTCCCATGATCCTACGCCCAATCATTCCCTCCTTTTCCCTCTTCTCCTTTCGGTCCATGAGGACGGGCAACCTCAACTCCAAAAAAGCCCAACCAAAAACCAAAAATGCAGAGTGGAAAAAATAATAATATTCCCCAGGTGGGTCCCGGCAATGCCGGGGAATCCCACACCGACTCGTCGGTCTGCCCCCACCGTAATCTGGGGGGGGGCACCAATCTGCCAATTAGTGCCGCGCCTTCTGCGCGGCTGGCTGCTTTAGCGCCAACAGCACTGGCTGCGACTCACGCGCCACCCGACACAACCATGGCTGCGACTTCTGCGCCTACTGACCCCAAAACGGCTGCGACTTCTGCGCCTTCTACGGCTGCGATTCCTGTGCCAACGAACCTGACAAATGTTACACTTTCCACGAGGGCCTGGCAACAGAGCATTGTTCGGAACAGTGTAACAAACAACCCTGACAATGACACTGACAAAGCACGACTCTCCAGCCTTAGCAGCGAACTTCGCGCGCTGGCACTCCAGCGCGAGAAGATCGAGGCAAGGTTGAAAGACATCGACTCTCTCGGTACGGAAAAGGAAGCGGAATCTGGTGGTTCTGGTTTCATCTCTGTGGACGAAGTACGCATGCTAAAATCTAAGCGCGGAAAGATCCGGAGCAGAGAAAGAGATCTCAACAACCGTTTGCGCAAAATCCGCGAAGGCAATAGCCAGCGCGAAGCGCAAACGGTTAGTTGTAAGGGAGTACGCGACCAGCTGCAAGTACGCGAAGGGGAAACCCAGCGCGAAAAGCAGCCGGACGCGGAAACATGCGGGCAAGGACCAGTACGCGAAGGGGAAACCCAGCGCGAAAAGTCACTGCCCGCACCAGGACCATCCGGAGGAAACGACCGGACCCGCACCGAGACGACCCAAGACCGACACCGAACTAGACAGAAGCGAGGCAAGCGGGCTGGGTTCTCACGCGGGGTGTCTCTGGCACAAAACGTTGTGCCAAGTCCCTCAGAACCACAACCTGGTCCAAGTGGCCAGGGAGCGGCGAAGAGGGTGCGCCCGGACGACACGGCCTCACCGAGTACGCTCCAGGGGGACGCCAAGCGTGTTAGAACCCAGGCCGCTCAAGGGGAGCAGAGAACCTACGCGCGGGCCACAAAGGACATCCCTGCGCGACTCGCCGTAGCGATCTGCCTCTCGCCTCCATCCCGTGACATGACGACTGACGAGGCTGAGCACATCAAGCTCAGTCTCGAGGACCTCATCATGGACACGTGCACCGACCCCTCCAAATCCATCCCGGCCTTCCGCGGCTACCCAAGGGTAGCGGACGGCACGGTTCAGATGTGGTGCGAGGACGACAGCGCCCTGACCTGGCTGACCCAGAACGTGCCCAAGATAAAAATGCCGAACACTGACGCGACACTGACCGTAATGAAACAGTCCGACGTACCGACCCGAGTCCGAGCAGCGCTCTTTGTACCCAGGTACAATGGGGACATATCGCTGCTCCAGACTGTACTGACCCGACAGAACCCCTGGTATGACATCGGGAGGTGGTCACTTTATAGGGCGACATCGGTCGGTGGCGATAACTACGGGACTTATTTGACCCTAGGTATCCCACCGGAAGAAGTCGAAAAGGTCCTGGGGAGGAAGCGGCGGATATCGTACCTACTTGGGTCGATATACGTGCGCTTTTTCCCCAAAACCCGTCCCGCCGACACCCAGACTACTACTGACACTGATCTGACGAAACCGGCACCGACTGATCTTGACTTGACCATGACGCAACTGGAGGAAGAGATGGCCAGAACGGTGATGGCTGATGCCGACGCTGTGGCGATGCCAACCTCACCACCAGGGTGGACAGAGCAGCTGCTCTCATCGTCACCGGCACTGAGCGAAGACAGGCACGGACTGGAGGACGGGGGGGAAACATCCGATGGATCAATCTCCTCCTAACTCCACCCCTCCGCCGCCCACATCCCGTCCCCTAAACATCATCCAGACCAACCTCCAGCATAGCCAGACGGCTACCGCTTGCCTACGCAGGGCACTGGAGGTGGAACCCCGAACCATAGCACTCATCCAAGAGCCGTGGATCCGTAACAACAGAGTGTGCGGCCTTGGTAACATTGGAGGTAAGCTAATCCTCGACACACAAGGCACAGACAAACCACGAACCTGTGCCTACATACCCAAGGATGTACCCACCACCACACTCACGCAATTATGTTCCAGAGATCTAACAGCTGTCAGGCTCAAAACCGAAGGCGATGCACCCGACATCGTCCTGGCCTCGGTATACATGCCAGGCGAGGATGAAGACTGCCCACCAAAAGAGATGGCCGACCTGGTAAGGTACTGTGAGGGCGCCAACCTGGACCTGGTCATCTGCACGGACTCGAACGCCCATCACCCGCTTTGGGGTTGCAACAAAGCCAACACTAGAGGTGAGGTACTATGCACATATCTGTTCTCCACTAACCTTAACATCTTAAACCGCGGCTCGGAACCCACTTGGGTCACATCTCGCGGACAAACAATCATTGACCTCACGCTCGCTTCGGAAAGCGCGACAAAACTTATTTCTAACTGGCACGTATCCAACGAGCCTTCCTGCTCTGACCATAGAAGGATTCGCTTCTCACTAGTAGCTAACATGAAAAAACCCGAACCTAGGCGCAACCCACGCCGTACTAATGTACCCGGCTACAAAAGGCTGTTGGCCTCCCTACTAACACAGCACCAAACACCTCAAATTCTGACGGACCCCAAAATACTTGAGGACACTGTAACAAAACTCTCGAAATTTATAATCGAAGCCTACCACGCCTGCTGCAAACTAAAAGATCAAAACACCAAGAGCAAGGGCAACTCCTGGTGGAATGCGGAACTTAGTAAGCTCAGGCAAACCATGCGCAAGCAATTCAACAGAGCCAAAAACTCCAGACTACCAGAAGACTGGGACTCATACAAGAAAACACAGTACACCTTCAAAAAACAAGTCAGGTATGCCAGCAGGGCAGCCTGGCGGAAATTCTGTGAAGAAATTGAATCTAACAGCGAAGCCGCGCGTGTCAGAAAAATCCTATCTACCGATCAGGATCGCACCCTCGGGTCACTGAAAACCCCAGACAACACTTACACTAAGTCGGACCACGAAACAAGTAAAGTTCTTCTGGAAACCCACTTCCCAGACTGCAATCTCTCCGAGGACAGAACCTGGGCAAGTGAGCCAACGCACACACCGAACGACCAAGACTGGGCCAGAGCCCACATCATAGTAACCGCAGAGAGAATAAAATGGGCGATCAAGACTTTTAAACCATATAAATCCGCAGGCTTAGACGAAATCTTCCCCTCCCTGCTACAATGGGGAGTAGACGTCCTAACGCCGTGGCTGACCGTCATATACCAAGCCTGCATAGCATACCAATACATACCACTTGCATGGCGAGAGGTGAAAGTCATTTTCATCCCTAAACCAGGCAAACCTGACTACACACAGCCCAAGGCATACAGACCAATAAGCCTGACATCTTTCCTACTGAAAACTCTCGAGAGACTCTGTGATCGACACATTCGGGACGGACCTCTTAGGGAGCGGCCACTTCACAAACAACAACACGCATACTCCACAGGAAAATCAACAGAATCTGCACTACATAGTGTCATCTCCAAGATCGAATGTGCAGTGGACCACAAATGCTCTTCACTAGCTGTCTTCATTGACATAGAAGGCGCTTTTGACAAAACCATCTTCCATAGCATCAACGCAGCCCTCGAGGAACACGGCGTGGACTCGACCCTGCGTGGATGGATCACAAATATGCTCAGACTGAGAGCCGTACAAGTTACGGTAAACGAAACCACCAGAGCCATAGTGGCGAAGGGCTGCCCCCAAGGTGGCGTCCTCTCACCGCTGCTATGGAACCTCGTAGTAGACAACCTCATTAAGCGTCTCAATAGCAGAGGCTACTACACGGTGGGTTACGCTGATGACCTGGCTATAATAATAAACGGCACACACGAAAACACACTATGCAACCTTATGCGCCAAGCCTTGAGGATAGTAGAAGACTGGTGCAAGGAATACAAACTAGCAGTGAACCCTACTAAAACCGAACTCGTCCTCTTTACAAAGAAAAGGAAGTTGGCAACTTTACAACCACCAAGATTCTTTGGGACCACCCTAAGCCTATCGACTGAAACCAAATACCTGGGTATATTTTTGGACAAACAGCTGAACTGGGCAAAACACACTGATTACATCACCACAAAAGCCAGTATAGCACTATGGCAATGTAAGAGACTGCTCGGGAGAAATTGGGGCATAAGCCCCAAAATCACCTACTGGCTATACACCACAGTTATCCGACCAATCATTACATACGGTTCTTTGGTTTGGTGGCCCAGGACCAACCTAAGTACGACCCAAAAGGACCTCGAGAAACTACAAAGATTTGCCTGCGTAGCAATCACCGGCAGCATGAGAACTTCCCCCACTGCTGCCTTACAGGTGATGCTGGGGCTACCACCTCTACACCTTGTCGTAAGAGAGGAGGCGGCCATAGCGACCTTCAGACTCGAAGTATCTGGCACCCTAAGTAACGATTCCAGAATTAAACACACACGCATCAGAGAAAATACAATCAAACAACAGCCCATGATGGCATCACCCTGCGACAGAACCCTGAAGACCCACTGCTTCCAAAAACACTATAACATAGAGCTCACAGCGGAGTCGTGTGACTACTCAGGCACAAAAGAGCTAAGAATCTACACTGATGGATCTAAAACCGACGACGGGACAGGTTTCGGGGTGTTCTCCGACGACCTAAACATCAAAATATCCAAACCTCTTGGAATACTAAACTCTGTTTACCAAGCAGAGTGTGTAGGAATTATCCAAGCGGCACACGCTATAGAGGCCAGGAAGGTTACGGATACCGATATTCGAATACTCTCCGACAGTGCCTCAGTCCTGCAATCCTTAAAGAGTTATCAGATAACGTCGAGACTAATACTAGAATGCCATAATGCCCTAGAACGAATCACAGTACTAAACCACAATAAGGTAACACTACAATGGATCAAAGGACACAGTGGATCACTCGGGAACGATGCGGCTGATGAACTTGCCAGGAGAGGATCCAGCACAAAACCCTGCGGTCCCGAGCCCATTGTGCCCATTCCTTTCAAGCAACTAAGAAGCTGGTTAAAGGAACACACTCGAATACAAGCGGAGAAATGGTGGACCTCGACACCAGGGTGTAGGCAATCCAAAGAAGCTATGCCATCCCTGGACACAAAGCTGACCAGGCGCCTTCTGCGCCTGGACAGAGATAGCCTGCGGCTGGTGGCGGGGACCATCACTGGACACTGTTCACTGAACAAACACTTCCACACCCTAGGAATCACAGACAGTCCTCTGTGCAGAGCATGCATGGAGGCGGAGGAAACGGTGGCGCATGTGCTCCTCGAGTGCACCGGCGTTACCAAAATTCGTGAGGAGACCCTGGGAGCACCAAGATCCCTTGCGGATGCCCTGAGAAGACCGGGAAGTTTAATCTGCTTCTGGAGGGAGGTGGGCTGGTTGGAGTAAACGGCCACCATGGCTCACGCACAATGGTCCACCTTAAGGACTAAGTGCGGAAACCAAAAACCCCATGATGATGATGAAACCTAGTGAACTGAAATTATGCACTAATTTCAGCATTCTCTCTGTGTAGACACTGCACCTATGCTTCCTTATGCTTCGTCACGAAGCCGTCAAGCGTTCTGTACTATCGAGGACACTCCCGCCTGATCACCACTAAGCTAATTTTTGCTTGCACTTAAAACATAGAAACGCTCGCCCCGTTGACTTTATAATAAATAATTAATGAAAAAAATACCGATCGGCGACACATGCCAAACGAGAGTGATTGTTATTTTGCGCGCCAAAGTTGACGCTTTCCTAATAGGCCTAAAGTTTAAGGTGGAGTGGCTCGGCGTCTCCGCATGATTTAAGCGAAAAAAAAATTAACTGATCAGGCGGAAAAGACCACGACTGTACATCAAACTATAAAGTAACTCTACTCTCTAAAGCCGCAGTTATCCAAATAGTTGCAATCATTTTCTTGTTGTGGGCCATACATAAGAACCTTCTAGTTACGGAGGTATTGGAGTTTAAAGCTCGAACACTTTTTAAATACAAGTTTTAATGTAAAACTTCACGTTGAATACCTCTATGACCCGTTGTACTATTCAATGCATTTTTCAGCCGAATATTTTGAGTGAGTTACATTGATTCCTACCGTAAACAGTGATTTTTCACCCCAA